>CM062817.1:706400614-707600614 GCA_031772625.1 Pinus tabuliformis | reverse complement strand
TTTACTTAAATTTTTAACATTACCATGAAATCACTCAGGATGTTTTAGAGTGGTTCCGACCTCATTGGATTTCATATGGAGAAAGTAGAATTTTAGATTTCATTCAGAATCCGGCAAACTTATCAGTTTTTCAGGATTTCAGGATTGGGAGATTGTAATGTTTCCAGGTGACACCACCTGCCTGGGCTACCCCTGCCACTAGTAGAGGACATGGTCTACCTCCTATAGCTCCTACTTTTAGTTCTTCAGCTTCTAGAGCATAGCAGACTCCATTGCCAACTCCACCAGCACCAACATCTACATCTAGAGGGAAAGGGAAAGCTGTGGCATTTTCTCGCAAGAGGGGCAGAGGAAATCAATAGGATTAGACTTTAGTTATTTTCTTCATTTTATTGTATATGACATTATGACATGATGAGATACATTATTATATTTTTTGTTGATATTTTGAGGCTGAGTTGGGACTCGGGAGTCAGTGCTTACTATTCAGGACACGATTCAATGTTATGTGTGATTTTAGCACTAGAAATGATATTAAACATCTTATATATTAGTTCTTTTATCATATTTATGTGTCAATGTATTTATTTTATGTTGTAGATGGTTTAGATATTAAAAAAATTGAAAAAAAAAGAGAAAAAATGAATATTTTTGTACCAAACGATTTTTTCCCGATTATTTCCAATTATTTCCCGATAATTACGATTTTTTCCTCGCGCCGATATTATCCCGACAACGATTAATGCAACATTGAATAAAACCCTTTGATAGCTACACTGGTTTTCTCGCATTGGGGTTTTCTGGGGACATTAGTCCAAAAATAACGGTGTCACTTGTGTGCTTGTTTCTTTCAGTTGATGATCTGTATGTGTTGATACTATACTTGTCTTTATTTTCAGTATTTACATGGTAAATAACTTGTTAAGTAAATAAACAAGTAGGAAGAAATAAATCAGATAGTATAGGAAGAATTTTTAATGGATAGACTTAGAAATTCCAACATGGTATCAGAGCATGGTTGTAGATCACAGGATAACACTGAAGGCATTAGCCGAGTAGAGCAGCAACATCGGAAACAGCTGTCTCGAGTGACAAAAGTTGTTCTTAGCAGAAAGCAACAAGAAAGGGGTGACGCAGAGAGCCTGCGTCATCAGTTTGAGCGAGGAGGATCAGTGCTGAGGCAGAGAGTAGTAGACCTAACCTATGCAGTGCCTGGTCATCTTTTTCAGCAAGGAAGGATCGACGCTGTGGCCAAGAGGTGTAGATTATGCTGGTGTCGGGATTGTGCAGAGCGTAGAGGCTCTAATCTTCAGACTGCTGGGGCATAGGAGGCTGTGGGTAAGTTGCGGAGCGAAGTTGGTGGGTTACTGTGGTTAGAACAATACCTAACAGGGCAAGACCAAGGAGGAGGGAGTTGCTGCCGAGGATTGGTAGAGGGATTTCCGGAAGGGAATTCGAGGCTCAGAAGGAGTCAAACCAAGAACTTCCAGACGGGAAGTAGAGAGACTTGAAAGAGTTGAAAGAGGAGCAGCGAAATGGCAGTGAATGGGCTAAGAGATCGGGATAGATTGGACAGAGCTTCAAACTTCATAGTCTGGAAGGCCAGGATCTTGTCCATTCTAGACAGGTATCGCATCAAACACTTCGCCTTGAAAACGATAGCGATCCCGGTTGACCTAGTTGAAAATGACAAGTATGAGGAGGCAATGGCCAAGGCAAAGTGCATCATCCTTGATGGTGTCAAGGATCATGTGGTGCCACACATTGCGGAGAAGGAGACAACAAATGAGATGTGGGAGACCCTGAAGAAATTGTACCAGCATACTTCTGTGCAGAGAAGGATGTTACTTGAAAACCAGCTGCGGTCATATTAGATGCAGAAGGGAGAGCAAATAGATGTGTTCCTTGGTGGATTGAAGGAGATCCGTGATCAACTAACTTCCATAGGGGCCACACCGTATTAGGAACTGATGGTGAGGCCCGCATTGAACAAAGTCTCAGAGGATTGGGAGGTATTTGTCCAGAGCATACTAGGCAGGACGAGCCTTCCAGATTGGGAGGAACTGTCGGCAGCTCTTCATCAAGAAGAGATCAGACGAGTGTCCAAGGCGGGGAGTAGCGGAAAATGGGTCAGAATAAAAAAGGAGGAAGAAGAAGATGCGGCTCTCGCATTTGCGAGAAAGGAGAAAAGAAAGAAGAAGGACCTCTCCAAGGTCAAGTGCTTCCATTGTGGGGAACTGGGTCACTACACAAACCAGTGTCCTAGGAAGAAGAGCAAGGGAGAGGCTTTTGAGACCAAGGTTGCGCCGGCTAAGGCGGAGAAGGAAGTGGAGACTGATGACGACTGTGCCATGAGTGCTCATGCACCTCGAGAGGAGGTGGGGAGACATCGGCTGTAGTCAGACAAACTACAAGTGATGAGGGGCAGGATCCTCAAGGTAACCAACCTCTTGGATTATACCTGGTTATGGGAGCCCCAAAGAGGAGTAGTAGGATTGGCGAATGTCGGTAGAGACGGACGTAGATGGAGCAATAGAGAGGGCTACAGTGCAGGAGTCCCAGGACAGCGTGAGGCAGCAGTGCGAGAGGCATGGATTTGTTGCAACATCACAGAGGTATGTAGAGGGAGCACTTGTTAGCGACACAGGGAGCTTCAGCATCGGGAGTGTTTCTAGCTTGACAGAGATGTCAGAGTTGGGAGGATTAGTTACTTTCTTCTTAGTAACTGAGTTGCAGTGCATCAGTTAGAAGTGGCAGTGCTATGGGCAGCATGATGAGAGGGGATGTAGTGCAGATGCAGCAGTGGCAATGGCAGGGCCATGGGCAGCAGCATAGATGCAGAGGGAGCTGCCGTACGGATGCAGCAGTGGTAGTGGCAGGGCCATGGGTAGCAGTACATGATGCAGCAGTGCAGAGGATGTTGGGCAGCAGGCCTAGCATTAGCACAGGGACCGATGCCGGATGATCAGGGTGATACTCAGTGAGGAGTATTACTAGAGCACAATCCTTGCTAAGAGGGAGTGTTGATTTGGGGTAGCATCGGATGTGCTCTAGCCACGAAAATTGGTGGAGAGGCTAAAGCACATGAGATCTCCAAGACCCATAAATGGTTTGGGCAGAATCTAACCAGTTTGGGAGATATTAAAATAATTAATATTTTTAATGGAGTTCCTAAGTCTAAACTTAGGAAAAATAAAATATTAATGTGAATTAATATAAAACTGAGTTAGAATGGTCCAAAAGTCATGGATCAAGCCAAATCTAATCTTAGCCATTGATTAGGGACTTAATCTCGGCCGTTGAATTGTCAACGAGAAAAGTATAAGAAGAGGTTCGAGGGTCAGTTGGAGAATACATCGAGTTGATCAAGAATTCGATTTTCTGGGGCAGGGATTGCTGAGGAAATCGAAGTAGTGATTAGAGTTGTAGCTAAGGGGCAGTGAATAGAGTAGCAGAGATAGTACCGGGAGCATCAACGCAGAAGCCAGGAGAGGGATGACGCAGAGCCAGCTAGAGGCCACGCAGAGGCAGCCAGAGGCCATGCAAAGGCAGCCAGAGGCCACGTAGAGGCAGCCAGGAGCTGCGCAGAGCCTGAGGAGGGCCATCGTGGGAGACGCAGAGGCTCCAGAGGCTGACGCAGAGCCCCGAGAGGCTGACACTGGGCCAAAGAGGCTAATGCAGACCCTAGAGGATGACGCTGGGAGATTTAGTGGGACGGATTGGAGCTGATATTTGTCTCCGATTGAGAGGTACTACTGTCGAGGGCGTTCTCTGTTGTGTGAGCCATTTCTGGCACCAAGATTGTATTATGAACTGCTTAATAATAAAACTCTCTGATAGCTGCACCGGTTTTCCGCATTGGGCTTTTCTGGGGACATTAGTCCAAAAATAAAAGTGTCACTTGTGTGCTTGTTTCTTTCAGTTGATGATCTGTATGTGTTGATACTGTACTTGTATTTATTTTCACTATTTACATGGTAAATAACCTGTTAAGTAAATGAACAAGTAGGAAGAAATAAATCAGATAGTACAGGAAGAATTTCTAACGGATAGACTGAGAAATTCCAACACCCCTCAACCTTTGCGCAATCCCCAGCTGCCTCTGCATAGCTCCTGCTGCCTCTGCGTAGTTCCTGCTACCTCTGTGTAGCTCTAGCTGCCTTTGCGTCAGCCTCTTAGGTCACTGCACTGACCCTCTGGTACTATCCCTGCCTCTCTGTTATGTACTCACTGCCCTCACTGCAACAGACCACTAGCTCGAATTTTCTCAGCAAGCCCCTCTCCTGAAAATCGAACTAACTGATCAATCTTGGTGTATCTCCAACTGACCCTCAAGCCTCCTCTTATACTTTTCCTATTGAGTCTTCAACGATCGAGATTAAGTCCCTAATCAATGACTAAGATTAGATTTGGCTTGATCCATGTCATTTAGAACATTCTCGCCCAGTTAATACCCATCAATATTTTAATTTTCCTAAGTTTAGACTTAGGAACCCCATTAAAATATTAATTATTTTAATATTTCTCCAACCGGGTGGAATTTCCCCAAACCATTTCTGGGCCTTGGAGATCTTATGTGCCTTAGCCTCCCCACCAATTTTCATGGCTAGAGCACATCCGATGCTACCACAAATCAACAGATATGATTTGTGAAAGAGTATCCCAATCCCTAAAATCTTTATTGAAATTGGTATCTTGGATGGTTCTTGAAGAATTGTCTTTTTAAAAGAACGGGATCACATGGGACCAAGTGGACCCAACCTCGGTTTGGAGGAAAGAGTTTAGCACCCAATAATGTTCCTAACTTACACAAGGTAGGGGAAAGGATCAAAGAAATATTTTTCACTTAAAGGTGTTGAATTGATCCTATAAGGCACTAGCCTTGGGGATGTTAGGGCAAAGTTTGTTCTTAGAGCTAGGGCTTGAATTTTCTCACAACTCCATTGTCATTATGGCCTCAAATTTGGAGGAGGTCTTTAGGAGACACCAACACAGGAGAGGCTAGGAGATCGAACTTTTTGGAAGGATAGTTCACTGGAAAATGATGCCCTAGGTAACCCAACTTGGCTAGACCTAGGAAAATGTGAAAATAAGTTGATTTTATGCGACCGCCTTTTGGTAGATCAATGCCTTAGTCTTGGGAGAATGGAGTCTATGATAAATATGTTTGAGGACCTTTGGTTCTTAGTCAAGGAGGCCTCAAGACTACTTCGTTGGCCTTTTAGGTCGCAGAGAAGCAATCTTGTAACTTTTATACTTCATTGTGCAAATGGTGATGGCTTATCAAGATAAATTCATTGATAGAATTACCCCTAGGAGATTTCATTCACATTACATGGCCCATACATTGAGAGAGGCTATATAGAGACAAAATTCCACAATTTAAGTAGTAAATGCATGCAACAATTAGCCCTAAAAATAGTGAAAATCCCAATCCAATGTATATGACAAAGTAAAATAAGAATAGCATTAAAAGCATATACTTACATGTAATAGAACATATCTAACTATTCACATTTTGACAATAGAGAAGCTCCAAGACAAGATAAACCGAATCCACACCAGAATTCATACATAAACTCCAATTCATCCTCCAAGAAAAAGTGCGAAATTCTCAAGAGAAAAAAGAGATCCAATCCAAAGTGATGATAAAATAATGAACTAATCTCACTTGTATTTATACACTAATGAGGAGTTCGAATTAGCCTCCTTGGCCTACATAAGCCCCAAAAATAAAATAATGTTCTAATAATCCATTTTTGGTGACAAGCCCACCAAACTAGCTCATAAATGAAAGAATAAACCTCTCAAGAGGTCAAATAATAATCTATGCATGTCATAGGGCCCTCTAAGAGGCCTAATGAGGTCCATGGGTGCCATAATGAAGAGTAGGACCCTCAAAAGCAATGGACAAGGGGTTGGCCCCTTGTAATAACCTGTGGTGCTCCAAATGACATGTGGGGGCACACAAGTGTCCTCACGGGTCTCCAAAAAAATCGAAGATGGCTGTAGATCGCCTACACGGGCTAGGATGATGGTGTAGGTGATGCCACATCATCGCGCAAGTCTTAGATCATCTACCAAGTGTATGGTGGAAATCTAGGGCCAGTTGGGCATGATGGATCAGGTGCATCTTCCTTGTCCAACAAGTGAACCACAAGCAATCTCTGAATGGATGTGGGTATCCATGGAGTGCTATCTGCTGTTGTGGAGGCCCATGGCTCTCAACGCACACCCTACATGTGCCAATGTAGCCCTCTAGAGGATTAAGAGCCTGTATAGGGAGACCAAACCCAAGATGGAGACCATCTGCAATCCTGCATAAGATCCAATGCGTCCCCTAGCCTTCCAGTACAACAAGTCATTAGAGAAATCGAGTAAATGAACTTACCAATCATGGACCACAAGTGGGGACTTCATAATGGCCTGCCCTTCCATAATGGGCTTTGGGATGTGCCAATGTCTCCTAAACTCCAAATGGGGTTAACCAAGAATCCTATTAGGTGGTTTCCACTTCTAAAGGGGATAATATATTCAAGGTACATCCTTCAAAAGGTGGTGGCATGTGACAGATAGGTGAATGAAGTAGGGGATGAGAAGGGGCAGCCCTGGGTCACATGTTGGGGTACAAAGGTAGCTAATAAGAGGGAAGCCCACACTTGGGTTTATAATGTATAGGAGGGAGCAATCGTGGTACATGAGGTGCCTTGACCTTTATTTTTCCACTCTTATTTATATTCCTTTTGCCTTTTGATGATTTTCTTTGATTAACTGCTAGGGTCTCAAGGGGTAATAGCATGATGTATAAGATATAGCAATTTTTACGCCCTTTAAAGGTAGGGCGGTTTATTGCCCACCAAGGGTTGGGACAATCATGGGTTCCTATATGGTGAAGGAGGTTCATAGAACTTGTAGGAACCAAGGTGATGGTCATGAAGATGGGGTAGAGCTCACGTATTGGCTTTCGCCCATGTGCTAAATGTGTTTGTCTCGGCCATCTTTTGCATTTTGTGGTACATTTTCCTGTTGAATGTGGCCAAATATGCTTTTATCTTTTTTTTAGCTGCATCAACCTCCGGGCTTCATTCCAGGCCATGATCTATGGTGTGGGCAAGGGGAAGGGGCAAGCTAACCCTATTTGGACCCAGTGGAGGAATGTGGACCCAGGTGGGAGAAATGATGAATGGGGTAACAATGAGTGGAAAGAGGGTAATATAAGCGCATAAGGGAGTGGGACCACGCAACCAAAATTGGGTTTTCCCATGAAATACCATCCCTAAAGCCAAATGGCTAGTAAAAGAGATCCCACGGGACTAGGATGCAAGGTTAAAATCCAAAAGGGGCTAGGGGACAAGGGCACAGACCTAATCCATTCTTTCCGCCGAATCCCCCCATTAATCCATGCCCAAAAGTGTCCATGATAAGCAAACTACAATACTCAATTACCAAATGACAAGGCATACTTTTAGGTTCGGGTTTCCCACCTTCAAACATACAATCATGGCAATTGGGGGAGGGACCACATCATTGGCTCAGGTGGCGGAGAAAAGGCATAATGAGTTAGCTGGTGGCTGCAAGGGGCTGTTGGCTACTGGCTGAGGACCATCTTGGAGAAAAAATTTCTCCTAGGCATATCACCCAGGAAATGGTGGGTAGCAAGGCCCACACAATCCCTGAGAGGAGCTAACTCGTAGTATGAAGAGGGATGAGTGTATATGCGGGTGGAGTGGTAGGAGACCACTCTCCGCTCATCTCTTGTGAAACTCCAAGTCAAAGCCCACCAAAAAGATGACTCTCCAAGGCAATTCGAATTCCTCTCAATAAATACGTTTTTCGTTGGGAAATTCGTGGTCCCCTCCAAAAATTCAATTTTCTTGGAGCACATGTCTTTAACTTGATTTTGGGAGTCCGCATCACCTTGGGACTTCACTTTAACTTCTCCATGATTTTCCACCTCATTTCCACATCATTTAGCATGTGTGGATATTATTTTTTTCCATTTACTTAATCGTTGGAATAATTTATTGCCACATTTTCCACTAAACTTAGGAAAAGTGGGTTTTGAGGGTATAGAACACATTTTCAACCCCTCAAAGTGTGTCTTAGTAGAAAGTTTAGGGTGAGAGGTGCAATTTTTATTACTCATACCCCATACAACTTCTCTATACATTACTTATTACATTTCATATGCAAATTTTATTTCAATTTCCACCTTGCGGGAAATTTAAAAAATTAACAAATGACCACCTAGACCTAACCAAATTCCATAAACTTTACTAGTGATCTAGTATGGTAATATACAATGACTATAAAGTTATAAACTCTAGGACTCACCCAAGGCCTCACCATTAAGCCGTACTCTGGCTTTGGGGTTATGCTTGGAGGAAAAAAACTTAATTAATTATTAAGTCCTCGTAAGGAGATGATAATTAACCAAGTTAAAAAAACCTCCCAGAGTAATACTCACTTGATGATAAGGTCCTAGGCTACCCAGGCCTGTTACATGACTTGACTCCTCATGCTAGTATCACTTTTACATTGTCCACGCAGGGATTGTGGAATTTGAGTACAACAGAAAATGATAACAAGAAGTAGAGTTGAAAAACTCTGGTAGTATGATGATCTTTGATGGTACGAGCAGCCTTTGGTACATCCTTGGGCATGGAGTCTTCAGATAATCTTCAAGTGCGACACTAGTGGTCAACACATTGCATAGGTAATTGCTATAATTTTGCTTACTAGGGCATCAAAATTTTGGCCTCCTTAGAAGCTCTTTAGCTAATCTAACACATTGAGGACTCCATACTCCCAAGCAACAAAGGACTGGTCCATTTGGTAGGTGATCACATCTTAATTTTATCCATTTTATCTCTCTTAAGTCGGCCCTTTCAAGGCCAAGCTAGGGAATTAGGGCTTGATGCAAATCCCTAGGAAATTAGGTTTTTGGTGGTAGGAGAGCCTAAACATAAAGAGAATAGTATTGGCCACAAAATCTATTCTTTTGGTGGGCTTCCATGTCAATTTCATCTATAAACTTTATTTTCCTAGTTGTTTGCCTAAGAGGGAAACCCTACTTTTCCTTGCTTCAACTTAAGGGCTTTCTTGAAGGTTTCATGTGCCTTGGCATAGCTGATATACATTATTGGAAACCTTTTCTCTTGGCCTTTACCTTCGGAAACTCCAACTCACATCAAATTTATCAAACCCTAGGTTAGAAGAATAATTTACAAATAAAATCAGTGTGGAAAAAGTCCCGAAAAAATCGCGATTTATTCCTAAAATCACGATTTTTTGGGCAAAAGGATTAAATTGCACGACTTTTGGCGATTTTTTTGTAAACGAAAAAATCATGATTTTATTGAAATAATCCCGATTTAATTGGGAGTCGATGGAAAAAATCGGCTTCCATTTTTTATGCGTGGATAAAATGCCGCAAAGGGTGATTTTGGTTCATTTTCGCTGTGCGTTTTCATTGTTTTGGCTGTTGTGGAGAATTGAGGGTTATGTTCCAACTCTCGTTTGCAACTTTGCCATTGTGTGGAGAGGAGCCAGCAAGGTATGACAGTTAAATAGTTAATGTTTCAGTCAAGGACGAAGGTTAATGTTAATCATTAATGTTTCAGATTTCCTATAAATGTTAAACAGTTAAACACAGTTAAAAATTATGTAAAATGAACCAGATTCACTGCCTTAATTCGTGCTCAGTGCTAACAGCTATAGAGTCTAAGCTTCTTTCTTGGCCTATTGACTCCAGACCACAATGTAATGAATCAATGATGCCTGTTTTTTCCGTTGTCCAATCCGCAGAGAATTAAAAGTCTTGTGAGGTATGTCATTTATGACAAAATTTCATTGTATTTTGATGTCAAGAAACAGGACCAAATCAACTGTAGTAACCAATGAATCCCAAACTTCTGAATGTAAATAAAAATTAAAAACCCAAACCCTATCTTCAGATATCTTCATTGTTCAGTAATGTGCAAATATATAAGCTCAGATGTATGTAAAAGTCTTGGTCTTCTTCAGAATTTAATGCGAAGGACTGCACAAGATAAGCAACGAACCCCAAATTGCTACATAGTACTGTCAATAGTTTAGACTCAGCTGAGAACAGAAGTATGTTTTTCTCTTATTGGTAGTTTCCAAGTTGAGGATGGTCAATATGGTGTAAGGGGATCCCAATTTATTCAATGTTTAAAGTAAATGTGGCACCTTTCATTGCAAAAATTAAAGAATTTACTAGAAGTCAAGGGTTGACTCGCAGTGTTGGGCATTCACATCATAACTTCAGTTTGATGGAAAAAGAATCAATCACTCAACCTTCTAGTGCAGGGGTAATTCAAGATCTTTGAAGATAAAATTTTCAAATAGGAGATTGACAAGCCCCAGGACGATGTCAAGATTCATGGATAGGCACTGAATGTATTTGTTCACTGCTATAATGTAGAGATAATGGTAGAGATGAAATTTGTTGAAGACAACACTTGCAGGCTATATTATTATTATATATTATATTAGAATTATAGAATCTAAGATCTGCAGAGTCCAGACTCTATATTTATTATTTCATAATCATAAATGAATCAATGATAAAAGTTTTATGTACTATAAATTTGTTTTATGTTAAATTTACTAATTTGTTTCTAAATTCTGGGTGCAATACAAATTATATTTTGCTGATTTGAAGGCTGAAGCAATTTAATTTGTTTCAATTTTTTTTTGTGCTCAAGTTTAAACTTTAAATTCAAGCTCAAAGTTTAAAACAAAATGCCAAGGATTTTGGACGCTATGTGGGAGTTTGGTGAGCTTGATACTACACCTGAAACTGGGGGGGTCAATAGAATGTATTTGACTTGCAAGTTGTGTGGCAAGCATATGTTAGGAGGCATCAACAGATTAAAATTCCATTTGAGGCAAATTCCGGGGCAAAATGTTGAGCTTTGCCCAAATACAACTCCAGAAATCATCCGACGGGCCATTCAATCATTGATGGATAAAGAGGACGGAAAAGACACCAGGGCAGCACTAAAAAACCAACTTGTAGGGGGCTCAAGAGTGGGGGGAATTGAGAGTGGCAGTGCTTCTACAGCAGCATCACCTTCGTCACCCATGGGTACTCATCCTTCTATCTCATCTTTTTTTGTTCCTAAAACAACAGTTGGTTCACAACCTGGGATCAAATCATCAATGAAAAAAAAGGAAAAGGCAGAAGCTGACAGGTTGGTCAGTAAGTGTCTTTTATGGAGTGATGTTCCTTTCAACATTGCCAAGACAAACCCATTCTACCAGCCTATGTTTGATGTTGTTACTATCGTTGGCCCAGGGTACAAAGCCCCACCTTTACAGAATTGAGAGGGCCTCTTCTTCAATATGAAAAGACTGATTGCACTGCTAGATTGGCAGAGTTTAGGGCATCATGGGAACACACTGGATGCACAGTCATGTCAGATGGTTGGACTGACCAGAAGGGTAGGACCCTTCTTAACTTCTTGGTTAGTTGTCCCAAGGGGACAATGTTTATGAAATTTGTTGATGCATCTGCACACATTAAAGATGCACGTACATTATGTGAGTTGTTGGACATCTTCATTCAGGAAGTAGGCCCAAGCAATGTTGTCCAAGTCATAACGGACAATGCTGCAAATTATGTTGCAGCTGGCAAGATGCTTATGGAGAGGTATCCTAACTTGTTTTGGACACCTTGTGCTGCTCATTGCATTGACTTGATGTTGGAGGATATAGGTAAGATTCCTACTGTGAGGGATATTGTTGAATCATCCAAGAGCATAACAAAATTTATATATAATCATGCATCTGTGCTTAGCTTGATGAGAAGATTCACCAACAACAAAGAGTTGGTGCGTCCTGCCATTACACGATTTGCCACTACTTTCATATCTCTTCAGTCTCTGTTGAATTCTATGTGGGATGTGAAGAGCATGTTTCTCTCAGCGGATTGGCATTCTTTATCTATTAGCCACAAACCGAAGGGAGAGGGCATGTGCAGACTAGTTTCATATGATCAGAGCTTTTGGGCAGGAGTAGAGGAGGTGTGTGCCATTTCAGAGCCTTTGGTAAGGGTTCTTCAGTTGGTTGATGGAGACAAGCCCGCAATGGGCTACTTGTATGAGGCCATGGATAGGGTCAAAGAAGCCATTCGTGCTTATTATGCAGATAAGGAAGACGAGGGGTTAGAGAAACAACAAGTCATATGGAGAGTGATTGATCAGCGATGGAACAATACCCTCCATCGCCCCATTCATGCTGCAGGTGTCTACCTCAACCTTGCATTTTCTTACGCTTGTGGTTTCAGATTTGATGTCGAGGTGATGGATGGATTCTTCACTTGTGTCGAGAGGATGGTGTCATCTGAGCAAGAACATGAGGATATTTCTAAAGAAATGGAGGTCTATAGGATGGGAGGTGGCACATTTGGTTTTAATAGGGATATTAAGACCATGTTTCTCTCAGCGGATTGGCATTCTTTATCTATTAGCCACAAACCGGAGGGAGAGGGCATGTGCAGACTAGTTTCATATGATCAGAGCTTTTGGGCAGGAGTAGAGGAGGTGTGTGCCATTTCAGAACCTTTGGTAAGGGTTCTTCAGTTGGTTGATGGAGACAAGCCCGCAATGGGCTACTTGTATGAGGCCATGGATAGGGTCAAAGAAGCCATTCGTGCTTATTATGCAGATAAGGAAGACGAGGGGTTAGAGAAACAACAAGTCATATGGAGAGTGATTGATCAGCGATGGAACAATACCCTCCATCGCCCCATTCATGCTGCAGGTGTCTACCTCAACCCTGCATTTTCTTACGCTTGTGGTTTCAGATTTGATGTCGAGGTGATGGATGGATTCTTCACTTGTGTCGAGAGGATGGTGTCATTTGAGCAAGAACATGAGGATATTTCTAAAGAAATGGAGGTCTATAGGATGGGAGGTGGCACATTTGGTTTTAATAGGGATATTAAGAATAGGACGACCAAAATGCTAGGTAAGCTTCAGTTTGTTTCAAACTTTCAAGTTTAGAATTTCAATGTTTTTTTTATGTTTCTCATTTTTCTTTTAACTTGTAGATGCTTGGTGGACAAGCTATGGTGCCAGAGTACCCTATCTCCAAAACCTTGCCATTTGAGTGCTCAGCCAAACATGCAGTTCCTCTGGGTGTGAGCGCAATTGGAGTGTATTTGACAAAATACACTCCAAAAAGCGCAACAGGTAAAAAGATTTCAACTTAAATTTTTTGAATTCATTTGATTAATTTTGATATTTAAATTTTCTAAGTACTAATTTACAATCTATGACCCTAATACAGATTGGAGTCCCAATGCCTCAATGACATGGTCTACATCTACTACAATCTTTGATTGTGGGTGAGACAGCTTCAGAAACCTATTGATGTGGAAGCCATCTCATTGGACAATATTGATACCACCTCTTCATGGAGAGTCGAGACTGAGAGGCCGATCATGGACTCGATCTCGAATTGGTTAGGTGTGGATCTAGAGGATGTAGCAGTTGCAGAGGAGGGAGAGCCAGAGATAGAGGAGGAGGAGCAACATCAGGGTCAGGAGGCAGTGGTAGAGCTGGATGAGGATGTTGAGGAGGAGGTGACACCATCTAGGATGGGCAGCAGCAGCAACATAGCACAGAGGCCACCTCTTCCATCGGCTTCTAGAGGACAATTGGGTCCATTTGATTTTGTATCTCCAGGGGCAGGGTCTTCTTCCTCTAGAGGAAAAGGCAAAGCCATTCCCTATTCCCGTAAAAGGGGAAGAGGATCTCAGTGACTGATTACTTGATGACTTTTAGATGAATCATGATATACATTTATTATATTTTTTGTTGATATTTTGACTCTTGAGAGTTGAGACTCAGACATGACTCAAAATTCAGGAGTTGATTCACTATTTTGATATGTGATGTAGCACTATACTTCATATACATATTATATATTAGCTTTCTTTACATGTTTATGTGGAAATGCATTTATTTGATATTGTGGATACTCTAGATGTTAAAAAAAAATAAAAAAAATGAATAATTTTGTGTTTTTTTAATTTTGCCGACTTTTTGCTGACTTTTTCAA
Organism: Pinus tabuliformis; assembly: GCA_031772625.1. Classification (NCBI taxonomy): domain Eukaryota; kingdom Viridiplantae; phylum Streptophyta; class Pinopsida; order Pinales; family Pinaceae; genus Pinus; species Pinus tabuliformis. The sequence continues at coordinate 707,586,523 of CM062817.1, read as the reverse complement.
AAAACTCTAGACTTTGCCGAGTTTTTCAACTTTTGGACCCTTGTTGAATTAATCCCGACTTCGACTTTTTCCACATTGCTTCTACCCTCTTTCCTAGGTCTTATCACATAAAGTGAATCGCCTCCTTGTGGAGCCTTGAACCTAAATTTTACGTTTTCTGAAGAGCTCCTAGTGAGGTCATCTCACATATTATGTAATGTTCCTAATGGAATTATGCAATGAATAACTGAAGCATGAACTAGAAAACAACCAAAAATATTTACACACAAGGCACCAAAACACCCAATACAAGTTTTAGAACAACAATTGAGCCATTTTATTAAAAATATGGAATAAATGGGAGTACAATAACAAGGAACAAGTGCACTTGGGCTTGCATAAGCAAGTTGAAGCAAACCCATGGTGAGAAAGATGCCCAATGAGTAGAAACTTCGACCCCCAAATTCCCTCTAGCTTCCTAGAAATTGTGCCATTGCTGCTATTTGAAAATGGTTCGAATCCCTTATTGGAATACCCAGATTGGCCTAAAATTGTTGTTGTAGCTTCCTCTTAATTTTTCCCACATGACCCAAAAAAGAATTGGTCCCAGTCCTTCACACCAAAAATTACCAACAACTATTGGTTGGAAAGAGACAACTGTTTGAGCCCGCTGGATTCCTCAGAAAATTCAGCCAAATTAATCTTGGTCTCTCCTCAACAAACCCAAAAAAACACAAAAAGGGTTGGGCCTAATTCCAACCTTCCAAAATCACCCCCAATTTGTGTGAGCACCCTCTACAGCTGGGTAATTTGTACTCCCTGAAAAATAGCTACCAAAGCCCTCCAAAATTAGATGAGCATACCTCCAATAATTATCCTTATGCCCCCTTATAAATCTTCAACCCCAGCTCCGATTCAAGCCTCCACAACCAATGTGCTCCTCTAATAATTGTGTAGGCCTAACCAAACCACTTCTACATTGGCCCAAGAAGAAGAATTTTGGCCTGTATGTAATCCACTCAGCCAACCCTTCAAACCACTGCAAAATCGCTACTAGGTGCCAAGAGAATATGCCTCTAAATTCCCGGAACCCACGTTGTCATGAAGCTCACTCCCCACAAGAGTGCGTGGTCCCTTACTGCACCCAGCCTGCTCCTCAATAGCTCAAATTTCCTTGTGAAATCCTTTCGGAACAACTCCAAGAATGTAGCAAAGCTCCCCTAGGGTGGCACTCGAAGTCCACTGAAGTAGGAGTTGAGATCTCCCCTCGAAAATCTCGTGTGTTGAACAACACTCTGTTGACCCAGCTAAACAACTTGAGCAAACAACGGTTCAGATATCAAATGAGCAAAAGATCCCAATTGCTGCCCTCACCCTTCTATTTATAATTGCTGCCTTACCTTTCCTTGTGGGTCCCTCCTCCAAATATTTCGACCTCCCTCCACAAAATCGATTTTTCCTCCAAGGGGTGCATATTCCTTGAGGGGTGGCCCCCACATTCCACCAACTCCACAATTTTTCCCCTTTTTTCTAAAGTGGGGCCTTCTCTTTACCCAAAAGTCAAATATTCCTTTGATTTCTCCATTCTCCTAAGTTGTGGGCCAAAATATCCCCCCAATTACCAAAATTACAAAAATGGAAATTCTTCTTAACAAAATTAATTAATTTGGGGACATTACAGTCCTCCCCACCAAAAATTGCTTGTCCTCAAGCAATGCCTAAAACAAGCACCCTCTCAATCAGCTGACCCAAACAATCAATGTATCCAATACCGAGGTCCCAAATGAACCACCCAACCATCTTTGATCTCTGTCCTGTCTTACCAGGGTCCCAAGCCATCCTGGTTAGTGTGAGGCATCCTGTGCTCCACTCACTGTCCAACTCAGCATAGGCACCAAACGCCCTCTGCAAACTGCCACTAAGTAGAGTATCACAGTGGTATAAAATCTTGGTCGTCTCCTCGTGAAACCACTCTACTGAATAGTTTGTCTCATGCACTCCACGAGTAGACTCTTGAAGTTGTAATCCAACCTTTGTGGGGTTGAGTCCTTATTCGCATGAGCCTACCTCGATGTCCTCTAGTTGATCGACTTGCCACACTGTGGAAGTCCCCCATGCCGTTAACGAATCACTGAAACCCGATGGAAGATCTGGATGACCCTCCCCTGTAGAAACCAACTCACCCCTACGGATAGCTGAACTGCTAAGTACTGTGACACTAGGGTCCCATGTTCATCGCAGAAAAAACTACCCCGCAGACCCCACGACACTATGGTCATCACTGATTGCCTAGCATGCTTGTATCAAAGCCTCCTCCCCAATAACTCTTGGCCATAAGATATGCGATGATCGAGGCTAGGCCCAACCTGCTAAAGCGACTCAATAGTGCTAGCGCCTAACACTCTGTGGCTGGCCCCAGTCCTGAGCAACAATGTGCGTCGCCATATGGTGAGGGCTTCGGTGATCCCCCATGTGTCTGCCTGAGAATGAATCGGATCGCCTGTTATCCTGACCTTGCTCATTGAGAAGTGGGGTATCCCATCGCCCCATTGGATCCGTGGATCCCATAACCATACTGGAGGTCCACAACTCCCAATCCTCACTGCCTGCTGCTGTGATATGCTGCTAGCTGTTGGGACCCCTCTGTGCCTCGTCTCTAACTCCTGCATGTATCCAACAGGGAGGCATCAAGCGTCAAGAACCTGTGCCACGAATGGCCAACAACTCTGCACTTGCCAAATCACACAGCAAGATCTGTTGCCCCAGCTCCTGATGATGCGCCTGAGTACTGTCGGAAGCCTAGGCATCATCCTGCCAACAAGGACTACCATTCCCCGTAGCTCACGCTCACCTAACGCTTCAAGTTGTCCAGCGGAAAGAGCACCATGCAGCTCCCTCTCGGTCACCTCCCTAAGTGTGAGCCCCAGAGTGGAACATATGCTACCTCGACAATAAACCATGCCATCCCAAAGCCTATGTTCGTCAACTCGTGCACCCACCAAACATCTCAACTGGAGAGTCTCCTCCCTGCCCATGACACGCAGTGTCTCATCCAACTACCTAGGGTGGGCATCCCATGTCCTGCTGCCCGAACGGAGAGCATCGAGGGGCAACAACCAAATGCTCTGTGAATGTAAGCAACATTGGAGGATGATGGTTAGATAGGTCCCCGAGGGTATGATCGACAGTTTGCAGGGACACTGAAGAGTAATCCTACGGACGACCCTCTCTCCCCCTGGGATCTACTGATAACCCCCTCGAAGACTTGTCTCCATTAAACATGGCGTCACTAAATGCTCAACAATGTCCTCATCAATCTTAGGTGAGTTGCATCCAATAGTACACCTAATGCCCCTACCCATAAGTCTCCTTGGAGGCAACGCTCCAAGAGCCCACTGTGCCGCATCATGTGCCACTGCATATCACCAAGTATCACCGCACTCCTCGACATGCCACTGTATGCCGCAACTTATCCTTGTACACCACTGGATCATCCTACCTACTATTGTATCATCTTGTCTCTCAGGTGTCCCATATGCACCAATGCATTTGTCGCCCCACTAACAAATCCAACGTGGTGTGATTCACTGCCCCTACTCCATGGTGTGACCGCATGCACCGCAACACACCACCACGCACCTTCGTGCTCACATGTGAGCCACTGCCCAATGTTGTACGCCCCTACATGTCGATGGATGCCATGATCTAAAGTTGAGATAGTACGCATCAGTCCGCACCCTACCAGTACGGCCACCTCCACTGTCGCATCACCATTCCCTCTGATGCGTGGACCTCACCTTCAAATCCTCCCTAAGAGACACGAGGGGTGAATCCCCATATGTACCAGTGGCGATGCCCTAAGAGACACGAGGGGTGAATCACCATATGTACCAGTGGCGATGCCACCGTTGTGCTGCTCCTCCGTGACCACTGTGCCCCACATAATTGAGGAGAACCCTCGGCTCCATACGAGGCATTGTCTGGTGGCCTACCAATGCCACCTCCTTCGACCAACTCCTGCTAGAGTATGCTAATCATTCTGCGATCCCATGTACAACCATTGTATCAAGACAACCCAAGGAGTCTATCCATAAACTGGTTGGCTACTGGTGCTGACGTTGTCATGAAGCTCACTCCCCAAAAGAGTGCGCGGTCCCTTACTGCGCCCAGGCTGCTCCTCAATAGCTGGAATTTCCCTATGAAATCCGTCCAGAACATCTCCAAGAATGTAGCAAAACTCCCCGAGGGTGGCACTTGAAGTCCACCGAAGTAGGAGTTGAGATCTCCGCTCAGAAATCTTGTGTGCTGAACAACACTCTATTGACCCAGCTAAACAACTTGAGCAAACAACGGTTCATATATCTAATGAGCAAAAGATCCCAATTGCGGCTCTCACCCTTCTATTTATAATTGCTGCCTTACCTTTCCTTGTGGGTCCCTTCTCCAAAGATTTTGACCTCCCTCCACAAAATCGATTTTTCCTCTAAGGGGTGTGTATTCCTTGAGGGGTGGCCCCCACATTCCACCAACTCCACAAATTTTCCCCTTTTTTTCTAAAGTGGGGCCTTCTCTTTACCCAAAAGTCAAGTTGTCCTTTGATTTCTCTATTCTCCTCAGTTGTGGGCCAAAATATCCCCCTAATTGCCAAAATTACTAAAATGGAAATTCTTCTTAACAAAATTAATTATAATGGGGACATTACATATTAACCTTCGAACATCTATCATAAGTGGCCTCTTTCCTATTGGGACTCCTCCCATCGGTAAAAGTCCGTAAAGAGCAGTGGGTTTTCGTTGTGGTGACAGTGGGCCTGTTGACCAGTACCGGTCAACTACCCATGCAGTACCCCCCCCTTTTTCTTTGCAAAAAGGGGCAGCACCTGATCAGCGTGTCCGTGCCATCCTGCAGTCATCAACAGCTTAATCATTTTGATTGTAAACCCAATCTGCATATATGAATTGTAAATAATCTTAGCAGACATGAGTCATGTATGTAAATTGCCTAGGTGGACCTAACTTTCTGATGGTAATCTACGTCCCGGAAGGTTTTTCGTCTCACCGATCCATGATCGGCAGAGTTTTCCTTCAAACCTGACCCCAAAGCCGGGATGGATTTTGTCATTAGAATTTTAGGAGAATCCTAGTGTGTTGATCTGCTAGATTATAAGTGTGTCGCAGAAACTGGGTGATTTGTGAGGGTCTGTATTAAGTGGGTTTGTCCCCTTGAGATGTAAATTGTAAAAAGTCATCATGAAATGTGTCTTGAGGGTTGAAAATGTTTTAAATCCCCTCATGTGTCCTAAGTCCTAGGTCCTAGGTGATGTTTCCGAAGGCTTAGTTCGATGATCCATTTTAAAATGAATTAAAAAAAATAAAAATAAATAATAATAATAAAATAATAAAACAAATAAAAATTTAAAAAAAATGAAAAAATAATAAAAAAATTAAAAAAATAGAGCAAAAACCCTAACTAATAAAATAATAATATTTTAAGTGAATGAATGCAAAATATTATTTTTAATAAATTGACGGATGAGATCAAGAGATGTCTTGATCCTCATCAACGGTCGAGATCATTTCGACATGGATCACTCGAACTAGTCGTTGGGATCATTTCCTTTAAATAGGGTCTTAGGGGGTCATTTCAGATCATTGGAATAAGATCTGTGAGTCTGGTACTGAAGAAGCTCTCTTGTAATCTGTTTTCTGGTTAATAAAAGAAGACTTTGGGGTCCATATCTTGCTGGTGTTACTCTCTTGAAATGCTGTGAGATTGTTTAATTTTCTGCATATGTTATTTTTAGCCATTAATAATAGCTTATTGTAGAGTATTGTGAGCACAGGTATCTTGTTCACTTGCTAGGGTTTGAGTGTTGTTAGGGTTTCTGAAGTAATGGCAGGTATCTCCATTACTTTCTGAGACCTAGCAGCATTTTTGCCCTCTTTACTGATGGTTGTTCTGAGCTGTGCAGAAAACTCTTATCGAAGAAGATTTGTGGGCGTTTGGGGAAGTTCTCGGCTGAACCAGCCAACTCCCGCAAGCATTTTTTGCTGAGCCCAGTTGGATTTGATCCTGGGTCTATCATTCAGTTTTATTTTCTAATTTGCATGAGAGATTTTCTGAAGTCCTTCACAGTGAAAATCTGAAATCTTTATTTCTTTAAAATATTTCTGTGCTTATTCTGAATCTGGCTGTTAAGGGGCCAAAATCTATAAATTAATCAAGCTGATCTAGGGTTTCAAGGTTTTGTTTTATACAGTTTTCATTAGAGTTTTCAGTTTTCTTGTATCTAAAGGCAGCTCATCGGTCTAAAACAGTGGCGCATGTGTACGCGGGCATAAGGCAAGAAATCCGTCTAGACCAAAATCGCTCCAACGGGCTCAATCGCAGAACGAGGAGAGGTTTCAGTTCATCAGCTGTCAGATCGGTGTAATACTGGGCATCAAGCCGTCTGCAAACCCTGCGGATCTGGAGTTAAACGTTAAATCTATCGATGTGGGCATCTTACGTGGGAATAACAGTTGGCAGCTTCAAAAGAATCGATTCAAATACGCTGTCCATTTGCAAGCATAGTTTCCTCCTGCATATTCATTGAGAATCTTCAGCGTTGGCATCAGGAAGAAGTTACGGTAAGGAAGCATGCCCCTTCTGGCCATCGAAAACCTTCATAAACTTCACTCGTCCGCCGCCCTGAACTGGAAACCACAGTAAGTTCTTTTTCTTGGTATTACGGATGGACTGTTCTGTCGACCTGCATATGCCATTCTCGATTTCTATTCTGCTCGTCGTCAGAGTTTGGTAAGGTTACGCAGGAAGTGTTTACGCTCTGAGCCCATCACCGCACCGCAGGCCATCACGCAGAGTTACAATTCATATTCTTTTTGCGCAGTCACTATTCGGCTAGGGTTTCCATTTCGATACGTTTTTTTTGTTTTATCGCAGGTTAGCATAGTCTTACTTACGTTTCATTTTTAATTAGGATGTTAAATTTTCTTTTTTTTTAATTTATTTGTTTTCATTTTGATTTTTTATGAAGAAACAAGTATAAAAATTCGATATCATATTTCTTTGATTTATATCTTAGGCTTAGATAAATTAACTTTATGATTTAGATTGTAGTTTTAGTTAGTTTTCGTTTTTATTTTTTATAATGTTTTAATTAGATTTATATAATTTTTAATTAAAAAAAAAAATAAAAAAATAAAAATAAAAATTTAAGGGATTTTTAGGGTTTAGCTTAGATTTAATTTTTCTTTAAATTTTTATTTTTGTCTAAAAAAAAAAAAAAAAAAATTGAAAAATACTGTGGAATTTGTTCTTTGTCAGATCTAGTTGTTTTCGGGAATCATCACGTTATATCTTTCATGCTGAGATCTAAAATTTTCAAATCGAGATACGAATATGATATCTGGTTAATGATTTATGACTCTCGTGGTGGTTTATAGCACTCATTTTTTCGAAACTTTCAGTTGTTGGACATCGTTTTGGTCATTCTAGGAGCATTGTGATTTCGTTGTTACCTTTTGATGACAAATGATTGCTGTTCACGTTTTATTTTTCTGTATCATCTAACAAGTAATCATTTTAACAACAATCTCATAAGGCACTGGTCTGCTAAATTAATCAAATCATTTTAGTGCTTATCTTAATCGTGACTCGTGTCTCCCAACCAACTGGTTGACAGTTGGTCTCATCATCTCACAGGGACTACCCCCCTTAGCCGCGGGAGACAGGCTTAAACGGAGGGATCAGGGTTCAGGGTGACAGCCCCCGGTCTGAGCGTTGTCGTGTCAATCTGCATGACAACATTTTTTGGCGCCGCTGCCGGGGATACTTTTTCTCGGTGTTTCAAACGATAATCATTTTTCTCATTTCTTATCTTTTCATCTGGCCCGGCAACGCCAACATTTTTTGGCTCCGTTGCCGTGGAAATTGTTTTCTCGGCGTTTCAACGACAATCTTCCTTCTCATTTTTATCTTTTCATCTGGCCCGACAGCGCCAACATTTTTTGGCGCCGTTTTTCTGTTCCTAGAGTTTCATCGACATTCATCTTCTCATCTTTCTCATCTCTCATTTGAGCTGGCAGATTCGACCTTTGGGGTTATCATTTGGATCTTTCATTGCCTTATTTTTCGTCATATCATCAGTATCTCTTCGGTGTGTTTCTTGTTTGGGTGGCGATTCCATTTTCTCATTTTTCCCAGACAAGAAGCCTTCCTCATATCTGCTTGCTGGTACCTTTTGGGATCTTAAAATCAGATTCATTGTTCAAGTGGCGACTCCATTTCTTTCATTTTTTGATTTTCTTGAGCAGAGATCTAGTTCTATCATCCATCTAATCCCTTATTGTTCATCATGGATTATTCATTTAAACCATGTCGTTTTACTCACCGTCTCCATGATTTTCCGGAGGAGGCCATTCCTGAATTACCTATTTTTTCAGGTGGTGATCCAATCGCTGTTAAAAGGCATCTAGACTTGTTTATTCGCATCATGATCATATATTGCAGACCCCCTCAGTTTAATCATGAAGATATCAAAATGCGTCTATTTGTCCTTTCTTTAGAAGATGATGCTTTGAATTGGTTTAACAATTTTCCTAAGGATTCTTTCACTTCTTTGGAAGACATTATCAATGCTTTTGAAGATAGATATGGTTATCCGGATAGCTTGCCTTCTGCCTCTAAAATTGTGCAACAGAATGAAAGTAATTTGATAAAAGGTCCAGCTGATGGTGAAAGATCCCAAGACGACTCTTCATATCAGAATGTGTCATCCGTTGGAAATATTGCAGATCAAGTACATGATAGTGAAAAATCAGGGATAAATGACAATGAAAAGGAAGAACAAAAGCAAATTATATGAGATCTAATGATGCTAGTGAAAAATATGGAAAGCAATCAAACTAGTTATATCAATGATGTAAGAACTTTATGCTCCCATCTGGAGAAACGTAATAGGGAGATGGAGGTCACACAAAATCAGCATGCTAAAGAAATTGAGGCCATAAAAACTAATTATGAAACAGAAATTAGAATCATGCAAAGCAGGTTGTCAGTCTTAGAGGAAAATATGGTGACCATTAAAGCTGATCATGATAGGGAAATTGACTCTATGCAAAATAAGTTATTAACTATGGATGAGGAAATGACTATCATGACATTCAATCATAATAATCAGTTGGCTGACATGCAAGCGAATCACAAAGAAGAAATAAATTCCATACAGCATTGCTTGATGAACATAAAGGAAGAAAATGTTAAAGTAATAAAAGATATGCAAGAACACCATGTCAGACAAATCAATGCTATAAAGGTTGAACACTCTAGTCAGATGGATTCCATTAAAATACAAGTTCAAAGGTTTCAGCAATTGGAAGATAAGAGAAACCAGGGAACATCAACAGATCCAGAGCCTTCTCATTTGTTACAACAAGTTCCATCTTATTATGAGAAGGTTATTGATTCGATTGAAAGATGGTTAATTGAAGGAGATCCAGATAGACTTAAAAATGATAAAGATCAGATACAAGATGAAGAAAGACATAGCACGCATATCTTACATACTTCATCTGATAGTTTTGAAACAGAAAGTTCCATGTCATCAGTCATACAACCAACCAGAAAGAAAAAGCGCAAGAGAAAGAAAATGAGAAGAAGATTTGACGCATCAGATGGCCGCGAGCAGTTTGATTTTCGGATAGGAAAAAGTCCTACCATATGCAAAATTGGACATGGCACATCCGACAAGCAGCCGACAGATTTGCCTGAAAGCAGGCAAATGCTCATTATGCACTTTATTGAACACATGTGATGCCATGGGGCATCTTTTGTATCGTATTTCTAACCCTACTCCTTGTTTTTCCGCATTTTTATTTCTGATTTAGATAGTCAATAAATGAAGAGCTTTTATCTTTCCTATGCTTAATGTTATATGATGATTTTTGGATGGACGCTACTTATTTTTGTGTTGTATGGATGCAGATTCTGGATTCTCACATTCCTGCAAGCAGCAACGTGTCCTCAAGTAGAGCCAGATGTTGACCAGTACCGGTCAACTACCCATGCAGTACCCCCCCCCCCCCCTTTTTCTTTGCAAAAAGGGGCAGCATCTGATCAGCGTGTCCGTGCCATCCTGCAGTCATCAGCAGCTTAATCATTTTGATTGTAAACCCAGTCTGCATATATGAATTGTAAATAATCTTAGCAGACATGAGTCATGTATGTAAATTGCCTAGGTGGACCTAACTTTCTGATGGTAATCTACGTCCTGGAAGGTTTTTCGTCTCACCGATCCATGATCGGCAGAGTTTTCCTTCAAACCTGACCCCAAAGCCGGGATGGATTTTGTCATTAGAATTTTAGGAGAATCCTAGTGTGTTGATCTGCTAGATTTTAAGTGTGTCGCAGAAACTGGGTGATTTGTGAGGGTCTGTGTTAAGTGGGTTTGTCCCCTTGAGATGTAAATTGTAAAAAGTTATCATGAAATGTGTCTTGAGGGTTGAAAATGTTTTAAATCCCTTCATGTGTCCTAAGTCCTAGGTCCTAGGTGATGTTTTCGAAGGCTTAGTTCGATGATCCATTTTAAAATGAATTACAAAAAAATAAAAATAAATAATAAAATAATAATAATAAAATAATAAAACAAATAAAAATTAAAAAAAAATGAAAAAATAATAAAAAAATTAAAAAAATAGAGCAAAAACCCTAACTAATAAAATAATAATATTTTAAGTGAATGAATGCAAAATATTATTTTTAATAAATCGACGGATGAGATCAAGAGATGTCTTGATCCTCATCAACGGTCGAGATCATTTCGACATGGATCACTCGAACTAGCCGTTGGGATCATTTCCTTTAAATAGGGTCTTAGGGGGTCATTTCAGATCATTGGAATAAGATCTGTGAGTCTGGTACTGAAGAAGCTCTCTTGTAATCTGTTTTCTGGTTAATAAAAGAAGACTTTGGGGTCCATATCTTGCTGGTGTTACTCTCTTGAAATGCTGTGAGATTGTTTAATTTTCTGCATATGTTATTTTCAGCCATTAATAATAGCTTATTGTAGAGTATTGTGAGCACAGGTATCTGTTCACTTGTAGGGTTTGAGTGTTGTTAGGGTTTTTGAAGTAATGGCAGGTATCTCCATTACTTTCTGAGACCTAGCAGCATTTTTGCCCTCTTTACTGATGGTTGTTCTGAGCTGTGCAAAAAACCCTTATCGAAGAAGATTTGTGGGCGTTTGGGGAAGTTCTCGGCTGAACCAGCCAACTCCCGCAAGCATTTTTTGCTAAGCCCAGTTGGATTTGATCCTGGGTCTATTATTCAGTTTTATTTTCTAATTTGCATGAGAGATTTTCTGAAGTCCTTCACAGTGAAAATCTGAAATCTTTATTTCTTTAAAATATTTCTGTGCTTATTGCTGAATCTGGCTGTTAAGGGGCCAAAATCTGTAAATTAATCAAGCTGATCTAGGGTTTCAAGGTTTTGTTTTATACAGTTTTCATTAGAGTTTTCAGTTTTCTTGTATCTACAGGCAGCTCATCGGTCTAAAACAGTGGCGCATGTGTACGCGGGCATAAGGCAAGAAATCCGTCTAGACCAAAATCGCTCCAACGGGCTCAATCGCAGAACGAGGAGAGGTTTCAGTTCATCAGCTGTCAGATCGGTGTAATACTGGGCATCAAGCCGTCTGCAAACCTTGCGGATCTGGAGTTAAACGTTAAATCTATCGATGTGGGCATCTTACGTGGGAATAACAGTTGGCAGCTTCAAAAGAATCGATTCAAATACGCTGTCCATCTGCAAGCATAGTTTCCTCCTGCATATTCATTGAGAATCTTCAGCGTTGGCATCAGGAAGAAGTTACGGTAAGGAAGCATGCCCCTTCTGGCCATCGAAAACCTTCATAAACTTCACTCGTCCGCCGTCCTGAACTGGAAACCACAGTAAGTTCTTTTTCTTGGTATTACGGATGGACTGTTCTGTCGACCTGCATATGCCATTCTCGATTTCTATTCTGCTCGCCGTCAGAGTTTGGTAAGGTTACGCAGGAAGTGTTTACGCTCTGAGCCCATCACCGCACCGCAGGCCATCACGCAGAGTTACGATTCATATTCTTTTTGCGCAGTCACTATTCGGCTAGGGTTTCCATTTCGATACATTTTTTTTGTTTTATCGCAGGTTACATAGTCTTACTTACGTTTCATTTTTAATTAGGATGTTAAATTTTCTTTTTTTTAATTTATTTGTTTTCATTTTGATTGTTTTATGAAGAAACAAGTATAAAAATTCGATATCATATTTCTTTGATTTATATCTTAGGCTTTGTTAAATCAACTTTATGATTTAGATTGTAGTTTTAGTTAGTTTTCGTTTTTATTTTTTATAATGTTTTAATTAGATTTATATAATTTTTAATTAAAAAAAAAAAAAAATTTAAGGGATTTTTAGGGTTTAGCTTAGATTTAATTTTTCTTTAAATTTTTATTTTTGTCTAAAAAAAAAATAAAATTTTGAAAAATATTGTGGAATTTGTTCTTTGTCAGATCCAGTTGTTTTCGGGAATCATCACGTTATATCTTTCATGCTGAGATCTAAAATTTTCAAATCGAGATACGAATATGATATCTGGTTAATGATTTATGACTCTCGTGGTGGTTTAAAGCACTCATCTTTTCGAAACTTTTAGTTGTTGGACATCGTTTTGGTCATTCTAGGAGCATTGTGATTCGCTGTTACCTTTTGATGACAAATGATTGCTGTTCACGTTTTATTTTTCTGTATCATCTAACAAGTAATCATTTTAACAACAATCTCATAAGGCACTGGTCTGCTAAATTAATCAAATCATTTTAGTGCTTATCTTAATTGTGTCTCGTGTCTCCCAACCAACTGGTTGACAGTTGGTCTCATCATCTCACAGGGACTACCCCCCTTAGCCACGGGAGACAGGCTTAAACGGAGGGATCGGGGTTCAGGGTGACAGCCCCCGGTCTGAGCGTTGTCGTGTCAATCTGCGCGACAACAGGGCCATTACTCCATTGTGGCTTCTTGGTCTAGTTTATGCCTTGTAGAGTTTCCCTGTAAAAGGCCTGCTAGATTTTGCTGTAATAGGCCCTAGGCTAGTCATTCTTAGTTTCACATTTTCTTATCAAGGTGAACTTTAATTCCTTCCGATATTCTATGGAACTAAGTGCGTCAGCCTCAACACTAATTTAAGGTTTCAGCGTTGTTCCACGATTACTTAGATTTCTTGGAGATAAAATAGATTTTTGATTGGATTGCATTCTATGTTGACCATTTAGACTCAATGTTGTCTGTGAAATTTACTTATGGAAGCTTTTTCTACAGGCTTTTGGTATCCATATCGTAATATATTTGCTCTGATTGATGAGCTTGGCATTCGACCCTTTACAAATTGGACTCGTTCTGCCCAGTATTCTCCAAATGGGCTAGAGGTTTGCTCTTTGGACCTTAAAGATGTGAATTTAGCTCATATGTTGCAAGTGCTTCTTCAAGTAGTCAAATTAATTAGTAAAATATCTTGCTTATTGTCTATGTTCTTTTTGGATTCATGACCCTTTTGTCATCAGGCTGTAGCAAAATATAGCAAGCCATCTATCAGATTTGTTGAGAAATTTTGTCTTACTAAGGTTTGGGGAATTGCAGGTTGAATCCCCAATATTTCAGGACCTTCCCCGCTTGCCAAGTCCTCTGGGCACCTTTATTTATACGCAGGTGACTCTTGTATCCTTTTTTGATTTCCCATACCAGGATGCTTTGAGACAAATGATGTGCCTGACTGTCTTCATGAAATGCAGTTCCAACGTCTACCTTTAGCTGACCGTCTAACTTCACTTGCACTGATGTATGCAGGTAATAAATTTTAGTGCAGCTCAAGTGTACTGTGGCTTTTCCACAACATTATTATTTGTTGTCTTTTTATTTGATATAGAAAATACTTGCTTTAATCCAACCATGCCATACCCTACAATCATCCAACTGATATAACTATCCTTTTGTATCTCAGTAATTGATTTTGACAACACTGACAATGCTTGGAAAAATTATGACAAACGTAAGTACCTAAGCCAGGAATTAAATAAGCTGTGCCTATATTATTCATTTCACTTTATCTTATGAAAAGAAAATGATGTTGATTTAGACAACCCAAGTATTTCAAATTTGGGTTTTACTTATATTTTCATAATGGGATTTGAATGACATCGTTCCTCTTGGCAGTGACAGCACGGGAACTCTTCAGCAAATTTGGCTGTTCAGAAAGGGTTTATCAGGATGCTTTCAATCCAATGCTTTTAGTTGGATTGTTTGCTCCGGGAGAGCAATGCAGTGCAGCAGCCACATTGGGAATGCTGTATTACTTCATCCTGGCTCACCAGGTTCACTGTCCCTGCTTAAAAAAAATCATTCTCTAGTTGAACATAGGACTAATGCAAAGGAAAAGTTGTGGAAGAAATGAATTAAGTAAATCACTTCATACTCCAGTCTCTTTGTTGACATTTTATTTATCGGTGTCTCCTTTGTGTTCAAACTTCACACATATCATACTTCCTAAAATGTTTCTTGACCAGGTGCACAAAAGTGCTTTCTAAGTGTCATTTTATGCATGCAATACATACCTTTTTTTGCATTTTATTTTAGCTGACAATTTTCTGATATTGATATGCTTGGCAGCAAGATTTTGATGTGGTCTGGTGTCGTGGAACTGTTGGAGAGAAAATATTTAAACCTTGGATTGAGTTCATGAAAACACAAGGTTGTCAATTTCTTGCAAATAAAAGAGTAACTGATTTTCTGCTGGATGAGAATACTGGAACCATATCAGCAGTAGCTTGTGGAGATGAGTTATTTACAGCCGATGCTGTCATATTTGCAGTTGGCATCACTGCACTACAACGGATAGTTTACAATAGGTGTGTTTCACTGCAATTTTTTTCTTTTTTGCAATGATGGTTGAGGTGCAGTGACTTCGAAAATGTACACACATTTCTTTTTAGGAGATGAGGAAATGTCTTTATAGCTATTCTTTCACACATTTCCTACAACTCCAGGTTAGCATTAGCATAGTCAACACTGAATAGACAGACACGTACAACTTTTCTAAAAATCAGATGAACAATGTCATAATATCATATTATACATCTTTTGTAAAAATCAGATGAACAATTTCGTACTGTAGTAATTGTGTCTATTTGATGAGATCTAGTCCCTAAGGTCCTAGTGGAGCTAGGTAAACTATGAATTATTATTGTTACTTTATTTCTCTTATCTCATTAGTGTATAATTCATAGGGTGTTTTGTCCCACTTGATCGCGATCTAAATATGTATATATTTTATTGTAACTCTAGGAGACTGGGTCAATCCTGATCATTTTCCAACAGTTTTGTACTTCTATATGTAAATAATACAAAGAAGGATGTATTGTATGTGTACATTACAGCAAATCATGTGTACTCTTGTGTTCTCATGTGTGAGTATTTGCATTGCTAGTTTCCGCTCAGATTATAATTTTATATGCAAGGGCGTAATTGTAAAATGTTAAAGCATACAAGTTTAGATTCTAGAATGGTATCCAATAGAATTTGTCTAAGTAGTTTTTAAAAAATAGGTTCATTTGTCATTCAAGCAAGGAATACTTTTCTGCTTCCAGTGAATTTTATGTGCAGTGGAAACTACTTTAGTTTGGATCCACTGTTTTTTATATACCTGATGGACTACTGAATTTATGTAGTCCAGTTCTGCAACAAAGAGAGGAATTCTTGAATGTCTTAAACTTGGGAGCTATTGATGTGCTTGCTGTAAGGCTTTGGCTGGACAGGAAGGTGAACAGTGAACACTTACATTGCTGCCTGGTAGACTGAATTATGAATTTGATTTCTTTGAAACTTCAAAATAACTTGTCCTTGATTTCAACAAAAAACAGGTAAACATTCCAAAGCCAAGCAATGCTTGCTTTGGTTTTGACACTTCAACTGGTTGGACTTTCTTTGATTTGAATGCTCTCCATGAAGAATATAAAGATGAACCTGGTACAGTTGTAGAAGCCGATTTTGTAAGTGTAGACATTTCCATACATTCAACTTTATATGCAATAACTGTGTTGGATGACTTGGAAATCTAGGGTGCTTTTACAATATGCCATATCTGACTCACTTTTAACTTTTCATCAATCATAGTGGTTTGGCATAATGGTGGGTTTCTTTTTTGATATATTTTCTTTATTTTACAGTATCATGCAAATCAGTTTTTGCCACTTAAGGATGACCAAATTGTTGAAAAGGTCAAAGCTTACCTAACAACATGTATTAAAGAGTTTGGAAAGGCAAATGTGGTAGATCAAGCAGTTGTTCGATTTCCTAAATCTGTAACTCACTTTTTTCCAGGTATGAAATCTCTAGAGTTAAATTCTCATTTATAGCTCTCCCTTTTATATCTTCCAGATGCAGGAGAATCAAGATAGGTGAATTTTGACATTATCAAGATTTCTGAACAACAAATAAATGCTATATAGTTTGCTTATGGAAATCGAATTCAAACTAATTTTATGAAATTATTAGATGTTTGGTACCACTCTGATGCTATCATAGGGAACATATGATTAATTGTGCTGAAAAGATGAATGAGAAGGAATATTGAAGACAAATGCTATATAGTTTGCTTATGGAAATTGAGTTCAAAATAATTTTATGAAATTATTAGATTGTTTGTAGTATGTACCACTTTGATGCTATCACAGGGAACATATGATTAATTATGCTGAAAAAATGAATGGGAAGGAATATTGAAGACTCAAGAGTCAAAACAATTATAAGGATATGGAGATACACACTGGGTAATTAATAGGGTTGTGGATATTTTTGAGATGACCAACATTTTAAGTAAAAATATGAAATTCTATTACCATCTTAAATATTTTACAATCTTTTCCACCATATCTCCCAGGTCAGATTTTCAACATTTGACCCTGCAATTCAAAACCGATATTCTAGGTTAGATATTAATGATTAGCCCTCCACTTATATCTAAAGGACTGGCTATGTATTTTTCCCATCAGAAGACACATAGCAGCTTGGCTGCTTTACAAATTTACAGAAAGGGCACCTACTACTAACTCTCCTAGTAGAGGATCATGAATGCAGATGGTTTTGCCACTGTCTTCTTATTTTCTTCAAGAATTAAATCCAACCAGCGTAGTAAAGGTAAAGAGACAAGTATAGTAAAGGGAGAATGTGGAGACACATTCGATCTTCGTTTGTTAGGATATTTAGAAATTTAAGAGTTAGTTAAGGTCAACTTCTTCAAATGTATTTTTAGGTAAAAGTGTGTCTTTTTAGTATGCATCAACATGCATTTGTAGTTATATGATCCAATGGTCATGATATGTTCTAGACATAAAGCGATTTGATAGCTCATGATATTTTCAATACTAATGACTATTGATCTTTGCCTTAATACTCAATTGGTCCATGATTTCTATTTAAATATCATGGAGGGTCATTTGCTGATGAATGATTGTGAGAAACTCTCTTATGTACAAAGTTTCTTTTGCATTAATAAAATTGCCTCACATGGCCAAGTTGGCTACAGTTGAGGATCGTTTCCCACTTAGAGGGTTTTAACCATGTAAAAACACTAATGTTATAGTCTTTGATTTGGTTGTGTGAGTAGTTACTTAATGTGTTTGTTCTGTGTGGGATACCTTATCTTCCCAAACATGCTATTAGAGCCCATTTGAAAAGTTTCCCTCGTTGTTGATTGAGATCTTGAGTTTGTGTTGTTGCATTTTTTAGATATTCTATTTCTATGCAGTTCTGGGCTGAGTGGACTATTCCATTGTGTACGGACCACTACTTTCAATTAGAAATACTTTTCCTTTCACTCAAAAAGATTTTTGTTTGCTTGAGATACAACCTTTTTTGTTAGATCTAGAGGTAAACAGTTTGAATACGCCATTTTATTTTATTTCTATAGAGTTAATAATTCGGTTTTATTTTTTTATTCCCGGTTTGCAACTCTTTCTGGTTTGCATATGCTCTTTGTTGTATGTGTGAAAATTCGGAATCCTTGAATCACTACTACAGCAACTGAATATATTTCTCCTACTAAATCAAGTTATTTACAATATTATACGGTAAACATCGAAATAAATACAAATGCAACCTTCACAACTTAAATAATATGCGGAAACAAGCACTGAGCAAGAAAGAAATAGCACACACAAGTGACACCATTGTTTTTGGACAAATGTCCCCGGAAAAACCCAATGTGGGAAAATAGGTGCAGCGGCTGAGGGTTTGAATTATTGTGCAGTAATTTCTAAGTAAATTCTTCGGATGCCCAATCTGGCAATCTTATACAGAGATCTAACTAGACAAAAGATGGTGAGATGATCTCACCCTGTCACTCGGAAATCTGGCACTGATCTATGCTAGAGATGAGCCTCTACGTTGTCTCTGTGTAATATCCCTTTTCAGGGATATCCCTCAAACACAAGCAAACTCCAACCAGAGATGGACTGGGATGGCGTTTACCAGGTATGTCGCCTCTGAAAAGAGGATGCGATCTGGAGGCTACCTGGCCCTTTCTAGACTCCATCTAAGAGTATAGGAGAAAAACACATAAGTGGTATAGTAGCCGGGAAGCTCAAAGAGATAAAAATAACAGTAGTGCAACATACAATAATGTATACATGGAATATAAGCAGATACTCAAGAAATGCAGAGAGAAATGCTAAGCCATTTTATTATACTGAGTAATGGAAAGAGTACAAGAGGTGATCAGAAAGATAGTACCTCGACTTGCACAAGGCAAGTGAAGAAATACACTCAGAATGGTAAGGAAATGGCCTCTTTTTGAACTGCGTCCAAGCTGCCAGAGAACTGTTGTGCTGCTGCTACTACTGGAATCAAGTAAGGATTTGGGGCTGTTCCCCTCCTCAGAAGATGCTGGAACTATGGAATTAGCCTCTGCTCAATAAAACTAGAAAAGCCCAGAAAGCTTTTCTAAAATAGCTGAACCCCGAAAATCACCCCCTTGAGGATCTACGCTATCCCTCAAGGCTTTGCACTGCCACTGAAGAGAATCCTCCAAAACTCTGCTCGAGACTTTGCCAAAATCCTCCAATACACAAGGGCTGATCCCTTGCTCAATCTCCAAGCTCAAATCCTCCACATAAACCCAATCCGGAGCTCCTACCAAAAGAGACTGCGTCCTCCTCTCTCAAGCCTGTGCAGTCATCAAAATGCTCAGTTCCTCCTCAACTCCAAAGATCGATCTTCCTGCAAAAGACTGATGAAACTACCTTGCCCGAGCAGGCACTCGAAGTCTCCCGGGGCTAAGGGTGAGATCTTCGAACGGAGACACTCGATGCACTAAGCAGTGCTGTAAACAGGCTAAACAGCCAGCGTGCTCTAAGTCAAAGTGACTAGCTCAAATGCAACATAATCGAATGCCAAAATGAGGAGGCTCCTCTCTCCTTTATAGCGTTGGCCTCTCTCAAAACGCTAAGGCCCAACGTAGCCTCTCTCTTGCCACGTGCTCCTCTCCATCTGCGCAATCCCTCCAAGTGTCTACGTGGTCCTTTGGCCCCCCTTGGCTCCCCTTTTAAGTTACAATGTTGTGCTACTAGGGAGTGACTTTATTCAAAAAGTGAATTATGTCCCCTTTTCCTCACCTTTTTATTTATAAATAACTATAGAAGGCAAAATTGAGCAAAATTGAATATTCCAATTAGCCATGGCTAATTAGGAATATTACAGTCTCCCCCGACAAAATGTTGCTTGTCCTCAAGAACTGAAGTGATGGATGCTGCAAAATTTTCTCACTCTTCCAAGTGGCATCCTCATCCGGTAAATTCTTCCACCTCACCAAGAATTCCTGGACCGTCCTGCTTCGCAGCTGCCTCTCCCTGGTATCAATAATAGCCTTTGGCTGCAACACCAAATGCCCCTCATCGTCTGTGTGTGGTAGCTCATCTATCACTGTCACCTGCTGCCCTAATGCCTTCTTCATGCATGATACATGAAAAACGTTATGAATCTTGTTGCCTTGGGGCAGCTCCAACTCATACACAACCTGTCCAATCCTGCGTATCGCCCTGTATGGCCCATAAAAGCGGGGCTTGAGCTTCTCAGCTCTCTTATGCTTCAGTGACGACTGTCAGTATCGCTGTAATCTTAGGTAGACCAAGTCCCTACCTCAAATTGTCTCTCCACCAGACCCCTGTCAGCATACAGCTTCTGCTAGTTTTGCGCTGTAGCCATATTATCCTTGAGAGCTCGGAGAATATCCTACTCTCTTGGATCCAAATCTTAGCTCTCGGAGCCTTGCTAGCACCAAACATCACATCAACAAAAGATAAAGGATGATATCCATACAAAGCATAGAATGGTGACATTGCAATGGACATGTGATGTGTAGTGTTGTAGCAGTGCTCCCCCAGATGCAACCACTTCAGCCATGCTCGCTGCTGCCCACTGACATAGTTACGCAAGTAGCCCTCTAGCCACTTGTTAACTATCTCTGTTTGCCCGTTCGTCTGTGGGTGATAACTGGTACTCGGTGTCAACTCCATCCCCACCAATCGGAAAAGCTCCTGCCAAAACCCGTCCATGAAACGATTGTCCCTGTCATTGATGATGGTCTTAGGAAGACCATGTAGCCTGAAGACCTCTCTGAAGAACAACTCGCCACCTGTGTTGCTGTGTAGTGTGCGGATATGGCGAAAAAATGTGCGTACTTTGTCAGTCGATCAACGACGACAAAGATACAATCCTTGCCTTGTACCATGGGCAACCCTGTGATGAAGTCCATCGAAATACACTCCCATTTCCCTTCCGGAATGGGAAGAGGCTGCAATAATCCTGCAGGATGGCTCATCTCCCCCTTGTTCCTCTGGCAACTATCGCACTCCCAGATATGCTGGAGTACGTCCTCCTTGAGGCCCTTCCATGAGAATCTCTCTCTAATGGCCCTATAGGTTTTGGTAAACCCTTGATGGCCGGCCAATGGTGAATCATGTGATGCCTGAAGTATCTTCTTCTTGAGCTTAGATCCCTCAGTCAAGAAGATCCGGTCCTTGTAGTTGATGATCTCATCGACCACCCTATACCTGTCATTCGCCACCTGCCCATCCAGAGCCTCACATGCAAATCTGTCTTTGGAGTACTCCACTAAGAGTCGAGCCCTCCAGTCTGTGTCCAAGCTCATAAGAGACAACGTGGCTGGTCTACGTGAAAGGGCATCTGCTACCACGTTGTTCTTATCTTTGACATACTCAATGTCATTCTTACCTTTGACATACTCAATGTCAAAGTCATACGCTTGGATCTTACTGATCCACTTCTGCTGCCTCTCCTGTAGCTGTTTCTGCTCCAAAAAGAACCTGAGGCTGTTGTGATCAGTGCTCACCCTGAACCTGTTACCCACTAAATACTGCCGGAACTTGGCCAATGCATGCATAATGGCCAGCGTCTCCTTGTCGTATATAGAATACAACCTCTCATGCGGAAGGAGCTTCTGGCTCTCAAAGGCTATAGGGTGACCTCCCTGCATCAACACTGCGCTGATCTCCTCTCCCGACGCATCACACTCCAAAACAAATGGCTACGAAAAATCCGGCAATGCAAGCACTGGGCAACTACTCATAACCTCCTTGAGCCTGTCAAAGGCTCATTGCGCTGTATCCGACCAACTGAATGCCCCTTTCCTCGTCAGATCTGTCAGGGGTGCAGCAAGTTGTGAGAAACTCTTGACGAACTTCCGGTAGTAAGTACAAATGCCAATGAATCCCCGAAGTTCTGCCATGTTCCTCGGCTTCGGCCAATCTCTGATGGCCTCGATCTTCTCCTCATGGACTCTCACTCCGTCCACCCCTATGATGTGTCCCAAGTACAACATCTCAGTCAACCCAAACTCACACTTGCAGAGGTTGGCATAGAACTGCTGCTCCTCCAAGATGTGCAACACTGTCTCAATGTGCTGGAGATGCTCCTCCCAAGTCCTACTGTAAATGAGGATATCATCAAAGAACACCAACACACACTTCCTTAAGTGACTGCGGAAGATGTGATTCATGCAGGACTGGAATGTAGCTGGGGCGCTGGTTAGCCCGAAGGGCATCACCAAAAACTCAAAGTGCCCATAGTGACACCTGAAGGCGGTCTTGGAAATGTCCTACTCCCTCACGTGAATCTGATGGTACCCAGATCTCAAATCAATCTTTGAGAAGAACTGTGCTCCTCTCAACTCATCCATCAACTCATCGATCTTGGGTATGGGGTACCTGTTCTTCAGGGTCTTCTTGTTCAGGGCCCTGTAGTCAATGCACTTCCTCAATGTGTCGTCCTTCTTTTTCACCAGCACCATGGAAGAACCAAAAGGACTCGTGTTCGGTCGAATGTGCCCAAGAGCCAGCAACTCCTGAATGGCCCGCTCAATCTCATCCCGATAGGCCTTGGGATGCCTGTAGGGGGTAGTGATCACTGCCTGTATGCCATGCTCAAGCTCAATGGTGTGCTCAAACCCTCGGTCCGGTGGCTGTCCCGGCGGAATCTCCCCAAACACTGTGGCATACTGGTCAAGGATGGACTGTATCTTTGGGTGCATCGTCTGCCCTGTAGTCCCTGCCTCTGATGCAGAGAGCTCCACTGCCCACTCTATGTCTCCCTTCCGGAAGACTGCCTCCATCCGATGAGCCGAAACAGTTTGAGGCGGATATGCGTGCTGTCCCCATATCTTCTCATGCCTCGCCGTCTTCTCATCATCCCACTCCATCTCTAGGGCCTTCCAATTTGTCGTGACCTTCCCTAGAGTGATGAGCCACTGAACACCCAGTATCATGTTGGTGTCCGGAATATTGACCACGAAAAAGTGGTCAGTCAGTGTGTAGGTGCCCATCGTCACTGATAACTCTGGGACATAACGAGCACACACAATGGTCTGATCTCCTGGAACCAAAACTGAAAATCCATCGAAGCTCTCTGTCTGTATACCTCTCTGCTCAACCATCTATGCATCGATGAAGTTGTGGGTTGCCCCACTGTCAACCAAAACTGATACTCGCTGGTCACGTACTGCCCCCCGTATGCGCAGCGTCAAATACTTGGGAACTCCTCGCAATGCTGCAAGGGCCCCTCCGGTAGGTGCAAAAGCTGCACCACCTGCTGCTGGTGGTGGAGGTGGCAAAGGATCTTGCACGGCATGACTATCTCCTGCCTCTACATCATCCTCCTCATCCTGTTCCCCGCTGCTCTCGAAGAAGACCTCAATAAAATGTGCTTTGCCAGCAACACATCTATGTCCCGGTGCCCATGGCTCCTGACAGGTAAAGCACAACCACTTCTTCTTCAGCTCCCTCCTGGCATCATCATCAATTTGTGCTCGTCCTGGATTCCCCTTTGGAGGCGGAATCCTCACATCCTTCCCCTTAGGTTGGAAAGCCTGTTTCTGGGGGTAAGGTGTCTAGGTCCTGGGTAGGGCATCCTGTAAGTCCCGGGTCCTGCTAAGAGCATCCTGGAGTGTGGCTGGTCTGGTGGATCTGACTAGGCCCCGAAGTGGCTCTGCTAACCCCTCAACAAACATGTAGATCCTCTGTGCCGCAGATAGATCTGGCACCATCACTGAAACCCTCAAGAAGTCTGCAATGTAGGTCTCTGGGCTTCCTGTCTGTTTGAGCCTCATCAGCTCAACAAAGTGTTGTTCCGGATCCCTCCGATCAAACCTCTCTATCAATCTCCTGGTGAACTCGGCATATTTTGTCACTGTGGAGTGTCCGAGTGTAACCATCCCATGGAACCACCAGTCCTGGGCCTCACCATCCAAATGTAATGTCGCCACCTTGATGGCCTCTATCTCCAACATCTGGTTAAGCTGGAAATAGATGTCCAGCTTCTCCACCCAAGACTTTGCCGAACTGTTTGATGAACCATCAAACGTAGGCAAGTGGAATCTACTAGCTGTGCGGTGGGTGTCTCCATCATGATAATGCCGGTATCCTCTGTGATGGTCGTGGGGTCTACTATCCCGCTGAAGCTGAACAAAGCCTCTAAATGAGAGAGCATCCCTGAACTCCTGCCCATAGGCCCGGTACTCTGCAAAATAATTGCCAATATGACCAGGCTCTACCTCCTGCTGGGCTCCGGCCTTGGTGTTTGCTCCTAGGAAAGTGGGCATGGTAGAGCGTGTAGGGGCATGTGAGGCCATTTTGTGAGTAGTATCATGCTGAGTGGCACCCTGCTCTGGCAAATGGTGGGATGTACCCGATCCCTCACCAACCTAGAAAACCTGTGGGTTCTCACGCTGTCTAGCCTCCATCGCCGTGAATCTCTGCCCCATCACCTCGATCTGCCTTGACAGATCCTGCACTGATTTGAGGAGCATGTCCGCAA
Organism: Pinus tabuliformis; assembly: GCA_031772625.1. NCBI lineage: Eukaryota > Viridiplantae > Streptophyta > Pinopsida > Pinales > Pinaceae > Pinus > Pinus tabuliformis. The sequence continues at coordinate 707,562,133 of CM062817.1, read as the reverse complement.
ATCTCTTCCCATCCATATCTGCCATCAGATCCTCCTGCTCTACGTCCACCACAGGCTCCTCCTGTTCTGTGTCCACCACTCGAACACAGTCTCCCTCTCCGTAGGTGTTCTCCAACCTACACTCAATATCTCTGTATTTCCTACCTCTGTAACAGATGTAGGGCTTCTCCCTCGTGTCATAGACTGCTAACTTCACAGGCTGAGCTAGATCTATGCTTTGATACCACTGTAATATCCCTTTTCAGGGATATCCCTCAAACACAAGCAAACTCCAACCAGAGATGGACTGGGAGGGCGTTTACCAGATATGTCGCCTCTGAAAAGAGGACGAGATCTGGAGGCTACCTAGCCCTTTCCAAACTCTGTCTAAGAGTATAGGAGAAAAACACACAAGTGGTATAGTAGTCGGGAAGCTCAAAGAGATAAAAATAACAGTAGTGCAACATACAATAATGTATACATGGAATATAAGCAGATACTCAAGAAATGCAGAGAGAAATGCTAAGCCATTTTATTATACTGAGTAATGGAAAGAGTACAAGAGGTGATCAGAAAGATAGCACCTCGACTTGCACAAGGCAAGTGAAGAAATACACTCAGAATGGTAAGGAAATGGCCTCTCTCTGAACTGCGTCCAAGCTGCTGGAGAAATGTTGTGCTGCTGCTACTACTGGAATCAAGTAAGGATTTGGGGTTGTTCCCCTCCTCAGAAGATGCTGAAACTCTGGAATCAGCCTCTGCTCAATAAATCCAGAAAGCTTTTCTAAAATAGCTGACCCTCGAAAATCACCCCCTTGAGGATCTACGCTATCCCTCAAGGCTCTGCTTTGCCACTGAAGAGAATCCTCCAAAACTTCCCTCGAGACTCTGCCGAAATCCTCCAATACGCAAGGGCTGATCCCTTGCTCAATCTCCAAGCTCAAATCCTCCACATAAACCCAATGCGGAGCTCCTACCAAAAGAGACTGCGTCCTCCTCTCTTAAGACTGCGCAGTCATCAAAATGCTCAATTCCTCCTCAACTCCAAAGATCGATCCTCATGCAAAAAATTGATGAAACTACCTTGCCCGAGCAAGCACTTGAAGTCCCCCCGGGCTAAGGGTGAGATCTCCGAACGGAGACACTCGATGCACTAAGCAGTGCTGCAGACAGGCTAAACAACCAGCGTGCTCTAAGTCGAAGTGACTAGCTCAAATGCAACATAATCAAATGCCAAAATGAGGAGGCTCCTCTCTCCTTTATAGCATTGGCCTCTCTCAAAACCCTAAGGCCCACCTCCTCCAATGTAGCCTCTCTCTTGCCACGTGCTACTCTCCATCTGCGCAGTCCCTCCAATTGTCTACGTGGGCCCCCTTCTCTATGTGGTCCTTTGGCCCCCCTTGGCTCCCCTTTTAAGTTACAATGTTGTGCTACTAGGGAGTGACTTTATTCAAAAAGTGAGTTATGTCCCCTTTTCCTCACCTTTTTATTTATAAATAACTATAGAAGGCAAAGTTGAGCAAAATCGAATATTCCAGTTAGCCATGGCAAATTAGGAATATTACACTCTGTGCAGTATCGCGTCACACCCATGCTGTTATTGCGTCACTATGGCTGGGATTGCGCTGCACCTCCTCTCAATCCTTTGCTCGCTAGAAACTTCGGCCCTTTGGCCTCTCGGTCTCACACCCCGGCTCCGGCACTAGATCCCGACTGTTCCCCAAGTAGAAATACAGACTCCCTCTGAAGCTCTGTGCTGCCACAACGTAGCTCTGCGCTGCCTCTCCAGACTACACTCTGCCCTATTTGCCTTACACTCTCTAGATCAGGAAAACATGCTTCGAAAAATTATGCCTGACCCTCACTGCAAGAAAACTCCTCGATCACCTTTTCTGACAACTGCTGCATTGCTCTCTTGAGAAAATCGATCTATGATCTCTCACCCGATGTGTCTTCCAAATGCCCATCGAAGTCCTTCTTATAATCTTCTCGTTGAGTAATCAACGACCCATATTAGATTCTAATCAATGGCTCATATCATTTTGACTTGATCCTCGTCTTCTTCTAGAAGTTTCACCCCCAGTGTAATTAATACCCTTTAATTATTTTAATTTCCTAAGTTTAGACTTAGGCATCCATTAAAAATAATTAATTATTTTAATAAAACTGTCCCTGGGTGGAATTTCCCAAAACGATTTCTAGGTATTCTAGAATACATGCGTCCTAGCCTCCCTGCAAATTTTGAGGCTTAGAGTACATCCGATACTACCAGAAATCAACAATCCCTCTTAGCGATGAATGTGCGCTAGTAATGCAACCTGTTGAAGCATCACCCTCACTTTGTAACATCTCCCTCTGCGCTGTTGATGTCTGACATCACTGCCCACCAACTACTACGCAAATGCTACATTTGTACTGTTGTTGACTCGCATACTGCTGCCAACTGCATCTATACTACAACCTTCTCCAACTGCTGTTGCTGCAACTACAACAACTGCAACGGAAAAACATCCAAAACACTGGACAGGTGTTCAACATGATGCATCTGTTGTTGGAGTTTTGATTATTGCTAGCCTTTGCAGTGACCCTTTGAAGCCTCTGCATTGCTGCTGACTCTGCACTGTGCCAACTACATTGCTGCCATCTCTGCTTTGCACTACTCAGTCTCTGGCACTCCTAGCCACTGCAACTGTCACTCCGACACTTCTGTGCACTAACAGACACTGGTCCATCCTGTTACTTCTGATATGGGCTCCTATCGCAAGCTATTGATCCAAGAGGTGGACTCCTCAAGAATCCTATCCATCTATAGTTCTTTCGATCTACAATATTAGATCACCCCACCTCTCCCTTGGAGGTATCTGGGCAATCATGGCAAACTCCTCCTCCTCGATCTTTGTGGTTGCAACCTAATGAGCCTCGGTATTGCAAAAAGAATGTTGCAACTCCTAAGGCTACCAACTTTAATTATTGACCCGGGGTTCGTAAAAACTTAAGAGGTATCGACACTATATGTGCAAGATACAATGTGTCCTTCCTTTGATGTCATGATGTAATGGAGTGCATGTACTGAAGTCAAATCCTAAACTAATTGCAGAAAATGAAATGCTTGAAATGGAAACCTTAATCTATTGCAAGAAAGAAAGTACAAGGAAAGAAATTTATTCTAATTGCATAAAGTGAAAATCATGAACTAAATGTCAACCATTACATTTCAAAGAGTTTAGATCCATTAACAGAGTTTATTAGATGTGGCAATCAAGAAAATCATCATTGTATTATCCAATCCATAAATTTGTCCATTAGCACAAATCGTTGAAATGTTTTGCATGGGTAAAGAGACAAATCCTAAGCAGTTTTTAGTCTTCCCTAATAAATGATTTAGAGCATAGGGGTCTTGGTTCAACCCTAAGGGATAAGAACCAATCTTCTTGAGCGAATCTGGGCAAGTATATACATGTTGAAAGGCTGCTACAGGGTTTCCTGTAGTACTACTACAAGAAACAACATATTTGTTATAGGGACTTATAATTCACCAAATGACCAACCAAATCAAATCCAAATTGGATGAGACAAATTTTGTTATTGAATAGGGTGTCTTAGGTCTCCATTCCAAGTGGAATCACTCAAAATTATCTCTGTTAACCCATGCTAAAAAATGACAGAAAATTATTATTCGAAAATCTATAAATGATCTAGTGAGCTAGTAAATCTGTCAAATGCCTAACCTAATCAAGTGCAAATGAAATGCAGTAATTTTTGTTATTAACTAGAATGTTTTTGTGATCTAATGCAAGTGGAATCAACTTGATTGAAGCTCGTTAGCATGCTCTAAAAAATAGCATAAATTTACTGTTATTTACCACAAGACTTTCGAGTATCTAGATTTGGGAATAAGCAAGCTAATCCAAGTAACTCAATGATTACTATGACCTTCCAAAGTTGTTCCAATGATGAAATGATGCTTGTGAGTATCTAGATTTGGGAATAAGCAAGCTAATCCAAGTAACTCAATGATTACTATGACCTTCCAAAGTTGTTCCAATGATGAAATGATGCTTGTGATCCTGCAAAATGACTTCAACTATCTAACCCAATCCTACAACAAGAAATCATCAATACTAAATGCATAAATAGAAAAAAAATAAGAACAAAAGATGCATGTGAATAAGAAGTGAAAGGAAGAAAAACAAATGATACAAAAGGGCTCTAAGGCTCCTGGGATGGCCAAGCCCAAGGAAACTCAGAGTCCTATGGAGGAGACCAAGATTTAGAAGCTGAACATGGCAACAATCTTCATTATTTCCATCAATACAATTATATCCCTGCAAGAAATGAAAGTGGAGCTGCAAAATACGAGTTCTCTCCACAAGAAGACTAATAAAAATCCAACCCCTAGAGGCAAATTCGATTTGATATCTATACAAAATGATTAGGAATCATTCCCCGTGAAAGGAAGAAGTTACCCCATCAAAATCCCTTGATTAGTGGATCTGGTTCCCAATACTAGGAATCTGCATTAAATGGCAGGGAGACATTCCTAGATTTTCTCAATCATTGGAGCTTCACAATCTGTGCCATAATTCCAGAATATCTTGTTGATTTATTATTTAATATTGATCCTCCTGTAGTAGGGAGCAAGTCCTTAAATTATCTCCTCCTCCAAATCTTCATAATCTGCCCAATATTCTCACAATATTTCACAAAAAGAAATAATGTTAGGCACAAATATGCAATTATCCATAAACCTTCCTAATGAACATATAAAAGTTAAAAATACATTATCTAATGCAAAAAGAGAGGTTTAATGTGCTGAAGAATGGTCAGATGGGCCTTAATTTATGTCTAATTTAGAGGCATGAGCCTTAATTTATGTCTAATTTAGAGGCCCATCATACCCCCTGCTGAAAGTGTTGCTCATCCTCTGAGCAACTTAGTGACCTCATTGTGCCTCATTCATGGCCCTGGTGGTCTCTCTCTTGTGCATTCCTCAGTCCTTTCTCTTAAGAATCTTGACTGTAAGTTCTGCAAGGACAAACACAAAAATGTAGTTTTTCTTTTCATGATTGTTTAATAGTCTTTTAAGCAAACAAACATAACTTTCCTTTTTGCAAGTGAACTTTGTTGGCTTGTAGATCCATTTCATTCATATCCTCTCCCTTGAAACCTTCATTCCATTTTCACTCATTTTTCCAAAACTGTTTGTGCATAGAAAAAATCACAGTGTTTCTTGAGACCATTAGCCTGCCTTCTTCCCCTTATTCAAGATGGGTTCTTGAATATTTTTCAGTTTGGCAAGGTTTTCCACATCCTTTTCCAACCTTTTGCTACTTTTTTCCACCATTTGGAAACCTCTGAAACATTCAAAACGCCTTTAGATGAGAACTAGGACATCTTGTAGTATTTCCTGTGAAAACTATAAGAAACCCTGTAGCGGTTCCTGTAGTACTACAAGAAACCCTGTAGTAGTTCCTGTAGTACTACAAGAAACCCTGTTTAAACCTATTTTGAGCAGAAATGATAGTCTGAGCCTAGGGTAGGCCCTCAACTTGACTTCCATGCCTTTCTCCCATTTCTATAATATCTTTTAGGCCTTGGACAAAAGCTAGAAAGAGATTAGAGACCTCTTGGAAAGCCTCTTTTTATCACTGCAGTTTGAGTTTTGTTTTGATGGTGAATACCTTATTTCCTTTTGTTGCCTTCTTCTTCTCTTTTGTGGCCTAGACGATTTCCTAATAGTCTTGGAGTTCTTTGTTTTGATTAGGTCTCTCTTAAGCATTGCCATTTTGGGTTTTAGCACAATTTGTTCATTTCTTCCTTCTTGTAGCAGCATTCTACCTTTCTGGTAGCAATCATTCCTTCTTTCTTCAGGGTCTTCTAACTGTATGGGAGTGATGAGAAATGATGTAGAGGGGTTGGAGGATGATGCTAGGGCTCAGAGGTAGTGTAGGTTTGTGAAAATGGAAAAGATGCTCTGTTTGTTTTTTTCAAGAAATTTTTAGGGTGAGACAGAGTGTAGAGTTTATTCTTGAAAAATATTATTTTTTTCTTATGAAATGGGATGGATGACTGATGGATAGATAGTGGATATGAAACGGATGGAGGGCTTGGAGTGCTGTGGTGACTTCGCCTTTTGCAAAAATTTCTTCTTTTAACTGTTGTTCCCATTCCTCGAAATCATCACCCTTCCTAATTTGGCTTTTTCACATTGCATGAGTGAAGGAGTGCGCTGCAATTAACTAGTTGAAGGTGGCCGACACTGCTGACCCATCCTTAGCTTATAAAATCTCACCTCTCATGCATTGACAACAAATTTTTAACTATAATTTTCTCAAGAGAAGAGGTCAAGAATATTGCATACCTGTACCTACCTGATGGTTATTGGAGAGGCATGCATGTTGCTGCTGAGTTGATGATTGATCCATGGTCCTTTGGAGGTGATAATTTCCTTTGTTTGCTTCTACACAAGTTTTCATAGCCTGGTGATTCTAAACCTCTGTCTTCCAATTACCATGAGCAAGCCATCTTAGTCAAATCCGACCTTCTTGGAGTGCTGGGCTTGTCCATGGGTGATGTTCACCTTCCCTATACCTTATTCCACCATTAGACACCTTTCCCACACTTTATTTCACCTTTTGTACCTTCCTATAGCTTTCAGCCTGTTTCCTGTAGTAAACTAGGACTCCTGTAGTAGTACTACATGAAACAACAAATTTTCCTTGTTTTGTCCATATCTCCCAAACGGTAGAATGGATTGACCTGAAATTTTCTGAGCATGTTGCCATCATCCTTATGCACCTCCCCATAAAAAAAATTGGCCAATGGATGTACGAATCTCAATAAAAATTAAAAATGGCTGAAGTTGATGGAGGCCGATTTCTTGGAAACCGTGCACTGGAATTTGCTGAAATTGCTTGGGCATGTTACCATCATCCATATGCATCTCCCCATGAAACAAATTTTTAAATGGATGCACGAATACCGAGAAAATTCAAAAATGGTTGTAGGTGATGGAGGCTGATTTCTCGAAAACTGTGCACTGGAATTTGCTGAAATCGCTTGAGCATGTTACCATCATCCATATGCATCTCCACCTGAAACAACTTGGCAAATGGATGCATGGTTTTCAAGATATGACAAAAATAATTTTCTGCTCTATGTATTTCTGTTTCCTGTAGTAAAACAGAGCATTCCTGTAGTATTTTAGGACAAGAAGGAAAATGAATGGGAAAAGCTTGAGAATGATGGGTGGATGGTGGAAATAGATGAGGGTGATGGATTGGCATGGCCTTGGCCCTTCTGGAGCATCTGAGCAAAGGAGGAGAAAGTCCAAGTTTGACTTCCTTTGACTAGAATTTTGACCAATTTTTTCTTTTTTGGTGCCAACTTGTTATTGTTGCTTGCAGATGTTGAGAACACCTACATTCATCAGAGAGATCCATGGAGCAAAGATTCTTTTTATTTTTTTCCTTTTTTTTTCTTCTAGGCCTACTGGCCGCCTCAATGAGGTTTTCAACTAGTAGGTCTGCCTATGTGCCTCAAAAGAAGTTTTCACCTAAGATCTTTTTGTTTTCTCTTTTTTTCAACCTATTGACTGCCTCATGGAGGTTTTCAATCAATGAGCCAATCTCAGGCGCCTCAAAGGAGGTTTTCACTTAAGATTTTTTTTATACTCTACTCTACTTGAAAAACAAAATCACTTTCAAGTATAAGAATACTTCCAATGTATCCATGTGCACATCAAGATGACAGACAAACTAACGTGTGGGCTTGAAATGTATGCTTTGACATGTAACTGAATTTGAGAGATCAAATGATTTGACTTTAATGATATCAAGCACAGTTGATGAAGAGAGTGTTGTTGCAACTTAATGACTGTTTGGAACCATATTTCTGTTAGGATATTCCGACACATAGGAAATAGTTAAGTACAACTTGGTCTAGTGTAGAGTTAGGTATAGAGTTAGGTAAAGTGTGTTTCTTTACCATTGTACATTTTGTAACTTACAATCCGACGGTCACGATATGTAGTGATCCGACGGTTCATTCTCTCCTCGGTATTACCGACACTTGATCCGTGGCTTGACACCCGATTGGTCCATGAATTCTATTTAAAGCGCATGGAGGGTCATTTGTAGGGTAATCCGTGCATGAGAGAAACATATGTAAATTTTCATTCTTTTATTAATAAATTGCCTGAAGTGGCCGCGTTGGCTCAAGCCATGGACTGTTTCCCTCTTTGAGGGTTTTAACCACGTCAAAATACTGGTGTATTGATTTGCGATCTGGTTGTGAGCGGTGTCCTTTTGGTGTTCTGTCTGAGGAACTTACCCTGTAAATTCCTACATGGTATCAGAGCTATTTGAGGGCCGCATCCGTTGGTGATCCAAATCTGAAGCCGGTAGAACTGCATCCGACTGCCGTTTCCTAGATCTGCTGTTTCTGACTGCTTTCAGGCCGAGAGGACTGCTCTGTTGTGTTGGGAGCATCTGTTCCAGTGAGGAACCCCTTTCGTTTCACGCGAAAAGGTTTCCGGTAGCCCTAGCTGCGTCATTTTTAAGATCTGGAGGTATACAGTGTTTATTTGCAGTTTACTGTTATTTTCTCTCTGTTTATTTCGGTTTCGGTTTATTTAGCCTTTTTATTACCGGATCTATACCTTTCATTTCTGCGTATGCTCTTTGCCCTGCGACTCTGTGCGATCTGGGCAAATCAGAAACAGAAAGGAAGGATTTTTCTCATGCGTATGCTCTTTTCCCTGCGCCTTAGGGTGATCTCGGAAAATTAGAAACATTGAGGAAAATATTTAGTTTCCGGCCAAACCTAACTTTGAGCCGCAAGGTTCATTTTTGAAAATATTTAGTTTTTCGACTAAAGCTAACTTCGAGCCATAAGGTTCGTTTTCTTTGCATGTCCGTGTTGGGTGTTGTATTTTTTAATTTGTAGGGAAAAAGAACTTTCTCAAAGCAAGCACGCAACCCAAAGCACCCCCCCCTCTCTCTCTCTCTCAAATTTTTTGTATAGATCAATCGGTTCAAAGCTATTTTAAGAGAGTAGAGGTCTTGGGTTCAAGTCTCCATTTTGTGGGGGCGGACTTTTTCATTTCCGCACATTCCCGCACTTCGTCGGCAACTTCAACAACTTTTTTTTTAAAAAGCCATAACTTCTTCATCCGGAAGCCGTTTTCAGAGCTGTTTTTTTTAAACCAGCCTAATTTTTCGAGATCTATCCATTTGAACACTTATTTTCAACATCTTTAGCTTCAGTTTCCATTGAAATGGAAAGTCAATACCAAGTTACCCTTGACAGCACCAACTATTTCCAATGGTTGGCTTACATTGAGGATTTACTTAGAAGTAAAGGTCTCTACAGAATAGCCTCAGGCCAAGAAAAGAAACCGAAGGATGAAGATAAGGCTGCTAAATGGGAAAATAGGCAAGATCAAGCACGTGGATTGATAGGGATGTCTATTTCTCCAGATCTTAGATTCCATATTGCAGAAATTGATACTCCTGATGAAGCAATGAAACAAATCAATAAAGTTTTTGGGATTAAAAATGAAATTAGAGCCCATCAACTTGAAAATGAGTTGCTTACATTGGACCCTAATAATTTTTCTTGCATTGAAGATTTCTTGTCCAAGTTCAAGACACTTAGATATCTTTTGGAAGGTGCTAAAGTTAAGAAAGAAGATAGTAACCTTATCTATTCCATTGTTACAAAGTTGGGACCAGCCTACTCTGTGTTTGTTTCCACCTTCCATTCTACAAGAGAAGCCTTCATTTCTCAAGGAACAGACTACAACCCCCCTTCCTTTGACTCTTTTTTTGATTCTTTAATAAGAGAACAAGAAAAACTCTTACACCTTGGTCTTCTTAATCTTGGAAACTCTTCCAAGAAAGCGTTAGCCGCCCAGCAGCAACCAAATTCAAAGAATCCTAAGAAGTCATATCCTAAAAAGAATGGTCCTAAACCAAACAAGGGTCCTAAGCAATTTCAGCCCCAAAATGAAAAATCATTTCAACAAAATGATAAGACAAATAAAAACAAAGGGAAGAAGACTGATAGACATTGCAATTTTTGTAATCGAGATGGCCACTTAGAATCAAAATGCTTTAAGAAGATGGAAGCCTTGGAAGCAGCAATGAAGAAGCATAACATCCATTTGGGGCAATCTTCAACTTCAACTTCATCTTCAGGAATGGCACTTTCTGCATGTGGTTGTCAAGCATCTCGGTCTGGCTATGCATTAAATGTATCTTCTTCTTCTCATTCTCATGAGTGGCTCATTGATTCTGGAGCTTCTTATCACATGGCCAAAAACAAAGCCATGTTTTCTTCTTTAAATGATTGTAACACCAAAAATATATATGTTGGTGATGATAGATCTCTTAATGTTGTAGGGACTGGAACTGTTCATCTAGACAATGGTCAGTTTAATGATGTATTATGTGTTCCAACCTTATCCTGCAACCTTCTATCTGTATATTAGATAACTATTCAGGTGAAGGTAAAATCGTTGAATTTTCACCTCATGATGTTGTAATCAAGGACTTAAGAGATCCTAAACAGATTTTGGCTACTGGCATTGCTGATGATTCTACAAGGTTGTATAAGTTTCACAACTTTGGGTCATCAAATCTTCCCTCAGTATTTGTTGCTCATAACGATGAAGTGAGCAAACTTTGGCATGAGCGATTTGGTCACTTAAATTATCGCTCCCTTCAGCATCTATGTAAAGAAAATATGGTGACAGGTCTTCCTATGGTATCTTGCAGAGATGGTGTTTGTTCTGGATGTGTACTCGGAAAACATCATCGGGACAGTTTTGAAAAACGTGCCTCTTGGCACGCCTCAGCCCCTTTACAGCTTGTGCATAGTGATTTATGTGGTCCACTTCCAGTTGTGTCATTCTCTGGCTGCAAGTATTTCTTAACTTTCATTGATGATTTCTTCAGACGCACTTGGGTATACTTCTTAAAACTCAAGAGTGAAGTATTTAACACTTTTTTGGCTTTCAAGGCCTTTGTTGAAAAACAATCTGGACATCAAATTCTTAAGTTAAGATCTGATAATGGTGGAGAATATGTTAAAAACACATTCATCAACTATTGCACTGAGAATGGAATTCAAATGCAACATACTGTTCCATATACTCCACAACAAAATGGTGTAGCTGAAAGGAAGAATCGCACCTTAAAGGAAATGGCTAATTGTATGCTACAATCTAAAGGACTTGGTCTTAGTTTTTGGGCAGAAGCAATTAACTGTGCAAATTACATAATAAATTGCACTCCTACTAAGGCTTTAAAGAATATCACTCCAGAAGAAGCATGGAGCTCAATCAAACCAGATGTAAGTCACTTTCGTGTTTTTGGAAGTGAAGCGTGGGCCCATATTCCAGATGAAAAGCATAAAGCTTTAGAACCTAAGAGTGAAAAATGTACTTTTGTTGGATATTCTGAAGATGTCAAAGGCTATAGACTTATTCCATTTAAGTCCAAAAATGTTATCATTAGAAGAGATGTAAAATTTGATGAAAATATATCGGCCTGCGAGCCTAGTCCGGCGGATGTGCCACCTCTCCCTATCTCTTCTACCTTTGAAAACATTTCTTCTTCAGATGATGAAAGTGAGGATGACAATCCTCCCCCACCATCTCAGGATCCTCCTTCAGCTCCTGAGCTTCCAAAATGGGTTCGTGCTACTCGAGATGCAGCAGGTGATCTTGCCGGTGATCCTACAGATTAGCGACGCACACATTCTCAGTTCGAGAGAACCTCTTCTTTACTGGCTCAAGCTCCAGTAATTTATGATCCTGACACCTTTGCAGAAGCTTCAAGCCATCCAGATTGGGAAGCAGCTATGAATGAAGAATATCATTCATTATTGGCAAATGATACATGGGATCTTGTTCCTCTACCAAAGGGACGAAAACTTGTTAGATGCAAATGGGTTTACAGAACCAAGTATGGACTAGATGGGAAAGTTGATAAACATAAAGCTCGTCTTGTTGCTCAAGGTTTTTCATAGGTTGAAGGCATTGACTACACTGAAACCTTCTCCCCTGTTGCCAAAATGAACTCTATCCGCCTTGTTCTTTCCCTTGCTGCCTCTTTCAAATGGGAAGTCCATTAGATGGATGTTAAATCTGCCTTCTTGCATGGGGACTTGCATGAAGAAATCTATATGGAACAACCCATTGGCTTCATACAAACAGACTCCAGCCTTGTATGTCGACTTAAGAAATCCCTTTATGGTCTCAAGCAAGCTCCTCGGGCTTGGTATGCCAAAATGGATAGCTTTCTTTTAGAATCTGGCTTTTCTAGGTGTCATTCTGACAATACTGTCTACACCAAGAAAGTGGGCAACTCTCTTATCATCCTTGTTCTTTATGTTGATGATCTTATCCTTACTGGTAGTGATCCCAACCTTATAAACCATGTGAAGTCTAGCCTTAAAAGGAAATTTGAAATGACAGACTTAGGACACTTACACTATTTTCTCAGTCTTCAAGTCTTGCAATCCAAGGAGGGTATTTCCCTTTCCCAGTCCAAGTATGCTTGTGATATTCTACGCCATTTTCACATGGAAGACTGTAAGCCAGCCCCTTCTCCCTTTCAGTCTGGAGTCAAACTTTCAGTCACTTGTACTTCTCTTGAAGTTGATGCTACCTTATACCGTCAACTTGTAGGAAAACTTTTGTATCTAACCCATACTCGTCCTGACCTTTCCTTTGCTGTTGGCCTTGTTGCTCGGTTCATGCAAAACCCCCGTGAAAGTCATTGGAAAGCAGCTAAAAGAATACTTCGTTATGTTCGAGGTACAGTTCAGTTTGGGATTCATTACAGTGCCGAAGCATCTCCTCTATTGGTTGGTTTCACTGATTCCGATTGGGCTGGTGACTCTGATGATCGGAAGTCTACTGCCGGTTATGTGTTCACTCTTGGTTCAGGACCTATTACATGGGCTTGCAAGAAACAAGGTGCCATTTCTCTTTCATCAGCAGAAGCAGAGTATCGTGGTGCCGTAGAAGCTAGTAAGGAAGCCTTGTGGCTTCGTCAGATCCTGTCAGAGTTTGGCTTTCAGCAGCAGCATCCGACTACACTTTGGTGTGATAATCAAAGTGCCATTCAGCTATGCAAAGATCCAGTCCAACATCAGCGCAGCAAACACATTGAACTGCACATGCACTTCATCAGAAAGTTCATTCACGACCATGTTCTTGAAGTGCAATATTGTTCAACAGATGATCAAGTTGCAGGCATCTTCACAAAGGCTCTCACAGAGGCGAAGTTCACTAAACTTCGATTTATATTTGGAGTTCAGGAAGTTGTCTCTAAGGGGGGATAGGCTCTAGTGCCTCCTTCCTTCTCCTATTGTGTCATATTTGTAAATCCTTCAATCCTATCCCAAGTTGTTCTTAAGGGGGGATGTTAGGATATTCCGACACATAGGAAATAGTTAAGTACAACTTGGTCTAGTGTAGAGTTAGGTATAGAGTTAGGTAAAGTGTGTTTCTTTACCGTTGTACATTTTGTAACTTACAATCCGACGGTCACGATATGTAGTGATCCGACGGTTCATTCTCTCCTCGGTATTACCGACACTTGATCCGTGGCTTGACACCCGATTGGTCCATGAATTCTATTTAAAGCACATGGAGGGTCATTTGTAGGGTAATCCGTGCATGAGAGAAACATATGTAAATTTTCATTCTTTTATTAATAAATTGCCTGAAGTGGCCGCGTTGGCTCAGGCCGTGGACTGTTTCCCTCTTTGAGGGTTTTAACTACGTCAAAATACTGGTGTATTGATCTGCGATCTAGTTGTGATTGGTGTCCTTTTGGTGTTCTGTCTGAGGAACTTACCCTGTAAATTCCTACAATTTCAATATAGTTGTGTTGCCCCTGGTCCACTTGCTAATTTGGATCATCTTGGATGTCTTCTTCTTCCATGACCTTTAAATCTTCCTCTTTTCGCTGGCTGTTCTCTTCAACACATGGAGGATTTGATGGTAACCATGAGGGAGCTTTCTCAATCTCTGATTTTGATGTCTGCTCTTCATCAAGTGCATCCCATGATCTTTTGGTATTCTCATTTGAATCTTCTTCTTTTGGATGTGGTCCTTCAATGATATCAAGAGAATCTATTTTTTGCAATACTCTTCCTGAGTTAAGATGAATACCATTTAGATCAAGAGGAGATATTTGGAAGTGTTGTACCTCAACATTGTAAGTGGGCTGAGCTACTTCATTGTGTGGGTTTGGAAATGGTGGTACAGGTAGTTGAGTGGGAGTGGATATTTGAGATGGATGTGGTTGGGGTTGTGGTTGTGGTGGAGGTGAATGGTAGGGATAACATGGAGTTGGGTATGGAGGATATTGAGGAAGATATTGTGGATGGTTCCCACAAGTTCCTTGCCAACCTTGTTGCCAAGATTGGTTTTGGGGTTGAGATGGCCAAGGTTTCCAAAGAAAGGGTGTGTTCCAATTACTTTGAGATGGATGTGCATAAGTTTGAAATTGTAAATTAGGCTCTTGCATCATACTAGGCTGCCATTGTCCTCTTACATAACATAGCTGCATTGGCAATTGAATTGCTCCATTGTCCTCTTGGTAAACTTCCTTCAACCTTGGTAATGAGGGGAAATATTTAATATCATGTGATTTTGCATGGACATCACAAATATCAACATCTTTTTTTCATCTTGCATTCTTAACGTTTCTACTTGTTTAGTTAGATTACTAAGAATTTTTGTTTTAAAGTCATCAAACAAATTTCCAAGTTTAACTTGACTTAACGATATTGATGTTGATTTACTTACTCTTGCCCTTCTTCTTGATATGTGTTTGCATGTTTCACATATTTCTTCAAATGTTAATTGGTATACATCACCTCTATTTATGAGGCCAAGAAGATCAATCCACTCATCCGTAATTGTTCTAAGTAAGAGAGTTTTTAGTGTGTCTAATCTTAAATGATGTAGTTTTCCCCTCTTAACATTATACATGAACCTCTCTATTATATCCTCAAGGCTTTCATCTGCTTTTTGATTCATTCTAAAGATTTCTTCTTTAATATCATGATCTTTATATTTTTCTAGAAATATCTTTTGCATCTCACTCCATGATCTTATTGAATTAGTCCCTAAACTCATGAACCATTTAAGAGCTCTACCCTTCATTGTTGCCGGAAGCAATCTCAATTTTTGAGTGTTTAGTAAGTAACCATAAGATCTACAAACAATTTCAAATTCAAAGAGAAAGGTTTCTAGATCCTCAAACCTTAGACCATGAAAGTTTGGAAGAAAAGATGGATGGATGTTCTTCATATGCACATTGATATCAGTATCTTGAATGGGAAATCCAAGAGGGTCTTTGTCATTGTCATCATCTCCATCCATTTCTTGTAACTTCTTTTCCATCTCCTCTTCTTCTACCTGCAAAAGTGGATAATGATGTGGCTCGTACTGCACCACATAATCAAATGGGGGGTGGGTTGGTGTTGGAGATTTTTTTTTGTTTTTATGATTGAATGAAAACACTAATGCAATGCACTTTTCTGTTTTTGAAATGAAATATGCCTACTGCAAATTTTTTGTTTTTGCAGAAAGTAAAAAAAATGAATCAATTAGGGAAGAAAACAATGCATACTTTGACACCTCCCAAACAATGGCGCCAAAAAATGATGAGCTTTGGTATTGCAACAAGAATGTTGCAACTCCCAAGGCTACCAACTTTAATTATCACCCCGGGGTTCGTAAAAACTTAAGAGGTATTGACACTATATGTGCAGCATACAATGTGTCCTTCATTTGATGTCATGATGTAATGGAGTGCATGTACTGAAGTCAAATCCTAAACTAATTGCATAAAACGAAATGCTCGAAATGGAAACCTTAACCTATTACAAGAAAGAAAGTACATTGAAAGAAACCAATTCTAATTGCATAAAGTAAAGATCATGAACTAAATTTCAACCATTACATTTCAAAGAGTTTAGATCCATTAACATAGTTCATTGGATGTGGCAATCAAGAAAATCATCATTGTATTATCCAATCCATAAATCTGTCCATTAGCACAAATCGTTGAAATGTTTTGCATGGGTAAAGAGGCAAATCCTAAGCGGTTTTTAATATTCCCTAATAACTGATTTAGAGCCTAGGGGTCTTGATTCAACCCTAAGAGATAATAACCAATCTTTTGAGCGAATTTGGGCAAGTATATACATGTTGGAAGACTGCTACAGGGTTTCATGTAGTACTACTACAGGAAACGGTAGATTTGTTATAGGGAGTTATAATTCACCGAATGACCAACCAAATCAAATCCAAATTGGATGGGACAAATTTTGTTATTGAATAGGATGTCTTAGGTCTCCATTCCAAGTGGAATCACTCAAAAAGACCTCTGTTAACCCATGCTAAAAAATGACAGAAAATTACTAGTCTAAAATCTAGAAATTCGAGAACTAATGAGCTAGTAAATCTATCAAATGCCTAACCTAATCAAGTGCAAATGAAATGGGATAATTTTTGTTATTAACTAGAATGTTTTTGTGATCTAATGCAAGTGGAATCAACTCGATTGAAGCTCATTAGCATGCTCTAAAAAATAGCAGAAATTTATTGTTATTTGCCACAAAGGACTTCCAGAAATCTAGATTTAGGAATAAGCAAGCTAATCCAAGTAACTCAATGATTACTATGATCTTCCAAAGTTGTTCCAATGATGAAATGATGCTTGTGATCCTGCAAAATAACTTACTTCAACTATCTAACCTAATCCTACAATAAAAAATCATCAATACTAAATGCATAAATAGAAAAAACAAGAACAAGAGATGCATGTGAATAAGAAGTGAAAGGAAGAAAAACAAATGTTACAAAAGGGCTATGAGGCTCTTGGGACGGCCAAGCCCAATGAAAATCAGAGTCCTATGGAGAAGACCAAGATTTAGAAGCTGAACATGGCACCAATCTTCATTATTTCCATCAATACAATTACCTTTCTGCAAGAAATGAAAGTGGAGCTGCAAAAATATGAATTCTCTCCACAAGAAGACTAATAAAAATCAACCCCTAGAGGCAAATTTGACTTGGTACTTATACAAAATGATTAGGAATCATTCCCCATGAAAGGAGAAAGCTCTTCCCTATCAAAATCCCTTGATTAGTGGATCTGGTTCCCAATACTAGGAATCTACATTAAATGGCAGGGAACACATTCCTAGATTTTCTCAATCATTGGCGCTCCACAATCTGTGCCCTAATTCCAGAATATCTTGTTGATTTATTATTTAATATTCATCCACCTGTAGTAGGGAGAAAGTCCTTAAATTATCTCCTCCAAATCTTCATAATCTGCCCAAATTCTCCCAATATTCCACAAAAAGAAATAATAGTAGGCACAAATATGCAATTATCCATAAACCTTCATAATGAACATATTAAAGTTAAAAATACCTCACCATCTTAGTGGGTTGAGGCGTTGATCCTACAGTTGCCAACAAGTCTCAGACCTCCTGAAGCTTCGATAGGAACGAATCAATGTGTTCCCCCTTCTGCATCCTCGTGGATTTCATTTTCTCCTCCAAGGACATCTTCCACTGCTCGAGAGATCCCTGATACAACGTAGCCAAGGCATCCCACATCTCCTTGGCAGTCCCTTTGCCAGCGATATGACATACAACATGATCCCTCACTCCATCAAGGATCAACCGCTTGGCCTTCGCCATTTCAACCTTGCACTTCTTGAGTAGATCCGCATCTGCAGGTTCAACTACCACACTATCGACATAGGCTTTGAGATTATGCTCATTCAGAAAGCAGGAGATCCTAGCCTTCCAGATCACATAGTTGAATGCTTCGTCCAACCAATCTTGATCTCTCAGCCCATTGGCTGCCATCTCTGCCAACAAAAATGTCGAACTGCTTCCTCTCTCCTCTGCGCTGCTGCTAGGTTGGCCTACGCACTCCCTGTTGGAGTTAATAGATTAGCTTCTCTCTATTGCTGCTTAGCAATTGAGAAATCAAATTCCCTGGCTAGGAATTCTCCGAGGAAGAAATTCCCTCAAAAAGTGTCTCCTTCGTTCTTCTGACGTTTGCTGTCCCAGCAACTGCTGCAGGAAACTACGTCTCACCTGAAGACTGCTCAACGCTGGATTTGCTGCTGCGTTGCTCCCTCCGCCACTGACAAATCATGAATTGGAAATCTTACCTCTCTATCAACTCACTCAGAGAGAGATTTCCTTGAGAATCTTGCCCTCCTGGCTTGGACAACACAATCCCTTTGGGGATTCGATCCACTGCCTACGCAACACTTTGATCTTGTAATGTTCTAAACTTAAACAAACAGTGATATACAAAAGCAAATTCAATTTATGCATAGAAAAATTAAACGATCAACAAATACTCAATACACAACAGAAATGAGAACCAACTGAGCCATTTTATTTATGGAATGGAGCAAGTACAATAGTGTGGAAAATGCACCTGGGCTTGCCTCAAGGGCAAGCTTGACAGAACCCAGGTGTCAAACAGTAATCTCAAATGCTAGAAAACAACTGCTCCTCTAATGCTCTGCGCTGTCTCCTAGTAACTACAATTGCTGGCTGGAAATGAGTTGCAAGAAATCCCGTCTTCGGTGCTCAAAAAATGATGAAACTTCAGCCACAAGCTCCTTGGCCAAAACCTAGAAAGGGTTTGGCCTGAATCCAACCTCCCAAGTTCGATCTCCTCTATGGCCTACACCCTCCCAATAGCTCTAGAAATACAACTTGCAAGAAATGGCCACAAAGTTCTCCTCCAAGCTTTGGAAAGGGAGCAAACTCCACTCCAAATAACTCCTCCAACCTCCACGACAAAGCTCAGCCTCAAGGGTTGATACTCTACCCACCAAAATGAGCTCCCAAACACTGCACTGGCCCAGGTAGTGCGAAAATCACGCTGCTAAACCAGAAGCTCAATTAACTCCCAAACTCTCCCAAAGACTGACAATCCTCCCTAGCCTCCTCTTCGGAAAATCTCACATCAAAACTCCACTGCTCAACACCACAAACAACTCGGCCTCCTCTCCCACTACATCCTCTAGTAATATGCACCACTTGGAAGGAAATGCTACTGCTGGAAATCACAATGTGATCCTCCTCCTGAAGAAATGAAGAAAACCTTCCTAGGGTGGCACTCGAAGTCCCTCGAAGAAAGGGTGAGCTCTTCGCCTGAAGAACTCGTGCTAAATAGCTAGTGACTCGACTAAGCAGCTCGAGCAACCAAAGAGAAATCTATATACTCTCATGAATGAATGAGAAGAGGAGAGCTGCCTTCCTTATATAGTTTTCATGGAGCACTTTTCCCTCCATTTCGTCCTCCATCGTGGGCCCTCACTTAACCAACACCATGCAAAAGTTATCCCCCTCCATGCAAATCGAACTAGGGAGTGCGTAATTCCCTAGTGAGGGTGGCCCCCATGTGTAACTTAACTACAAAACAAAACATCTTCTCCTAGTCTAATCACCAACACCATGCAAAAGTTATCCCCCTCCATGCAAATCGAACTAGGGAGTGCGTAATTCCCTAGTGAGGGTGGCTCCCATGTGTAACTTATCTACAAAACAAAACATCTTCTCCTAGTCTAATCTCCTAATAAAATCGAATGGGGTCCACCAGCTCCAAAATTGGCCCCATAATACAAAAATTAATTTTGTTCCAAAATGATTTAGGAAGGGACATGACAGTGCTCCCCTCCCAAATGTTGCTTGTCCCCAAGCAACTTCAATGCTGGATGCTCAAGAATGTGCTCTCCCTCCCAAGTGGCATCCTCATCTGGTAGATTCTTCCATCACACCAAATATTCTCTGATGATGCTGCTTCTAACCTTCCTTACCATGGTCTCCAAGATGGCTTCTGGCTGTAGGATGAAATGCCCCTCATCATCAAATGGAGGCAACTCCATGACTACTGTAAACTGCTGCCCCAATACCCTCTTGAGGCATGACACATGAAAGATGTTATGAATCCTGCTCCCTGGTGGTAGCTCCAACTCGTAAGCCACCTCTCCAACCCTCCTGCTCACTCTATAGTAATATGACCCAAAGAATCTCGGTTGCAACTTTTCGATCCCTTTCTGCTTGAGTGTGGACTATCAGTACGACTGCTATTGAAGGTAGACCAAGTCCCCCTCCTCAAAATGTCTCTCTACTCGATGTCGATCAACATACATCTTCTGCTGGTTCTGAGCTGCCTGTAAGTTATCGTTAAGAGCCTTGAGGATATCTTGGCTCTCTAGGATCCAATCCTTGGCCTTTGGGGCCCTGTTGTCTCCAAAAACAATATCAGCAAAAGACAAAGCATCATAACCATATAAAGCACAGAAAGGAGTCATGCCAATGGACATATGATGGGTGGTGTTGTAACAATACTCTCCCAGGTGCAACCATCGAATCCAAGCCCTCTGCTGCTCTGTCACATAATTCATGAGATAGCCCTCTAACCACTAGTTCACCCTCTCTGTCTAACCATTGGTCTACGGATGATAGCTGGTGCTCAGGGTGAGCTCAATGTCGACTAGTCTGAAGAGCTCCTGCCAAAATCCTCCCATGAATCGGCTATCCCTATCACTGACTATGGTCTTAGGGAGTTTGTGCAGATGAAAGACTTCCTTGAGGAACAACTCTGCCACCTGTGAGGCTAAATATCATGTTGGTATGGAAAAAAAGTGTGCAAACTTGGTCAATCGGTCGATCAATACAAAAATATAATCTTTCCCTTGCACCGAGGGAAGTCCAGTAATGAAGTCCATAGAGATGCTCTCCTATTTCCCCTCAGGGATGGGAAGAGGCTGCAACAATCCTGCTGGATGGGTCAACTCTCCCTTATTCCTTTTGCAAGCTTCGCACTCCTGCACATGCCTCAACACATCTCCCTTGAGGCCCTTCCAAGTGAAGTGCTCTCTCACTGCCATATATGTCTTCCTAAACCCCTCATGCCCGGAAAAAGGAGAATCATGTGTTGCTCGAAGGACACGCTCCCTTAACTGTGATCCTGAAACCAAAAATATGTGCCCCTTATAATAAATGACCTCATACATCACCCTATAGCGCTCATTTGCATAGCTACCCTCCAAGATATTGCACGCCTGACGATCCCTGGAGTACTCTACCAATATACGAGCCTTCTAGTCATGACAAATGCTCATGAGTGAAAGCCCGACTGGTCTCTTGGATAGTGCATCTGACACTACGTTGTGCTTCCCTCGCACATACTCAATATCAAAATCGTAGGCCTGCACTTTGCTGACCCATCTTTGTTGTTCGTCATTGAGGCCCTACTGCCCCATGAAATGGCGAAGACTGTTGTGATCTGTTTTCACTTGAAATCGATTCCCCACCAAATACTATCTAAATTTGGCCAATGCATGTATTATGGCCAACATCTCCTTGTCGTAAACGGAATACGATAGCTCATGAGGTAGAAGCTTCCTACTCTCGAAAGCAATGGAGTGCCCACCTTGGGACAAGACTACCCCGATCCCTACACCTGATGCATCGCACTCCATTGTGAAAGGCTGAGAAGAATCTGGGAGTGCTAAGAATGGACAACAACTCATCACCTCCTTGAGGCGATCACTCTGGTGTCTTCTCCAAGTGACCCTCAAGCCTCCTCTTATACTTTTCCTGTTGACATCTCAACGACCAAGATTAAGTCCCTAATCAACGGCTAAGATTAGATCTGGCTTGATCCATGTCTTTTGGACCACTCTAACATAGATTCATATTAATACACATTGATATTTTATTTTCCCTAAGTTTAAACTTAGGGACTCCATTAAAAATATTAATTATTTTAATATCTCCTGATCTATTTAGAATCTGCCTAAACCTTTCTAGGTATTAGAGATCTCATGTGCCCCAACCTCTCCACCAAATTTTGTGGTTAGAGCACATCCGATGCTACCCCAAATCAACACTCTCTCTTAGCGAGGACTGTGCTCTAGCAATACTCCTTACTGGGTATTACTTTGATCATACGGCATCGGTACCTATGCAGATGCTAGGCCTTCCTGCCTAACATCCTCTGCACTGTTGCCTCCTATATTGCTGCCCATGGTTCTGCCACTGCCACTACTGCATCTGTACAACAACTCCCTCTGCATTCGTGCTGCTTCTGGTCCTTTCTCCCAGCACTGCATCTGCACTGCACCTCCTCTCATCATGCTGCATCGTGCTGCCCACTGCTGCACTGCAACTCACTTACGGAGAAGTAAGTAACTGTTCTCCCAACTGACCTCCCTGTTGGGCTAGAAATACCCTTTGATGCTGAAGCTCCCTCTGTCGCTGACAAGTGCTCCCTCTCTGACCTCTGTGCTGCTGCAACAACTCCCTGCATCTCACACCGTTGCACACCTCTATGTGCCTTTCTACACTGGTGCAACACTCCTGTGCCTCTCGCACTGCTGCAACCTGCTAGCTCTGTGCTGTTTCGGGACTCTTGCACTGTAGCTTTCTCTGCCGCTCCATCCGCATCCGTCTCTACCCTCTCAGCCAGTCCTGCTACTCCTCGTCGAGGCTCTTGTAGCAAGGTCTAATCCAAGAGGCTCGGTACCTCAAGGATCCTGCCCCTCATTGCCTGTAGTCCGCCTGACTACAACTCAATGTCTCCCCACTTCCGCTCAAGTGGCGTGTGTGCACTCATGACACAATCATTGTCTGTCAAAACTTCCTTCTCTGCCCTTGTTGGCGCTGCCTTAGTCTCGGAAGACTCTCCCTTACTCTTCTTCCTTGGACACTGGGTCACATAATGACCCAACTCCCCACAGTGGAAGCACTTGATCTTGGAGAGATCTTTCTTCTTCCGCTTCTCCTGCTTTCCCTCAGATGCTAGGGCCACATCCTCCTCCTCCTGCTTGACCTTGATCCCTTTGCTGCTGCTACCTGTCTTCGATTGTCGTCTGATCTCTTCCTGGCGAAGAGCTGCCCACATCTCATCCCAAGGTGGGAGAGTCTCTCTGCCCAGGATACTCTGGACAAACACTTCCCAATCCTTTGAGACAGCATTTGGGGTTGTCCTCACCATAAGCTCCTGATCCGGTGTCACTCCTATAGCAGTCAACTGATCTCGGATCTAGTCCTCCAAGGAAGGTGTCAATCGATTGACCCTTCTTCATCTGATACGACCTCATCTGGTTCTCGAGCAACATTCTTCTCTGCACAGAAGTATGCTGGTACAGGTTCTTGAGAGCCTCCCACATCTCAACTGTCGTTTCCTTCTCGGCTATATGTGGTACCACATGATCCTTGACCCCGTCAAGGATAATGCACTTGGCCCTCGCCATCGCCTCTTCATACTTGTCGTTATCATTGGGGTCGACTGGGATAGCTATAACCTTCAAGGCGAAGTTCTTGACACGATTCCTATCAAGCACTGATAAGATTCTGGCCTTCTAGACTATGAAGTTCAATGCTTCGTCCAGCCTATCTTGGTCTCTTACCCCGTGTAGTGCCATGATGCTCCTCTACTTCCCTCCTGGGAGTTCTTTGTTCGACGACTCTGAGTCTCTACTTCTCGTCTGGAAGTTCTCTTTTGGACTCCCTCTGAGTCTTGATTTCCCTCCTGGAAATCCTTCTGCCGCTTGTCGAGATGCCCCCTACTCTGATCGTCTTGTGCAACTGCACTATTGATCCAGGTTCCTCGGCTAGAAGCACCCGGTAACAACTCCTCTGGCCCTGCTTTGTCAGGTACTGTTTTGACTACAATACCTCACCAGCTCCACTCTGCAATATTTCTGTAGCCTTCTAGACTCCAGCAACTGCCTCTTTGTGAACTGCGTTAGCCCTTCTCTGCCTCACGTTGGCTCTGCGTCACCCCAGATGGGTCTGCTTTAGCCCTCTGGCCCTATGCGTCAGCAACACTGGCCTGTCTTATGCTTTGCGCAGCTCCCAGCTTCCTATGCGTGGCTCTAGCTGGCTCTGCGTGACACTTCTTGGCTTCTGCGCTGCCAGAAACAGCGTCTGTCACCTTGGGACATCTGTTTTCTGCTGCTATTGCTCTGCTCGGCTGATGTCTTTTAGTCCTCCTGTGATCTGCAATCACGCTCTGATACCATGTTGAAGTTTCTAAGTTTACTAGTTTAGAAACCCTTCATGCACTTTTTCTGATTTATTCTTACCTAGTTGTTAGTTTTCTTTAACAAGTTATTTACAAAGTAAATACTGAAAAATAAACACCAGTGCATGCTCAACATATTACAGATCAACAACTAAAAGAAACAAGAACAAACACACCACATGACACCATTATTTTTGGACCAATGTCCCCGGACAAACCCAATGCGGGAAAATTGATGTAGCTATCTGAGGGTTTTCTTATTAAGCAATATCAGAGTACAATCTGGGTGTCAAAATTGGCCTACCCAACAGATAATTTCCTTAGCAGCTATACCTCACAGTTTGAGAGAAATCTCTTGGCTGAAACCTCGGAAAATCCTTCCGACGGCTCCTCAACACAAAACTGCTCTGCAACCCGAGTGTCTGCCCAATCTGGATTGCGTCAGCCCCTCTCTGTCTCACGCTGGCCCTGCATCAGCCCCATGAGACCTTGCGTCAGCTTTCTCGGTGCGTCAGACACGCTGGCCTCTCTGTGCTCTGCGCAGCACTTGGCTGCCTCTGCGTGGCCCTGCGTGAGCCCTTGGTGGCTCTGCGTCACTCACCTTAGCTGCTGGGTTGCTCTCCCGGCACAATCTCTGCCTTCTCTGTTTCTCTATACTCAATGTCCCTCAGCTGTTCTCTCGATCACTAATTCTGTCTCTCTTAGCAAACCCCGCTCTAGAGAATAGAATCACTGATCACTTTGGTGTATTCTCCAAGTGACCCTCAAGTCTCCTCTTATACTTTTCCTGTTGACATCTCAACGGCCGAGATTAATTCTCTAATCAACGGTTAAGATTAGATCTGGCTTGATCCATGTCTTTTGGACCATTCTAACACAGATTCATATTAATACACATTAATATTTTATTTTCTCTAAGTTTAAACTTAGAGACTCCATTAAAAATATTAATTATTTTAATATCTCCTGATTTGTTTAGAATCTGCCCAAACCCTTTCTGGGTATTGGAGATCTCATGTGCCCCAACCTCTCCACCAAATTTTGTGGCTGCAGCACATCCGATGCTACCCCAAATCAACAAAATAGTCACAAGGGTGACCTTAATATCCCCTCTCCTTTGCTAAAGTAGACCTTGTATGCGGCCTTCTAGCCCGGCTCCTCAGCCCTCCTAACAGTAGCTCTGTCAGCCTAAAAATGACCCTGAAAAGTCCTTTAACACATTGTTCCTGCCTCCATATGCTACGGCTAGGTAGCTGCGTCTAGGGCTGGTTATAACCCCCCTTCTTGATTGCGTGCTCTAGGTTACTAGGGCTACGTCAAGGGCTTGTTAAGGATAGCGTTTAGGTTTGTTAAGGACAACATTTAGGGCTTGTTAGGGACTCCTCCATCGCTGTGTTAAAATTTTCCCATGAGCTCCTTTAGGTCAACGTAGATCCCTTCCATAGCTTCGCTGGCCTGTCTTCTTTGCTGCGGCTAGGGCAGCCTCCTTTCCTCCAACGTCTAGGGTTTCCACTCCTTGATCTCTCTTCCACTAAAACCCAAAAAAAGTGGAGAGAAATCAAGAGTGAAGTGTGTGTTGAAATGACAATCAAGTCACCTCTTTTTATACTAAAACGTTGAGCACATGTGGGTGTTATTTAGTTGTTGGCCGACCTTGACGAATTGTCTTATAACACAAATAAATTCATAACTCCATGAATACTTATCGGAATCAGATGATCTTTAGATCAATCCTACATCTCTTGATGAGAGAGATCTAAGAAAAATATCAGTTGCCATAAATAAAATGATCCACATGGTGTTTGGCCCTTGTTTCCAATTTTAACACTCCCTCTCAACTAGGGAGAACTCCATTTGCTGATCCATCTATCCGATTGTACTATCTCTGCCGTCAGTGCCCTGCACTGCTCTGCTGAACGATGAAGAAGAAGAATTGATCGAGGATGTCTCATACCATTCTCTACTGACCCGAAGTCAGTTCCATATGAAGAGAGTGTGTCATACCACTCTTACTGATCCTAGATCAGTTCCAAGAGAGTGAGTCATATCACTCTTACTGACCCGAAGTCAGTTTCGTTGATCCCAGATCAATATCACAAGAGAGTCTCAAACCACTCATATTGATCCCAAATCAATGGAGGTCATCCT
The DNA here is from genome assembly GCA_031772625.1 of Pinus tabuliformis. Taxonomy (NCBI): domain Eukaryota; kingdom Viridiplantae; phylum Streptophyta; class Pinopsida; order Pinales; family Pinaceae; genus Pinus; species Pinus tabuliformis. The sequence goes on along the minus strand of CM062817.1, from coordinate 707,535,897 downwards.
GGCATAGGGAGTATGGTAGATACAATGATGCGTCCATCGATAATACTACTGTTGTCCTTAACCCCATTTCCCTGCTCATTGGCTAGATGAGAGGTACTTCCCATGAGTCCCAGACTGCATGGGTAGGATGCCTCGATAGGAGAACTAATCATCCTGTCCCCAAGTCACCACGGGGTATCACAGGGGAAGGCTAAACCATTTACCCTGTACACAACGCACCATTAGGGGAGGGTGAGTCGCCCTATGGTCGCTTGTTGCTCCAAGAAGTACCCCAAGCCCCCTGGAGCTCCCAGAGCTCAATGCATGCATCATGCAGGACCCTCATAAGGTCTCTCAACGACTCCAAGTCGTTCGGGAAAGTCACAAATTTGACTTTTCCCCGGGGCTTTGACAGAATGTCTCCGACCTGTACATCAGTCTCAAAGCGATGGAGCCTCCTCGCTCATCGATCTACCATATCCCAGATAAGGTAGTATCTGATGTCTATATGTTGGAGCAATACGAGATTCCTCAACAATGAAATCCCCCCCTGGTTGACATAGAAGATCACGGTGGTATTCGTCATGTGTACAAACAGCTCACTGAAGAGCTTCCACAACCAGGCAGCTTCACAGGAGGTCATACTTGAAGCTATGTATTCGGCCTCAGTGGTGCTGAAAGCATCCGTCTTCTGCTTCCTGCTCTTCCAGTATATCGAAGCAGAACCCAAAGAGAACCAACACTCAAAAGTGCTCTTGCGATCCTCCACACTGCTTGCCTAGTTAGCATTTGAATAATCATGCAGCTTCATATTTTCGGCAGTGTATCTCAATCTATGAGTGATTGTGCCTCAAAGATATCTCAAAAGATCCTTGGCAGCAATCTAGTGAGGCTCAACTATATATGAGCTCACCATGCTAACTGCAAAACATATATCTGGACGGAAGTTCACCAAGAACATCAATGCGAATGAGTTTATGAAACTCAGAGGCATTTCCCAAATTTGGTCCGACATCACTACCACATAACTTCTGAAAGTTAAGCTCCATCGAGGTAGTCACGGGCTTGCGGTTCACCATTTCAAATCCGGAATCCAACTCCCTCTTACTTCTGCAAATGAGAGGGCCTGCACCTGTCAAAAAGAGGTCGTCCTCAGAAGGTGTCGGTATGAGAGGTCTATCATCCACAACCTTCAAGCATTGGTTTGGATCGGCTTCACTCCTAGTGAATCTCAGGTTCATCAGACAGCTATCAATCCTTTCATACTACGTCTGGGGTGTTTAACTTCAAGCCATAGCGGGCTTTCTTCCCCCTGCATACATGAGATTTCTGATCATGAATCTCAAACCCCTTGGGTTGTTCCAAACTTGTGGACCTGCTACATGAGGGGAATGGTCCCCTTATAAGATTTTCCTTCGGTACATCTCAGACATGTACCTTCATGCTCTTTTTGAATTCAGGCATCCTTGTCACCATCTGACTCACATCGGGTAGGGCCCCATATAGACCTCTGGTGCAATAGATGAGATGTGACAAATGACATGGTCCCCAATGGACCATCCTGCAATTCGATCCAAATTTCCAACCCCAAACTCAAATGCATCTTTGAAAATTCTATTTTCTGACAGTACCTTTCCATCGATGAATGCCACCCTGAAACCTTCCATTGCTAAAATGGACACCGGGTACTTCTTGCAATCAGGTACATAAAAGAGATTCTTGTAAATGAATTGAGTTATCCTCATTGAATTGAGGGGTAACATTCCCTACACACTTTCCGGGATAGGTGGCATCAACTCCAAGTATGATCCCATGATTGTTTCCATCTCTACCAAATTAGAGAGAGCACCCTTCTATCTGATGAAGTGCCTTGAAGCACTACAATCAATAAGCCAGATTCCCGAAGAGTTTGAAGGAGAGGGCCAATACAAGATAACACTTCTTTATCTTATTAGAAACAACATTTGATTCTTCATACCTGGGGTTCCTTGCTTTCTAGAAGAGTCGACCATATCCTTGATGACCTGTCATCATCAAGTGATGTGTCCCTATCTCAGACACTCCTTCCCATAATGACTGAACTTCTTACAAACAAGGCATCTGTCTTTCCTTCCACCTTGAGATCTGGACTTCCCATTGAAGTGATCTTAAGGTAGGCCATCAGAAGCTTCTATTGCGGCATTCTGATAATATTCTCTATTGATCCTTTTGTCCTTTCCCAACTGTCTTCGGTGATTGCTCTTTCACTCTTGCTTGGGCTTTGTCTTCACCTCAGCTCCAATACCATGTTAATTTTAGGTATGTTCTATGCTTAGAGCAATTTAATTCAATTTTCATAGTTAGCTCAATATCTGTTCCAGATTAGCAATCACATCAGCATTAAAGTAAACTGCAGATAGAACAAAAAACATAAATCGCAGAAGACAAGCCAAGACAAGAGGACACAAGATGTGGCGCTAGCCAGGGATAAACCCCAATGTGGGGAAACCCTTGATCAATTCTTCTTATATGTTCTTCAATAGTTCAGCGGAGAGAGAGAGATAGTACATTTACAACATAAGTCAACACGTTGACTTATCTAAATAAGAGCATAGATCATCTCTAAGAAGATGAAACATGAGATAGCTGAACTCAGTTGAAGAGATGCTGCTTCAGCTGATTCTCCAAGGTGACTCCTTCACCTATCATAGTGTTGCACCTCGTCATCACGCTGCACTTCACCGTGTTGCACCATGTTGCACCTATCATCACTATACTGGACCTCATAACCATATTGCACACATCATACTGCTGCACCTTATGCTGCCACTGCTGTCCCATTTGCTTGCTCCACCAAGCTTCATTGCTGTCCCAAGTACCATTGCTGCACCATGTACTAGCTGTCCCATTTGGCATGATGTACCTTGCTGTCCCATGCATCTTTGCAGCACCATGTGACCTTGTTGTCCCATGTATCTTTGCAGCACCATGTGACCTTGATGTCCCATGTATCTTTGCTGTCCCATTTGCTGCACAATGTCATTGCTGTTGTCCCCATCATACTACTAGCACTGTTGTGACATTGCTGCTCCTATGTGGCAGTATCCAACACCTAAGAAACTCCTCCACATGGCTGCTAACAGATTCTCCAAGTGTCTAATACATCAATGAATAATCACTGGCATCTAATCACCAAGTCTGCCCCTCCACTTTGGCTACTACAGGCTGCAAGCACATCCCATCCAAACTGATCCAAAATCATGGACCCAACACAAGTCATTTATGGAGAACATACATACCTCTGTACTATTGTTCATGGACAGAATTCGGTCATTGGTTAGGGCATCCTCCTGTAACCTACAACAGCCCAACGATCATGCCATAACTCACCTTGAATTATGCAGCCTTCCTTTCTTTACAAGGTAAGTGACCTCGCTGTTTGAGGAGACACCTATAGGTCCATGTATAGGGCTGTTTTGACCATCAAAACAATACTTACAGGCCTGCGGCTTAATCATCCCTTCACACAGACCTTGCTTCCTCTTCAAACAGTCACAAGGGTGACCTTAACATCCCCTCTCCTTTGCTGAAGTAGACCTTGTATGCGGCCTTCTAGCCTAGCTCCTCGACCCTCCTAACAGCAGCTCTGTCACCCTAAAAATGACCCTGAAACAGTCCTTCTTTAACACGTTGTTCCTGCCTCCATATGCTGCGGCTAGGGCATGTCATAACCCTCCTTGACTGCGGCTAGGTAGCTGCGTCTAGGGCTGGTTATAACCCTCCTTCTTGACTGCGTCCTCTAGGTTACTAGGGTTGCGTCAAGGGCTTGTTAAGGACAACGTTTAGGGCTTGTTAAGGACAGCGTTTAGGGCTTGTTAGGGACTCCTCCATAGCTGCGTTAAACTTCTCCCATGAGCTCCTTTAGGTCAACGTAGATCCCTTCCATAGCTTCGTTGGCTTGTCTTCTTTGCTGTGGCTAGGGTAGCCTCCTTTCCTCCAACGTCTAGGGCTTCCACTCCTTGATCTCTCTTCCACTAAAACCCAAAACAAGTAGAGAGAAATCAAGAGTGAAGTGTGTGTTGAAATGACAATCAAGTCACCTCTTTTTATACTAAAACGTTGAGCACATGTGGGTGTTATTTAGTTGCTGGCCGACTTTGACGAATTGTCTTATAACACAAATAAATTCAGAACTCCATGAATACTTATTGGAATCAGATGATCTTTATATCAATCCTACATTTTTCGATGAGAGGGATCTAAGAAAAATATCAGCTTCCATAAATAAGATGACCCACATGGAGTTTGGCCTTAGTTGCCAATTTTAACATTCCTGGCCAGACCCAAGGTGTGCAAAAGGGGAGGGGGAGGTTAACCCTATGTGGACCTTAATGAGAAAAGAGATGAATGGGGCTAAAATGAGTGGAAGGGGGTGATGTATACGGTGTTAGGAAGCAAGACCACGCAACCAAAATCAGGGTTTCCCATGTAATGCCAACCCTAAAGCTAATGGTCAGTAAAGGAGATGCCATAGGACTAGGGTACAAGGCTAACCACGAAAATCACGTAGTGGAGACAAGAGTACATACCTATCCCACTCTTTTTGCTGGATCCCCCCACCAATACATGCCCAAAAGTGTCCATGATAATGAAACAAAATTACTCAACTAAACCAATGAAAAGTCATACCTTTGGGGTCGGGAGGCCCCACCTTCAAACATGTGATCATAACAGATGGGCGAGGGACCTGTTGCACAGTTTTTGTCGAAGTTCGAAGGGGGTGGAAGTGCCAATTTTTTCAACAGGATCAGATCATCTATAAGCAGTTTATGTGACATTGTGAACCCATTCTGCAAGTTATGTAATGTAAATGATGCTAGTAAGACCATGAATGTATGTAACAACCTAGATAAGCCTATTATTTTGGCGAGAATTTCATCCTAGGAGGTTTTTTGTCTCACTGATTCATTTGTGTTTCTAAACACGGATGGTCGGCAAAGTTATTCCCTCCAACCTCACCCAAAAACTAGGGTGGAATTCTTCGTGAAAGTCTTAGGTGAGTCCTAGTGTTCTAGTTGAGTCTTCTGTAAAAGTGATTTGGGAATAACTTAAGCTAATTGGCTAAATTATTTTACTACAAATCACTTGGTCTATTAGATCATGTTGTGTCTCAATTTGGTTATGTAATTTGAGGGTCTAAGCTGTTGATTTGGGGTAGCATCGAATGTGCTCTAGCCACGAAATTTGGTGGAGAGGTTGGGGCACATGAGATCTCCAATACCCAAAAAGGGTTTGGGTAGATTCTAAACAGATCAGGAGATATTAAAATAATTAATATTTTTAATGGAGTTCCTAAGTCTAAACTTAGGGAAAATAAAATATTAATGTGTATTAATATGAATCTGTGTTAGAATGGCCCAAAAGACATGGATCAAGCCAGATCTAATCTTAGCCATTGATTAGGGACTTAATCTCGGCCGTTGAGATGTCAACAGGAAAAATATAAGAGGAGGCTTGAGGGTCACTTGGAGAAGACACCAGAGTGATCAGTCATTCTATTCTCTAGAGCGGGGTTTGCTAAGAGAGATAGAATCGGTGATCGGGAGAGTAGCTGAGGGGCATTGAGTACAGAGAAACAGAGAAGGTAGAGATTGTGCTGGGAGAGCAATGCAACAGCCAAGGAGGGTGACGCAGAGCCAGCAAGGGCTCACGCAGGGCCACGCAGAGGCAGCCAAGTGCTGCGCAGAGCACCAGAGGGGCTAGCGCAGCTGACGCAAAGGCTCCTAGAGCTGACGTAGGGCCTTCTGGGGCTGACGGGGCCAAGGAAGATTGACGCAGGGCCAGCGTGAGACAGAGAGGGGTTGACGCAGTCCAGATTGGGCAGACGCTGGGGTTGCAGGAGCAGTTTTGTGCTGAAGAGCTGCCGGAAGGAATTTTTGGGGTTTCAGCCAGGAGATTTCTCTCAAACTGTGAGTTATAGCTGCTAAGGAAATTCTCTGTTGGGTAGGTTAGTTTCGGCACCTAGATTGTACTCTGATATTGCTTAATAAGAAAACCCTCAGATCGCTGCACCGGTTTTCCCGCATTGGGTTTTTCCAGGGACATTGGTCCAAAAAATAATGGTGTCATGTGGTGTGTTTGTTCTTGTTTCTTTTAGTTGCTGATCTGTAATATGTTGAGCATGCACTGGTGTTTATTTTTTAGTATTTACTTTGTAAATAACTTGATAAAGAAAAATAACAAGTAGGTAGGAATAAATTAGAAAAAGTCCATGAAGGGTTTCTAAACTAAGTAAACTTAGAAAATTTAACATGGTATCAGAGCGTGATTGCAGATCATAGGAGGACTAAAATACATTAGCCGAGCGGTGCAATAGCAGCAAAAAACAGTTGTCCTGAGGTGACAGAAGTTGTTTCTAGCTGTGCAAAAGCCAAGAAGTGTGACGCAGAGCCAGCCAGAGCCGCACAGAAGAAGTCGGGAGCTGCGCAGAGCCTCAGAGAGGCTAGCGTTGCTGACGTAGAGGGCTGACACAGGGCATCCCAGGGCTGACGCAGTTCACAGAGAGGCAGTTGCTGGAGTCTAGAAGGCTGCAAAAATATTGTAGAGTGGAGCTGGTGAGGTACTGTAGTCAGAACAATACCTGACAGAGCAGGGCCAGAGGAGTTGTTATCGAGGGTTTCTAGCCGAGGAACCTGGATCAACAGTGCAGTTGCACAAGACGATCAGAGTAGGGGGCATCTCGACAAGCGGTAGAAGGATTTCCAGGAGGGAAATCAGGACTCAGAGGGAGTCTAGAAGAGAACTTCCAGACGGGAAGTAGAGACTCAGAGGAGTCGAACAGAGAACTTCCAGGAGGGAAGTAGAGGAGTGTCATGGCACTACACGGGGTAAGAGACCAGGATAGACTGGACGGAGCATCGAACTTCGTAGTCTGGAAGGCCAAAATCTTATCAGTGCTTGACAGGAATCGCGTCACGAACTTTGCCTTGAAGGTTATAGCTATCCCGGTCGACCCCAATGATAACGACAAGTACGAAGAGGCGATGGTGAGGGCCAAGTGCATTATCTTTGACGGGGTCAAGGATTATGTGGTACCACATATAGCCGAGAAGGAAATGGCAGTTGAGATGTGGGAGGCTCTCAAGAACCTATACCAGCGTACTTCTGTGCAGAGAAGAATGTTGCTCAAGAACCAGATGAGGTCGTATCAGAAGAAGAAGGGTCAATCGATTGACACCTTCCTCGGAGGACTGAATGAGATCCGAGACCAGTTGAGTGCTATAGGAGCGACACCGGATCAGGAGCTTATGGTGAGGACAGCCCTGAATGCTGTCTTAGAAGATTGGGAAGTGTTTGTCTAGAGTATCCTAGGCAGAGGGACTCTCCGACCTTGGAACGAGATGTGGGCAGCGCTTCGCCAGGAAGAGATCAGACCAGTGTGGAAAAAGTCGGGAAAAAGTCGGGATTAAATCCCCAAAACGCGATTTTTTTGGCTGGCCGATTATATCGGCCGATTTTTTGCCGATTTTTTCCCAGTCGAAAAAATCGGGATTAAATCGAAAAAGTCGGGATTAAATCGGGACTTTTTCCAAAAAATCGTGGTAGTTTCTTTAATGATTTTTTTTTCTTTGAAAAAATCGGGATTTTATTGAAAAAATCGGGATTTTATTGAAAAAGTCGGGATTTTATTGAAAAAGTCTGGATTTTTTAAAAAATGAATATTTTTGTATTTTTTTAATTTTGCCGACTTTTTGCCGACTTTTTCGAAAAACTCCCGACTTTGCCGAGTTTTTCAACTTTTGGACCCTTGCCGAATTAATCCCGACTTCGACTTTTTCCACATTGGATCAGACTACAGTCGAAGATAGGTAGCAGCAGCAAAGGGATCAAGGTCAAGCAGGAGGAGGAGGATTTGGCCCTAGCATCTGAGGGAAAGTAGGAGAAGCGGAAGAAGAAAGATCTCTCCAAGATCAAGTGCTTCCATTGTGAGGAGATGGGTCATTTTGCGACCCAGTGCCCAAGGAAGAAGAGTAAGGGAGTCTTCCGAGACTAAGGCAGCGCCAACATTGGCAGAGAAGGAAGTTTTGATAGACGATGATTGTGCCATGAGTGCACGCGCACCACTTGAGCGGAAGTGGGGAGACATCGAGTTGTGGTCAGATGGACTATAGGTGATGAGGGTTAGGATTCTTGAGGTACCCAGCCTCTTGGATTAGACTTTGCTACAGGAGCCCTGTCGAGGAGTAGCAGGACTGGCTGAATGGGTAGAGACGGATGCAGATGGAGCAGTAGAGAGAGTTACAGTGTAGGAGTCCCGAGACAGCGCAAAGCTAGTAGGCTGCAGCAGTGCGAGAGGCACAGGAGTGTTGCACCAATGCAGGAAGGCACAGAGAGGTGTGCAACGGTGCGAGATGCAGGGAGTTGTTGCAGCAGTGTAAAGGTCAGAGAGAGGGAGCACTTGTCTGCGACAGAGGGAGCTTCAGCATCAGTGGGTGTTTCTAGCCCAACAAGGAGGTCAGTTGGGAGATTAGTTACATACTTCTCAGTAACTGAGTTGCAGTGCAACCGTGGGCAACACGATGCAGCTTGATGAGAGGAGGTGTAGTGCGGATGCAGTGTTGGGAGAAAGGACTAACAGCAGCACAGATGCAGAGGGAGTTGTCGTACAGATGCAGCAGTGGCAGTGGCAGAACCATGGGCAGCGGTACAGGAGGCAGCAGTGCAGAGAATGTTGGGCAGGAAGGCCTAGCATCAGCATAGGTACCGATGCCGGATGATCAGAGTAATACTCAGTAAGGAGTATTGCTAGAGAACAATCCTCGCTAAGAGGGAGTGTTGATTTGGGGTAGCATCGGATGTGCTCTAGCCATGAAATTTGGTGGAGAGGTTGGGGCACATGAGATTTCCAATACCCAGAAAGGGTTTGGGCAGATTCTAAACAGATAAGGAGATTTTAAAATAATTAATATTTTTAATGGAGTCCCTAAGTCTAAACTTAGGGAAAATAAAATATAAATTTATATTAATATGAATCTGTGTTAGAGTGGTCCAAAAGACATGGATCAAGCCAGATCTAATCTTAGCCATTGATTAGGGACTTAATCTTGGCCGTTGAGATATCAACAGGAAAAGTATAAGAGAAGGCTTGAGGGTCACTTGGAGAAGACACGAGAGTGATCAGTCATTCTATTCTCTAGAGCGGGGTTTGCTAAGAGAGATAGAATTAATGATCAGGAAAGCAGCTGAGGGGCATTGAATACAGAGAAACAGAGAAGGTAGAGATTGTGTCGAGAGAGCAGCGCAGCAGCCAAGGAGGGTGACGCAGAGCTAGCAAGGGCTCACGCAGGGCCACGCAGAAGTAGCCAAGTGCTGCATAGAGCACCAGAGGGGCTAGTGCAGTTGATGCAGAGGCTCCTAGAGCTGACGTAAGGCCTCCTGGGGCTGACGCATGCCAAGAAAGGTTGACGTAGGGCCAGCGCGAGACAGAGAGGGGCTTACGTTGGGGTTGCAGGAGCAGTTTTGTGCTGAAGCGCTACCGGAAGGAATTTTCCGGTGTTTCAGCCAGGAGATTTCTCTCAAACTGTGAGGTATAGCTGCTAAGGAAATTCTCTGTTGGGTAGGCCTGTTTCGGCATCCAAATTGTACTCTGATATTGATAAATAAGAAAACCCTTAGATAGCTGCACCGGTTTTCCCGCATTGGGTTTTTCCAGGGACATTGGTCCAAAAAATAATGGTGTCATGTGGTGTGTTTGTTCTTGTTTCTTTTAGTTGTTGATCTGTAATATGTTGAGCATGCACTGGTGTTTATTTTCAGTATTTACTTTGTAAATAACTTGTTAAAGAAAAATGACAAGTAGGTAGGTATAAATCAGAAAAAGTGCATGAAGGGTTTCTAAACTAAGTAAACTTAGAAACTTCAACATAAGCCGAATAGGTATTCCCCCTTTGAGGGTTGAATTGTAAAAAATCCCATGTAAAAAATATTTTAATGCATGGTCTTGTTGTCGCCTGGATTGTACAGGTACCACGATAACGCTCAAGACGAGGGCTGTCACTCTGATCCCCACCCACTTCGTTCGAGCTGTCTCCTAACAATAAGTTATGGGGGGTAGTCCCTATCGAATGAGATGAAGGAAAACAAATTGGAAACCAACTAGTTTGGTAGACATCGATGAGTGGCTTAGCCACTTGGTTGAATTTAAGCAAGGTTATTAATTCAATTAGATTTTGAAGTATGATACCAGTGCCTTAATGGAGTCACAAATTCTTGCTTATAGTAAATTGGACCCAAATGACCGGATGAACACCTGCTGCTTAAGATGATTGACTAACCTGAATGATATGCAAACCTATGACCTATGTGTGATGCAAAGATCTTGGTTATTTTTAGTTAAATGCCTAATCTAGATGTAACCTTCCCTTAACTATTTTGAAGCTGGGCTCCGAGGTAGGTTGTGGGAAGGAGGCTAACTAGAAGCAAGCTAGGGCCTGATTAACTATACCTTCTGTTGTGCTCCTATCACCCGATGCGCCCAACACTTTAGAGACTGTGGCTCTGATGACTGCAAGGTCATCGTGTTAACCACCAAAGAGTTGTTGAGGCCCCTCAAGCCAAGTGAGAAGGGTTGTCCTATGTTTCTATCAACCTAGCTTATGCTAGGAGGTAAATTATTAGTGCAATCTAGACTTAGTATGCTAATGCAAGAGATTATGAGTGAGATTTGTCTTGAGTTAAGATTGTTTGAGTTATTTAAGTACTTAGTGAGAATCTTCTTATAGCAAGAGTACTTAACAATATTAAAATGACAATCCTTAAACGAGACAAGTGTAAACTTCAACAATATTCCACAAGATGCTTAATCAATTAAATCAACTTATCCACTTATCAATCAAGATGCCAATCACAGTTCAACAAGATTATACGTGATAATGCCAAAGAGATGTGAAACTTAAATTCTCAAGAAACCAACAATGTTAGTCACTTTAATCATGTAAATGTTAGGAACAAGTAACAAGATATGAAAACACTTAGGCACTTTATGTTCCAATGATCCTTTTTATGAGCAGTAAGTGACTAATATGACAATAGTAAACAATTTATGGAGCTATTGAGAGGATGTGATTCATAAATTTCAAAACTGATATATTTATTACAACAGTGCAACAGTGACAAATCAACAACCTAGCAATACTTAAGAAAATCCCTAATATAGCTAAAAATAGTAAAATTTTGCCAAAAATTGAAAATTTGAAATATTTGGCCCTCTTTAAGTGTTTGACTCAGAAAAAAAATTGCGAATTTGATTCAACAATTTATGTAGAAAATTCCAAAAAGCAAAAAGTTAGATCGAGGCCAAATTCAAGATGCCCAAGTGGCGAAAACTTGTGAAAATTTAGATTTTGCAATTCTAAGTGATTTTGACCATTTAAAATGTGATTTTAGGGCTTAAAGATTATTGATTTGACTGATGTAGTAAAACTGAAGCAAAACAAGGGTTTAGAGGTCAAACCCTAGGCCCAAGGCCTTGGAGATCCCATGGTTGAAATTCGTTGAAACTTTGGGATCAAATTGCCGCTTGAAAAATATGAATTTTGAGACCTTAAGCCTGCAAAACCGCCAAATATTTAGCCTTAATACTTCAGATTAGGGTTTTAGGTCAATTTAGGGCAAAAGAGGCCAAAAAAATGGAGAACAAGGCTAAGGAAGACGAATTTGCGGGGAAAAAAGGGTTAGGATGATAGATTGCGGCCCAACGATGAAGGATATGGCCACAAAGGGCCAACGCTATGCCTAATAAGGCTAACGGCTGAAATGAAGAGGGCTTATAGGCCTAGGGAATGGCCTAAGGCCTAAAGACCAAAAAAGGGAGATCTGCAAGCCCTTAGAGGGATACAACTTAGGGAAAGAGAGAGAGGAGGCCGAGGAGGGAGGTCGAGGGAGGAGGAATGTCGAAAACAGAGGGAATGGAGGAGGACAAAGGGCCGAGGAGGAGAGGAGGAAGGAGGTCAGGCCTCAAATCCCCATGGCAAGGCCAAAAAATGGCCCTAAACCAAGACACAAAGGGAAAAAAGAGGGACGCTGAGGTTTAGGAGGGAGAAACTAGGGCTAGAAGCCCTGAGAAGTTTGAAGCCGTTGCTCAAAAATTTTATGCTTCAACTCCTTAATTTTGAGAAAATTTCTCCGTGGGAAATCTTGAAAAATGTTCCAAGAGACTAGATTTTACCCTCAAGGGCCTATATCTAGCTCTTCTCCCACTTGATTTCTTGATCCAACCTGAAAAAATGAAAATAAAAACATCCAAACCCCAAATATATACAAAATAAATCTAAAAACCCCAACCCAAGTTAGAAGAATAATTTACAAATAAAATTACAAATTATTTACAAATTATACAAGGGTTTTTAAAATAGATTTTGAGAAAATAATTTTTTATGATATTTTTTCTTTGAAAGAATGGCTAAAACGCTTAAGAAAAATTCATGCTCACCATAGCCCTAGCGAAGATTCAATCCACCATATAAAATCTAAGGATCCAAGCAAAGTAACCCTTGCCCACAGTCTGTGAACTTGGAGGCCAAGGATTGAGTATCGGCAAACACTATGTATTATCCCAAAATAATAATATAAAGCACCACATAGGAAGATTGTAGTCAATACATACTACAGATCAACGAACAAGAACACCTTGAGTTGCATGCCAAATCTTTTATTATAGTAGGAAAAACATTTCCTAGCGGGACAATTTTAGCCAGAAATCAAGATGGCTAAAGACTCAACTGACTCTTTAGTTTATAGATAAATCCTCCAAATGAAAAAATAACGTCTAGTTTCTTTGGTCCTTGTCAAAATAATCTTGGTTGTTGATAAACACTTCAAGATCTTTTAATCTTGGCCCTTGATTTTTTATTTTTTGAAGAATTTTCGAATTTATCATTTAATTCCTTTTTAATAATTTTGAGTTGATTTCCTAAAAAATTTGACTTTGACTTACCCACCAAGGTCCAAAGGTCCAAATTTTCTTGAAATATACAAAATTCCCTTGGTGGAGGACCTTTAAAAGTTGACTCTTTTAAAACCCACGGATTTTCCCATTTGGAGAATTTATTTTCCTAATACAATATAATTTGACTGTAATTAATTAATTTTCTAGCCAGAAAAATTATTAATTTACACGAGGGGATTTAATTATTTTTCCAACCCTCTAATACATAAGATTTTTCATTTACAAGACTCAAAGAGGGAATACACATTTGGCTTAGATCCTCAAGACACATAATCCATTTGCGACGCAATATAATCTAGTAAACCAAGTGATTTTAATAAAATACTTAAGCCAACTAGCTTAAATTATTCCCAAACCACTTTTACGTCAGACTCGACTAAAAACACTAGGACTCACCTAATAATTTGATAGTAAATTTCACGCTAGCTTTGGGGTTTAAGCTGGACGGAAAAAAACTCTTTTGATTAGCCGTGTCTAAAAACACATGTAATCAACAAGGCCAAAAAACCTTCTAGCATGAAATTCGTCACCAAATTATAGGCTTACCTAGGTTGTTACATAGACTCAAGGTTTTACAAAGATTATTTACATTACAAAACCTACAGAATGGGATAGCCATGACACATGGACTGTTGATATGTGATCCGATATTTGTTGAAAAAGTTTGGAACTTCCACTTCTTTGGAACTTTGACAATTTGAGTGCAACATCTGGCTCCATATGGGGACACGTTGCTTCCAAGAAGTAATGTGAGAATATCAGAATCCTGCATCTAAGGAGACAGAAGTCCATCAAATAAATATCCATTCAACATCGAAATCATCATGCATATATAGAAAATACTGCTGGAATAGAAAATCTACTCTAACAAATTGAAATATAAAGAGATAATATAAATGCATGAAATAAACTATATAATGACATAAAATAAAAGTGAGTAGGGTTAGAGATACTATACAAAACGATGCCCTATGGCATCAGCTGTCTTCAACATGGTGCATACTGAGCATCTGCCGACTTTTCGGCAAGTCTGTACACTGCTTCTCGGATGTGCTCGGATGTGCCATGCTGAATTCTGAAAATGCTAGCACTGTGACTCATCCGAATATCGAGATGCTCTTAGCCATCAGATGCATCAAACTTCTTCCTTTTTCTTTTCTTTTGCCTTTTACTTTTCTTCCCGGTGTAGAAATTTTGAATAATATGACACATATTCACAGAGATTATCCTGATCATACAATTATAAGCGGAACATGTATAATACATAATCTCCTCTACGTTGATCATCAATTTACAGAAGCAGAAACATTCACAGGCACACATAGAAGCATCAATCAAACTCATAAACACAGTATGTATCCTGGGGAAAGCATCTCGCTAAAAACCCCAACTATCTGTATATTATATTGATTGAATCATGTAACATTACAAAGTACAATGCTTATCACAAGCAATCCAGTACCAGCTCCACCTGTTACACACAATACAGCTCAGATCTGATCTCCAAATCTCCCCCGCTGCTTGCCTGCCTCCACAGCTCAATACCTGCTCAAGAATTGATGAGAATGGCTTCCCAAACTCGTATTTCACCTCAAAATAATCACTCACACTTTGTTGGACGTGAGCAAAGGCTACAATACTGGGCAAATACGTGAGCAAACTCATTGGCATACTCAATCCCTTGATTGTGCAAGATCTGGTGCACAACTATAGTCACAACTGATAGCAATCTGATTCTCTACCACCTGTCTCTGTTGAACTGAACATGCACTGACATGCAACTGAGGTAACTGATGTATTCTATAGTTGCATTATGAGTTAATAACTTGTGAATTAATTAATAACTTCACCCAACTCATCTCTAGTCTATTGATCAGTTAGACTAAATACAACTAGTTTAACAAAGCTAAACTGAACACAACTCCATCAACTGCACCTCCAGTCCACTAAACTCAACTCACTTGAGTTCTAACTGAAGTCCTGCATGCAAATATTAGTCATCCCATAGGTAACCACGTATTTCCCTCTGGGATCTGCATGTACCACATCCGTAGCTCATCCTGAAGTGCTCCAAGAGAATAAGATCAAGTTTATAATCCAAATATTATTATGAGACAATAATATTTGACTTTTCTATTTTTGACAGCCAGTCTAAAAATAGACTTTGATCACTCACACTGTGATCACTCACACTTTCATCAAAAATAGAAGTCCATCTATTTTTCCCAACTTGACCAATCATCCATAAACAACAATCTGCAATCCATAGACATGATCCATATGTCTAAAAATAGACTTGCGCCAAAAATAGCCTGCGGGCCCACTTAGTGAAGGCGACTCTTTTCACTAAGCTCCATCATCTTGTTGCACTCTCAACAAGCATTTCTTGTTGCACACTTTTCAACACCTGGTGGGGTGTGATGTTAATAATGAGACCACTGTAGATTTCTTGTCCTGATTCTGAGAATGCTTGGATGAAGGATTTGAAAAATCTGAAATATGCCCAATCTTATTCTGAATGTACCCTATCAAAGGTGATACATACATCTGATCTTCCTCAATTTCTTTTTCAACCATGGCACTTCCAACCAACCTGTATTCACTGGGGCAAGTAACCTTCTTACAACAAGATGAGAATTGCGTTGGCGGACTGGGAGGTTGGTGATTAGTCGAAGTCTCTTTGTTTATTTCATAATCTGATCTATGCTGAAGTTCCTGTGCCTGTATCTTTTCCATTATTTGTAACGTATTTTGAAAAGTGGTCTTTTCAATTCTCATGGCATCCATTTGATTAGAGTGTTCAACCTTAATAGCACTTTATTATGATTTGCTTGAATAGAATCAGTTTCTTCGTTGTGATTTATTTCCATGATGACCAGATAACTTTGCATGGTGGCCATTTGATTAGAATGATTATTTTCCATGGTTTTCAGAGCCTTAGCAAGCTGCTCTTCTATGGCTAATAATCTATTCTGAAGATTGGCCTCCCTGTCATGAATAGAGCTTATATCTTTCTTATGATTTTTCTTTATGGAACTTAACTCTTCAACATGCTTTTTCTCAATAGACATCCACCTGATGTGCATGATTTCATTTCCTTGGAGTGATCTGCTAATAATTTCTCTTGATTAAACTCCATAGCTCTCACCAACTGAGCTTTACTGGATTGCATGTCTCTAAGCCTTTGAGTTAATTCCCTGATAAGATCCCCTTGATTACTTGTTCCCGCCTTTCCACTATCTTGTATTTTGATTGCAAAGGCACAAGTGGATTCATCATGAAAGAGGTTACAAGGTATGCAATAAGGCACATTTTGATGTGGTTCATTTTCTTGAAATGTTTCTTCGATCATTTGGTCCTTTACAGGATCGCTTTCATCCTTCTTTATAGTATTAGAGGCACAAGGCAAACTCCCTTGATTTCCATATTTATTTTTAAAAGCATCGATGATGGCTTGTAAGGAGTCAAAAGAATCGTCAAGAAAATCACAAAACCAATTCCTGGCATCTCCTTCCAAGGAAAGGACAGAGTTGCATCTTGATGTCTTCATGATTGTATGCAGTGGAATGAGCATACCTTTCCAGACAAAGTCTGAACCTTTGGATGTGCTTTGCCATAGTGATTGCATCATTACCCATGAAAGAAGGTAATTTACTCATAGCCATTTCCGGAATATCATGAGGAATGTTAGTAAAATGCAACGGGGAAAACAAGTCATCCATGATGACCTTCTTTAGGGGAAAAAGGGGCTAATGGATGTCAGAGAGAAATCCTTGTTCAAGAAAAACAAGAGATCCAAAAGAAGCGAGCTTCTAGCAGGAACTCTTGTAAGAAATGAAAGAAGTGGAGTCACCACTTGAACATGAATCCAACTCTAAAATCCAAAAGGTGGAAATCGAAAAGTTAGTTAGGGAGAAGCAGATGGATATTAGGGAGGGCTTCCTGTCTGAGAAAAATGAATGCTTTCTAGAATGTAATTTGTTTAACCAAGCTCTGAGAGCGGGGTTAACCAAGCTACTAGAATTCTTTCTAATGAAATCTTTTTGTGAATCGGTGAATTAATGGAGTCGCCATTCAAACAAGAAACTAACCCAAATGTCCAGATGCTAAGGTGCAAACAGAGAAGTGGAAAAAGTGATAAGAAGATTAGTGAGATATCAAGCGCCAGAAAAAGTGGTGCTTGATGGATTAAAAGATTATGAAACATGTCGTTGAAGTGCCGAGAACAAATTAAACTTACCCCCGACAACGACGCCATAAAATGTTGTCGTGTGGATTATACAGGCACCATGACAATGCTCAAGAAGGGGGTTGTCACTCTGATCCCTGCCCACTCTGTTCTAGTTGTCTCCGACCAACAGGCTATGGGGGGTAGTCCAACTAGTTTGGAAGACACAGATGAGTGGCCTAGCCACTTGGTTGAATTAAAGCAAGATTATTAATTCAATTAGATTTTGAAGTATGAGACCAGTGCTTTAATGGAGTCAAATTCTTTCTTATAGTAAAATGGACCCAAATGATCAGATGGACACTTGTTTTTTAAGATGATTGACTAACTTGAATGATATGCAAACCTATGACCTATGTGTGATGCAGAGATCTTGGTTATTTTTAGTTAAATGCTTAATCTAGATGTAACCTCCCCTTAACTATTTTGAAGCTAGGCTCCAAGGTAGGTTGTGGGAAGGAGGCCAATAGGAAGTAGGCTAAGGTCTTATTAACGATACCTTCTGTTGTGCTCCTATCTCCCGATGCCTCCAGCGCTGCAAAGACTGCGGCTCTGATGACTGCAAGGTCACCGTGTTAACCACCGAAGAGTTGCTGAGGCCCCTCAAGTCAAGTGAGAAGTCCTATGTTTCTATCAACCTAGATTATGCTGGGAGGTAAATTATTAGTGAAATCTAGACTTAGTATGCTTATGCAAGAGATTATGAGTGAGGTTTGCCTTGAGTTAAGATTGTTTGAGTTATTTAAGTACTTAGTGAGAATCTTCTTATAGCAAGAGTACTTAACAATATTAAAATGAAAATCCTTAAACGAGACAAGTGTAAACTTCAACAATATTCCATAAGATGCTTAATCAATTAAATCAACTTATCCACTTATTGATCAAGTTGCCAATCACAGTTCAACAAGATTATACGTGATAATGCCAAACAGATGTGAAACTTAAATTCTCAAGAAACCAACAATGTTAGTCACTTTAATCATGTAAATGCTAGAAACAAGTAACAAGATATGAAAACACTTGGGCACTTTATGTTCCAATGATATATTTTATGAGCAGTTAGTGACTAATAGTACAATAGTAAACAATTTATGACCACAGTATCCTGCAAAATGTGCCAAATTGCCAAGTAAATTGAGAAATCAGATGTATTAGGGCCTTTAAGGTATGTTTTCGACGAATTTTTCAGATCTGAGATATTTAAAACAACAATAAATAAATTGTAGATCAACAAGCTAATGAAGCCCAAGACAATGCCCAAGATGTCCAAAAATAGTAAAATTTCGCCAAACTTGAAAAAAATCAAATTTTGGAGCTATTTAGAGGATGTGATTCAGAAATTTCAAAATTGATATATTTATTAAAGCAGTGCAACAATGACAAATCAGTAACCCAACAATACTTAAGACAATCCCTAATATATCTAAACATAGTAAAATTTTGCCGACATTGAAAATTTGAAATATTTGGCCTGCTTTAAGTGTTTGAGTCAGAAAAATTTGCAGACTTGATTCCACAATTTACACAGAAATTTCCAGCAAGCAAAAGTTACATCTAGGCCAAATTCAAGATTCCCAAGTGGCCAAAACTTGTGAAAATTTAGATTTTGCAATTCTAAGTGGTTTTGACCATTTAAAATGTGATTTTAGGGCTTAAAGATTATTGATTTGACAACTGTAGTAAAACTGAAGCAAAACAAGGGTTCAGAGGTCAAACCCTAGGTCCAAAGCCCTGAAGATCCTGTGGTTGAAATTTGTTGAAACTTTGGGATCAAATTTCCACTTGAAATATATGAATTTTGAGACCTTAACCCTGCAAAACCGCCAAGTATTTAGCCTTAAAACTTCAGATTAGGGTTTCAGGTTAATTTAGGGCAAAAGAGGCCAAGAAAAGGGAGAACAAGGCTAAGGAAGACAAATTTGTGGGGATAAAAGGGTTAGGATGATAGATCGGGGACCAAGGATGAAGGATATGGCCACAAAGGGCCAACGCTATGCCTAATGAGGCTAGTGTTGGGGATGAAGAGGGCTTAGAGGCCTAGGGAAAGGCCTAAAACCCATGGCCTATGGCCTAAAGACCAAAAAAGGGAGAGCCGCAAGCCCTTAGAGGGTTGCAGCTTAGGGAAAGAGGGAGAGGAGGCTGAGGGAGGACGGAGAAGGGAGGAATGCCTAACGGAGGGGCTGAGGGAGGAGGAAGGCCAAAAAGAGAGGGAGCAGAGGAGGATGGAGGGTTGAGGAAGCCGAGTAGAGCTAGACGGAGGGAGGCCGAGGAGGAGAGGAGGAAGGAGGCCAAGGCCTCAAAACCCCACGCAAGGCCAAAAAATGGCCCTAAACCAAGATGCAGAGGGTAGAAGGATGGATGTTGAGGCTTAGGAGGGAAAAACCGGGGCTAGAAGCCCTGAAAATTTTGAAACCCTTGCTCAAAAATTTTATGCTTCAGATCTTTGATTTTCTGAAAATTTTTCCATGGGAAATCTTGCAAAAAATTCCAAGAGACTAGATCTTACCCTCAAGGGCCTAGATCTAGCTTTTCCCCTACTTGATTTCTTGATCCAACTTGCAAAAATGAAAATAAAAACACCCAAACCCCAAATATATACAAAATAAATTTAAAAACCCCAACCCAAGTTAGAAGAATAATTTACAAATAAAATTACAAAATTATTTACAAATTATACAAGGGTTTTTAAAATAGATTTTGAGAAAATAATTTTTTATGATATTTTTTCCTTGAAAGAATGGCTAAAATGCTTCAGAAAAATTCATGCTCACTATAGCCCTAGCGAAGATTCAATCCACCATATAAAAACTAAGGATCCAAGCAAAGTAACCCTTGTCCACAGTCTGTGAACTTGGAGACCAAGGATTGAGTACCTGCAAACACTATGTATTATCTCAAAATAATAATATAAAACACCACATAGGAAGCCCGTAGTCAATACATACCACATATCAACGAACAAGAACACCTCGAGTTGCACCCCAAAGTCTTTTATTATAGTAGAAAAAATAGTTCCCAGCGGGACAATAATTTACAAAATGCTTCAGCAGCAATTCTAGCCAGAGATCAAGATGACTAGAGACTCAACTGACTCTCTAATTTATAGATAAATCCTCCAAATGGAAAAATAACGGCTAGTTTCTTTGATCCTTGTCAAAATAATCTTGGCTATTGATAAACACTTAAATATCTTTTAATCTTGGCTCTCGATTTTTTATTTTTTGAGGAATTTTCGAATTTATCATTTAATTCTTTTTTAATTAGCTCAAAATTAATTATTTTGAGCTAATTTCCTCAAAATTTTGACTTTGACTTAACCACCAAGGTCCAAGGGTCCAAATTTTCTTGAAATATACAATATTCCCTTGGTGGAGGACCTTTAAAAATTGACTCTTTTAAGACCGAAAATTTTTTCCATTTAGAGAAATTATTTTCCTAAGACAATTTTTTTTTTTGGTAGGTAAGCACCCACGGGGGATTTGAACTAGTGACCTATCTCAAGGAGTGCCTTAACAGTGCACCCTTTCACCGTCAATCCAAAGCCCCGTGGGCTATTTTCCTAAGACAATTTAATTTGACTCTAATTAATTAATTTTCTGGTTAGGGATTTAATTTTATTTTACCAGAAAAATCAATTAATTTACACGAGGGGAAATAATTATTTTTGCAACCATCTAATACATAAGATTTTTTATTTACAAGGCTCAAAGAGGGAATACACATTTGGCTTAGACCCTCAAGACAGGTATATGATCTAGTAAAGCAAGTGATTTGTAATAAAATAATTAAACCAACTAGTTTAAATTATTCTCAAACCACTTTTACATAAGACTTGATTAAAAACATTAGGACTCACCTAATAATTCGACAATAAATTTCATCTTATCTTTGGAGTTTAAGTTGGAGGGAAAAAACTCTTCTAATTAGCTATGCCTAAAAACACAAGTAATCAACGAGGTTAAAAGAACCTCCTAGGATGAAATTCGTCACCAAATTATAGGCTTACCTAGGTTGTTACATAGACTCAAGGTTTTACTAAGATCATTTACATTACAAACTTTGTAGAATGGGATAACCATGACACATGCACTGTTGATATGTGATCCGATTTTTGTTGAAAAAGGTTGCAACTTCCGCTTTCTTGGAACTTTGACAATTTGAGTACAACAGGTCCCTCATACTTAGACACCATGGTTAAAATATTAGAGGGTGGAAAAACCATTAAATCCCCTTAAGTGTCAATTAATTAATTTTTCTGGCAAAAAATAATTAAATCCTAAGCCAGAAAATTAATTAATTAGAGTTGAATTAATGTTTTAGGAAAATTAAATTCTCCAAGTGGAAAAATTCGTGGGTATCACAAGAATTAATTTTTGGAGGTCCTCCACCAAGGGAATATTGGATATTTCAAGAAAAATCGGACCCTTGGTGGTTAAGTCAAAGTCAATTTTTTTAGGAAATTAGCTCAAAATAATTAATTTTGAGTTAATAAAAATAGAATTAAATGATAAATTCGAAAATTTCTCAAAAATAAAAATTCAATTGCTAAGGTCCATAGGGTCTTGGATAAACAGCGATCAGGTGCTCTGTTAAGACATTTCTTGATGTGAAGTTACCAGTTCAATTCCCCACCCCAATCGGGGTGATATATTGAAAATGATGAAGATGTAGCCTTGCCAAACTTAAAAAAAAAAAATTCAATGGTTAAGATTAAAAGATGGTCAAGTATCTTTTGACGGCCGAGATTATTTTGATGAGGATCAAGCAAACTAGCCATTATTTTTCCACTTAGAGGATTTATCTATAAATTAGAGTCATTTGAGTCTCTAGCCATCTGATTTCTGACTAAGAGATTGTTGTTGAAACATTGATGTAACACTATTGTTCTGTTGCAAACTTTTATTTCTATCATAATAAAGACTTTGGGGTGCAATTCAAGGTGTTCTGTGCTCCTTGATTTGTGGTTTGTATTGACTACGGACTTTCCTATGTTGCGCTTGTAATGATAATATTTGTTTTTCATTAGATGGAGATAATATCATTCTATTGATAGTTTTGGGCTAATCTTAGGTGCTTTGATTCGCCATATGATTAACAATTTTTTTTGAGATAAATACAGTGTTTGCAGGTACTTCAGTCCTTGGTCTCCAAGTTCACAAACTGTGGGCAGAGATCAACTTTGCTTGGATCTTGAATATTTATATGGTGGATTTAATCTTTGCTAAGGCTATAGTGTGCATTAGGTTTCTAAAGTATATTTTATCCATTTATCAAAGAAAATATCCATAAAAAAAAAATATTTCTCAAAAATTTATTTTTCAAAACCCTTGTATATGTGTATATTTGTAAAATAATTTTTGTAAATTAATTTGTAAATTATTTTTGATTGAGTTTTTTTTTTGAGATTTTGTATATATTTGGGGCTTTGGGTGTTTTATTTCCATTTTTGCAGGTGAAGTCAAGAGAAGAAGTTGAAGTGGAGCTAAATCTAGGCCTTTGAGGGTAATATCTAGTCTCTAGAATTTTTTGCAGGGGTAGTCATAGAAGAATTTTCAGAAAATTGAAGAGCTGAAGCAAAAAATAATTTTGGAGCCAAGGGTTTCAAGTTTGTAGGGTTCCGGCTCCTAGCCCTGGTTTTCTCCTCGAAACCCTCAATGTTGTCAAAAATCGGAAACCCAAATCCTATTGTAGCAACTAGAAATAATTCTCCTAATTGTTAAATTAATTCTTAACAATTTATTTATTGTTTCTACAACAAATACTGAATCAATCACACTGCAACCTACATAAATAAACTGTGGAATAAATAAACATTGGAAGAAATGCTAGCACACACACATAAAATGATAGTTATTTTTGGATCAATGTCCCTAGAAAAACCCAACTCAGGAAAACCGGTGCAGCAACTGAGGGTTTTATTATTAAACAACAGTGAAATAATCTGAGTACAACTAGATGCCGAAACTGGAAATCCTACAGAGAAACACTGGCAAGAAAATCTAGTGGAGAAATTCCTCACTCTATAGGCAAATCCCGATACTGACCTCAGCTCAAATTGAGCCGTCTAAACTGCCTCTTCACAGTCATTGTGTCACCCTAGCACAGTTGCTGTTGTTTTTAGCTTGGAACAGTGTCTCCTCAAGCCGTCTGACCAATTGTTGTCTGGGAAAACATCTCTCTTGGCCTCTGGAACCTCTGTGTAGCTTTTGGTACTAAAATATTGCTTCTCCCTAGCCATTCGACTTTTCCTCTAGAGGCTACTGCGCTGCTCTGTGTCATCCTCACTGTGGCTTCTCTGCCTCTCTGCAAGTGCACTCACTGGATCAGGAAATCTTCCTTCGGCTTCACTGTCCCTACCTCTCTCTCACTACTCCGATTTCTCTGGCTCTCTCTACAGCAAATGAATGCTACTAAGGAAATCGATTTGCTCATGAAATCAAACTGCACAAGTGAAGTCTCCAAACCCCATCAACTGCTTCTTATAATCTTTTGTTGAGACTTCAATGACCAAGATTAGGTCTTAATCAATGGCTATGATTAACTTGAAGTTGATTCGTGTGAGTTTTTAGAACATTCACACCATAACTTAATTAATTATGATTAATTAGTCATATTCCCTAAGTTTAGACTTAAGAAATATTTAAAAATTGACTAATAATATAATTAAGACATTTCTACGTGCAATTTCCAAAAACAGATTTTGGGTTTTGGAGATCTCATGTATTATAGCCTCTCCACAAAATTTCAAGGCGAAGACACATACGATGCTACAAAAACTAACACTCCCTCTTAGCGAGGAATGTGTTCTAGTGTTGTTGCCTTCTGTAGCAATACCCTGTCTTTGCATCATCTCTTGTCACGCTGCTGATGTTTGGCTATTATTGCCCAACAACCATTGCGCAACTCTGATATACGTTGCATCTGTGTTGCTATTGACCCTGCCGAACTGTCGCCAATACTGCATCTGCACTGCAACTCCCTCTCATTTGTTGTTGTTGCAACTGCAACATCTGCAACTAAAAAGCATCCTAAATACTGAATCAATTGTGATTAGTATGATGTATCTATAACCCGAGTCTCTCACTGTGGGCCCCTGTAGCAAGGTATTGATTCATAAGGTGGACCTTGTCAAGAATCCTACCCATTAGTAGCACACTGAGGCTACAACACCAAGTCACCCCATTTCACTCTTGGGGGTATGTTAGCAAACATGGCGAAGTCTTCCTCCAGCCTGGAGGAAAGCCTATCGATCTCTGTTGATGCTGCCTACTGGTCCTGCTTCTTTGACCGTTAGTTTCTTGTTTGAGTGGCGACATGGTAAAGAAACTAACTTTTACTGTATTCACTTTCAACAAAGATTCTTTTGTCAAATACCAAGGATGCTTTTATGCTTTACGAACATTCGGATTTCTAGAAATGCCTTCAAATTTTGACTCATAGGATTTTCTTCATACTTTTAGTAAATGAATAAGGTGATTCTCTCCGAAGTCAATATATCTCATCAAATCCACAGTCAACAAATAGTCATCAACAATATCATGTTATCATTGTTGTCATTTTCCTCTGTCATAAGTTCTTTGATCAATGGTTTTTGTCAAAAAGTCCCGTAGAGTATCATTTCCATACAGGAATATTGAGTCATTATTTATCTTCTCATCGTTCACAACCTTCCAGCTACGATAGTTCACTGTCATACAAGTTATGTTACTATAGTGGATACCACTCATAGCGATAAGAGCCTTTGTCATTCGTTACTTGCTTACAATGTTACGAACCCTAGCTACAAAAGAGTAAGCTTGAAGAGCAAGACCAACTATTATAAGAGTTCGTACACTATAAGATGTGACCATCTACTATAAGTGCGAGACCATCCACAACAAACCGCAATAGACTGAGATCATGTAAAAATATGCAAACCGGATCGAAAGTCATGCTATAGGTGGCAAATTTATATTTTAGGTGTGACAACCATATTGCAAGTTCGAGACCATACGCGAGTCCATAACCACTATGTGTGAGATCATAACAGATAGTAACAGTGTGAGGTACTAAATATATAATGTATGTGAGCCAACATCATGCCATAGGTATATCATCCTGCTACTGTAACATATATATATATCGAGAACCATAGTAAGACTTCAAGCCATTGTAAACTGTAATAATACGTGCGAGCCACCAATGTGCCACAAAAGATATTTTGAGCCACAATAGGTGAATTGTTAGTTTTTGTAGCATCAGACAGGTGTTCTAGTCTCGACTTTGGTTAGAGAGGCTAAGAAACACGATCTCCAGAACCCAAAAAAAGTTTCAGGAGAAAACACCTAGAGATGGCTTAATTAAGTTAATTAATCAATAATTAAATATTTCCTAAGTCTTAGGAAAAGTTATTAATTAACAAGAATTAATTGAGAAAGGTGAGATTTCTCTAGAATCTTACATTGATCGACTCAGAAATGATCTTAGCCATTGATGGGGATCTAATCATGGTAGTTGGTTCCCCAACGACAGATTATATGAGGAGGTTGATGGGGTTGGAGAAAGACACACTTGAGAAATTGATTTCCTTGGCAGATCAAGCATTCAACAGTTGATCAGAAAGAGTTCGAGCCAGAGGGGACGTAGAGACAGTGTGGGAGAAAAGACAGTGAGTCCGAACGAATATTTCTAGTTTCGGTGAGGCAACAACAAGTGGAAGAGCTATTCCACAAAGAAGTTGCGCAAGGACTGCACAAGGGCTTCAGTTTAGCAGTTCAATTTTATTGAGAGTGAGGTTGATTCAGCTTCCAGAGGCCAGGATAATTTCACATAGGGTTGGAGAGTCACTTCCAGCAGTAGAGACAGGCAAGACGACTTGATCAGAGGCTAGGATAAGCTACACGTGCAAGGGGCAACATAGTGACTGCGCAGAGGGCCTGCACAAGGGTTTGGACAACCAAATTTTTTGAGGCAGGCATTGTTGGGATTGCTTATGGAGTGAGAATTTTCTCTCTAATATTTTTGCTAGATATTTGCTGATTGGATAGCCAGTTGGTCATCCATAGATTGTACTTATATTATTTTTTGTTGCATCATAATAATAAAACCCTCATCTGTTGCACCGGTTTTCCCACATTGGGTTTTTCCGGGGACAATTGTCCAAAAATAATTGTCAATTTTATTGAGTGTGTGGTAGTATTTTCTTAGTTTCCAACATTTTTATGGTGAAAATTGCAGTTGTGATTTTACTTGTTATTTGTCGTAGCAAATAAAATGCACTTAATTTTTAATAAATTAGAAGAATAATTTCTAGTTGTTGCAATAGATTAAAAATTTCACATGGTATGACTACAAGCTCGAGATAGATCAATGGTTTAGTGATGAGGAGAAATTTTACAAAGAGAGTCTCTGAGCAAAATTTCTACGTCTGCACAGAGTGCCAACTAGGTAGTGTGAATTATTGGGAAGAGGTTGAGTTTTAGTTGCAAGTGGCATAAAAGTTCGATTTTGTCCAATAGCAGTTCTAGCAGGCAGTGGTGTTGCCGGGAAGCAATTCGGGTGAGCAGATCATAGATTTTGCTAAACAAATTTGGGCGTAGATGTTTTTGCATTAGTTTTGCAATAGAAAATCAATGCCACGTGGAAGAGAAAAGAACACATGGAGGAATTTATCTGAGGGTTTCCAAATCCAGTTCCTAGAGGAAATCTGTGATTTCCAGTTGTAGAAGGCAGTAGCAACAAGCAGATTTGCGCATTCCAAAAGGGAGTGTGAGTAGCAGAAGGAAGCCGAGTAGGAAAGAGAAGGAGATTCCCAGTTTCATTCTCCAGTTTATTTGAGTTTCACAGATTTTGTAGCCTTGTAGAGATGGGCGTACGAGATTGCCAAAGCAGTCCATGTGAGTTAGCTAGAATGCATATTTGGGTAGCAGATCAACTTCTAGTTGCTAGAGATAGGTATCGGAGGAAGTGTGAATTGTCTAGTGCTAGTTGCAAAGTGAAGAAAAGTCCCAATAAGGGACAAGGCTTGATAGGAGATAGTGAGGCACCAGATCCAGATGGAGGTGGAGGTTGATACTTCAGCGTGTTAAGATGGGCAGGGTTCAGTGTAGATGTAGTAAGGAGATCAGTTAGATTGATTCCAGTTGTTGCAGCAGGACCATCACCTTTGCTACGAGGGCCCACCGTATCATAGTAGAAGGTTCAGTGTCAACAAGTGCAATCAGTTATTTAGATGAAAACAACATAGCTAGGTGTAATCAGTTCTCGAGAGACAGTTGCAGAGCTAGTTGCAGTGACATGGGCAATGCGAATTGCCCAATATGTAGGTCCAAATCTAGCCAGAAGATTCCTAGTGTAGAGCTACGCATTCCAGTTTCCAGTGCAGGAGGACAATGTAAGTTGCCAAGAGGGAGTAGAGATATTTCCCATAGGGAGATCGAGACTCAGAGGGAGCAACCCTATGGAAGCTAGTGCTTTGGGATCTGGGGAGATGTGACTCATTATTGTAGTAGTTGTAGCAGCGGTGCAGAGATAGGAGTAGAGCAGTAGCACCAATAATATGAGTAGATTAGAGTTTAGAGTTGTAGGTTTGGGCAGGATCCATGAAGGATAACATCACACAGATGTTTCATCGCGGATCATTACCCCTGCTACAGGGACCCATAGTTTTCAGTAGTAGATGGATCAGTGTTCAAGATGGTGCAGCCAGATCTTGAGGGACAGTTGCAGTACTAGTTGCAGCTAGATGTTGAGGGGCACAGAGGAATTAGACTCAGGAGATAGACGTAGAGCCAATCCAGAGACACAATTGATTCAGATTTGGTTCTCACTTGTAGTAGTTGCAGCAGCATCAACAACATGAGATCAGTTGCAGCGTAGAGCAGGGTTGGCAATAGTACAAGTGGTACAGTGCATTATTAGCAACAATGCAAATACAATATGGTTCAGCTCATAGTAACAGATGAATCAGAGTTGTGCAGTAGCTTGATGGATAGTGGCAGATTATCACAGTGGTCAGACATCAACAACGTGTATGGAGGATGTTATGGAGATAGAGTGAGAGAGAACACCTTCCTTGCTAAGAGGGAGTGTTAGTTTTTGTAGCATCGGAAAGGTGTTCTAGTCTTGACTTTGGTCAAAGAGGCTAAGAAACACAAGATCTCCAAAACCTAGAAAACGTTTAAGGAGAAAACACCTAGAGATGGCTCAATTAAGTTAATTAATCAATAATTAAATATTTCCTAAGTCTAACTTAGGAAAAGTGATTAATTAACAAGAATTAATTGAGAAAGGTGAGATTTCTCTAGAAACTCATATGGATCGACTCAGAAATGATCTTAGTCGTTGATGGGGATCTAATCATGGTCATTGGTTCGCCAACAATTAATTATAAGAGGAGGTCGATGGGGTTGGAGAAAGACACACTTGAGAGATCGATTTCCTTGGCAGATCGAGCATCCAGCAGTTGAGCAGAGAGAGTTCGAGCCAGAGGGGATGTAGAGACAGTGAGGGAGCAAAGACAATGAGTCTAGAGGAAGTTTTCAAGTTCCGAAGAGGCAGCAACAAGTGGAAAAGCTATTCCATAGAGAAGTTGTGCAAGGGATTCAGTTTAGCAGTTCGATTTAGCTGAGAAGGAGGTTGATTCAACTTCCAGAGGCCAAGATAATTTTCTAGAGGGCTAGAGAATCACTTCCAGTAGTAGAGACATGCAAGTCGACTTGATCAGAGGCTGAGATAGGCCACAAGTGCGAGGGCAGTGCAATGGCTGTGTATAGGGCCTGCGCAAGGGTTTGGATGGCTAGATTTTCTGAGGCAAGCAGTGTCGGGATTGCTTGTGGAGCGAGAATTTTCTCTCTAATATTTTTGCTAGATATTTGCT
Source organism: Pinus tabuliformis (assembly GCA_031772625.1). Lineage (NCBI taxonomy): Eukaryota > Viridiplantae > Streptophyta > Pinopsida > Pinales > Pinaceae > Pinus > Pinus tabuliformis. The sequence continues at coordinate 707,506,848 of CM062817.1, read as the reverse complement.
GATTGGATAGCCAGTTGGGCATCCATAGGTTGTACTTAGATTATTCACTGTTGCATCATAATAATAAAACCCTCATTTGCTGCACCAATTTTCCTACATTGGGTTTGTCCGAGGACAATTGTCCAAAAATAACAGTGTCAATTTTATTTTGTGCGCTAGCATTTTCTCAGTATCCAACATTTTTATGGTGAAAATTGAAGTTGTGATTTTATTCGTTATTTGTCGTAGCAAATAAACTACACTTAATTTTTAATAAGTTAGAAGAATAATTTCCAGTTGCTACAATTGATTAAAAATTTCACATGAATCGGGTCATAAAAGGTCGTTCTCAGAGTCTTGCGAATCATGATAATCAAGTCTCGGTGTATACCAAGACCTATTAAGGTCATTACTTTCTTACTGTAACAAGTTTTCATAGATTAAAGTTTCAAACTATGGATATGTAGTCTTAGATTATACTTCTATCCGGAGCATGATTCCTGACTTACTATCAAACATACCATCATCATGAGCATATAACTTGTTGCAGTCATAGTCAAGATACAGTGTGGGTTGCCACTAATCAAGTGAGCCACTGATATTGAAGAATACCAGTGATAGCGCTACAAGTCATTGTGTAGCATTCATGTGACCTCAGGCATGTAATTGCAGACCCAAAACAATATGTGTGAGATATTGCTGCAAGCCTCTATTCAAACCATGGAGATGTAGTGCCAATTGTAGTGACAAAACACAGTAACTAAAATCTGAAATACAGAAAGCCTGAAGAATTAATTTGTACTTACCTTAACTGCTGCTGATTCTGCTACTGAACTGGTGATTCTGCTGCTGGTGATGCCGTGGCTATTTTGATCCAATTTCCGGGAGACCAATACCACCCAACCAGACTGAGCAAACCTAGCTGCTCAATCCAGAAAGCTGCTCAACAGAAGCTCTCTGTCCCTCCGTGCCCAGAACCTCAGACGGCTTAAAGCTCTTCCAATGGATAATTATCTTCTCCTGGTTTTCTCCTGGTGAATTTCTGCTCTGGTTCTCTCTGCCCCTCCCTGGTTTTTCCCCCCCTTCTCGATCCAGGCTCCCGGTTTTTATCTACGGGCCTGGCGGTGGCCGCCCTCCTACCTGCAGCCACCGCCTTCCTCCGACTCGACACGCCCTCCATGCAATTTAACTCTCGGATATTTTCCTGGCAAGGTGCGCTCTGCAATAAATTTTCAGTTGGTTTGGACGCGCCCCCTTTTAATGGTTCCTGAAATGATTTTTAGGTATGCTATAGCATATGGTTGAGTTTTACGCTATCAGCATATGTGTATTTATAAGTTTAGTTATATATCTTATAACATTTAAACATATATATATATTATAAAGTTCCATTATATACTTTATAAAATTTATATTATAAAGTTCACTTATATATTTTGTAAATTTAATATATATATATTATAAAGTTTAATTATATATTTTATAAAATTTTTAACTTATATATGTTTATAAATTTAAATTGTATTTATAAACTTAACATATTTATTGTTTAAATTTCATCACATTTGTTTTATTATAAAGTTTAAACTTTATATAATGGGTTAATTTAGCTGGGTCGTTACATACACCCCCCCTTCTGAGAACTTCGTCCCGAAGTTTAGAGTTTTAGGTTCAAGGTTTTAATGGACATGACCTTTTCTATCCAGGTCCCCAAGCTATTCAAAATCATCCTATCCTTCCTAATCTCTTCCGCTCCCATCCTATCCGTCCTCTACTGGAGTATGCCGTGGCGTCAGTTTCACTGATCTAACCATTCATAACTCTAAGGTGACAGCGTCGGTTATACCGACCTGATTCTCAGTAGGCATCCGGCAGTCATCATCACACGTCTAGGGGAGCGTGACTCGCACAGTCCTCCCATGACTCCAGGGTTCGAAGGATAAACGGTGGGTAACACCTCCACCCCTCCCAGTAAAATTTGGGCTGATACCTTATCATAGAATCACTTTGAGCTTTAACTGATCTGAGGTTCTGTCATCACGTGGTCATCCCGGAAATTGGAGATTGGATCATTTATCTGCAATCATAGTTTATCTGCAATCATACACTTACCCATGCATTTGTAAAATGTGCATCAGCATATTCAAAATAACTTACGTATTATTTACATAAGATACTACAGCATAACATATTTTGTCATATTCTATGCATGTATTTTGACTTTTATTTAGGATGTATTCACTTCCTGTCTTCCATTCCAGTTGCTCATTTTTGACATGCATAAATAAAACAGATTTATATTGTTTCAATTTCTATCAGAAGTAAAATCATTTAGCGGCCTTTAACCTTATTTGACAACTATAATTTAGTAAAACGAACCACATATATCATTTTGGTATCCATGTACCAGCCGAAATTTAAACATATATTATGCCATAAAGTTTCATGTTTATCCATAATCATTCAAAATGTTTCTGAGTCTCTGACTGTAGTGAAGTAAATATATACTAAACATAGTGTAAAGTTCTTCAAAATGGACATAAATTAGGGTATCTCTGACATATGTCCTCTGTATTTTCCCAAGTTGCTGATCCAAGACTATACTTGTCCCATTGGACCTTAACTTGGTCCACCAGACGGTTCCTCAGCTGTCGAACTCAATGTTCCAGTATATGTAATGGTTCGACCGTTATGACTCCCTCGTCCGATACCTGCAATTCTTTCCACTGGATGTTATGAGATAGATCAGCTATATAATGTCTTAATACAGAAACATGAAATACATTATGAATTCTATGCAGGTGAGGTGGCAGGGCAAGACGATAGGCAACAGGTCCAACTCTTTCCACGACTTTAAACGGTCCTATAAATCGGGGTGACAACTTTGTCCCTTTTCCGAATCGAATAGTACTTTTATTTGGTTTGATGCGGACGAAGACCTGGTCCCCTACTTCATACTTCCTATCAGATCGGTGAGCATCAGCATAACTCTTTTGTCTATCCTGTGCCTCCTTTAATCGTTGTCTAATCTGTCTGACCTGCGCTTCCATTTCATGGATTAATTCTGGTCCTATTATCACTCGATCTTCTAACCTGTCCCAACTTAACGGTGTTCTGCAAGGTCTGCCATATAAAGCTTCAAATGGAGGCATCCCAATCGAACTGTGGTAACTGTTGTTGTGTGCGAATTCGACTAAGGGTAAATACTTTTCCCAGTGTGATTGCTGATCCATTACATACATTCGCAACATGTCTTCAAGTACTTGATTTACTCTTTCAGTTTGCCCATCAGTCTCAGGATGGTAAGCAGTGCTTAAATTTAGCTGAGTACCTAAGGCTGTCTGCATGCAAGTCCAGAATCTGGAAGTGAATCGCGAATCTCTATCGAATATAATCTTCTTAGGTACTCTATGAAATCTGATAATTTCATTTATGAATACTCGATCCACGTCAGCAACATCATAAGTATCTCTTACCGGAATGAAATGGGCGCTTTTTGTTAATTTATCCACCACTACCAGAATGGCATTGTGTCTTTGAGAAGTAAGAGGTAGTCCAGTGATAAAATCCATAGAAATGGTCTCCCATTTAGACATAGGAATGTCGTGGGGTTGTAAGAGGCCCGCTGGGTGACAATGATCTGCTTTTACCTGCTGACATTCCAAACATTTTGCAACAAATTGAGTGATATCACGCTTCATGCCTGCCCAAAAGAAGAGTTTCTTGGTATCCGCATACATTTTCCCTACTCCAGGATGAGCACAATATACTGCTTTGTGGGCTTCCCCAAGGATGGTATCTCGAAGATCTTTATCATCAGGAATGTACATCCTTCCATGGAATCGTAAGATCCCATCATTTTCTAATTCATAACCCTCAAATTTAGATTCTTTTGCCTTAATACCCTCAAGACTTGCTTTCACCTTTAAATACCAGCTGTCTTTTGTAAGATGATCCAGTACTCGTTGTCTTAAGTCCACTTTAATGGGTATGAGAGAAAATATCCGAGGTCTCCTGCTTAAGGCATCGGCTACTACATTTTCTTTTCCCTTAATGTATGATATTCCGAAGTCATATTCACTTAGGAATTCACTCCATCGCCTTTGCCTGGCATTTAAGTCTCTTTGGGTGAACAAATATTGTAGACTTTGATGGTCGCTTTTAAGTGTAAAATTTCGTCCCACTAGATAGTGTCTCCCAATCTTTAAAGCTAGCATTACAGCGGCCAATTCTAAATCGTGAGTAGCATAGAGTTCTTCATGAAGTTTTAGCTTTCTGGAAGCATAAGCTATCACTCCCTTATCCTGCATCAACACTGCACCCAGCCCTTGCTTGGATGCATCAGTACATACCGTAAAGTCTTTGCCCATATCAGGGACTCTTAGGATTGGTGCACTGGTGAGTAGTCTTTTGAGTTCAGAGAATGCTTTATTACATTCCTCGGTCCACTCATACTTAACACCTTTACGCTGAAGGGTTGTGATTGACTTTGCGATTTTGGAGAATCCCTCCACAAATCTCCGGTAATAACCAGCTAAACCCATAAAGCTTCGTATCTCATGTGCATTTTTCGGTATTGGCCATTCCATGATCGCTTTTACCTTCTCAGGATCTACTGAAATCCCTTCACCTGATATGATGTGACCCAAATAATGAATCTTTTCCTGAAAAAAAGAACATTTGGATAGTTTTCCATATAACTGACGTTCTCTAAGGCAGGACAATACTAGCCGCAAATGCTCTTTATGCTCTTCTTCATTCTTGGAATAGATAAGAATATCATCTAAAAAGACTTGTACAAATTTATCAAGATACTGACTGAAAACACTGTTCATAAGATTCATGAATACGGCTGGCGCATTTGTTAACCCAAATGGTACCACAGTAAATTCATAATGCCCAAAACGTGTCCGGAATGCAGTCTTAGAGATATCATTTTCAGAAATCCTTAGCTGATGATACCCTGATCGAAGGTCAATTTTTGAAAAGACAGCAGCTCCTTTCATTTGATCGAAAAGATCATCGATTCGCGGCATAGGGTATTGATTCTTTACTGTAGCTCGATTCAAGTCTCGATAGTCTATGCATAATCTTAAGGATCCATCTTTCTTCTTCACAAAAATTACAGGAGCGCCCCAAGGTGAGGTACTGGGCCGAATATGCCCTATATCGAGTAGTTCCTTCAACTGGATTTGCAATTCCTGAAGTTCTGGAGCTGTCATTCTATAAGGCGTTTTAGAGATCGGTTGGGTACCTGGCTTTAATTCAATAGTGAGATCCAATTCTCTTACCGGGGGTAATCTAGGTAGTTCCTTTGGAAATACATCCGGGAACTCGGCTAACACCGGATATTGTTCTAAGGATGGCCCTTTTTCTTGGCTTACTTCGTGAATTGCATAAGCCTGACAACCCTTTCTTAAACAACGCTTCACCTGCATCGCCGAAATGTAGCGTAAAGAAACTTCCCTCTTGATTCCTTGAATTTGGATTACTTCTCCCTCGTCGTTTATGCCCAGAATCCTTTTTCCATAACAGTCCACCCAAGCTTGGTGAGCTTCCAGCCAATCCATACCTATGATAAGATCATACGTTCCTAAGGCTGTGACATAAACTTTTAGTTTAGTCGAACAGACCCCTAGGTCAATTTTGCATTGATCCACACTCAAGCCCACGGTTTGGAGTTCTCCTGAGGCCATTTCCACTTGGTGGAAATCATTTTGTCTACGAGCTGCCAACCCACATTTGTTTAATGCATATGACGAAATGAAACTATCTGTGGCACCAGTATCAAATAAGATTTTGAGTTTTACGCCATTGATAATACCTGAAGATTCCACTACAGTGGATTGATGGGCTGCTTGGTCGTGGTTGACTACTGCATGAATTCTATGATTACTTCGATTGGCTGATATCGGCTCCTTCCCAGTCCTTTGCAATATATTCGATGAAGCTTCTGGGCAGTTACGCTGGAAATGCGGCCCCCCCACATCCCCAACAATTGAGCTGCGCTGATCCTCTTGAATCAAGGTGTGAATTTCTAGAGAACGAGCCGCGTCCTCCCATGTTGATTCTTCTCGCACTCCTTCCTCTACCGGTAGTCCCTCGCGATGCCCATGGTCTAGTGTTGGACGATTCCGCGGCTATAGTGTTTACTGCCATGGGAACTCTTGTCCCCACACTTGGGGTAAACCTGTTACCGTAAGGTGGCCTCGAGCTACCTCCTCTGAAAAAGTTCCGGGGAGCCTTCCCTGGAAATCCTGATTGTAAAGGCCCTGCTGGCCCCATATCCTTTTTGATTCCAAGGTGCTCTTCTGCATAACGGCCACATTCGACTGCCTCGGCTACAGATGATGGTTTCCACATACTTACCAAGGCTCTGATGCGAGGATTTAACCCAAATATGAAGCGTTCAGCTTGACGTTCATCAGAGTCTAAGTAGTGAATGTATTTTACCAGCTCCATAAACCTTATTTCGTACTCTTCCACCGTTTTACTTCCCTGAATTAGTGTATGAAAGGCTCTGGCTTGCTGTTGTTGAAAGTATGGAGGTAAATACTTCGCGCGAAACCTTTCCTCAAATAGTTCCCAAGGAACATTATCCGATGTAAGGTGCAGCTGCTTTTCCAGATTTCCCCACCAAATCAAGGCACTTTCCTTTAGTTGAAACACGGCAATTTTTGTTTTTGCTGAAGGCGAATATTCTCTTAACCTAAAGCACCGGTTCATCCCTTCCAACCATGCCTTAGCGCGTTCACCAGCTCGACCTCCCAAAAATTCTGGGAGTCTAATTTTCTGAAGCTCTCTAGAGATGTCTTCTCTCGATCTTCTGGGCTCCAAATTATTTGGTTCTGCTGAACTGGTGGCTACATGCTGAAATTCCCCTTTGTTTTTAGCCTTAGTTGATTCTTTTAATGTCTCCAATAAGGCTTCCAAAGAGTTCATTATCACAGTCAACTCTGGCGTTGGAGCGTTTGATGTTGACGGTGGTCTTGGTGGTGACGAAGGTGATGGGGATGATGATGGCGACGGTGGCGGCATTAATGGTGATGATGTTGCCTGGTCACGTCGTCGTCGCTCATACGTCCTTACCATGGTAATGGTCCCTGAACACATAATAAAATTTCTATAAGAAAAAGAGGTGGATAACCGAATTTTAACACACAATTTTCTTTTGCAACTTCACATTTATAAACGGGTATAGTTTTGCTATTTTTACCCGCTAGGCGGATCTTACTGGTACCGAGGTCAAGGAGGGTGGTCTCGCGACCTCCTTGTCCTAATGCAGGGTATTCTATCCTAATATGAATAATGCAGAAGTGTATGGTTATTAGCTCCTAAGGTAAGACAAAAGTTTATTTACCTAATAACATTCACAAAATGAAAATGTTAGATGTCTCGTTTATAATGTTCATTGGTAACATACCTGTCATACCTCAATCTGACTATTACATGAGAGAGATCAAATTGAGCTTGAAGGAGGAGGTCGAATGCCTTATATATAGACTTCTGGATGGTCGAATGGGTGTCTCTTCCACTGGGGCCGACTTGACAAGTTTGGTGCAAGAAAAAAGTTAACCCTTCTTTCTCTTGTTCACGACCTGCTGTCTTAAGATTTGTAAATTTTGTTTTAATATTTTCAATGTCAACATTCAGTTCTAGGAAATTATGCCCCACTTCTTTCTTAAACTCTTGATGATCTTGATTCACTGAATCTCTTTAAAATAATTGACTTGGCTCAAATTCATTAAATGGATATGGATTCAGTAGTCACAATATTTCTCACTTGAGTAAGTTCTATTTGAACTCTCTCTTAAAAACATACCGTTGCTATCTCCCTAAGTTTAGGTGCTCTGTTCAAGAATTGTTCCCAGCAAGAAGAGCACTGTCTAGAGCCAAATCTGGGTCTGCTTTTATCACTATTTTAAACAATTAACTTTTTGGTCAATAATCAGCATCTGTAGGGCACCTCCTTGTCACTATTTTGGGCCTTCTTTTCTCCATAGCAGTCTGAGTATTTTCGACATGTGACAACAAAAGAAACGCTCACTCTACATGGCGAACTGTAACACTCAAGATCTGTCAAATACTTTTAACAGAAGGTGAAACTAAATGATTTCATTAGTAACTTAAATTTGTCTACAAGTGATTCTCTGTATTTCCATTTATCCAAACATCACTCTGGCAAAGGACACAGGAAACCTGAAGCCTGATAATTTGCTTCTAATCAGATTGTGAGCAAGGAACCTGAACCCCGACAATTTTCTGTCATCTGCCTCTGTTTCACTCTTTATCTCCTGAATTTTACTCCTTACTTGACTGGCGAACTCCCAAGAATGTGACTCCGTTGAGAGAACTTTAATATGCAATTTATATAGGAAGGCGGAGCACCTATTGGGTAACGTAACACAAAATATTATATTCTGGTGTTCACTGTACTGTTCTATTACGTTCTAACTTCTGGTCTATGCAATGGTTCCCCACGGATTTTAACATCCTTAAAAAGACCTATGCAAAATAAAATCAGTATTTACAGTAAAATCTAAAGTATTTTTATTACATTATTTAATAATCATTGTTTACTTTCAATATTAAGAAAGAAAAGAAAACAAAAATTGCAAAGACTATTTTGACTCTTGAAAGCTTGCATGAATGGAATGCCTTCTCATCACTTGTTAGAAATGAATCAGCTGGAAGGTTAAGCTTTGACATGTTTGCAAGTTCATCTTTTATTGTTGTAGCTTGCAACTATTATTTCTATGAAGGGATGCATTCAGTGAATGCTTTTTCCCTTCTTATTGACACTGCGCTCAACAATATGAACTTCACTTGGTTCCGAGGTGCATATTTTGTGCTGTGGACTACGGTGTACATCATTTTCCAGTGGATTCTCCATGCACGATGTTACCAAGTTGAAAATAAATTATTCATTTTATTTCTAAAGCTTCTTTCCGTTTTGCGCTATCTACCATATCCTAAGGTCATAATATATGCAACTGTTTTAAATATTACTTTTAAATTCCTGCCTACGGATGGAATCACCGCCATCGATCTACTTCACCTTTGGCGAATCGAGAGGTGACTACAGAGCGCTGGCTCTGATCATGCCATTAAGGGTTTCTCATTTATCAGGATGGGCAAGAATGAAGAACAAATACTCCAAGTTCTACTGCGGCGCTGCTAAAGATAGAGAGGGAGTTATAGCCAGTTCGGAGCCGTCCGTTAAGCGTCGTCCAAAGTCGGTGGCTGGGGCCGAGAAGGTCAGTGCTGTTCTATTTGACATGGATGGCGTTCTTTGCAACAGTGAAGAGGCGTCTGCCGTGGATCTCTTTGCAGCTAAGTTGCACGAAACGGGGAAACGGAAACGAGTTTCCGAAACGGGAAGCGATACGAAACGCGACCTCCCCAAATTTTGGAAACGGGGAAACGCGAATATATATATATATATATTAAAAATATTTAAAAATTATTAATATATATATGTGCAATCATAAAGCATTAATGATACATTTACATTATATGATTATAATTTATTACATTTAAACATTAAGATTAAATTTACATCACATTTACTCATGAGTCATGAATAATCACATAATGAAAATAAAAATATAGGAACTGGAAAATCCAAAATCAGCCTTTATTTATATTAGTATATGAGGCTGCAAGTACAATAAAGACTATAAGGCTGCAAGAACTATAGAGACAAGTCACAAAAGACTAATCCTCATCATAACAATCCTCATCAAAAATAGAAGCAGTAGAATGCTCAACAGTGGATGGTGGTGCTGAAGAAGATGATGCACCAATTCCACTTCCAGAATCGTTTCTAGAACATCCTGGAAACCCTAAAAAAATTTAAAAACAAATTAAAAAAAAAATTAAAAAACCACTGTTTTTTTGGGGAAACGTGGCCCGTACGGCCTGGAAACGCGTTTCCGGCCGTATGGCCACGTTTCCGTTTCGGGAAACGTGGCCATATGGCCGGAAACGTGTTTCCAGGCCGTACGGTACGGGGAAACGCGTTTCGTTTCGTTTCCCCTGGGGAAACGACCCCTAAGGCCACGTTTCCTGCTACTTAGCTTTGCAGAGATGGGGATCGAAGTTTATCACGGACGATTTTATTCCGTTCATGGGAACGGTTTTCGTTGCAGATTTTTATGAAGAAACCGACATAGAAATTGCTTAGCACTCCACAAGGGACTTTACAGGACGGGCATCATATGCACGGATTCACATTATTGACAGTGGTCTATTTTAACCGCTCAATAATGGCGACATCTCTATTAATCGAAGTTCTTGGACAAAATTCTTAAAATTTGCTTCCCATTCGTAAGTGGATTGAATTCATATCTCCGGGAACTTTTCAAATAGACAATTATATGCCCTGTAACTGGAGCACCTGGCCTGGAATTTGTTTCTACGGAAATGTTTTCTTTCTAAAACAGAACAGAATCATAAACCTTAAGAGTGTGTTTACAGGTGTAGGGCCAATAAGGTACCGTAGAGTTAAAAACTGGCTCTGATACCATCTGTAGTGACAAAACACAGTAACTAAAATCTGAAATACAGAAAGCCTAAAGAATTAATTTGTACTTACCTTAACTGTTGCTGATTCTGCTACTGAACTGGTGATTCTGCTGCTGGTGATGCCGTGGCTATTTAGTTCGATTCTCCGGGAGACCAATACCACCCAACCAGACTGAGCAAACCTAGCTGCTCAATCCAGAAAGCTGCTCAACAGAAGCTCTCTGTCCCTCCGTGCCCAGAACCTCAGACGGCTTAAAGCTCTTTCAATGGATAATTATCTTCTCTTGGTTTTCTCCTGGTGAATTTCTGCTCTGGTTCTTGTTGGAAATAATACTGAGAGGGGGGGTGAATCAGTATTATCAGATTAATCAAACTTTTCAAATGCCCAAAACATATACGCTACTTCAGTTAAGTGAACCAGCGTGTACACGCTACTGTGACGAAGTAAAACAGCGTATAAGCAGAAAACTCACAATTTAGTTGGTTTATTCTTCAATTAAGTGCATCAGGACATTATTCATCATATTAACAGTAAACATGTGCAGTATAACAGAACAGATAAAAAGCCACACACATGAACACCAAGATATAAGGTGGAAACCCAATGTGGGTGAAAACCACCTGCTGCAAGTTGTCTCTATCTTTCTTAATATGAAACTTCAGTTTACAATCTTTTGTACTGGTGCAGCCTTATACCAGTACGCAGGCTACAACCTGCAGAAGGCTTCAACCTTCTCTCGTTCTCCAAACTTCCTTGGAAGGGAGCTCCAACCCCCTTTTGCTTTTGTACTAACCAAGATACTAGTACGTAGGTGCTGACCTACAATCTTCCTTCTTCCAGGTATCACTTTTCATGCATTTTCAGACTTGGATATTCCTGAAGCACAACATTACAATCTGAAGACCACAATTCATTCAATTTTCACAACAGATCATTGAAGCATAAAACAACCAACTTTGAATCACTGAACCACTGAACCCTGTCAATCACCAGTTACCAGAACACAGAGCAGACTACAGAACTCTGTAATAACAGTCAGATCCCACTGTAAACCCAAATCAAGCTTCAAAAGATATACGCTACTTTAATGAGCAGAAACCGCGTATACACGCGCTTTTACCGAAGCCAACCTGCGTACAGATCTAAAAATAAACTTTCTCAACTTGCAGCTGTACCAGATATTAGTTAGACTCAGAACGTAACATTGCGACAATATGCAGATCTAGAAATACGCATAATCAACCATAACATGATAGTGCATTTCAAACCATTTGATCCCGATCTCTCCTTAGATCTAGTTCTCCATCAACCGATGAGATCTCTCCTTAGCTCAGATCAACCAACTCAGAACCTGCATATCAGATCTCTTTCTCTCTTAGATATTCATGCCTTGTCGAAAGATGATCTTTGCCTAATGATCTTCTTCTCCTTATATAGCCTTAGGCCTTTCTCAATACCAAGAGCCAAAACCATAGTAACACAATACCATCAACTTTAAAACTAGGGATCGACACGCCCGTCGAGACATAATGGTCCGAAATCATAGGCACAACTTCCAAGGTCTAACCACCATGAACCAAAGGAACCTTTCCACATACACGCGCTTTTTCTGAATCTAACTTGCGTGTACACGCGACTTGGGCTTAACTAAAGAGCGTGTATGAGCTTTCTTGCTGTACTGAGATCTGTCTTCTGATTGAGTTGCCATCACCTGTACTAACCTTTGAGCACCTGTACCATCCACTGAGTGAGTTGCCATCAAGGACAACACTTGAACCATAATGTCAACAATCTCCCCCTTTGGACTTGATGGCAACCACCACACCAAGTCACTCTCCCCCTTTGACATCAAGGGCAAAGGGAGGACCAAGATATTCTCTTCCTTGGTAATCCTTCTGCTGTCCATACTGCTGTCCATACTCCCCCTGAGTACATGCTGAAATCTCCAAGTGTGCTCCCCCTTTGTGAATGCCAAAGAGTAACAATCTATCCATCCTGCTCACCAAGTGCTGTTCATGCTCCCCTTGACTGTAGGCAAGATCTGCAAAAGATGTTCTTCAAGAAGAACATGACTCTATACATCATAAAAGACCTTCCTATCACCAAAGACTCATACATACATCCATTTCTCAACTAAGTGAGGATATACAAAAAAATGACTCATCCACCCAACCAAGTGGGGATACATCAATATTGACTCATCCACCTAACCATGATAATACATGAACATTTCATCATTCATCCCAGGCATAGTGGGGAAACCAACAAAGGCTGTTACATGACCTTGACACCATAAAAGAGACAAGAGAGATACATGACATAGAGACAACAGATCTAGACCAAGACTTAGGAAAGACATCAGCAGCATCTGATAAACATCTTGTTAGATCAGCAACTAGAATTTCTTTCTGAGCTCCTTCTCCTGAAACCAACAACCAAAAACATCTGAATGCCAACAATGCTTTATGAGACTTTTGAGCTGCTCCCCCTGAACCTGTGCTTGTTGCACTCCCTGAAACTGTGCCTGAATAATTCTGACATTCCTATTGCTGTTCAGAACTTCAGAGTTTTCCCTTGCTGTTCAGAACTTCATATACGCGTTTTCTCCTGTATAAAACAGCGTATGTACGCGGATATTCTTTCTGCAACAAGCGTCCAGCATACACGCGACTTTCCCACCATGAATCCGCGTGTATACGCTAATATTACTTCCGTAACCTGCGTATACCAACTTTTCTGTAGAACAAACAAATTTCAACAACAGGATGAAGCATTAACTACTCCCAGCTTTTGTCTGAGATATTCAAAAGTTTCCCTGGGCAGTGGTTTTGTGAGAATATCAGCAACTTGCTCCTTAGAAGGAACATACTCCAACTTGACCTTCTGTTCAAGCACTTGTTCCCGAAGAAAATGGTACTTGATTGGTATGTGCTTGGTCTTTGAGTGCATGACTGGATTCTTTGAAATGCTGATTGCACTTGTATTATCACATAAGATAGAGACAGGTGGAGTGCAAGTGATTTGAAAGTCCTGCAAGGTCTGCATCATCCAAAGAAGTTGTGTACAACAAGATGCTGCAGCTACATATTCTGCTTCAGCTGTAGATAAGGCAATCGAACTTTGTTTCTTGCTGAACCAAGATACTAATCTGGAACCCATGAAGAAAGCACCTCCACTTGTGCTTTTCCTATCATCCACACTTCCAGCCCAATCTGCATCTGTGTAAGCATGAAGAGTGAGATCAGTATTTCTAGGATACCATAAGCCATAGTTTTGGGTCCCTTGAAGATATTTGAAGATTCTTTTGACTGCCTGAAGATGAGTTTCCTTTGGGTTGGCTTGAAATCTTCCAACCATTCCTACTGCATGTGTAATATCTGGTCGAGTACCTGTCAAATAAAGCAAACTCCCAATCATGGATCTATAAGTGGGTTGGTGGACTGCTGCTGATTCATCATTTGCACTGAGGCTGCATCCTGTAACCATGGGTGTACATACTGGTTTTGACTCTTCCATGCCATACTTCTTCAAGATCTGCTTGAGGTATTTGGTTTGAGACAAGAAGATACCTCCTTCATTTTGTTGGATTTGCAATCCAAGAAAATATGTCAATTCTCCAAGAAGTGACATTTCGAATTCTTTCTGCATAACCAAGGCAAAGTTTTGACTCATAGTCTCTTCATTGCTGCCAAAAATAATATCATCTACATAAACAACAAGAATTAGCAATTTGTTATTTTCAACTTTTATATAGAGATTGCTATCTGCTGATCCTTTTGAAAAGCCTTGTTGGTGAAGATATTTGTCCAACCGATAGTACCAAGCCCTTGGAGCTTGTTTGAGCCCATAGAGAGCCTTTTTCAATCTGCATACAAGGTTTGGATCATTCCCAAGAATGAACCCATCTGGCTGCTCAATATATACTTCTTCTTCTAAGTCTCCATTCAGGAAGGCTGATTTCACGTCCATTTGAAATACCTTGAAGTTTTGAAAGCTTGAGAGAGCAAGGAACATTCGGATGGCCTCTAGTCTTGCCACAGGAGCAAAGGTCTCTTCAAAATCTATTCCTTCTTGCTGTGCATACCCTTTACAAACAAGTCTGGCCTTGTTTCTAATTACTTCTCCATTTTCATTTAACTTATTCTTGAAGACCCATTTTGTTCCTATTACATTCTTATCTTTTGGTCTAGGAACCAATTCCCAAGTGTTGTTCCTTTCGATTTGCTCAAGTTCTTCATCCATTGCTTTGACCCAACATTCATCTTTGCATGCTTCTTTCACATTTTGTGGTTCAATGGAGGAGAGTAGAGCCAAGTAGCTTGAAGCTTCTGCAAGTGTCCTTCTTGTTTGTACTCATGCTTCTTTCTGCCCCACAATCTGAGTTTCTGGATGATTCTTTTGGACATATCTGGATGGAGTCTTCTCTTCTATTCTTGTCTGCTCCTCTGGTTCTTCTTGAGATTCTTCTTCTTCTTGAGGTTCTTCTTCTTCATCATTTCGCCTTTGAGAGTAACCTTCATCTTCTTCATGATGAACTTGCCTAGGAATATATCCCTTCTCATCAACCACTATATCAATACTGTCAACAATTCTGCCAAGTCTTTTATTGTAGCACTTGTATGCTTTGCTATGTGGAGAATAACCAAGAAGAATGCCCTCATCTGCTCTAGGTTCAAGTTTGCCAAGTTGCTCATCAGTGTTCTTAATATAACATTTGCTCCCAAAGATTTTGAAATGCTTCACGGAAGGAGTTTTACCACTCCAAAGCTCATGAGGTGTTTGAGTGCTGTTTACTCGGACATTTGTTTTGTTAAGAATGATAACAGCAGCATGTGCGGCTTCTCCCTAGAAGGTTGCAGGAGTACCTGATTCATCGAGCATAGCACGAGCCATTTGTTGGATAGTTCTGTTCATTCTTTCCACAACCCCATTTTGCTGAGGAGTTCTAGCTGTAGAGAATTCTCTTCTTATCCCATGTTCATCGCAGAAATCAAAAAATTCATTTGATGTGAACTCCCCACCTCTGTCAGATCTGAGGCACTTGATTTTGTGTCCTGATTCATTTTCGGCCAATGCTTTGAAGGATTTGAATTTTTCGAATGCTTCATCTTTGTGCTTCATAAGCCCTAACCAAACAAACCTTGAGAAATCATCAATGAATAATATCAGATATTCTTCTCCTCGAGGTGACCTTTTCCTAAATGGACCACATACATCTGTATGGACTAGCTCAAGAGGCAAGCTAGCTGACCCTTCCTTCTCTGGAAAGTTAGTTCTGGTCTGCTTTCCAAACTGACAAGATTTGCATATGGTGTTGTCTGGAATTTTGATATCTGGAAGATCGCGAACTGCCTGATATTTGCATGCTTTCCTTATTTGTGAGAAGCTTAGATGTCCCAACCTTCGATGCCATAACCAGTGCTCTTCATCCTTGCTAAGATAGCATTGTTGTTGTTCTTCTTCAAATATGTACAGATTATTTGGAGTTCTTTTGCCTTTGAGAACTGTTTTACCTGTATCAAGATCACGAACAAGACATCCATTCGATCTGAAAATAACCTCTGTTTTTTGATCACACATCTGGCTGACACTTAGAAGATTATGTTTCAATCCATCAACATACAAAACATTTCCAGCCTTGACCTTTTCTTTTAAAGGAGCAATACCTTTTCCTTTTATAGTAGCAGGAGTATCATTTCCAAAAGAGACTTTCTTTCCCTTTTCTAAAGTAGAATAAGATTCAAGTTTTTCTTTATCACCTGTCATATGTTTCGAACATCCACTGTCAATGTACCATAGATTTTCCTGTCCTTCTGCATAAAATGCTATCCCACATCTTTCTGTTTGAGGTTCCTTTATTCTCCATGTTTTGGTGCTTGTGGCTTGTTCCTTTTTCTCCTGAAACCTGCTCCTGCATTCAGAGTCTTTATGACCAAAATTATTGCAAATAGAACATTCAACTTCATTTTCAAGCACCGAAAAGTTGTTATAGGTCCTTTTTGTAATCCCTGTCATACTTCTTTGTTTTTGAGCTTCCCTAGTCATGATTGTTTTATATGCAACACATTGAGCTGCTCTGTGACCAAAGTTGTGGCAAGAAAAGCATTGTCCATTGAAGAAGCTTCTGCGGTTATTGAATCTACCAGCCAACTGATTGTAATTTCTATTTTCATCTATTCTTGAGCCAAACTGAGAAGATTTTACCTGTGGTTGGTTGTAGCTTTTGTTCATCCTTAAGGAGGATTGTCCCTGATAGTTTCTGTTTGTAACTCGTCCCTGCTTTACCTGATTATCTTCATTGTTCTTCCGCTCATTTCCTCTTGCTGCATCAAGATAACTTTTTGAGGTGGATGCTTGAGAGGTTTCTCCATTATAGCCCAAACCTGTTTTGTTTAGAGGAGACCGCTGCACACTAATAATCTCATCCAAGGTTTCAGATCCTTTGACAAATTTAAGATTAATAGTTTTTGTTTTCTCAATTTCTTTTCTGAGACCAACAATTTCACCTTCTAGTTTTTCAAGATGTTTTTCCTTTTCATCAATTTGAAATTGCAAAGTATCAATAATCACATTCCTTTCTTCTATGCTTCTCTTGAGTCTAGTGATTTCATTATAGAGATTATCCACATCTATAGCATCCTCATAATCATCATCTTCAAATGCCATTAACAGCTTATATTTATTACCTTGTTCATCTTCATCACTGTTTGATAAGCCATCACTATCTTCATGGGTGTAGTAGCTTTTCCTATTTGCACTTTGTTTCTTGTTCCATCTAGCAGGTTCTTTTCCTTTATCCTTATAAGGACATTTTGCAGCATAATGACCTACTTTCCCACAAGCAAAACATTTGAAAGGTAGCTTACCTCTGAACCTTCCAGAACCCCTTTGAAGATTTCTGACAAAATTTGATTCTTCTTCCTCTTCTTCTGGAACATGGCTTGCTTCATAGTAATCTTCTTTTCCTGATGCCTTAAAAGCAGCTTCCCTTCTGTCAGATGGACCTCCCTTTCTCATTTCATAAGCGGTTAGAATTCCATGTAGCTGAGACATAGTGAGAACACGGAGATTTTCTTTTTCTTCTATTGCAGATACTTTAGATTCAAACTTGGGGGATAAAGATCTTAGAACCTTTTGAACTACTATAGTTTCTCTTATTTCTTCACCCAAGTTTTTCATACAATTAACAATCTCATCTACCCGGAGAAAATAATTAGCCACACTTTCATCATTATACATCCTGAGAGTCTCATATTGAATCCTGAGTGTTTGAAGTTTAGCTTCCTTTACCTGTTCATCTCCTTCATAGCTAGTGATCATTTTGTCCCATATTTCTTTTGCTGATTTGAAGTGCATGACCTTCATGAATTCTGTTTGAGATATACTTCCTAATAGGGTAGCGACTGCTTTTGCATTTGTTTCATATGCCTTTTTTTCATCTGGATCTGTAGGAGTAGCTGAAGGAAAAGCATAGCCTTTTTCTACAATGTCCCAAACTTCTGTACCAAGAGATTGAAGATATGCAGTAACTCTTACCTTCCAATAATTGAAATTTGTTCCATCAAAAACCGGTGGCCTGATTGATGCTTCTTTCTCGTAGTTGCTCATGATGAATGATCTTCCTTCAAGCGATCAAGCTTCTCTGAAGGACCTGCTCCGATACCAATTGTTGGAAATAATACTGAGAGGGGGGGTGAATCAGTATTATCAGATTAATCAAACTTTTCAAATGCCCAAAACATATACGCTACTTCAGTTAAGTGAACCAGCGTGTACACGCTACTGTGACGAAGTAAAATAGCGTATAAGCAGAAAACTCACAATTTAGTTGGCTTATTCTTCAATTAAGTGCATCAGGACATTATTCATCATATTAACAGTAAACATGTGCAGTATAACAGAACAGATAAAAAGCCACACACATGAACACCAAGATATAAGGTGGAAACCCAATGTGGGTGAAAACCACCTGCTGCAAGTTGTCTCTATCTTTCTTAATATGAAACTTCAGTTTACAATCTTTTGTACTGGTGCAGCCTTATACCAGTACGCAGGCTACAACCTGCAGAAGGCTTCAACCTTCTCTCGTTCTCCAAACTTCCTTGGAAGGGAGCTCCAACCCCCTTTTGCTTTTGTACTAGCCAAGATACTAGTACGTAGGTGCTGACCTACAATCTTCCTTCTTCCAGGTATCACTTTTCATACATTTTCAGACTTGGATATTCCTGAAGCACAACATTACAATCTGAAGACCACAATTCATTCAATTTTCACAACAGATCATTGAAGCATAAAACAACCAACTTTGAATCACTGAACCACTGAACCCTGTCAATCACCAGTTACCAGAACACAGAGCAGACTACAGAACTCTGTAATAACAGTCAGATCCCACTGTAAACCCAAATCAAGCTTCAAAAGATATACGCTACTTTAATGAGCAGAAACCGCGTATACACGCGCTTTTACCGAAGCCAACCTGCGTACAGATCTAAAAATAAACTTTCTCAACTTGCAGCTGTACCAGATATTAGTTAGACTCAGAACGTAACATTGCGACAATATGCAGATCTAGAAATACGCATAATCAACCATAACATGATAGTGCATTTCAAACCATTTGATCCCGATCTCTCCTTAGATCTAGTTCTCCATCAACCGATGAGATCTCTCCTTAGCTCAGATCAACCAACTCAGAACCTGCATATCAGATCTCTTTCTCTCTTAGATATTCATGCCTTGTCGAAAGATGATCTTTGCCTAATGATCTTCTTCTCCTTATATAGCCTTAGGCCTTTCTCAATACCAAGAGCCAAAACCATAGTAACACAATACCATCAACTTTAAAACTAGGGATCGACACGCCCGTCGAGACATAATGGTCCGAAATCATAGGCACAACTTCCAAGGTCTAACCACCATGAACCAAAGGAACCTTTCCACATACACGCGCTTTTTCTGAATCTAACTTGCGTGTACACGCGACTTGGGCTTAACTAAAGAGCGTGTATGAGCTTTCTTGCTGTACTGAGATCTGTCTTCTGATTGAGTTGCCATCACCTGTACTAACCTTTGAGCACCTGTACCATCCACTGAGTGAGTTGCCATCAAGGACAACACTTGAACCATAATGCCAACAGTTCTCTCTGCCCCTCTCTGGTTTTTCCCCCCCCTTCTCGATCCAGGCTCCCGGTTTTTATCTACGGGCCTGGCGGTGGCCGCCCTCCTACCTGCAGCCACCGCCTTCCTGCGACTCGACACGCCCTCCATGCAATTTAACTCTCGGATATTTTCCTGGCAAGGTGCGCTCTGCAATAAATTTTCAGTTGGTTTGGACGCGCCCCCCTTTTAATGGTTCCTGAAATGATTTTTAGGTATGCTATAGCATATGGTTGAGTTTTACGCTATTAGCATATGTGTATTTATAAGTTTAGTTATATATCTTATAACATTTAAACATATATATATATTATAAAGTTCCATTATATACTTTATAAAATTTATATTATAAAGTTCACTTATATATTTTGTAAATTTAATATATATATATATATTATAAAGTTTAATTATATATTTTATAAAAATTTTAACTTATATATGTTTATAAATTTAAATTGTATTTATAAACTTAACATATTTATTGTTTAAATTTCATCACATTTGTTTTATTATAAAGTTTAAACTTTATATAATTGGTTAATTTCGCTGGGTCGTTACACCAATCCAGCAAGATCTAGTGGGTAGAATGTGAGCCATGTATTACAGAGTGTATTGTAAAGTGAGTCATATTATTATAGAGGTCGAGAGCCTTGTGACGAGCTACTTCAGTGATAAAAAATATTGTGTGAATAAGACTAGCGCACCACTTGTAATCTTGCTCAACCTTCAGAGACAGTGCAAAATCTACAAGAGTTCATCAGAGTGATCTTCAATGCTCCCTAATCAAACCTTGCTCTGATACCATGTTGGAAAATTGGGAGGTCTGTAGCTTAATTTAGATTTTCCTTACTGTAGTAATTCCTGTGAAATTAATTTGCCGCCTTTATTAATCTTTATTTTGATTCTTTCATCAAACAATTACCACAACATGAACATGAAGACCACATGAACAAAGGAACACAAGATATAGGCTCCAAGCCAAGGTAAAACCCCTTCAAGGGGAAAACCCAGAAAAATTCTCTTCTTATATAATCAGATCAAAGTGAGATATCCAAGATCCTTCCAACATCTAGAAGCCAAGTCAAACCCTCCTTCTGGTCAGATTTCGACTCCTCTTTCTCTACAAAATTTCAGATTAGATACCCCAAATTTGTGTGTCCAAAATGAGCTCCAACTTTCTTCTATTTATACTTGTCCAAAGGGGTGCGAACAGTGATGTCCCTTGGGGCAAAGCCAACATGATAAGCAGGGCCGACTTGACTTCTAGAGGGAATTTTTCCCAAAATACATAGTTAAAAATTATTTTTCCTTTTCCTTTACAATAGGTCCAAATAGGACTTTGCTCTTAGACTCAAGAAAACCTAGAAGCATGAAGAACATGCTTATCTAAAAATAATAATTCTTGAGCATGAAACCCATGCTTGAAAAATAAATAAGACAAGCGAGACAATGCAAAAGTTACAGGAGTCCATCAAAGTGATCTTCAAGCCTCCCTAATCAAACCTTGCTCTGATACCATGCTGGAAAATCAGGAGGTTTGTAGTTTAATTTAAATTTTCCTTACTGTAGTAATTTTCTGTGAAATTAGTTTGCTTCTTTATTAATCTTTATTTTGATTCTTTCATCAAACAATTACCACAACATGAACATGAAGATCACAGGAACAAAGGAACAAAAGATATAGGCTCCAAGCCAAGGTAAAACCCCTTCAAGGGGAAAACCCAGAAAAATTCTCTTCATATAGAATCAGATCAAAGTGAGATATCCAAGACCCTTCCAACATCTAGAAACCAAGTCAAACCCTCCTTCTGCTCAGATTTCGACTCTCCTCTTTCTCTACAAAATTTCAGATTAGATACTCCAAATGTGTGTGTCCAAAATGAGCTCCAACTTTCTTCTATTTATGCTTGTCCAAAGGGGTGCGAACAATCATGTCCCTTCGGGTGAAGCCTACATGACAGGTAGGGCCGACTTGACTTCTAGAGAGAATTTTTCCCAAAATACATATTTAAAAATTATTTTTCCTTTTTCTTTACAATAGGGCCAAATAGGATTTTGACTCTTAGACTCAAGAAAACCTAGAAGCATGAAGAACATGCTTATCTAAAAATAATAATTCTTGAGCATGAAACCCATGCTTGAAAAATAAATAAGTTTCTTTTTATTCTTTTGCATTTTACATAAAATATATAATGACATAAGCACAATGACAATTATGAAGACTGGACCTAGTTACATTTTCCAACATAAATTTCTCTCATTTGTTGGGTCACCTACACTTAGTGTCTATGCCAAATTGGCCAAACTAAGGAAACCCTGTTGTTTAAGTTGCATGCTAATTATATTAGACAGGAAGGCAGGTTAGTTTCTTTGGTTGCAATTAGCAATTCTTCCAACGTTTCAAAACCTTGAAGCCTAATCCTGCTGTTTATTCCAGTCTTGTATGCAAAAAGGGGATTGGATAAAGGATTGTTGTTGCTAAAAGTCACCAAGCAGAAAAGCCTAAAGTTGATTTTCCTTATCATGATTGGCATACGATGAAGTGTCTAATCTTTCCCTTCCCTGATTTAATCTCCTTGGTCACAGTTAGCGTGAAAGCAAGTTGAGACAATCTAATGTAAGGAAAGAGTGCACTAGTTTGATCATTATTGGAAACCTCTAATTCAAGGAGCATAACTATTTCTTTCCATGAAATAACTGATTTTTTTAAAATGGAAAGTAAATTTAAGGATTGAATTAAAGTTAAATTTAATGATAAATTTAGTGTTTTTTGGCCATAGAAGGGCCCCACTCCCTCCTTGGCCACTTGAGTGGACTTGCAAAAGTCAAAAACAACATCAAAATGCCGTGGAATTGGCCCAAATGACCCTAAAAAGTTGTCATCCATACCATATGGCATTTCCAAATTGTGAAATGCCATATGGTATGGCTGGCAGCATTTCAGGACTTTTTCGGGTGAGTTTCCACTTTTTGTGGAGTTTCAGGTCCCAATACGGCCCCTGGGGTGACATTTCCTACAACATGTTTTTTGTAGCTATGGTCGGTCTTCATAATGTACAATTTGTACTTGTAAAGATAAAATACAAATTATGTTTGTGATTAAAGAAAAATTATATCTACCATGTTCTTCATGCTTGAGAGAATTTATTTATTGATTTGTCAAAAGAATATTTTTATAAGGCATGTTCTTCATGTTGAAATTTGTAACTAGGTCCAGTCTTCATAATGACCTAATTGTAATCATGACATTGTATATTATTTATAAAGAAAGAAAATTTATATTGTATTTTGTAATATTGATTTCATACTCAAGTTTGAGTTAAAAGCATGTTCTTTGTGATTTTAGGTTTTCTAGGTCTTTCTAGCATAAAGAATAATATTGGTCATGTGTCATAGTTCCATTTGGACTCATTGTAATAAATAAAGATATTTATTCTATCAAGAAAAATCGATTTTGTATCCCAAGACCAAGTCGGCCTAAGGGAGGGATATTTGAACCCTCAAGAATGCTATAAATGCAAGGAGCTCAACATCATTTGAGACACTCACTCAAGACAAGTTCAATCTGCAATAGAGAAGGAGAAGAAGAGCTAGAAGGATTAGGAAAAGAAGGAATAATCGAAGTTTCTTGGGCTAAATCTCTCTCTCTCTCTCTCTCCACACGTGTGAAGTTAGGGTTTCTGTAAAGCTACAGTTGCAGAATGCTGAAATTACAGGGCCAAAATTGCAGTAGGTCAAAGTTTGGAAGCTGCCTTGGGGAAGATCTTGTTAGGGGCTGACTTGGTGATTGGTAGGGTTGTTTGATTTGCTCTTTTGGTCTTGGAAGTCTCTTTGTAAAGCAGATTCCAAAAAAGAAAATAAGCATTTTTCTGCATTTTCCCCTTAGAGGGGTTTTGCCCTGTTATGGAGCCTATATCTTGTGTACTGTCTTGTTGTGAATTTTGTAGGAATTTACAGGGTAAGTTCCTCAAATAGAACACCAAAGGACATCGCTCACAAACAGATCACAGATCAATACACCAGTATTCTTGACGTGGTTAAAACCCTCAAACAGGGAAACAGTGCACGGCCTGAGCCAACGTGGCCACTTTAGGCAATTTATTAATAAAAGAAATAAAATTTACATAAGCTTCTCTCATGAACGATCACCCTACAAATGACCCTCCATGCTCTTTAAATAGAGATCATGGACCAATCGGGTGCTAAGCCACAGATCGAGTGTCGGTAATACCGAGGAGAGAATGAACCGTCGAATCACTTCATGTCTAGAACATATCATGACTATCGGATTGTAAGTTACAAATGTACATAGTAAAGAAACACACTTTAGCTAACTCTACACTAGACCAAGTTATACTTAACTATTTCATATGCGTCGAAATATCCTAACATCCCCCCTTAAGAAAAACTTGGGATAGGATTGAAGGATGTACAAATATGACACAATAGGAGAAGGAAGGAGGCATTAGAGCCTATCTCCCCTTAGTGACAACTTCCTGAACTCCAACCATAAATCGAAGTTTAGTAAACTTCGCCTCTGTGAGAGCCTTTGTAAAGATGTCTGCAACTTGATCATCTATTGAACAATATTGCACTTCAATAACATGGTCATGAATGAGCTTTCTGATGAAGTGCATGTGTAGTTCAATGTGTTTGTTGCGCTGATGTTGGACTAGATCTTTGAATAGTTGAATGGCACTTTGATTATCACACCAAAGTGTAGTTGGATGCTGCTGCTGAAAGCCAAACTCTGACAGGATTTGACGAAGCCACATGGCTTCCTTACTAGCTTCTACGGCGCCACGATACTCTGCTTTTGCTGAAGAAAGAGAAATGGCACTTTGTTTCTTACAAGCCCATGTAATAGGGCTAGAACCAAGAGTGAAGACATAACCTGCAATAGACTTCCAATCAGGGTCACCACCCCAATCGGAATCAGTGAAACCAACCAATAGAAGAGATGTTTCTACACCGTAATGAATCCCAAACTGAACTGTACCTCGAACATAACGAAGTATTCTTTTAGCTACTTTCTAATGACTTTCATGTTGGTTTTGCATAAACTGAGCAATATGGCCAACAACAAAGGAAAGCTCAGGTCGAGTATGGGTTAGATACAAAAGTTCTCCTACAAGTTGATGGTATAAGGTAGAATCAACTTCAGGGGAAGTACAAGTGACTGAAATTTTGGCTCCAGACTGAAAGGGAGAAGGGGCTGGCTTATAGTCTTCCATGTGAAAGTGGCATAGAAGATCACAGGCATACTTGGACTGGGAAAGGGAAATACCTTACTTGGATTGCAAGACTTGAAGACCAAGAAAATAATGCAAGTGTCCTAAGTCTGTCATTTCAAACTGCTTTTTAAGGCTGGACTTCACATGTTTTATAAGGTTGGGATCACTACTAGTAAGGATATGTTAGCCTCTCTCATAAAACAATAATAAATCCAAAATAAATAAATTAATTAAATATTCCAAGTTAGGAATTTGTGCTTAACTCTTGGGTTGTTCCTCTAAGATAGGAGTTAGTTTAGGTAACTCCTATATTGGTGTGTGTCTGGTGAGAAATTATCTCAACCAAAGGAGAAATTATCTCAACCAAAGGTGTCTAAGATAGCATGCACTATCTTGAGAACACTGTCTCTCATCTATTTATTTGTAACACTATATTCAATTTTTTTGTAATGTATGAATGAGAGATAATACATGAGGAAGCTTGAAGCTTCAGCCTTTTTCTGCCAATATTGTGTCTCTGGTTTTTATGTGTGATTTATATATTTCTATGAGTTAATTTCTCTTTTCAATATGTGGTATCAGAGCTAGGTTGAATGTGAGCTATGATAGATGCTAGGCTTACATTCTTGTTGTAAGCAGCGTGGAGTGAACTGTTGGAAACGGATCCATCTTGTCTATTGTAATGGTTGATATTTTAGTTAGAAGTGGCTGAGACAAGCTAGCCAGGGGAGGCCTGACAGATAGAGGCAATAGGACAAAGTGATAGACAGAGGAGAAGGCCAGGGCAGAGCACGCCCATCTTTGTATGATCAGGCCATTGAGTTCATGGAAATCGCCACCTGAGTGTAAATGAAACAAAACTTCTGTTGATTAGAGATCCGCTCAGAGATCAGGAAGCCCTGCGTAAAAGCTGTTTATTTTGTCAGTTCATACAAAATTAAATTCTGAGCATTAGTATACGAAGGTGTTGCAAAGGTATTCGATTCCTTTGGGAAACGAAATCCATTCTGAGACCAACTTGAGATGTGATTCAGCGCATTGCTAAATCGAGGATGGACTGATTTTCCGAGTCAGGTTTGAAATGGGTTTTGATCGGAGGTTTGCATAGAAGTTCTGTTCTGGACTTCGCTGATCTATTCGCACCAGAGACAAGAATCCGATCTTTCATCGGCGGATATCATTAGCTCTAGCAAAGATTGCATAAGCATTTGAAGTAATGATGCATAAGCATTTGAAGTAAGGCGTGGCGGAGAAATTTATACCAAAACCATCACTCATTTGACCAGACCGCATTGAATTTAAGGACCAGAACCATCACCCTTCTGATCAGACCGCATTATATTTCTGTTAATCCTGATTTCATCGACCTGGGCGGACTGGTGGAGCAGAGAGCATTACGAGTGTCAGTGATGGAGCGCTTCCCATTTTCATCAATCAGTTGAAGAGGTGATGAAGGATACATAGAATTCAAGAGGAAGATCATTTCTGTAAGAATGACTTGAAAGCAGAGCACGAAGTTCCCATCTTCACGTCAAAGGCGAAGAGTCTCAAAGCATACGGCTGATCAGACGAATTCATGTGGCGCAATTGTCATTTTCATATCAAAGCTCCATTCTGTGAGCAGCGTGGTTTTCTGGGTGCTGAGGTATCACAGACTGCCCGACTTTTATCATTCGTAATTCAGCTAGTGGGTAAAACTCTTTTCTAATCAAGTAGAGACCTGAAAGAGGCCATTGAGGCCGGATTGAGAACCAGCTCGGGATCCAGAGGTTCACTGTGAAGGAGCAAAAGATTCCTAAACTCTTCCTCCAAACGAACCATTGCAATCTGCAATACATTCTGTGCCTTATGAACATCGGCCTGGGGCAGCAACACGTCCAAATGGAGTAATCTTTTTAAAGGTTTTACGCTTGGGAAATTGGGCATTTCCAAAACGTGAGTTTACAACCTTTTACTTATATTTTTCTTAAGCCCTATGCACAAAAAAGGATGAGTGGTGTAATGTGAAGCGGAGTTTTTATTATGTTTGAGTTTTAAGTGGGCATGACTTAGTTAAAGTGTTTTTTGGAGAGATAAGGAGTGGATAATATTTTTTAAAATTTTTGTAATGAGGTATGCTGTTTAATGTGTAAAAATGTTTTTTTGGAGTGCTTTGGGGAGATATAAGGAGTGACATAAGAAAGAAGATGAGTGGATAAGGTGCATTATATTTTGTAATTTGAAGAATATTTTGTGGAGATATAAGTGTATTATTTTGTATTTGAAGTGATAAGGGAAAGTTGTTGTAATTCACAGTATTGTTTTACTTTGAGAGGGATCGTGTTACTATCCATTCAAATTTTGAAGACGAGTTGTTTCAAAGGGTTGTCAGTTTGGCATTCTCATTGCTTCAGATGTACTCAGTGATTAATAAAGATATCATTTTTTAGTGTTGATGTGTCCTAGATCTGCCCAAAATTGAATAAGGGGATCTAAGGTACACTATGTGTGCTTGATGGCGCATGTGTTTTATGGATTCATGTTTTTGCTTTTCGATCTGTGTCTAGTTGTGACACATCAATAATTTCATCGCATACATAAAGCAAGCACAACACATAGCTGCAAGAACAACACTACAACAAATAATCAAAGTTTTCAACATCGCCATTCTACCTCAACAAACAATTTCACTCAATATAATCAAGTTCATGAATCTGCAAACTCCAGCGTTTCAAAGCAAAGTCTACATCACTACAATCAAGTTAATGAATCTGTAAACTTCAACGTT
This sequence comes from Pinus tabuliformis, assembly GCA_031772625.1. NCBI lineage: Eukaryota > Viridiplantae > Streptophyta > Pinopsida > Pinales > Pinaceae > Pinus > Pinus tabuliformis. The sequence goes on along the minus strand of CM062817.1, from coordinate 707,479,181 downwards.
TCAGCGCACAGTCTACATCAACATTGTTGAACTTGTAATCAAACTCAAATCACATTGAATTGTAAGGGTGCATTCTCGGTTGAAACCGACACCCAAGCCTTGAATTGAGTCATTGTAGTGAATCATTGAAATCATTGTAAGCTTTTTTGGGTGCATTTTCGACAGTGTTCGACACCCTGTCCATGAGTTTTAACTCCTTGACACAACCATCACAGCAACCAAAACAAGTTCAACTCTAACACCAATCAAGCAAGTTGAGTTCGTCATCAAGCGAGCGTGAATTCTAGAAAGTTCTAACAAGTGTTCTCAGCAAGTACAATAAGCCACAAATCAAGCGAGCGTGCCATTCAAGTTCCATAGCAAGCGAGCCTGTCATTCAAGTAACAAAATCAAGTGAAACAGTTCAAAGCACGACATCTACGACAAGAGAGCCTGAGTTCAAGTGAGCAAGTTCAGATGGCGCAACATATTCAGTTGTTAAACATTCTTCACAGTTTGATCATCTCCAGTGATGAAGACATGGTGCACATCAGCAAAGAAACTCTTGCTGATATTTCACGGCATCTACAACAAACACATGAAACCATTGAGTTTCTTCAACTTGAGTCCCAACTTCAAAGGAATGAATTGCAAGAAAAGAGTGATACTTTCAAGTCTTTGAACCATCCAGATGATAAGTCATTCATCCCAACAACTTCAAGTGTCAAAGTTGTTCATGATCAAATTCCAATTTCTTCCAAACCCCTCATCAAGCCCTGGGAAGAAATTCAAAATAACAAGAATAGACGAGGCTTAGGATATGTCACTGATGCCACCAACTTACATATCCCAGATTATTCCAAGCCAATTAAGTTTGTGAGTGCAGGATTTCTTGAACAACTCACCTCAGCAGGTTCTGAGAAAGTAGTAGTCAACCCGAATTGCACGCAACCTGAAGTTCATGTTCAACCGAAATGCTCTCATTGTCAAAGAGCTGGTCATATGGAAGATCAGTGTTTTGATCTCTATCCGTGTTGCCATTGTGGCAAGCCCAATCATTCCTCAGAAAAATGTCGCAACCAACCAAAATCAGCCAGATTGAAGATACATTATGAATGGATTGATCCTTGGGAATGGTCATCCACAGTCAAACGATTGTCTCAGTTCTACAATCGACTACAATCACACATAGTGCAGCCAGCAGTGAACAGATGATGGTACTCTCATGCAGTTAAATGAGGGAGTACAATAGTGAAACTCTCCTACACCTGAAGGGGGGGATTCAGATATATTTTGGAGAAGATTGTCTCTCCTTTCAGCTGACAAAGGGGGGGAAATGTCAATGAAATTGACAAGTGGTTGTCAGACTGAAAGTCTCGACAACATCAGCGAAGTAGCCAGTGGGCATCTTCATCAGCCAGTGGGCATTTGTCATCAGCAGTGAGCATCAGCAAATTCGCCAGTGGGCGATCGACAGCCAAAGCAGCAGTGAGCAGCTTTCATCATAGCAAAAGCAACATTGAGTTGTTTTTCGACATCTTCAGCCAGTGGGCGTTCATCAAATTGTGTCAGTGGACACCGGATGCTGTTTTCAAACAAAGGACAGTTGGATCCTTTTGCGGCTTGGCACGTGATGGAGTTGTCAAGCAACATTCAGAGATGAATCAGGCATGCAGCTGATTCATGTTCTCTTCAGATTTGAGTTTTTTCCAGCATCCAGTTTTGGCGGTTTTTTCAGGCAATGTTTTTGAGGATCAACATGAGAACTTGGAAGATGGTTCCTTGTTCTTATTTTGGATTTATCATTGAAGGGGGGAATGTTAGCCTCTCTCATAAAACAATAATAAATCCAAAATAAATAAATAAATTAAATATTCCAAGTTAGGAATTTGTGCCTAACTCTTGGGTTGTTCCTCTAAGATAGGAGTTAGTTTAGGTAACTCCTATATTGGTGTGTGTCTGGTGAGAAATTATCTCAACCAAAGGAGAAATTATCTCAACCAAAGGTGTCTAAGATAGCACGCACTATCTTGAGAACACTGTCTCTCATCTATTTATTTGTAACACTATATTCAATTTTTTTGTAATGTATGAATGAGAGATAATACATGAGGAAGCTTGAAGCTTCAGCCTTTTTCTGCCAATATTGTGTCTCTGGTTTTTATGTGTGATTTATATATTTGTTTGAGTTAATGTCTTTTTTCAATAGGATAAGATCATCAACATAAAGAACAAGAATGATAAGGGACTTACCCACTTTCTTGGTGTAGACAGTATTGTCAGAATGACACCTAGAAAAGCTAATATCTAAAAGAAACCTATCCATTTTGGCATACCAAGCCTGAGGGGCTTGTTTGAGACCATAAAGGGATTTCTTAAGCCAACATACAAGGCTGGAGTCTGTTTGTATAAAGCTAGGAGGTTGTTCCATATAGATTTATTCATGCAAGTCCCCATGCAAGAAGGCAGATTTAACATCCATCTGATGGACTTCCCATTTGAAAGAGGCAGCAAGGGAAAGAACAAGGCAGATAGAGTTCATTTTCGCAACAGGGGAGAAGGTTTCAGTATAGTCAATGCCTTCAACTTGTGAAAAACCCTTAGAAACAAGATGAGCTTTATGTTTATCAACTTTTCCATCTGGTCCAAACTTGGTTTTGTAAACCCATTTTCATCTAATAAGTTTTTGTCCCTTTGGAAGAGGAACAAGATCCTATGTATCATTTGCCAATAATGAACGATATTCTTCATTCATAGTTGCGTCCCAATTTGGATGGCCTTAAGCTTTTGCAAAGGTGTCAGGATCATAATTCGCTGAAGCTTGAGCCAGTAAAGAAGAGGCTCTATCAAACTGAGAACCTGTACGTCGTTGATCTGTAGGATCACCTGCGAGAGCACCTGTTGCATCTCGAGTACCACGGACCCATTTTGGAAGATGAGGAGCTGAAGGAGGATCCTGAGAAGGTGGGGGAGGATTGTCATCCTCGTTGTCATCATCTGAAGAAGAAATAGTTTTAGAGGTAGAAGGGATAGAGAGAGGTGGCACATCCGCCGAACTAGGCTCGCAGGCCGATATATTTTCAGCAAACTTTACATCTCTTCTAATGATAACATTTTTGGACTTAAGTGGAATAAGTCTATATCCTTTGACATCTTCAGAATATCCAACAAAATACATTTTTCACTCTTAGGTTCTAAAGCTTTATGTTTCTCCTCTGGAATATGGGCCCATGCTTCACTTCCAAAAATACGAAAGTGACTTACATCTGGTTTAATTGAGCTCCATGCTTATTTTGGAGTGATATTTTTTAAAACCTGAGTAGGAGTGCGATTTACTATGTAATTTGCACAGTTAATTGCTTCTGCCCAAAAATTAAGACTAAGTCCTTTAGATTGAAGCATACAATTAGCCATTTCCTTTAAGGTGCGATTGTTCCTTTCAGCTACACCATTTTGTTGTGGAGTATATGGAACAGTGTGTTGCATTTGAATTCCATGCTCAGTGCAAAAGTTGATGAATTTGTTGTTAACATATTCGCCGCCATTATCAGATCTTAGCTTAAGAATTTGATGTCCAAATCGTTTCTCAACAAAGGCTTTAAAGGCCAAGAAAATGCTAAATACTTCACTGTTGAGTTTTAAGAAGTATACCCAAGTGCATCTGGAGAAATCATCAATGAAAGTTAAGAAATACTTGTAGCCAGAGAATGAAACAAATGGAAGTGGACCACATAAATCACTATGCACAAGCTGTAAAGGGGTTGAGCCGTGCCAAGAGGCACATTTTTCAAAACTATCTCGATGATGTTTTCCGAGTACACATTCGGAACAAACACCATCTCTGCAAGATACCATAGGAAGACCTGTCACCATATTCTCTTTACATAGATTTTGAAGGGAGCGATAGTTTAAGTGACCAAATCGCTCATGCCAAAGTTTGCTCACTTCATCATTATGAGCAACAAATACTGAGGGAAGAGTTGATGACCCAAAGTTGTTAAACTTATACAACCTTGTAGAATCATCAGCAATGTCAGTAGCTAAAATTTGTCTAGGATCTCTTAGGTCTTTAATTACAACATTGTGAGGTGAAAATTCAACGGTTTTACCTTCACCTAAATGAGTTATCTGATATATAGATAGAAGGTTGCGGGATAAGGTTGGAACACATAATACATCATTAAATTGACCATTGTCTAGATGAACAGTTCCAGTCCCTAACACTAAGAGATCTATCATCACCAACATATATATTTTTGGTGTTAAAATCATTTAAAGAAGAAAACGTGGCTTTGTTTTTGGCCATGTGATAAGAAGTTTCAGAATCAATGAGCCACTCATGAGAATGAGAAGAAGAAGATACATCTAGTGTGTAACTAGACCGAGATGCTTGACAACCACATGCAGAAAGTGTTATTCTTGAAGATGAAGTTGAAGTTGAAGAGTGCTCCAAATGGATGTTATGCTTCTTTATTGCTGCTTCCAAGGTTTCCATCTTCTTAAAGCATTTGGATTCTAAGTGGCCATCTCGATTACAAAAGTTGCAATGTCTATCAGTTTTCTTCCCTTTGTTTTTATTTGCCTTATCATTTTGTTGAATTGATTTTTCATTTTGAGATTGAAATTGCTTAGGACCCTTGTTTGGTTTAGGACCATTCTTTTTAAGATACTACTTCTTAGGATTATTTGAATTTGGTTGATGTTGGGCGGCTAACGCTTTCTTAGAAGAGTTTCCAAGATTAAGAAGACCAAGATGTAAGAGTTGTTCTTGTTCTTTTATTAAAGAATCACAAAAAGCATCAAAAGAGGGGGACTTGTAGTCTTGTCCTTGAGAAATGAAGGCTTCTCTGGTAGAATGGAAGGTGGAAACAAACACAGAGTAGGCTGGTCCCAACTTAGTAAGAATGGAATAGATAAGGCTACCATCTTCTTTCTTAACCTTATCACCTTCCAAGAGAAGTCTAAGGGTCTTAAACTTGGACAAAAAATTTTCAATGGAAGAAAAATTATTTGGGTCCAACGTAAGCAACTCATTTTCGAGTTGATGGGCTCTAATTTTATTTTTAATTCCAAAATATTTAGTGAGTTGTTTCATTGCTTCATTAGGGGTATCAAGTTCTGCGATATGGAATCTAATGTCTGGAGAAATAGACATCCCTATCAACCCACATGCTAGATCTTGCCTATTTTCCCATTTCGCTGCCTTATCTTCGTCTTCAGGTTTAGTTTCTTGGCCTGAGGCTATTCTGTAAAGACCTTTACTTCTAAGTAAATCCACAATGTAGGACCACCATTGGAAGTAGTTGGTGCTGTCAAGAATAACTTGGCATGGACTTTCCATTTTAATAGAAACTGAAGTTGTAGATGTTGAAACTAAGTGTTCCAATGAAAAGATCTCAAAAAATTAGGCCGATTAAAAAAACAGCTCTGAAAACGACTTCCGGATGAAAAAGTTATGGCTTTTTTAAGAAAAGTTGTTGACGATGTTGACGAAGTGCGTGAATGTGCGGAAGTGAATGATAATGTTATATTTAAAAAAAATCCACCCCCCTTCCAAACTTAATCTAATTAGATCACTTTAAAAAAAATTATGTGGCCCACTTTTATAAATAAGTGAAAGTCACTTTTACAATGGTACTTTATGAGCTACCCACTAAATTGTAATTTAAATAAAAGATAAAAAGACTTTAGAATTATAAGTGACTCACTTTTTTATAATGGGTGAGAACACTTTTACATAAAGTAACTTTAAAACATAAGTTACATGTGTTTTTTGAAAAAGTAACTCAACAAAAAGAAAGACTTGAACTCAAGACCTCTATTTTCATATTATAACTTTGGACCAAGTGAGCTAGTTTAAAAGGTTAGTAATTTTTGGAAAAGAGGAAGGGTTTTTTTTAGTCACTGAAACTTTGGGGTCCGTGCTTACTTGAAAAATCTTTTTTTGCTTACAAAACAAAAAACAACACAACCCAACATGGACATACAAAAAAAACCAAACATTATGGCTTGAAGTTAGCTTTCGCCAGAAACTAAATATTTTCCTCAATGTTTTTGATTTTCCGAGATTACACTAAGGCGCGGCGGAAAAGAGCATATGCATGAGAAAAATCCTTCCTTTTTGTTTATGATTTGCCTAGATTGCACAGAGTCGCAGGGCAAAGAGCATACGCAAAAATGAAAGGTATAGATCCGATAATAAAAAAAAATAGAGAGCTAAATAAACCAAAATAAATAGAGAGATGAATAACTAAAACTGCAAATAAAGACTGTATACCTCCAGATCTTAAAAATGACGTAGCTAGGGCTACCGGAAACCTTTTCGCATGAAACAAAAGGGGTTCTTCACTGGTACAAATGCTTCTAACATAATAGAGCAGTCATCTCGGCCCGAAAGTAGACAGAAATAGTAGATCTAGGAAACAATAGTCGCATGCACTTGTACCGGCTTCAAATTTGGATCACCAACGGATGCGGCCCTCAAATAGCTCTGATACCATGTAGGAATTTACAGGGTAAGTTCTTCAGATAGAACACCAAAGGACACCGCTCACAAACAGATCATAGATCAATACACTAGTATTCTTGATGTGGTTAAAACCCTCAAAGAGGGAAACAGTTCATAGCCTGAGCCAACGCGGCCACTTCAAGCAATTTATTAATAAAAGAAATAAAATTTACTTAAGCTTCTCTCATGAATGGTCACCCTACAAATGACCCTCCATGCTCTTGAAATAGAGATCATGGACCAATCGGGTGTTAAGCCACGGATCAAATGTCGGTAATATCGAGGAGAGAATGAACCGTCGGATCACTTCATGTCTAGAACATATCGTGACCGTCGGATTGTAAGTTACAAATGTACATAGTAAAGAAACATACTTTACTTAACTTTACACTAGACCAAGTTATACTTAACTATTTCTTATGTGTTGGAATATCCTAACAATTTTCATTGTTTTGGTAATTGCTTGATAAACAAGAACCAATAAAGTAAGTAAAGGTCAACATACATGACAAGTAATTATCAAGTTAAGAAAAATCATCTATAATACATAAGTCCCCTGATTTTCCAAAACTTCATGGCCTTTTTCAAAAGCGGGATATTGAATTTTTAAATTTGGATTTTAGGCACCACAAGATGTCAAGTCATCCTACATGTGATCAGGTCGGCTCTACCCCAAGAGAGACCCATTCAGAACCCCTCCAGTGCATGTAAATAAGTGATTCGTCCCCTTCCAAAGGCATCATTCGATTCACACACAAGACAAATAGATCTCTGATTGCAAGTGAAGGGAGACAAGACTAGCCAGACGAACAAGTGAAGAAGAAGTTAGAGATTTCTATGACAAAGAAGAGGAGAAGCTAGCCTAATTGCAGGTCTGAGATTCTTCTGTGATAGTCTGAAATTCTTGTGGTATAATCTCTGTGAGAAGGGCCGAGTTCCCTGTGGTATATCCTTTGTGAAAGGACCGAGTTCCCTGTGGCATAATCTCTGTGAGAAGGACCAAGTTCCTTGTGGTAAATCTCTGTGAAAGGGCTGTGTTCCCTGTGGTATGATCTCTGTGAAAGGGCTGAGTTCCCTGTGGTATGATCTCTGTGAAAGAGCCAAAGTTCAGATCTCTGTTTGCAGAAACACACCCTCCATTACAGACCTTGACGGAGCTGCTCAAGGAGGATTTTTGTGGACAAGTGAAGGAGGTTGGACTTGGCATCTTGTTGGTTGTCTTGTGGAAGCATCTTGCTGGTTAGTGTGACCATAAGCATTGACTTTGATGTATCTCTAGTTGAACTGAATATTTCTCTAAGAAGAAGGTTGCTGGGTTTTTCCCCAAGTGAGTTTTCCCAAGGTAATTCTTGTCTCTCTTGTGCATTGTCATCTCTACTGCTTTATTGTTTCTATGGCTGAATTTCTGAATGTGTATTTGCTTAATTATACATTGGAAGTGCTAAATAATCTTCTATATCATTGGAATTAATTATAAAGTTTCAGAGATAAGTGCTTGTATAATTTGCACGCAAAAACTCAACACAACATAGGTGTACATTATCATGTGTTGACAAAATAGCCATAAAGAGTTGATATGCATTGTTGGGGAACTATGACTAGGTTGATCAACATCAAGAAGCCCAACACTTAGTATCTTAGTGTGGACCATTTCCAATCATTGAGAAGATTAGCATTCGATTTAGATTCCATTCCAGTCATGGAGATCTATTATGTGGTAAATGTAGATTAGTGTTTGAGCCATCCTTTTTGCACAAAGAGACCAATGAGGAATCCTCACACTTGTTGCAGAAGAACTGATTCCATATCAGCAGGTAATTCTGAAATATGATCAAGTACTTAGTGAAAGACTAGATCCACCAACCATGATGAGACAAATTTGTTCTGAATTGGAAGTTAAGGATGGTTCTGCACTAAAACAAGTTGTATGCACAACATTGAACCAAAGAAAAGTTCCCACATTTAAACTTAGGAAGTGGCGGAGGGATTTCGAGTTGTGAGGTTGACTAAGGGCAAACTCAGAGTTCTTGGGTGATCATGTAGTCGGGATTGATAGAAGAATAAAGTTATGAAAATGAGGTTTGTGTATCAAGAAAGAGACTGCAGGCTTAAGTTGCAGTATCCAACAGAGAACCACAAGAACAGGTCGCAGGACCAAATTTGGCCAGAGGCTTAGTCCTGACCAAATAGGCTAGAAGAGCCATAAGCCCCATAGAGAAATTTGGCTTCAGCAAAAATCCAGTAATCATTAACTTAAAGATCAATCACATATGGAAGCTTATAAAGGCGAGCCTCTCTGGCAAGGTAACCATCCATTGTACAATGTATACATAATGATGTGTTTGGTGGTCATACAGCTTTAGTACTTGATTATGTATGTATCTCACCAACCCTAGAATACCAAGTTTCTTCTCAGCATGTGTTTCTAGTGGAGAAAGGCCATCAATTAGGATATGACAAAACATACGAATGCTAATACATTAATACATCTGTTTGGCAATTGTGATGTGTAGGGTTCGGATTGCAATCTATGCTAGTGAGAATCCTTTCTTTTCTTAACCCAAATCATTCACCATGGATTACTTATGTTTTAACATGATTAGAAGGAAATTGAGATGATAATTTGAACTTTTAGCACTGAATATTTTGTTAGCTGATTGACAAACTTACATTTCAGGTTCTTATCAATACATGATGCGTGGAAATACTAGCATTCCAAACTTATTTATGGCTGGTGACTGGATTATAACTCGACATGGTTCTTGGTCTCAGGTGTGACTACATTTCCCTCATTATCATGTACATTAATCTAGGACTTCATGTCCATTTGGAATACAGGGTATACTTTACTACGTTTTGTTCTTGAATTATTGCAGGAAAAGGCATATGTCACTGGACTAGAAGCTGCCAACAGAGTGGTGGACTACTTTGGGGAAGGACAGTTTGCAAAAATTGTTCCAGTGGAAGATGATGAGCCTCATGTGCAGGAGTTACGAAGACTCAATAGGGCTTTCAATGAAGTCAGAACTCAGTTACCCTTATCAGATTATTTTCTGTAGGATAATAGCCACTCGTATTTGTGTGGTTAGATTCCATTTGCCAGAGAGCAATGATTCAGATTGAAATTAATTGAATAACCTGCTATTTTTTAATAAAAAAGGAGAATGAAGCTAGTTGTCTGTTAGCTGTGGTTACAACATAAGTTCATTTCTGCTTGTAGCAGCATTAAATTGAACTTTCAATTTTCTTCACAATTTATTGAGTCAAGCCCAAACTATGCCCTGGGGAAAACTAAAATTTCATACTGTTTTTAGTAAATTTACAATTAATCTATTCAAGAATCAGAAAACATAAATCATAAAGGGCTCCCCAAATAGCTTATTATGATTTGCAAGTTAACAACATTGCAAAATATATTTACAAAATTAGATTTCTAAAATCCAAAATTTCAACATTTTTGTATTTGTTAGTTTTGGAGATTTTAATTATTTATCTATCTTTTTTCTAAAAATACTACTTACAAAGAATACATGTTACATCAGTATGTTTTAGATCCCTTACTCAGGACAGAGAAGCAAAGAACGAGATCTGATAAAAATAAATAAAAAATCAATAACTAAAACACAATATCATCTGAGAAAGGATTACTAACTAAAACATAATATCATCTATTATTTAAAAATGAAAGAAATATAATTAAAATCAATATATTTACAAAATAAGCAATAATGAACCATATTCTCATTTCTATCGTAAGTTGCCACTAATCTATGTTGCATGAAACTTCAAGGAACCTGACGTTTCAGGCAGTACTCGTACCCGAAACTCGGTCAAAATTCGACCATTACATAATCATCTATTAGAGTTATTATAGACTTGTTTTTTCCTTCTAAATTGTCATCTATGGGTCTTATAATTTATTCCTTTTTTCTTGCAAGATAATGTGTTATTCACTTATTTATTTATATATACATATATGACATTTTGCTGACGTTTCAGCGGACGTTTCCATTTTTGGGAGGTTACGTCTCTAAACGTACCCGTTCCGGAAACTTTGAAACGTTTCGGCATTTCGTGCAACTTAGCCATTAATCAACCACTCAGGCCTTCCATAGTCCATCGCCTATACGATATGGATACTTGCTATCACAAAAAACTGAGGTGAATTATAGGAGCTTCCAAGCAATCCACTCTTGCAAGGATCAAATAAGATTAGGGTATGCCTTTGTTTTCTTTGGAAACATAAGATAATAAAAAATAAAAAAAATAATAGGACAAATAGTTGGCACAATGAGATGTTATCCACTTCATCTGATTTCAAATCCCAAGGAGGGAATCTTTGGCTTATTCTGATAAGGTCCAAAGTTTAGGCTCATGGTTGGCACTTGTGTTCCACGGGGTCGCGTCCCCCCGCCTAGGGGTCTTGTTTCCTAGCTCCCTCGTGTTCCAGGGACTTGGGGATGACTGGGGGTCGTTTCCTCAAAAATTGGGGTCAAATCCGCGAAAGGGGGTCGTACGGGTCGTCTAGGGTCGCCTGGGGTCATTTCCTTCGACAAAAATCACCTTTTAAAAAAAAAATTAAATCATAAAATTATAATATATGTTTCACGTTGGATTTTAGGTTTCCATTTTATTTCATCGCTATTGGACATCACTGCAAACCATTGAGCCATCGCTACTGGACAAGTTCACTGTTCCATTGTGCCACCATCATTGCTGCAGGAGTTCACTGTTCCATCGAGCTGCTATCACTGCTAGACGCGTTCATTGTTCTGCTGCAAACCATCGTTGCCGATGAGTTCACTGTTCATTATTTGTGTCGACGCCCATCGCTGCCATCTCACCTTTGGAGTCTTCGACATTGCCGTCGCCATCCATCGTTGCTTAGTTGAAGTTCCCACTGCTGCCCGTGACTAGTCACCACACTGCCCACTGTCGTCGGGAGTCCGTGACATTGACCACAGTGCAAAACACACCTCTGGAGTGACGGAGTCTGCCGCCTAACCACAGTGCACAACGCACCTCTGGAATGGAGTCTGCTGCCTAACCACAGTGAGTAACTCAGCACGCGGCTAACCTCCACCTATCACTGTGTTTTAATTTTTTTTGTAAATTTTAAAATTTTTATTACCTGTCACTGTATTTAAAAAAAAAAAATTGTAAATTTTTATTTTATTTTATAATTTTCGAATTTCAGTGTTGTTGACTTTGTAAAATGTAATAATTTTTTTGTAAATTTTGAATTTTCTGACTGCATAGTGTTAGTATTACACAGTCAACAGTCACTGTTAACTGTGTAAATACTAAATTTGTATTTTTATTTTTTATTTTTTTCACTGTGTATTAGTATCAGTGTTTTTAAAACCGGAACCGGTGACCGGACCGGTCCACCTAATGAACCGGTTTACCGACCGGAACCGGTCTAACCGGGACTGGTTTGGTCTAAACGAACCGGTTTTTAAAAAATACATTAAATAATTAATTTTTAATGAAACAAAACTATTTTTAAGATGTAAAACCATGATTCCAAGCCAATAGAGACAAAATATGCAAAGTTTGCTCATTTATATACCATGCAAAGGTGAATATATCAAAATGGCACCGAGTGCAATACATATCATCGACAAAATAGCAAAATACATAAGAAATGAGGCTCTAAATGGCCTATAAAGTCCAAAAACAATGCTGCAAGCTATGAGGCCATTGGCCTACTACAAGTCTACAGTGTACACATGATCAATGTTTCATTCAACCTTCACCTTTTAGTAATTTTGCAATCTTTGTTCAAAATCATTTATATTCAAATAGCTTTATGAAAATGTTAAGAACCATACATTTGGAGTTGTGAAATGAGCAACTGCTTACAGAGTCAGTTCATTGCAATGCTCTTTTACTTTGTTCGATGCAGTTGCTTTCTTGTTTTTATGAATTCTTTTATACCACACTTTATGCTTATTATACAAACGCATTACTGAGAAGGGTTGGGGCATAACAGAGTACTTAGTCGTGAGTTTATTTTTCACTTTGTAGTTAAACTAAGTTTTCGACATTGCAATGCTCTTTTACTTTGTTCGATGCAGTTGCTTTCTTGTTTTTATGAATTCTTTTATACCACACTTTATGCTTATTATACAAACGCATTACTGAGAAGGGTTGGGGCATAACAGAGTACTTAGTCGTGAGTTTATTTTTCACTATGTAGTTAAACTAAGTTTTCGACATTACACTAATCCAAGATCTTTTCGTTTTCCTTTTAGAAAAATAAGATTTAGTCGACATATATGTAAAAGAAGTTTCAAATTTCTTCACTTGCTATGTTTGCTCGCACAATTTACAAATTACATTTTAGATTTAGTTCTGTTTGATGGTGTGGAAGACTTGCTAATACACAGCATCCATTTTCAGGATATGGCAATTGATGCAACAACTACCGTGGGTGTTGATCTTGGGAATGGGTTGCATGAAGTTGATATAAAGAAATATGTTAAAGTAGAGAAGGTTCCTGGAGGCCAGTTGGAAGATTCAAAGGTTCTCAGGGGTGTTATGATTAACAAAGATGTTGTCGCACCTAGTAACAAAGATGCTGTCCATTAACCGGCCGGTTAGCTATAAATCGGCCGGTTCCGCCCTAAACCGGCCGGTTTTTACCAGTTAGGGCCGTTTTTTGGGCGAATGAGGGTGTAAACCGGGTTAGATAGGCCGGTTCGGACCGGCCAGGCCTCCAACCGGCCGGTTAGGCCGGTTACCGGTTTTTTCCGCCGGTTTTTAAAACTATGATTAGTATGCATATGCGATAATTTTTTTTATTAAAAATAAAATTTAAATTTAAACAGTGAACCCTTGTTGCAGGCTGCAGCCTACAAGTTACATTGAACTTACAACCATGAGTTATTCTGGGAACAGTGGGAACAGTGACAACAACTACAATGGTAGTGAGTCACATGATGCCCAAGAAGAAATAGAAATTGAAAGCAGTCACAGGAGGGCAGGAACTGGAAATCAGAATAGGCCTTTGCATGGTGTAGATTCTGAAGGCCCACCAAGAGATCTGGAAAAATTTGCAAAGGGGACATTTAATCCTCTAAAACCACTTCTAATCTATGTAACCAGACTTCCGAAAAAAATCCAAAAGTTGGTGGTGGCTCACGTGATTGGGTCTGCAATATTTGTGGGCATCACTTTGTTGGCAGCTATACCAGGGTGAAGCAACCTATTTTGGCTATTACAGGTAAAGGAGTCAATATGTGCCCCTCAAAGAATCTGAATTCAACTCAAAGAGAGCCACTTTGGAGGCTAGAAAGGGCAACCACTGGAAAATGATAGATTTCTAATAGAAATGTTGATCCATCCACAAATATGCCTCCATCTAGTGCTTCATAAAAAAAGACAAAGGTTTCTACTAGTGCATCTCATTCTTGTGCAATGGGTGCTACACTGTCTGGGATGTACAATGTTCTAGATCGAGATGACACAGATGATGCAATTGGCAAATTTCATTTCGCCAATGGAATTCCCTTCCATGTTGTTCGTTCTCCTTATTACAAGGAAATAGTCCAAGCAATTGCAAGAATAGGGCCTTCATATGTACCACCTGGAGAACTTAAGCTAAAAACAACAATTTTAGATAAACAAGTGTCCAAAATTAATGTGCAAAAAGAGAGAATGAGACAAACAGGGTTGAGATTTGGTTGCTCTATTGTTATGGATGGATGGATTGACATCCAAAAACGCCCACTAATCAACATCATAGTGACATCTTTAGAAGTTCCATTCTTTCTTAAAGTTGTTGACTGTTTTGGAAAGCGCAAGGATGCATCCTTCCAATTTGAGCTTCTTCGAGAAGCTATAAAGGATGTTGGGCCTGATAGTGTGGTGCAGGTTGTGACAGATGCAACAGTAGTTTGTAGATCAGCTGGGTTATTGATTCAAAGCAAGTATCAACATATTTTTGGACTCCTTGTTGTGTGCATGCACTCAATAATGCACTGAAGGACATTAGCAAGATTCAGTGGATATCAGACTTGGTGACAGCTGCAAGAGATGTGCAAATGTTTATCTACAACCACCACACCTCCTTGGCCATGTACAGGGCTCACACGAGGAAGGAATTCCTCAAGTCCACTGATATTAGATATGTTAGCTATTTTCTCTTATTGGAGAGGATGCTAAAGGTACAAGCACCTCTACAATCCTTGGTTGTGAGTTTAGAGTGAGGAAGGTGGTCAGAATCAAAGACAAACACGGGGAAGAAGGTCAGGCTTCAGGCGTTGGACAATGATTAGTGGGCAAATTGTTCTTATTTGGTGTCATTCTTGGGCCCTATTGTGAAGGTCATTCGTTACATTGATTCAGATGCTCCTAGTCTTGGAGAAATCTATGGGACCTTTGATAGCATGTTGGGTCGTGTGAAGGCATCCATTCAACAAAAGGAGCCCTCGTTAAAGTTCTATACATCCCAGATTCGACCCATCATTCAACGTAGGTGGGATTGCATGAACACACCTTTGCACATGGAAGCACATGCATTAAATCCAAAATGGTATGTTGAAAGCCCTAGGAGGGTGCCTCTTATTGATGATCCTGAGGTAAACAATGGCTTCCTAGATGCAATTGCAAAGATGTACAATGAGGAGGAGGGAGCAAGATTTCGAAGACAGTTTGTTCAGTTTGCATCTCTTAGTGGCCCCTTCAACACACGTGGTGCTCGGGCAGATTACATAGATCTAGCCCAAGATGATCCAATTGGTTGGTAGAGGATGCATGGGGATGGTGCTCTAGAGCTCAAACATCTAGCTATGCGTTTGTTGTCTCAGATTGTTAGTTCTTCTGCAGCAAAGAGGAATTGGTCCACATATAGCTTCATCCACTCTATCAAGAGGAACAAGCTTACCTCTAAAAGAGCTGAGAAGTTAGTTGTTGTGCACAATGCCCTACATCTTGAGCATAGGAAGACACCTGAGTATTTGATTGGACCAACAACACGATAGGATGTTGATCCAGAGGATGATGCACAAGTTGATATGGAGGAGAGACTTGATGAGACACAAATGGGGTTGGTTGGTGTGCCACTTAGCATGTTTGAGAATGCAAGTGATTCAGATTCAGATGGTGATATGGTTGATCCCGATTTATTCATGCTGCAATTGGATGCAGAGACTAGCAAGGCATTACCTTGAGCAATTATGCTCATTTATCTTTTGATATGTTGATGTTCTTATGTTATTTTGACTATAAAATTTTGACTCTTGATGTATCAGACTTGACTTTTATAATTTTATTTCAATATTCAGTGTTTAATGTTCATAGTAGGAAGTGGAACATCAATATGGTTTAAAGTTTAAAGTTTAAAACTTTAAACATTTATAATTTTATAATTTATTTTCATTGTGCATTGTTAGTAAGTTAGAGTTTACACTGTATAGTTACAAACTTACATGTATGATGTATGATTATAATTTATATGATAATGATATCAATGATCATGTTTTTCATTTTAAATTTGTTTCAGTTATATGATTCATCGATTTATATTTTATATTTATAAGTTTTTAAGACCCTGACGTCCCCCTACGTTTCCTAAAAATTGGTGGGGAGCTTTTGCATAGGCCGCTCCTGCGTATCCCCGCTCCGTTGCCTCCTTGTCTTGGAAACTTGGTGGAACATTGGTTGGCACAATGAGATGTTATCCTCTTCATCTGATTTTAAATCCCAAGGAGGGAATCTTTGGCTTATTGTGATAAGGTCCAAAGAGTAGGCTCCCCCACCCTCTTACGGGGGTTGTTTGAGATACTCTTGGTGTTTTTTTTACTTGAAAAAAAACGTAAATTTATTATCAATTGAAATAAAATTACATTTTCTAGATACATGTTCAACAAATATTCAGAGATAAAGGATCACTTGGATCTGTCACATAAGTGGCTAACAACCCTCATAACTGAGCAAAAAAAGAAAAAAACAAGCTAGATTGTCTAACAGCTTGTATAATTATAGAAGTTGTTCACTTTTCCTTTCTTCCGCTTCTTTTTTACTTCCTTCCAAAGCCCTGTGGCAGGTTAGATAATTAGCTGAAGCTGAATCCCCTGGATTTGTTTTAGGGTGGAGCTCATTTTCTGATTCAGAACTCTTAGATACATGATATCTTTTAGTTCCTGATATCATCTCATTCTTCGTTTTCGCTGCTTTGTGTACTGCAAGTATTGGTGTGACTGCCATGTCTGTGTTCTGGTTGAGCTCTGTTCTCTGTGGAGTGGGTGCCTCCTGTGTTACTGTTTTAGTCATTTCATCGTTTTCTTTGCTTGGGAGGTCCCGATCCACCTCTTCATCAGAGGGAGGGGGCTCAGGGGTTGCCAATTCTTTGTTTTGTGTCCCTGCCATTTCCTCCTATTTGTTGGTTTTTTTGGCAGTAGGATAACTATATTGTAGATGTATGGTTTGGTTGTATACACGACCTCTGAAGGTTGTATTTTCAAAATCTAGACTTTGTTTCTACTGGAAGTTGGAAGTTGTTGTTCAGTTGGATATCATCTGGCAGACATCTGAAGGTTGTATTTTTCAAAATCTAGACTTTGTTTCCACTGGAAGTTGGAAGTTGTTGTTCAGTTGGATATGATCTGGCAGCCCCTTGCTGAGGCCGATCTCCACAAAAATGTGGGCATATCTGTAAAGCCCCATTGTTATTCTCTCACTATCTGTTTTGATAAAAAATCTGAGTGTGTTTCCAATGTCTTCAAGAACTTGATGGTGCCAAAAGGGTTTGGAAGATTAGGCAACCGAACCTAGATGGGCATTTTTGTTACTTCCATTATTGATGAGTAGAATTCTGAGAACCAGGGAGTAACGAATAACCCAACTCTTTCCCATAACCATGGTCTTTCCTCTAAATTTTTCTAATAACCTTCTTTTAAGGAAAGGTGTACAATGAAGAAATCCTTCTTAGCACAAGTAGATGTCATTTTTTTAGTCCAATTTGTGTAGATCCATCGCTATAAGTCCCTCAAGTTTGGGCCAGAAACCAGAAACCATTAAATCTACAATTAATGGCCTCTTTATGAAAATATGGAAACATGTTATCTACTTGTGAGTTCCAGATCTCAATTTGGGGGTGTTTTCCATCTTCACTATGTAAGGTCCGGGAAATGTCTCATCTAGGGTTGTGGCCTTTTAGCATATACCGATACCAAGGATAGAGTGTAGCCTCTGCTTATTTTGTATTCTTTGAGTCTTATTATCTTGAAGGATTTTCCCTTCTGAAATGAGCCTTTGCTCAGCTGATGGAAGACCCTCCCAATGTCGTATAATGTATTTGACGTTCTTCATTGAATCCTCGTCATTGATCCAAATCAATATAGATCTTCCAGCAAAGGTTTTTATGAATATATGGAAAATACTCTTCTCCTCCTCCTGCTTCTCAGCTAAATTTATAGCAGATCTGCTCGGATCTGGGGTCCACAAAGTGGAGAAACGCATAGATCGGGGCATGCAGAACTGGATCCACACCCGAAAACTCACTGGGGTTGGAATGATTCTTTTAACCTCCCCACCAACGCCGACAAGGCTGGGAAAATGATTTTTCCACAAAAATCAACTACTTTCTCTAGGCAACAGGGCCATTCGAGCAGTGAGAGTCCCCATGCGACATAAAACATAACAGGGGAAAAGAGGAGGACAAATCTCGGCTCTGATGGGCTCGCACGCCATATCCATCTCAGAGAAAATGTGATGCAACCCGTGAAAATAATATTAAGGCCCATTGTATGTCTTCGTGGCTTGATCACGAGTACAAAACAAAACCAGATTTGCGTGGAGATAGCGCAACTTAGGCGTCTAATGGCCACGAAGACCAAAAAAAATAAAATAAAATGCGTCGTAGAGGATACATGTCGCAGCCACCACAGATTATCCACACCTCTGCCATAGATTCGAGCTCTGGAAGCAATTCTGAAACTCTGGTCCTTCTCTGCAAGTTCAATTGGAGCCCTGGCGCAAAAAAAAATGGGAATAACAGGGTGATCGCTTGCCATCATGAAACAATTGTGCGAAATAGTAGGATTTAAATCCTGCCACCGGATGAAAGGCCAGAAGCTCCCTATGATTATCAACCCACATTATAAGGAGGGCTTTGTCCTCGCTTCGTTTCCAATCTTCGCAGCATACCACATCCATGAAACCAGTGGGCGTCAGTATCCTAGCCCTATCGTTGTGCGAGACCTCCATCTTCCATGATAAGTTTGACCTCTTGGTGTTATAATTATAATGACACTTCTTAGGTTTGTTTGATGATTCCTCAAATTACCATGCTCAAATATATATAAATTACCATGTTCAAATTATTATATATTTATATATGGGGGTGAGAGATTTATTTGGGAATAAAGTTTTTAGAATTTTAATTTAACTATTAATAATTAATAATTAATAAATGGATAATAAATATTTAATTTTTATGAAATATGAAATATTTTTAGTAAGTTAGGATAGAGATTTAGATAGAGAATTGAGATTTATTTTAAAAAAATGATATTTTTTCTTTTTAATTTAACTAAAAATATGTTATAAATCAAATTGAACTAAATTTCATATAAAATATTTTGATTATGAAATGAGACGTTATTAAGTCATGATATTATAACAAAGTATATTTACAAGTTAAGAATCTCCTAATAAAGTGGAAGTGAATCTCTATGATTATAAATCTTGTTATATGTTTTTTAAATATTTATATGTTTAACTCATATGTTAATTTTTTTTATAAATAATCATAATAATAATAATAATAATAATAATAATAATAATAAAGTTATAATTAAATCACTTTTTATGATTTTTTTAATCTTGAGAATGTGAGGTGTATCATGAGGTAAGTGATTTAATGTTTATTACGGGTTGATGCCTATCGACCTTTCCCAAGTTTAATTTGTATGTTTGCCCTAGTTAGAAACTTTTTCCCCAATAAACTTACATGTAACATATAATATGTTCATGGAATGCAAGGTTAAATATGTATGTTTGGCTAATTATAGCTTGGTTTGTTGGAACCATAAGGGAGCATAATGGACCATCAATCCTATGGTAGGAGTGGTAGTTTACTTGGATTTTTATTACTGGAAAACCATTTTTGGACATTGGTTATGTTTTGTTGAACTTATCTTTTGTATTTTTACCATTGGGAGAAGGTAAGCATGTGGTTTGGATACTTGCATTAGCAACGATGCAAGGTGGTCGTATTGTAATGCTGCTTTTACATGTAGATTTTCCCTATTTTGGAAGAAGTAAAGATAGAATATCTTCAACCCAAGGGGTTAGTTCAATTGATTGTTGAGAGTGTTGTTGAACATTTGGTTAGTTCTATACTTATAGGTTCTCATCTGAATGCCCCTGGGTGAGGTAAAATATT
This sequence comes from Pinus tabuliformis, assembly GCA_031772625.1. Classification (NCBI taxonomy): domain Eukaryota; kingdom Viridiplantae; phylum Streptophyta; class Pinopsida; order Pinales; family Pinaceae; genus Pinus; species Pinus tabuliformis. Next base: position 707,459,301 of record CM062817.1, on the reverse strand, counting down.
GTATGTCGACAAATTTACTACCAATGTGGGGAGGAATCCCTTAGGTTTTTTGCAAAGTTTTCTTTGAAAAGAAATCATATAATAACTTTGAATAAAAAAACTTAAGGAAAAAATGTGTATTAAAAAGTCCAAATAAAAAGAATTCAAACACAGATAGCAACTGTGAACTACAAAATGACGAATGCAACATTAAAATGATATTCAAATTCATTGTTACTTGATTTCATATTAAATCCTTTACATGTTTTTCTACATATTAAATATGTTGTGTGTTTTCTTTATGCTTATTGGTGGGATCAACAAACATGGTAATAATGGTGAATTTATAAAACTTGCAACAAAGGATTGATTTATATGACCCGAAATTAACAAAATCATCAACAAATAATAAAACCATTTATTTACCCCCAAATGGGTGTTAGAGTTGCATGTAGCTAGTGCATTCATCAATACATGTGCTAATAATAAGAGGGAAGATGATAAGATGAGATGAGGTTGAGTTCGTTGATTCTGGATTGGTAGATGGTACATTGCTTTACTCATCAACACAATGGATGCAAGGGAATTTGTTACTATCTTGGTAGATTTAAGGCTCTATAGGCAAAATGTAGAAATTTGAGAATCAAGTGATTAATGCAAATTCAAAAACTCCACCTTAATCACGAGGTTTATCAAATCTAATCCCTATGAACATTCAACCTTACAATTGATTTTAATTTTTAAATTACAGCATTATTATTTCACTTTCCTCCAAACCAATTGCACTTAGCATATCAAGGAAATAAATACCATATGAGTTTCTTGAATACCACAATTCCTCAATCCTTGGGGTTCACTTTTCAAGGCATGTCACATAAATGAAATGTCTTATTACAACAAATTATAAAATAGAAAATCTACTCCTTTATCCTTCGAATATGTATTAAATTACTTAACCAATTCAACTATATGTTATATCAAATTAGCATGAACAAGAACTGAAATCTACTCAATCATGAAGAAAACACAAATTGAAAATCAAATCTACATGTTTATAGTAATTGTACAAATTGAAACTTTCCTCCAACCTAATTGTGCTTAGCATACTAAGGGAATAAATAACATATGAGTGTAATTGAATACCAAAATGTATCAACCCTTATAAAAAACTTTTCAAGGCATATACCATATCTAAATTACCTTATTACAATAGATTATAAAATAGAAAGTAAGCATCTTCATCCTTTTACTATTTCTTAAATTACTTAACCATTTCAACTCTATGTTATATCAAATTAGCATGAACAAGAACTGAAATCTACTCAATCATGAAGATAACAAAAGTTGAAAAAAAAAAAACAAAAAACAAATCTACAAGTTTATAGTGACTAGACAATTTGAAACTTCACACACACGTGAAGTACATGTACATACCATAATATTTTCATTGAGCTAATGCAAGTCAAACTCTCAAACCCTAGCTAGGAGAGATCATAGGAAAATATTAGCCACCAACCGCTCCTAGTTAGGAAGCACTCCCAATGAAAGATAGGCTTCAACAAGCTAGCATCAATATTAACAAATCCTCCTTGGCACATACACCAAGCTTGTATCACACAAGCTCTCCACACTAGTGCTTATGTCTTTGTTAGGGTTTATAAACCCTAGCCATGTTACATCATACAAATACATGGAAAGACAAATCTAGCACTAACCTTCAAGTCTACAAGTCCATCCTAGGGTTTGAGTCTAGAAACCCTAATTCTCCAGTGCTTAGATCAATACAAGTACCAAAACGTCCATGAAATAGCAAGAATACAATAACCATGTCTCTGCGAAGTAAGGCATCAAATCAAGTTTAAGACTCATCATGTTAGGATCTACATTATCCTTCCCTAGCCTCTATGCATCAAATAAGAACAAGACTACTAAATCATGCAGGGCATTAGTTCCACTCCCCATGTCTGGTATTATGGTGGAAACTTTAGTGCTACAACTAGAGCCACAACATAGTCCAATTTTAACTCCAATGTCATGTTCTTCTCTAGGGTTTATTTGCATAACAAAAACTTTGTGTCTTACAAGAGAAAAGCCTAGAATCACATGATAAATCTCAGCAAGAACAACTAATATATATCTCCTCTTCTTGTCTTCTCTACGGGTTTCCTGATGAGCCTTAGCATCTTTCTCCTTACAAGGCTCCTCCAAGACAATAGAAAGGTAGAATAGAGTAGAATGAATTATATTTAATATAAGAGTTCTCTTCACTTTTTATATATAGAGTAAGTGAGGGAGGCTAACATAAAAATAGGGACATAAGTCCACATAAGTAACCAAAAAGGAAACCCCACATGAAGCGCTCTACAATACAAGGATGTAAATGTGTCAAACTAGGTTTATCCAATCCTTGAAGCTCATTTCCATCCTTGTGCTCAATGCTCCTTCTTCAAAATGGTGCATTCTTATACACAATGGTGGTCCAACACTCCCATTTCCATGGTGATCCATTATCCAAGTGTTGTAATGCAAGGAAATCATCCTTTAAGTTTGTGCCACAAGTCCTCCTGTGCCCAATACTACTCAACATTTACGCTAATTTGATCATTGATCTCCAATGTTTGTCCTCAAAATGTGTGTTTGAATCCATCTCAAACATCCACGAAGTATGTTTCTCAACCCATGTAACCTTAGGTCAAGTATCCAACCCTCAATGTGTACATCACATGGCCCCAAGCTCTCAGGGTTAAGCACCCTCCAAATGTTGGATGCTCATCCTAGGTAGTCACCTCTCTTAATCAAACAACCAACCTCCCCATTTCATGCACCCAATGGGCTAGTCATTATGTCTATTAGGATAAAACCTCCTAATTAATGACACTTTGTTAGCACTCTTGCCAACGTCAAACCTACATTCAAACTTAACCATCCATATGTCCATAAAGTATCAACAAGGGGCGAAGAAACCTAGCAAGGTGAAAACACTTTTGAAATAACCCCAAAAGACAACACTCTTTTTTAAAAGAAAAATGTTCTTTGTGGCACCCATCAACTCACTTTTAATTAACGATGTGTAACCTTAGTGACTCCACAAATATTAAAGAATATTCCTCCATCTTGATAGAACATCATATCATCTCTACAAGAGTCACACCCACAGGTATATGTCTACACATCTCAACATCTAAGCAATCTTTACTCACAAAAGTGTATCTCTCTCCAAGCATTCAACCAAACAATTCAGCACAACTCGACCTCCATATAGTGAACACACAAGGAGAATATAACAGAGCCACTTGGTTTACACCACCAACCAAGCTACTCCCTTTTCGCTTTTGTTATGGGCTCCAAAAGAACAATGCCCATTTGGAAAACTAAGGGAACATAACCTTATATTATTGCTTCTTGCTAAACTCTAGAATGACTTAAGAACAATGAAGACATTGATAGTAACTTGTCAAAACTCCAACATCCCTAAAAAAAAAAATCATATGCCCAAATGTTTGGTAGCACATCAAGTGTTCATCAAGATATCTTGCAAAGAGAATCACATCTCCAATAACACCAATATAAGTGGATTGAATCTATAAAAAGCATGAGATAACATCTATGTACATATCAGCTCATCAATTTTGAAATTCAAGCTTATAGTAAGAGTAGCATTAATCCACAAAGGGGCATCATCAAACTTCTACCATGTGAATCCTTCTCATGCACTTCAAACCACTGGCCACTAAAGCATGAGTATCATCATGGTCAACTCCCTTTGCCTAAGATGACCCAAAAACCTTATCACTTGGACTCATCACTAGTCCAACCAATTGCAAGCCTGGAATCAATAATTGGGTCCACTAGTGTAGGTTTTGAAATGATCTCCACATTAGGTCTTTCACATCCTTCTTCAATGTCAAACACTCCAAGAAAATAGTACATATATGAAGAATACAACACAGAATATTCACTGTCTAAAATCATGTGTGTGTGTGTGTGTGTAATCCTTAGAAATTTGAATAGTTTTCCAAAAATATCACCAAACAATTTACAATTTGCAAATTAAGAAATAATAAGATTTACCAATCTTTCTACACTTTAAAATAATTGTCCATCCTTAAGAAATTTCTCGGGTGCACAAGATCATGGACATATAAGGATCACATTAATTAGCACATCCATGATCAATCTCTCCACAAATGTACAACATGTACAACCAATACTAGCCCCAAGAGATAACATTGAAAACTCCTTCCATCTTTAATAATCATTGAAATTGACCAAGATCACCATTATTGTAAACTCAGGAGTCACAACTCAATGAAAACAAATCAACCAATAATCATCAATCTATAACAAAATGAATCAACATATCCTAGGATCTAAAAATTTACAAGTATTCAAATGGTTTATCATGCCTATCACAAGAATTAATCCACTCCAAATGATGGAATTCACTAGAACAAATCAACTACCTATCATAGGTCCTCTTGGGCATCATACACATCAAAATATAGATCACATGCCAATGATCAATGAAGTATTTATTTTATCTATCATATGTGAAAACACATTGGCATATACTCGATCAAATCAACCACCTAGTGTAGGTCCTCTTGGGTGTCACATCTGCTGAAAATAAATCCATGCCATCTATGAATAAATTAGAATTCATTACCATCCACATAAAAAATATTCGCATCAAAAGAGCAACTAGGGTTTCAAACCATCAAACACTTCATGAGTGCAAGTGTTCATCTCAAGCACACTAGGGCTTAACCACCCAACAACCACTCCTAAGTACAATAGATGAAATATCTGATGTTCAAAGAAATAAGAAGATAATATTAGTGCAATCAACATTGATACCATGTAGAAATTTTGAGAATCAGTCATATAAATTTGGAATTTCACTTCAATCTTGAGGTTTCTTGGATCTAAACCATGTGAAATTGTAGCCTTAGGGTTGATTTGAATTATGAAATTACAATAGAAATATTTCACTTCCCTTAACCTAGTTTCACTTAGAAATACAAGAGAACAAATACCACAAGAATGTACTTCAATATAACAATGCATACTTTTCTTAGCATATAATAGGTCTTATTAAAAAAAAATTATGATGTCCAACCAAAAGATCCAAAGGAGCCTAAGGAAGGTGAGAACCTATTCCAACGAAAAATGTGGGTGAAGGGGATTCAATTTAAATTTCATTGTTGACATTGGTATCTAGAATTAATTAACAGTTGAGTGGGTGTGTGACAACACATACGAGGACTCAATTGTGGCAAGGGGAAAATGCATGGCCAATAGAACTTAACATGAACAGGAAAGGGGAAACTCCCTTGAAAGAGCAGGGACCTTCAAGAACTCGAGGCTATGCTGAAGAGCTACAAGGAAAAAACTAAGAAGCTTTCCAGGAAGCAACAATAGCTAGCCAAGTTAACTCAAAGTTGCAAAAATGGATGCAGGAGTTAACACAACGGGCCTTATCCTCAGAAGAGGAAAGTCGGGTTGATAGGGCTAGAAAGAGGCCTCATAAGGCTGAGAAGGAAATGAATCCCATCTCATGTTGGTTTTGTGGAGAGGACCATATGAAAAATGATCACCCCAATAGACCAAAAAAGAAGAAGGATGAACTGGTTAAGCCCCAGACATAGAAGCCAACAATAAGTCATGTTAAAGGAAAGGATAGGGAATCCCCTCTGTTGACGGTGCTGGACCTACCAACATTCAAGGGATCTCCCCAATGTGAAGTCCCAATTAAACCTCACACCATTTGGTGTAGGAGTCCCATCCGGTATAAAGGTTTGGTTACCGAATTCTTAAACTCTAACTATCATCAAGAGAGAGGAGTCGAAAGGTATCTTTGAAAAGTGAGGGGATGTGCCTAGTGAGTGTTCAGTTGCAACAGTGTCAAGGTTCTTCTACTGCAGAGGGGGTAGAAAAGTGAGCCTCTAAGTGAGAGATAATAGTACCACCCAAGAAGAGACACACATGAACCAAAAGGGTCTATCTAACACCCAGTAGAATAGTCCACAACGGATGCGATGGTCGTTACAACCAACAAAGAAAGAAAGTTTTGTCTAATATCCCTCATAATAGTCCACAAGGATGGGACAAAAATAAAAACCATTACAACACATTCTCAATAAGATAAGTACCAAAATAACCGAAATAGTTCAACTATCTTAGCACATGTGAAAGTAAACATGAAATATAAACATTTGAAGAATAGTCTTGCAAACATTCATAGTCTATGCATGAAGAACATGTTGGCCTTGTAGGCTTATGTTATTATGTAAAAGTTCCAAGACACATGTTTACAATGTATGTCACTAGCCCCAATAGTGGAGCATTGGAGCCACTCCTTGCTCCTCAAAGAACTAGCTGATCTCTCTAATGCCTTGCGGGAGGAGCCAAGGTGAAAAGTCCTTTGCTCATACAATGAGGGAGTATATATTACCAATCGTGACTCTTTGACTACCCTCATGACTGTTTGACTTCCTATGAATTTCCAACTTACTTGACTCTTTACATTCCATGTGTGTCCTTTGGACTTCCACTTTACAATACAATTGAATACAATATACATGGTCCACAATAGTGATCTGGCATATGACCACTCATGATATGACATGACATGACACTGCAGACATCGATTGCTTGATGATGTGGCAATTCCAAGTCACTGTTGTTGCTAAGAGCCGCATGTCTTATTGAATATGCTTTCTCTTCACATCTGCATGCCTTGGTCATGTAGAATCATAATCTTCAATGATCTTTAGTTTTGGATGGTGTTTGCAAACTTGTGTTCCTTTTCTTTCTCTCGATTGATGAACTTGTGAGTTCAACTACACGAGAGTCTTAAGGAATGCTTCCCTCCTTCTCCTTCTCCATCATCTTGCCATGACATGATAGCGTACCTATTCCTACAATTCACTCATGATGAGATGACATCGATTCGAAAACCCCCTAGTCTAAGATGATGCATTCTGATCCATCAACTTAGCCCGGGACAAGTGACAGGCTGGGAAGAAGGACTCAATGACTACGCAATGCACAATTCTAGTAGTTAGGGGGAAGAGCTTGAGCTCTAAGACTGTGCAGTGCACAACTCAAGGAGGCCTGAAGGATAAGACTATGCAGTTTCTGGAGACAATGGGGCCAGGTTGAGGGAATGGACACTAGGAAAGCCAACTGCGCAGTTTTGGATTTCAAGAGCAGTTGGGCTTCTAGGTAGTGCGTAGTTCCAACAGCCAGGGGAAGAGCTTGAGGCTTGAATATGTGAATTGTGCAGTTCAAGGCAGGCCGGGGCACATAACGGCACAATTTTGGGGGTTAAGGTCGGGAGTCGGGCACAAGAATTGCGCAATGCAGTAGCCCTGGGAGACAGGGAATGCACATTGCATAGTATCAAGAAGCAAGGTCACAACTCAGAGGGTTAAGACTACGCGATGAGAAGTTCAGTTAGGGCTTGGTTAAGCTAAGTTTCTCGGTCGGGAATATTTTCCAAAAGTGGCTAAGCATGGGATAGGTGATAAATTGTGATGAACCTTGACTGTGATCACAAACTTAGCATACTTTGATGACACGACAACATTGATCATCCAAACACATGAACAAATCATTTCCCTCTGTGTGAATGCCTTACGATAGGATACGACAAGTGTGACACTTAAGATATACTTTAGGATGATCGTGACGACACTTGTGTGACAATGCTCAAGACTTTGTGTATGGGTACGAAAGATGTTTTCATAGTTATAACAACTCATATACACAAAGAAAAACCTTCGAAACCATCATAATAGGCTTGCAAATATTGTGCGGTGGCCAAACATGCCAAAAGACGACAATTAACCTAACATGCAAAAGGGAACAAAGTGCTGCAAGAGAGCTCATGAAATAAGCTCTAATGTTTGCGACAATAATATAAAAGACCAAGTAAGGCTCCAAAATTGAGTGTAAGCCAAAATTTTGGAGGGTGTTGTAGTAGCTACAACACTTGGTGACACATTGGTTGAACTCCAGCTTCTTTGCCTTGGTTAACTTCTTCTATGCATGGCCTTGGTTCTTTAGGGAGTATTGATTCATCGTGAAGATTACTTTGGCATTCCCACTTACCCCACGAACATACATGGTCCCCTCTATACCTTCTCAGTTGAACATAACATAAGATTTAGCAAAATCACAATGTTTCAAGTTGGGAAGGGTAGTGTAGCTTGCGAGCTTAAGATTTTCAGAGTATAATTTTTCATCTCTAGTGTTGCTCCATTGCTAGTAGGCTTGGACAATACCCCAACGAAGTCACACAGGAACACAAACATTATTCCGCTACCAGCGATCCTAGGCAGTACCCCGACATAGTTTCTTGCTTCACCTCTCTGCGCAGGATGTCTTTCTCTTCTTTCACCATTATTTGTTTATTTAAAGAGAATTGTGCATCGACACTTATTTATTTTGGGGCGGAAGAGGGATACCGACTTATTGAGAGCAAGAGTGGTTGTTCCTTCAAAGAAGCATATAGAGACCTCTGATTTAGTTTTGCTCGTTTATATTTCCCCCCTTCTTTGTTTCTACTAGTTGGATAAGCTTGAGGACACCAAAACATAATGACTGAGTATAAACATGGTGTTTCTGGACTAGACATGGGTTCATGGCTGGACCAAAAATCTCTTTATGGATGGATCATATTTTCTATCGGATATTCATTGGCCAAAAGATGTAACCAACACAAGGAAGACGAAGAGAAGGCTAGCCAAATGTTGAAGTGTCACAAGGATCTTTATAGTTCGACCACACAAATGCTTAGAAGCCGCAACATGTTCATGAAAAACACTTCTTCACATAATGAACAACAAAACAAAATTCAAACAAACAAACAAACAAACAACAAAAGAAAGATTGTGTACACAGCGTAGGGTACAACCCCAGATCTTCATTGAAAATATTGTTTTAAGTCTTGGCCATTGATAGGGAGAGAGTCAATCTTCCCGTCAAGTGATTGAAGACGATAAGTGTGTTGGCCAAGCTTTTCGTGCACCATGAATGGCCCAATCCACAGGGACTGAAACTTAGTGTGTTTTCATTTGTCCTCGTGAGCTTTATCCCACTTTAAGACTAAGTCACCCACACTAAAGTTGTTTTTCCCGGTAGACTTCTTGTCAAACCACCTCTTAATACGATTATGGTGAAGTGAATTTTTTTCTTTTTCTTTCAACCTTTCTTCTTGTAGCTTATGAAGGGTATCCATCCTACACTGAACTAACAGACATGGCTTGCCTTGGGATTCTTGTGAGAGTTGGAGAGCAGGCAAGTAGATGTTGGGCGGGAGGATGGATTATTTTTCGTACACCAGGAAGTAAGGGGAGGTGTTTAAGGAAGGTTTCGGCATGACTCGGTCAGCCCATAAGGCATTTACCAAAGCAGAGTGAAGTTTCGTTGCTTAGAGAATATGGTCTTTTTGATCATGCATATTAGGTTCTTATTCGTGAATTCAACAAGACCATTCCCCTGCGGATAATAATTAGTTGAATGTTTCAATACATTTTCTAATGCAAAATCATAGAGTCTTAACAATGAAAAATATGTTGCATTGTCTAAAACAAGTGAAGTAGGAATGCCGAACCTGGAAATGTTGTTCTGCTGCAAAAAGCTAATGACTTCTTGATCATTCACCTATTTGAGCAGAACTGCTTCTATTCATCGCGTGAAGTAATCTGTGGTAGTTAGGATGTAGCGGGGCTACTTTGATGAATGCGGGAAAATTTCTCCAATAATGTCTAAGGACCACTGTTGAAAAGGTTCTTCCACTGTAATGTGATGCAGTGGGGCAGATGACTTATTTTTTCTCTCGGCACACCTTTGACATACCAGACACTTTTGGGCGTAAGCATGAGCATCTCTGAATAATGTAGGACAGTAACATCCAACACACATAACCTTATGGATTGTGGTGTTTTCTGCGAAGTGTCCCCCAACTGGTCCGTCGTGGAGATCACACAATACCTTCTTTGAATCATGTGCTTCCAAACACCTGAGAAAAACTCTGTTGTAGTGCTTTCTGAACAACACCCCATGCACCAATTGATAATATAATGCTTTAAGTCTGAGTTCCCTCTTTTGCCATGCCGAAAATTGGGAGGGCACTGTGTCGTGCTCAAGGTATTGGCGCACATTTGTGGACCAAGGGTTTGTGCTTGTAGTGGGGGAGGCTCGCTCAACGTTGTACATTTCAATCTCTTGCTCCCATCCTGAGAGATATTCTTCTTCTTCCTTCATGTTTACTACTTATGCTGCTAGTCGATAAAGGCCATGGCCCTTGATTGTGTGAATTGGCTTTATTTCTAGATCATATTCTTGCAACCTGGTCATCCAATTCGCTATATTTTCACCCAACTCTTATTGAATAAGAAGTGATCTGACTATTGGGTGTAGGACAAATATAACACAATCATTTTTCAATAGATAGGGTTGAAAGTGCTTTACCGCCTTGTATACTACATAAGCCTATTTATCCACCCACAAGAGGGTAGTTAAGTTCTGGTCCTTGCAGACTTGCGCTCATGAAGGAGATAGGTCACTTATTGTTTAGTTCATCCTTCTGAATGAGTACATCAGTGAGAGAAGTATCAGAGGCGAAAGTGTAGAGCAAGAAATCTTCATTGAATTCTGGGTTGTACAATGTGGGTGCTTCTGTTATAATCTTCTTAGTACGGAAAAACACATCCTTTTCCCTTTTATTCCATTTATAAACTGCATCCTTCTTCACCATCTCCTATATTGGCTTGACAATCTAAGCATAGTCAGAGATGAACTTGCAGAATAAATTGATTTTTCCCAAGAAGGATTGCATGGCCTTTTATTCACCGGGAAGGGAATCTGTGTGATTGTACTGACCCTATTCGGGTCTACCTTAATCCCACTCTTAACAATAATGTGGCCCAAGGGATTACCCTCAAACACTGCAAAGATACTTTTCTTGGGATTTAAGGATATTCCATACTTTCGACATCACTCAAAAATATTCTTTAAGTGGCGTATGTGGTCTGACATTTGTTTGGAGAACACTGTTACATCATCAAGATAGATCACTACCCTTCGCCGAATGAGTCTACGGAAACCGATGTGCATAGCATGTTAGAATGTTGCACCAACGTTGATTAGCCCAAATGGAATTCGTCTGAATGCGAACGTGCCCCACTTCGTTTGGAACGTGGTTTTAAGTCTATCAAGCTCTACGACTAGAACCTGGTTGTATCCAGAATAACCATCTAACAAAGAAAACATTTCAGACCCTGATATTGTTTGTGATATTTGTTCCATGGACGACACGGGGTAGTTTTCATTGTCTAAGGTGCGATTGAGATTTCAAAAATCTACACACAGGCAGATTTCCCCGGACTTCTTCCTCGTCGGGACCAAATTTGACACCCAGATTGAGTGTCGCACTCTCTATATGTTCCAAGCATCCAACAGTTTTCTCAACTCTTTCTAAATAAGAGGCTCAAGCATTGGATGTACTTTCCTTAACTTATGTTGGAATGTCTTGGCCCCTTCCTTGATCACTATCACATGCTGGATGATTCGCGTGTCATATGTCTTGAGTTCATTGTACGTCCATGCGAAGACATCTCGATACTACTTGAATAAGCAGATAAAGGCTTTTCGCTCTTGTGGTGTACAACAAGTACCGAGGTTGACATACTTCAGATCCTTTTCTATTCCCAAGTTAATCTGCTTGTGTGATAGTGTGGAACTATGGGTCTTAGCATTGACAGGTCCTCGGAAGCGATTATGTAGGTCATACAACTTTTCCAACGATACCACACCCTTGGGGATGAGGTTTCCTTTGCTTGCACTGGCTGCATCCTGCAATGCCTTTTCGTGCTCGTCCTCATCAATCGCTGCATCTTTGAATACATCAATGTTCACCATGAAGCACAGTATCTGCTGGTCATCATCAAAAACACGTAAATTAGTGATATTGTCAGGGACATAAGGCTTATAAAGAATTTCAATAGAAAAACCGTCCCTTAATGGTGACAACCTAGCAACAGCATTTTCTAATGCATCCGTAGCTGCGTTACGCATTCTTGGAACATAAATAATATTGAAAGCTTGGAAATGTGAAATAAGATGCCATACCTCTTGTTGATAACTTCTAAGATGAGGTGACACACAATGTATGGTATTACATACTTGTCACACCACAATTTCTGAGTCACCTACCGCTTTTAGGATGGCAACATTGAGGTCAATGGCTTTTTGTAAGCCCAAGATGAGTGCTTCGTACTCTGCAGTGTTGTTCGTGCACTCAAATTCCAAGTAGCTAGAGATCAAATGCTTTCTTTGCAGCGGGTCTATTAAAACGCAACCAACTCCAGAGCCCTCCTACGTTTTGGAACCATTGAAGTACAAAGTCCAAATATCATATGTACAGGGACTAGGAACTACACTAGTACTGCTACAACTACTGCTAATTGTACAAAGTTCATTATCACTAGTTGGACAAGGAAGGAGATCCAACTGTGTAATTGGTGGAATTGGGGATGGTTGCGCAAGATAACACCCTAGTTGAGTTTTAAGGAAGCAATTGCTGAAAATTAATTTTGTGAAAGCCATCGGTTCATTATGACCGTCCAAGGGAGTGACAATGTGTTTCTGATTATTTCTGCCTTTATACGAAATCCATAAGTGTGACTAGTCCGTGGAAAGGTATCCTTGTAGCTTTCTAGATTAGTCTCTGCTCAACAATACTGTGCATGCTTTCGAAATATCCACAATCACTATGTTGATACATTGGTGGACCCGTCTGTCAGATGATAACAGGATTATGACATCTCTAAGTTCACCAATTTCCTGGACATGAGTCCTATCCATCTGAATAATTTGTGCATCTATTTTGTCCCATTTTGCATTGATTTTCTTGGCAATAGATAATGACATTACATTCACCGATGCACCAGAATCAACCAAGCAATTGTGTACATTGAAATTAAAGATTTCGAAAGTTAACAAGAAAGGTGGGCAAAGTGTATTCACATCCATCATCAATGCATTAAGTATAGATTTGAGAGAACCAAAAGACTTACCAGATCCCTTGTCTGAAGAGGTAGCGTTACATGTAGAGGTCTGCCCAAGTGCTTGTAAGAGGATGTCCCACTGGCTCGTGATCTTTGTTAATTCAAACATTGAAATATTCGCACGAACCTTCTTCATGTCATCAACTATGTTGTAGTCCACAATGGGAAGAATGGACGAAGTGTCTGGGGATGTAACTTGGTTTCTAGCTTCCAGAGTGATGGTTATGTCCTTACTTCTCGTGGAAGCACTTTTCATTGAGATTACTTTCCCAAAATAGCTTTGAGTGTCCTGCGTTGAGTTAACCGGTGGGTTGATTTTTCTTAATAGATTTTCTTTAAATTTCTGATTCAACAACTTAATTTTAGTGGTCGGCCCTTGGCTTCTTAGGTTGTATTGGTTGGTCTGCTTCTGCGCTGGACCGTCACTTGGAGGCTGCTTATCAACAATACTCTTTTGGGCTGTGAGTATATAGTTAAACATGTTTATTGCATGCCCGACACTTGGAGTTGCTTCGGTTGCAACAACTTCTTCCTTTTATTCTGTAGGCTCAATCTTCTCTTCATCCATTACCGAATCAACAAGCTGTGTAGCAAGCATGCTCATGGATTGATTCCACTGTGGACACGTTTTCTCTGAATGGTGTTCTTTTTTGATATGAACAGTATTGATCTATGCCCAAGTGTTCAATGTTCAATACAACATTGGAGCTTTGCGCAGACTTTGTTGGTTGGTTGCTACTACTACCAGAAGTTGTAGTCCTTCTGAACAGGTTGAATATGGGAGGCTTGCTACTCACGGTGGTCTCACTTGACCTCTATTTGAGCTATGCCATTTCATTAGACAGAGACTTGACAAGACAAGTCAAGCTTTCAAGATCAGATGGTTCTTTCTCTTTGGCCCTGCTCATAGAGGCCTAAGACCTCTTACTCGTGTCCTTGGAGTATTTTTTTGGTTCATCATCTGAGATGACTCCGATTGCACACAAGTCCTTCTCAACAACGATAGCCTCTTCATAATTTTCTGTTAGTGTTTGTTTCACAATTCGCTTCACAAACTGCGCAATGCTTGCTGGCAAGGCAAAAGTGTAGTAATCTATTGTGATGGAGTCATGAGGTTTCATGTTTTCCAAAAATTTGTTCAAGATGTGATTGAACCTCTGATTGAAATCTTTCACTTTTTCCTTTTGCTCCATCTTAATATTACCCAACTCTTTCAATAACATGGCGGGGGTCTTATCATCAACAATTTTTTCAAGGAATATCTTCTTAAACCCCCTCCAATTCTGGATGGAGTTTGGAGGAAGGCTGTGATACCATACAACTTCTCTACCATCCAAGGTACATGGGAAAAGTCTACATGCAACATCATCATAACATACCTCAAGTGTTTGCATATGTAGGTAAAAGTTGTCCAGATGGTCTTCAACCTTCACTATTTTATCAGGGTCATACTTCGTTAAAAGCTTCTCTGAATGCCTTGGCATCTTGTGTAGAACACCCGGAAGTGCGAGTGGGCCCTGAGTCATCCAATCCATATTTTGGTCTACCATGTCTTCTTCTTCATTGTCCTCCTCTTCTTTGTCATAATCTGATGGCTCTTCTTCCTCTTCCTCTTCTCTACCTGACCCGCAAAAAGTTGTGTCTGAGAGTAGAATGTTGTCACTGTTGCCACTGTGAAAGAGTGGAGGCTCTTCTTGTTTTTCCACAGAGTTTGCTAATTCTTCAAGAGTGGCAAGAACCACGTATTCAAGAGTAGAAACTACTATCCCCGTGGGGGTGGTCTTGTTCTTCTTTGGAGAATATGGAAGACTAATTACTCTCGGGATCAATCCAACAACTTTTTCAAATTGACAGGTTATAGGGCGGATGGCCTGAATCTAATCATATGGGATTTCACGTTCAAGCTTGGGCTGAGAAGAGTCACCAACTTCAGAAGCACGAGTAGGGGAGGTGCAATGAACATTGTTGTCTTGACTATAATATGGGATGATGGGGTCGGTGGGTTTATCAACCATAAAATACTGGCGACCCTCCTTCTAGAACCAAAAATGTTGATGGTGCTAAACCTGCCAACATTTAGGGGATCTCCCCGACGTGAAGTCTCGATTAGACCTCACACCATTTGGTGTAGGAGTCCCATCTAGTATTAAGGCTCAGTTGTCGAATTCTTAATGATTTGCCTTGGCTCTAACTGTCAACAAGAGAGGGGTGAAAATGTATCTTCGAAAAGCAAGGGGGCATGCCTGGTGAGGTTTCAGTTGAAACTGTGTCAAGGTTCTTCTATTACAGAGGGGGGAGAAAAGTGAGCCGCTAAGTGAGAGGTAATAGTACCACCCAAGAAGACACACACATAAACCATAAGGGTCCGTCTAACACCCAGCGGATGCGACAGTCGTTACAACCAACAAACAATGAAAGGTTTGTCTAATATCCCGCGGAATAGTCCGCAAGGATGGGATAACAATACAAACCATTACATCACATTCTCGATAAGATAAGCACCAAAATAACTTAAATAGTTCAACTATCTTAGCACATGTGAAAGCAAACATGAAATACAAACATCCACAGAATAATCTTACAAACATTCATAGTCCAGGCATGAAGAACATGCTGGCCTTGAAGGATTTTGTTATTAAGTAAAAGTTATAATACACATGTTTACAATGTACATCACTAGCCCCAATAGTGGAGCATTGGAGCCACTCCTTGCTCCTCAAAGAACTAGATGATCTCTCTAATTCCTTAATGCGGGAGGAGCCAAGGTGAAAATCCCTTTGCTCATACAATGAGGGATTATATATAACCAAGGGTGACTCTTTGACTACCCTCATGACTGTTTAACTTCCTATGACTTTCCAACTTACATGCCTCTATACATTCCATGTGCGTCCTTTGGACATCCACTTTACAATACATTTGAATACAATATACATGGTCCATAATAGTGATGTGGCATATGACCACTCATGACATGGCATGACATGGCACTGCTAACATGGATTGCTTGATGATGTGGCAATGTCAAGTCATTGTTGCTGTTAAGTGTTGGATGTCTTCTTAAATATGCTTTCTCTTCACCTTTGCATGGCTTGGTGATGCAAAATCTTCAATGATCTTTAGTCTTGGATGGTGGTCACAAACTTGTGTCCCTTTTCTTTCTCTTGATTGATCAACTTGTGAGTTCAGCTACAAGAGAGTCTTTAGGCATGCTTCCCTCCTTCTTCTCCTTCTCCATCATCTTGTCATGACATGATAGTGTACATGTTCCTACAATTCACTCATGATGAGACGAATTCAATCTGAAACCCCCCTAGTCTAAGATGATGCATTATGATCCATCCATTGAGCCCATGAGAAGTGATAGGCTGAGAAGAGGGACTCAGTGACTGCACAGTTCACAATTCTAGTAGTTATGGGGAAGAGCTTGAGCTTTAAGACTGCGCAATGCACAACTCAGGGGGGCCTAAAGGACAAGACTATGCCATTTCTGGAGACAGTGGGGTCAGGTTGAGGGAATGGACATTGGGAAATCCAACTGTACAGTTTTGGATGTCAAGGGAAGTTGGGCTTCTGCGCATTCCGCAGTTCCAACAGCTAGGGGAAGAGCTTGAGGCTTGAATATGTGAAGTGCATAGTTTAAGGCATGCTAGGGGACATAATTGCGCAATTATGGGGGTCAAGGTTAAGAGTCGGGCATAGGAATTGCGTAGTGCAACAACCTTGGGAGATAGGGACTGCGCATCAAACAATCTCAAGCAGCAATGGCACAACTTAGAGGGTTGAGACTGTGCAGTGCACAGTTCAGTTGGGGCCTGGTTAAGCTAAGTTTCTTGGTCGGGAAGATTTTCCAAAAATGGCTAAGTGTGGGATAGGTGATAAATTGTGATGAAACTTGACTGTGATCACACACTTATAATACTTTGACGACATGAAAACATATATCATCTGAACACATGAACAAATCATTTCCCTCTATGTGACTACCTTATGACAAGATACGACAAGTGTGACACTTAAGATAGACTTTAGGATGATCGTGACGACGCTTGTGTGACAATGTTCAAGAATTTGTGTATGGGTGCGACATATGTTTACATAGTTAGAAAAAATAATATACACAAAGATAGACCTTCAAAACCATCAGAATAGGCTTGCAAACATTACGCGACAACCAAACATGCCAAAAGATGACAATTAACCTAACATGCAAAAGGGAACAAAGTGTTACAAGAGAGCTCATGAAATAAGCTCTAATGTTTGAGACAACAATATAAAAGTCCAAGGAAGGCTCTGAAATTGAGTTTAATCCAAAATTTTGGAGGGTGTTCCGGTAGCTACAACACCCTCATGACATTTGATAACCTCGGGCCTTGCTCCTCGGCATTTACAAAGGGCGTGATGTGTGTTATGGGGCCTATGGGCTAACAAAATGGTATTTGATTTGCATGAATATATATGTAAAAATCAAAAGGGGCCCTTTGTGGATTGTTTAGGGGGGCATTGAAACTCTAAAGAACTATAAAAATATTTGGAATGCACTCAGCTTGAAATTAGAACACAAATATGTATCTCACATGAAGTGAGGGATGCATTGAACATTGAAATCATGGGAGTTGAGTTGATTTTGGAAATTGTTGTATGATTCATGTGCATCTTATGATTGAATTGTATTGTATTTGATTTTGATTGTTGATTGAAGGCATGGCCATGCTACTTTTTGTTTATGATTTTATGATTGTTGTAATGAACTCTTATTGTTTCCCCTTGTTTTTTTTTTCCCTTTCATGTTTCCTGTTTTTGGGTCTTGGAAAAATTTGTTGGGTGTGGAAGGAAATCCATGGAGCTTTGGGGAAGATCTAAGTGGAACCCAACAGAATTATGCTACCTAAGTGAGGCCTTGCGTATAAATAAAGAACAATGGGAGAAATTGAGAAAGGTTGGAGTTGGGCATATGGATTGGACTAAGCCATCATTGGAATATGTTGGAGCGTTGCTCCCAAGGGTGATAATGATGATGAATGTGGGATTATAAGTGGGATGGAAAATGGACTTTGTAAACTGCAAGATGGAAAAATATAAAAAGGAGTAATTTGGATAAAATAATTATTTTGGTCGTGTTGGAAACTATTGTTTTTTTTCTATGCATGACTTGCATAGATGCATGGAGGTCTCTGAACTTTGATCTTAATGATATATGTGAATATGAGTGTTATATTCATGAACATGGTAATCGTTAAATGAATGTGTAAAAATTCCATTGAAATTGGAACTTTGTTATCTGAAATCATTCCCATGAAAGAATGATTGATCATGTTTATGAATTGAATGCATGTATGGATGTAATGTTTAATATTCCCGGTTGTGGGAGGAATCTATTGAGAAAGTGTGAATTCTTGTTGATGATTATTATAGTTTATGATTTTATTATCACGAGATTATGACACTCATGTTTATGTCATGGTTGTGAACAAGGAATGATGAAGGTTATGTTAGCAGGTAAAGAGTTGTGTGATCTACAACATGTTGGGACAATTGTGGACAAGTTGAAGGAACCTCAGACTCAAGATTTGGGTTGTGGGTATACGCAGCAAAGCGTGGGAAATCCATTATGTAGGTGAAGGAGAAAGGTTCTATGGCCTCTTGGTTTTGGGTGGAGGCCTTGTATCCTTTGGATTTTTGGCTTGCAAAGGTGTTCTTTGTGTCTTCAATATTTGACTCTGGGTTTGCATTTGGTTACAATGTGCTCTGGATTCTCGGTATTGGGTGGAGACACTAGAGGTGATATTTCCTAGTTCAGATGGTTGGAGATGGGGTAGTCTCTGGATTCCCAATGATTAGGACAGGTAGGCCACCTGAGATTAGGAGCTTCCTAGATCTATGATGATAATGGGACATGTATGCCACCAGAGATTGGGGGCTTCCTAGGCCTATGATGATATTGGGACAAGTAGGCCACCCAGGATTGGGGGTTTCTTGGGCTTGTGATGATATTGGGACACATAGACCACTAGGAATTGGGGGGTTACTTGGGCCTGGGATGTGCGAGTCAAAGATTGAAGATCATGTGGAGCATATCCACCACTAGATGTTTTCCAGGATTGGAAACCATTCTAATGCATGTGAGTCAAAGACTAAATATTGCATGGAGCCTATCCACCACTAGATGCTTGTAGGGTTTGGGAACCAATTTAGTGCGTGTGAGTTGAAAATTTAATGGAGTTGTGTGAGAACTGCTAAGTGTTATCCAAGCTTGCAAAATCACTCAGTATGTGTGGATCAAAGGAACAAGAGAAGACTAGAGATAAGTATCAATTATTCCATTTGATTTAATGAATTTCTAAATTATTGCCATGATTTAGTTTTATTTAAAGTTTTGATTTATGATGATTTGGATTATGGACTAATTGGTTTTGTTGTGATAAGAAGTAAAATAAAAATTGCAGGGTTCACCTCATGGACAGATATGCTAATGAGGTATAATTTAAGTTTATTGCAATTTATTTATGATGTGTCTCATGTAAAATTTGTATGCCATGATGTAGGAAGGACGTCATACTACTCTATTTAGGTAAATGAAGTTGGCTAAAAATTTAAACTGCAACAACTTGAATATGGCAAAGTGTATAACAACGAACATGGCCATTGTGGTGACACTGGAACCCAATATTAACCATTGATTGCCATGAATCATGCCATGACAGATATGAATTTTTTTGAGGAAGGTAAATGCCTCAGTTATGAAACTCCTCCGATGTGAGGAAACCATGCCAAGGGAAGGGGGTTCCTGAATGAATTTTTATATCCCTTGAGTTGTTGGATAAGAAATTGTGTATGTAAGATATGATTGTAACTTAGTTGTAGTTATAAAACTCACAATGATTTATGCTTGCATTAAGCATGTTTTTGTATTTATGTTCGATATTAGAACACGAAGGACTATGTTCCTCTAAGTGAGTGGGGTTTGTGAAGCCCCTTTGAGCTAATCTCCTCTTGTTAATATTACAACATTCACTGTAATTAAAATATAACTGGCTAAGAGATGGGGCACATATTTCAAAGTTTGGGGAGGTGGTCAGTTTGGAAATTGGAGGAATGTTATAGCAGACAAATCCTTCTTGCGGACTAGAAGGATCTCCCTAGATTTCAAACAAAACCTAGTAACAAACATCAAAAGAATTTCTACCTTTCCCTAGCTTATAACTAAAACATGAAACATGTAGTATGTGAATAATCACTTACCTATTTAGCGAAGTGCTTGTTGAATTCCTTTCAATGCTTTCCACAACCATCTTTTCCTTAATGCCTTAGAGGCTTTCCCAATGTTTTCCACAACTTCTCCATGATGCTCCAAAAGAGATCTGCATAGACAAAAACATTCAAAGGGATCAAAGCATCTCGAATATAAAATCAAAGGTAAATGAAGTTTTTAACTTAACATACAACATATAGTTGAATCAATAATCAATTATAAACCATGTGAGTGATCAAGGAATCTCACAAATAATATCAAAATAGACGCAATTAGGAAAGAACAATTGCTTTGTATTGAATTCAAAGGAGAGCAATTGCCTTGATGTCACAAGCATCTTCCAATGGTCTGCAATCTTCTCCTTCGATGAAAAGCCCTCTAGCCCTATTTCAGTAGCATAAGTTTACCTTCAGTGGTCCTCCCTAACCCTCTGGTTTGTGTTTGATTTATGTGAAAATTTCTAAACTGAAATTCTACTGCAGCAACTGATTTATTTCACCTACTTATTATTCACAATAAGTTATTTATGAAATCCCTTCAACAAATATTAAAATAAATTCTACTGCAGTTATCACACAATTACCCAGAGAAAAACGCTGCGATGCGGGGTTGCAGACTCGACGAGATATTAAATCGGAACTTATAAAACTCTTGCGTCTGGAATCCTCCTGCTCATCACAATTGACGAGATTGGGCGGGCGCAAGGTCTTTTTTACCTGGCAAAATACCATGATTGCGATTTCGTTGACTCGCCGATATATTAAACTGCAACATAAAAATTATCATGTTCGGGTCTATCGCACTCGGAACTCAACCGTGTCGGGGCCGATTCTTGTTGCCACTTCTTTCGTATGATATGCGATTTGTAAGGGCCAATGGTGGGCTGCCATTTGGCGCCTCCTTATTTGTTGAATACTTTCCACATCATCCCGATCCTGCCATGTAGGCAAGTCAAACCTGAACTTTGACTTTCTCTAACTTCTACATACAAACTCATATTTGAGTGTCGTTTGCACCGTTGGATTTAGAATGACAAGCTCTTCGATCTGAAGTCGAGTTTGAGAAGATTCTGACACTTTGATTTTTGAGCATAATTCTGAGCATCTGATCACATACACACTGATGCTAAGGATTAAATGAAAATATGCACTTTGTTGGTAAAGATAAAATGTGTAGTCCAAGATTTTTTTTAGAAAAAATAAAAATAAAACAAAACAATTCGCAAAATCCAAAATTTTAATATCTTGCAGAAACTCAGATAAGGCTATGAGAAGAGGTTCAAAAATTCAAAACAATGAGATGATGAAGAACGAGATGTTCCAGGGTGGAGTCACCAATTTGTTATAGCAGACTAATCCTTCTTGCGAACAAGAAGGATCTCCCTAGATTTCAAACAAAACCTAGTAACAAACATCAAAAGAATTGCTACCTTTCCCTAGATTATAATTGAAACATGAAATGTGTAGTATGTGAAAAATCACTTACCTATTTAGTGAAGTGCTTGTTGAAGTCCTTTCTGTGCTTTCCACAACCATCTTTTTCTCAATGCCTTAGAAGCTTTCCCAATGCTTTCCAAAATTTCTCCATGGTGCTCCAAAAGAGATTTGCATAGACATAAACATTCAAAGGGATAAAAACATCTCGTATATAAAATCAAAGGTAAATGAAGTTCTTAACATACATCATATAGTTGAATCAATAATCAGTTATAAACCATGTGAGTGATCAACAAATCTCACAAATAACATCAAAATAGTTGCAATCAGGAAATAATATTTGCTTTTTATTGAATTCAAAGGGGAACAAGCTTACAACCTGGTTGCCTTAATGTCACAAGCCTCTTCCAATGGTCTCCAATCTTCTTCTTGGATGACAAGCCTTCTAGCCCTATTTTAGCAGCATAAGTTTACCTTCAGTGGTCCTCCCTAACCCTCTAGTTTGTGTTTGATTTATAGTCCAAGAGGAGGAGGTTTGAGATCCTCACCCTAAGGGATTAGATCCTCAAAAGGTGGGATTGGGGTTCCACAAAGAGAGGGAATTATCTCCATGAACAAAGGGATCGGGCTTTAGTAAGCATCAACTCGAAGCTTTCAATTGGGAAATATTCTCTCAACAAAGCTTCTATAATTTACTTTTTTATTTTTACTTTCGTTGAGTCATGTGAGTAGTCCACAGTGGAAGATAGAGTGCACTTTTTTGCTGACTTTAATGGTCAAATATGCGTATGTGCAGAAACTTACTAGGGAACTGCGTAGGTGCTAAAAAATAGGTTTTTGGACCATGTAATCCAAAATTCCCATTCTCTTTGGGATTGTTTAGCTTCTAGCCTTGCAGGGGAATGCTTTGGAACACTTTGATGGACAACGAAAGATCTAGATTGAAATTCATATCACTAATGGTGACAAAATAATGTGTAACAAGGAAGCTCGATTGTTTAGTGGTAGCATGACCAGCTAGTATATTTTGTAATGAAAGAGGGTTAAAATATGACATAGTTGTGCTAAATTGTGGGGACCAATGGGAGCACTAACTAGGGGAATTACAGTTGGAAGAGAAGGCGATGATTAGATGACACCATGAGACAATTGGAATGGTCGTGATGGAGAGGGTAGCAGGAGATTCCTCAAGGGAATCATTCCACGATGTGTCTAGGAAAGGAGATAGAGAGGATGAGAGGCATTGGAAGTGAGAGGAGAGATTCATGAGCACAAAGAAGAGGGAGGCATTCCTGGAAGCAAAACAACACTAACATGGCAAGAGTTTAATGACCTTAATTTAAATAGCCATATCTTGTGATATGGATGTCATTTTTTGAAAAAAAAAATATATCATTAGAAATCTCTCTATGAGTCGATGCGATGGTGGTGTTAGTTTTTAGTTTCAAGGAGTTGGAAAATGACAGAATTTTTAAGACCCCATTTCCATGACAGGGTTTTGGAGGTTGATAATGATAGTAATATTGTTGGGTGCAATATAGGGTCTATAAATGTACCAACATTTAAGTTTTCAATCCAGATAGTTCGTGAACTTCGAGACGCAGCGCTAGAAATGCTAGAGAAAGCCCCTGACAACCTGAAAAACAAATGCTAGTCTATCTTGCATTTTAATCTCATTAATAAATGAAATCCGACACTAAATAGAATTCAAGAAAACATCAATCCACACAATTAAATCATGCGGGAAATAAAAGGCAATTAACAATGCGAAAGGAAATTCTAATTACAAGCGAACAGAAGGAAAACTGAACTAGAAATCAAGCAGGGCCGACATAATAACAAAAATACTAAAATGCTGGAATAAATTCAAAAGCAATTCAAAACCATTATGCTTGCACTAATTCTACTTGCACTAATTCTGTGTAAGGTTAACTTGAAAGCATCGTCAAGTAAATATGTTGCATAAATAGCTTATGAAAGCAATTAAATTAATGTAAATCTCTCGCCTTCCCTGCCTTGAAAATAAATCTTGCAAACTCTCCAGAAGTTTAATGGAAAGTAAATGACACAATTTACTTTCATTAATATTGGCTCCGCGACATCCAAATAATATATGGTTTTTGTAAGAAGAGTTTTAAATGGATCTGTCAGTGCCTCAAAACCACACCCACTCACATCGTTTTCATATTCCAGAGTATAAATCAATTGCAGCTCATCAATGCATAAGCAGATCTTGTCAATAAGAACAACTGGAGGAATATCCCAAGTGTAAGCACAAATAGGAATAATTTCTTAATGCAACAAATCAATGAAGTTTAAAGCTGAAGGGAAACACTGCAGCAATTTAAATAACGTTAACTTGAAGAAGGAAAAGAGACTTGAAACAGTTAAGTCTTTCACACGACAAATAATAATTTAGATGCTATTTAATCTAAAAGATGAGAGCAGTGTCGAGTTGGTCTGGCGGCCAACCCAACTAGCTCACACCCTCTTTGAGTGCCTGATTCACATAGAAATAGAAATCATTAGACACAACAAGTAGATAAACGGAACATGTTGGGAAATTGCTTCAATTAATTACTGAAACAACGTTTACATTATGCAGACATCCCTCAACTCCAACAAGACCAGAGGAGTGATCCACAACTGATGAATTGCGTGAGGCTACATTGGGACAACTCCTCTTCCCTTCTGCGCCTTCCTCTGATGCACACTATCCCTGGCTAGGTCAATTTCCTTCCTTACTGTAATTAATTGATTAATTTCTAACTATCACTCCAGGTAGTTTATATAGGCATCGATTTACAAATTGGGGCTTTTCAACAACCAATTAAAATACAGGAGGGAAGATTATTAGTTTTAACAATCTGCCGAATTAAGAATTAGTTTGAACTGAGTGTCGAAAGAGGGAACGATTATGGTGAATCGTTCCTCTTTTCTTGGAATAGTTGTTGCTGGAAGGTGCGATTTGACTGAGCAATTTTCTCCTTGTGTGAGCTACTCACAGGTTGGCATCGGTGCATATCTCCTTCGATTAGATTCATATTGACTCAGACTTATCCACCTGGAGTCGTTCGAATCTGGACTGTGCTACTTTTGGGCAGTAAGTGATCTCCATGAAACAACAATGCTCAGACCATAGTTCGTCCAT
The DNA here is from genome assembly GCA_031772625.1 of Pinus tabuliformis. Lineage (NCBI taxonomy): Eukaryota > Viridiplantae > Streptophyta > Pinopsida > Pinales > Pinaceae > Pinus > Pinus tabuliformis. The sequence goes on along the minus strand of CM062817.1, from coordinate 707,434,407 downwards.
GCTTATCATTGGAGTTCGACACGGTATACTGTGAAGAGATGAAGCCGCTGAAGGATTATCACATGCACATTGCACTTTCACATCACACTTTGGAGATGAGCCTACAGCTCCGTCTTGGACAAAGACTTTTGGGATGGAGGGGTGACCTATTTCAGAAGAATTTTAATGTTTGTTATCTACTCATCGCTGCACTATATCTGACCTCCTTGAAAAGCCAACTAAATCATTTACTGCCGAGTGAAGAACTCAACTTCTCGATCTGGCTTACAAGCATGTCCACTTGCTCTCGGTGCATTTGCTTGACATCAGCAATGTCAGCCCGAAGTTCTTCTAACTCCTCATCATGCTCACCCATTAATTCTAAAGCTAATGTATGGCGACGTTTTAATGCTTCCATCTCTGCCTTCAATCTGGTTGGCTTTTCACGATTTCCTGTAGCCAATTGGAGTCCTCCTCCAGAAAAACAGTGTTCCCGTGGGCATTCAGGGCATTCCACATTGCGTTGTCGTGGCTGAGGCCAAAGACGAGGTAGGCAAAGTAGCTACCTCCATGCGCGATTTTTCAGACTCATCAACATTCCATATCCTTACAGTTTGGTCAGATGATGTTGTTGCCAAATACTGATGATGTTCATAGAACTCGAGTGAAAGAAGACATTTCAGAATGTATGAATTATGTGCTTGAAGCTTATGCAATGGCTCGAAGTTTGTCATTGTCTATGTTCCACGCATCAACCTCCAAACATAGCATGTTCCATGATTATTTGCAGCTACAACCAGACTTCCGTCCCACATAATTGTCACTTATTTCAAACTAATAGTACACAGACATATTACTGCCCGAATCACTTCATCACTGAAGATACAATTCATGATAAAAGAAACTTTAATAAAATAAAGGGTTTTCTGGTGAAGCAATTAAGAGCAGCAACGCAAAATCATTGGACTCATAGTGCAGGAACGTGAATGTAGTTTAGGAATTCTTCATAGTGCAGGAAGCCCACTGTAACTAGTGTAGGAATCCCAATGCATGGTGCAGGCAGGTAAGTGCAATGGTGCAGGCATGTGAATGCACTGGTGCAGGCACATCCCAAAGTATAATAAAACCAACTTTAATCCTGCAACATACAAGCCTTAATTAAACTCACATTAATGTTGTTTTAATGTTGTTAAAACAAAGAAGTAGCAAATACTCTTAAAAAATAATCATTTAGCCAATCGACATCATGAGAGAAATAGATAAAAAAATAGGACAAAACGGAGACCCAACATCCCCCCATGCTTACCATTTTGCATGTCCTCATGCAAGGAAATTCGGTAATGTCTCTTCCTTCCAAAAAAGCAAAATTAGAAATATTTGTAGGCGTTTCAAAATGATGTTCCTACAATTTTTCGTGATCACCTTTCCTGCGTTAGATAAAGCTTGCTCTAAAACAGAGTGTCTATTGGACTCTTTATTTGCTTAAATTGATTTCAAGAAAACCTAAAATGAAAACTGCCATAAAAACTAAATTGTACGGATGGTGTTTTACTCAAATAAAAGAGTCAACTTTTAAAATTTCCAAAGAATATCCCGAAGGAATCCCTTATCAGAAGTTACACTTTAAAATCCTCATTTGTAAATATGAGTGACATGATTTAAAATCCATGGTGTTAAAAATAGACATAGTAATACCTTCCCACAATGACCATTTTACCATTATCCATGTATAGTTGAAGCTCCTCTTGTCTGGGCACAATGAATTACTTGCACTAAGGGTCCCACGTCCATAAAAACCATTCCAAAAAGATAGAACTCCAAGGTATAACAACAAAAGGATTCTAACTTAGTAATCGGAGAACCCACAGTAAAAACCATTTTCGAACCCTTAATAATAAATTTATTAAACCCTTAATAATAAATTTAAACATTTAGTAGTAAATATTGATGATAAAGATTAAAATAATCAAATTATTTATTTATTATTACATTAATAAATAGTTTTTTGAAAATACTTTAAAATTAATTGAAAATAAGGATAATAATAAATAAAAATAATTAAAACAGGCCGACATCCATTTAAATCTTCTCACCTCAAAACTATTAAAAACTATTTAAAACCCTCATTCAAGCTCTTCTACTATCATCATTCAAAGAAGTCCTGATGATGGATCCCTGTTGGGATTTGAAACGTTGACAAAAAATGGTTTTTACTGTGGGTTCTCCGGTTACTAAGTTAGAAGATATAAACCACAGAGGTCTTAAATCCAGGAACAAAAGGATTTTAAAGCCATTCTCAAAGAGATTGATAGTGAGTTCAGGGAAAGAAAAAACAACCAAGTAAATTATAATGTAGAGTTAACTTTAATACCACAGGCATGGCCCTACTGCCAGCAGGCATCCATAGCCTCGACAGGGGTACCTTTTAACCTTATGAAATGCTTTTGTCCCACCTATTAGATATAGATTCAGATTCACTTAAGAACATTTTGCCTTTTCTCTTTTTAGAAGTTAATTGAAGGTCATTGTCCTGGCTTGGTAACCAGTTATCAACAATGCCATTCACAAGAACTAACAAGAATGAATGAGCTGGCTCGTAGTGAGACCTCTTGTCTTCCAGTTTTCAACTGAAAGGTATTACCCTGGCTTGGTGACCAGTGCGGTAATGTCATTCTCCTTAGGACCCATGATTATAGTAGGTCGGCTCGCAATGAGACCTCCTATCCCTCAATTAATTAAAAAAAAAAAACTCTGATTATGATTAATCTCAAATGGGTTACTTAATAGGTGGGGAAGCAAATCTACTCTCTAAGAGTGTAGGATGGCGTGAATTTTTTTAATTATTATTATTTACTTGTTGGTCATGCTACCCTAAGCACTTATTTAAAAGACATCTCAGATAATGACAAAAAATATTCCTTGAGTGGATCATGCTAGGGTTATTTATGAGATATTCTTAGAGTTTTGTAGGCGTGGTCCACCATAGGAGGTTTTTCATTGGTCCCTTCGAAGAGGAACTTAAAAAGATTTTCTGGATGATAGTTTGTTAGAATAGGAAAAAAAATATTACATGTAACTTATAACAATACTTCACTGACATATTGATCAACAATCAAAGTCACTTTAAGAGATGAGGTATTAAGTGTAATTTATTTATTTATTTATTTATTTTCTCTGACAAGTCTTACCATGAGAGTGCATGATAATAGAAATTTGAAAAGTTGTGCTTTTAGGGAATCACAAGTTCAAGAGTGTTATTATGCATCTTTATTCATTATTCTCCTATTATCCTACCCTATTTTTAAAGAAAGAAATATCACCTTTAAGTGAAGGCATACTTCCAATGAAGCCATGTGCATAACAAAATACTAAATATACTCACACTCAGGTTTAAAATGTAAACTTTAACCCATATCGGAGTATGAGAAACCAACTTACTTGATATGGTATCAAGAGTTTTTGAATGATGAGGGAATGGGGTGTACTAACAATTGTTTGGAACCATGATTCAATAGGACACACATATTGATAATTCTCCAACTTGTATAGGTCTTCCACAGCTTGAAGATTTCTCTCTTTAGATTGACAAGGATGGTTAAGGTAAAATCTAGGGTTTTCTTCTTTGTGAGCTTCAACAACAGTTTTCGAACAAGTTCCAATCATGGATTGCTTCTCTAATGGTTTATGGATTAAATTTTCTTCCCTAGGTAAATGTTGTGTGGTAATAGGGGAAGTTTCTGGATTCACTCCTCTCACCTCTCTAAAAGATATGACATTACATTTGATAGGGGAGCGAGTAGGAAAAATAGGTGTTTTAAATTGATGTGCAACTTGATTGTTGAAATTAGGTTTTGGTTGCACAAATGGTTGGGAAAATAGAGAGGGATAACATGGTGGTACATTGGACGAGAACTACAACTATTGTGGCTCAGGTAATGGAATTTGCATGGGGAATTTCCCTAGATAGGAGGCTTCAAACCATCCTTGAGGCTGTGGGAATATCTGGCTCCAGGGAGAGGGCCATTGTGGGAATATGGTGGGGTATTGAATCAAAGGAGGATTATAAGTTTGCCATGGAACTATGGGGTTGTAGATGTGTTGAGGAACCTGTTGTGGACAATAAATATTACTCCAAGTATTAAATGATGATGTGTTTTGAGTTATACCTGGTGGTCGATTTATTTCCTTACTTGATTCCTTAAATACCTGTTGAAACCCCGACAGTGATGGGAAATAATTTGTTGAATGATCCTCCTTACACTGCTTCCGTTCTTCCTGCAAATCATCCAATTGTAAATTTAGAAAAGATTTTGTAGCTCCTATTTTTGTAGTAGATTCCAAAAATTGAGAAGAAATTTCTCTAGAATTCTTACCGATCTTGGATATTCCTCATGAATAACTAATGCATAATTTACAAACATCATCATATGGTAAGTGAGAAACATCACCTGCTCCTATCAGATTTAAAGGTTCTAAAAATTCATCTTTGATTCCTTTGAGTAGGAGTGTTTTCAAGGTCTCTTTTACCAAATTCTTATGTTTTGATTTTTGGATGTTGTATCTAAATCACTCCACATAATCCTCCAAGCTTTCATTTTCCCTTTGTTTTATTCCAAAAATATCTTCACCGGCCTGGCAATAGTCTTGATATTTCTCCAAGAATACATTCTTCATGTCTTCCCATGTTTGAATGTAGTTCCCACCAAGGCTCATGAACCATCGGAGAGCTGCTCCTTTAAGAGTAAAAGGAAACACTTTCAACCTTTGAGAATTAGTAAAATAACCATATCCTCTACAAAGTACTTCAAACTCAAATAAGAATGTATCTGGGTCTTCATTTTCCAAACCATGAAATTTTGGTAGTGCAGATGGGGGAATATTATGCATTTGAGCCACTCCTAGATCTTTGATAGGAAATTCAAAAGTAACAATGTTTTCCATTTCTTACCAAACTAAAAGAGGTTCTCCATGTACTACTTCGAGACTCCTTCTTTGAATGTTCCTGGAAACTAATTAGTGAAATAGGTGCATTGAATGATTCATATTAGCCTCAAAACTCTTCATTAAAAAAATGCCTTGAAATACCATTTCTTTATCTTTACAAGCTAGTTGGTATATATTGTTAGCATGTGGTTGAATAGATTAGGGGGGGGGGGAGGGTTCATACAACACCCAAGAAATGAAAAAAAAACTTAAAAAGAATGCAGAAAAGAAACAAATTCAAAGTAAATAAAATTTGCAAAAAACTAGGAAAAGAGAAAACCAAACTGCAGTAGGTTACCAAGGTCAATCCCCTAAGCACCTCCCTGGAAATGGCGCCAAAATGTTGGGTGTAGTATAGGGTCTATAAATGTACCAACATTTAATTTTTCAATCTGGATAGTTTGTGAACTTTGAGACGCAGCACTGGAAATGCTAGAGAAAGCCCCTGACAACCTGCAAAATAAATGCTATTCTATCTTGTGTTTTAATCTCATCAATAAATGAAATCTTGCACTAAAGAGAATTCAAGAAAACATCAATCCACACAATTAAATCATGCGGGAAATAAAAGGCAATTAACAATGCAAAAGGAAATTCTAATTACAAGCGAATAGAAGGAAAACTGAACTAGAAATCAAGCAGTGCCGGCATAATAACAAAAACACTGTAAATGTTGGAATAAATTCAAAAGAAATTCAAAACCATTTTGCTTGCACTAATTCTACCTACACTAATTCTGTGTAAGGTTAACTTGAAAGCATTGTCAAGTAAATATGTTGCATAAATAGCTTATGAAAGCAATTAAATTAATGTAAATCTCTCGCCTTCCCTGCCCTGAAAATAAATCTTGCAAACTCTCCAGAAGTTTAATGGAAAGTAAATGACACAATTTACTTTCATTAATATTGGCTCCACGACATCCAAATAATATATGGTTTTTGTAAGCAAAGTTTTAAATGGATCTGTCAGTGCCTCAAAACCACACCCACTCACATCGTTTTCATATTCCATAGTATAAATTAATTGCAGCTCATCAACGCATAAGCAGATCTTGTCAATAAGAACAACTGGAGGAATATCCCAAGCATAAGCACAAAAAGGAATAATTTCTTAATGAAGCAAACCAATAAAGTTTAAAGCTGAAGGGAAACGCTGTAGCAATTTTAATAACATTAACTTGAAGAAGGAAAAGAGACTTGAAACAGTTAAGTCTTTCACACGGAAAATAATAATTTTGATGCTATTTAATCTAAAAGATGAGAGTAGTGTCGAGCTGGTCTGGCGAACAACCCATCCAGGTCACACCCTCTTTGAGTGCATAATTCACACAGAAATATAAATCATTAGACACAACAAGTAGATAAACGGAACATGTTGGGAAATTGCTTCATTTAATTACTGAAACAATGTTTACATTATGCAGACATCCCTCAACTCCAGCAAGACCAGAGGAGTGATCCACAACTGATGAATTGCATGAGGCTACATTGGGACAACTCCTCTTCCCTTCTGTGCCTTCCTCTGATGTGCACTATCCTTAGTTGGGTCGATTTCCTTCCTTACTGTAATTAATTGATTAATTTCTGACTATCGCTCCAGGTAGTTTATATAGGCATTGATTTACAAATTGGGGCTTTTCAACATCCAATTAAAATACAGGAGGGAAGATTATTAGTTTTAACAATCTGTCGAATTAAGAATTAGTTTGAACTGAGTGTCGAAAGAGGGAACGATTCTGGTGAATCATTCCTCTTTTCTTGGAATAGCTGTTGCTGGAAGGTGTGATTTGACTAAGCGATTTTCTCCTTGCGTGAGCTGCTCACAGGTTGGCATCGGCGCATATCTCCTTCGATTAGATTCGTATTGACTCGGACTTATCCACCTGGAGTCATTCAAATCTGGACTGTGCTACTTTTGGGCAGTAAGTGATCTCCATGAAACAACAATGCTCAGACCACAATTCTTCCACGCTTATCATTGGAGTTCGACACAATATACTGTGAAGAGATGAAGCCATTGAAGGATTATCACACACACATCGCACTTTCACATCACACTTTGGAGATGAGCCTATAGCTCCATCTTGGACAAAGACTTTTGGGATGGAGGGGTGACTTGTTTCAGAAGCATTTTAATGTTTGTTATCTACTCTTTGTTGCACTATATCTAACCTCCTTGAAAAGCCAACTAAATTATTTACTGCCAAGTGAAGAACTCAACTTCTCGATCTGGCTTACATGCACGTCCACTTGCTCGCGGTGCATTTTCTTGACATCATCAATGTCAACCCGAAGTTCCTCTAACTCCTCATCATGCTCACCCATTAATTCTAAAGCTGATGTATGGCGACGTTTTAATGCTTCCAGCTTTGCCTTCAATCTGGTTGGCTTTTCACGATTTCCCACAGCCAATTGGAGTCCTCCTCCAGAAAAACAGTGTTCCCGTGGGCATTCAGGGCATTCCACATTGCACTGTCATGGCCGAGGCCAAAGACGAGGTAGGCAAAGTAGCTACCTCCATGCTCGATTTTTCAAACTCATCAACATTCCATATCCTTACAGTTTGGTCAGATGATGTTGTTGCCAAATACCGATGATGTTGACAGAACTCGGGTGAAAGAAGATATTTCAAAATGTATGAATTATGTGCTTGAAGCTTATGCAATGGCTCGAAGTTTGTCATTGTCTATGTTCCATGCATCAACCTCCAAACATAGCATGTTCCATGATTATTTGCAGCTACAACCAGACTTCCATCCCACATAACTGTCACTTATTTCAAACTAACAATACATAGACATATTACTGCCCAAATCACTTCATCACTGAAGATACAATTCATGATAAAAGAAACTTCAATAAAATGAAGGATGTTCTGGTGAAGCAATTAAGAGCAGCAACGCAGAATCATTGGACTCATAGTGCAGGAATGTGAATGTAGTTCAAGAATCCTTCATAGTGCAAGAAGCCCACTGTAACTAGTGCAAGAATCCCAATGCATGGTGTAGGCAGGTAAGTGCAATGGTGCAGGCATGTGAATGAACTGGTGCAGGCACGTCCCAAAGTATAATAAAACCAGCTTTAATCCTACAACATACAAGCCTTAATTAAACTCACATTAATGCTATTTTAATCCTGTTAAAACAAATAAGTAGCAAATACTCTTCAAAAATAATCATTTAGCCAATCGACAACATGAGAGAAATAGATAAAAAAATAGGACAAAGCGGAAACCCAACAAATACCATATTCTACGCTCAAAATGGGCTATGAGGTGGATGGGGTTATTAAAAGGTCCTACCTTCTGTAAAGAATTTAGTACTAGATGCTCAGGAAAAGTTTATAAAAGATACAATTTTGTGGAAGAGGACCATAACTACAAGATAAGGGAAGCATGACCTTAGAAGATTGGGTTGAAAGGACAACTTCCAAGCAAGGCTAAATGGTAATATAAGGAGATATGGTAATCTAAGGAGATAGAGGTAAATTTCCTCACCTCGTGCACTCCTTATTGTTAATGATGGTTGTGTAAACCCTACTCCTGATCTACTTTTCCTAAAGGCTTCTCAAGTTAGAACCCCTTGTTCTACCTCCATTACTATAACCTCTTCAATTAGATATACAAAAAGCTTAACAATTGAACCAATTATATTTACTAAATATAAACAACCTATGAGCATTCAAATTTCATCCATTCCTTCTCAATATTCCCCCAAAGCACCTCATTGATCTTTAATGCTATGAAATATTTTGAAGCTACCACCATGGTTAATCATAGTGTTGGTGCATCCCAACATACTAATGTGTATTTTGTCACTCATTATGAAATATATATAAATAATAATTATAATAATTAAATTAAATAATGATTTATACTAAAGAGGCATGTCTCTAAGGACATGACCTTTCACAAAGGGGCATTTTCCTAGGTATATAAGCGGGCCCTCATTTGTAACAATCTCATCATCATATTCTCATTTATACATTTTGTATATATAATTTTGTCCTCAATTAACATCTTCATATTCCAAGTGTTATGGAGTATCTAAGTTGTAAGTATGAACTTTGTTCGCTACATTGGTATCATAGTTGTTTGGTCCTCTGGCCACTCAACCATTGCACAAAGCTAGTTTGATTTGGCCTTTTGGCCATTAACCATACTTCAACTTTGATGACGTTGTGATTGAAGTGTTTCACTACACAACTTTTGGAGTTTCTCCATTATACTAGGTTCATCATTCATGCCTTTGGTCATAAAGGAAAAAAAAGCTAAAAAAGTAAAAAAAAAAATAGAACTTTTGGCCATTAAAAAAAGAAAAAAGGAAAAAAAAATAACATGTTACAAAACTACAAATAATATTAAAAATAAATAAAAGAGTGAAAAAAAAGGTAAAAACAAACACACATTAATAAAAAAATGATTAAAAAGGGGTTAAAATGAAAAAATAAAAATAAAAATCATATTAGAACCCAAAAAAATTTATAAAAAAGAAAAAGAAAAAGGAAAAAGAAGTTGCAACATCATTGACCACAACCATTCACCGCCAAAACACTGTAGTCGACCACTGAAACCTTTTCCCATTGATTGCATGTTTCGTACTTGTTTTCTCTACATCTTCACCAAATTCATTGCTGTCGTCAATTATTCTGCTACATCCTCAATCTACTACCATCTCCCCAACCAACGTCGTCACTGCCATTTTTTTCCTTCTGTCCCAGCGGTAGCTGCTACTGCCATCTTCCGTGCCCTTACTTCCACCATACCACATTTTTTCCAATCATTAAATTTTTCCACTAGTTGTACTATTGTTGTACGGTATGACCACAATAATAGCCACACGACATTCTACTGCCATGCCTTTTTCAACCATATAACTTGTCATGTTGTAGTTCATACAACTACATTTTTGTACAATTCATACTGTTAATCGTACTACTGCATTTACAAGTATGTGCCAGTCATATTCTCATTATCTCATGACCATTCGTACAATCACGTCTATCCACTCATCACAAACTCAATTTTTGGGAAGTGACATTGACCTTGTTGGAAAAAAGTACATTTATAAAGAAGCGCATAAGAAGAAAAAAAAGAAAGAGAAAGTGAATTATCTTAGATTAAACAAATTATTTATCATATATATATATGAAACATTTCTCTAATAAATATGTATAGTGACTACTCAAACAATGAAGAAAAATAAAATCAATATATAGGGTTCCTATATATATATGAAAAACAAAAAGGAGTTGAAGAATTATTAAGAAATCTCTCTCTCTCTCTCTCTCTATATATATATATATATATATATATATGGGGAGGATGTCATGTCCCCCATTAATAATTTTGCTAAGGGGCTTCTCTCTCTCTCTCTCTCTCTCTCTCTCTCTATATATATATATATATATATATATTTTTTTTTTTTTCCAGTGGAAAAATCGGTAACCTTTTATTTAAAAAATGAAAAGTTACACTAGCAGATGCATTGAAGCATTTCCATAAGTTGCCCATTGGGCTCGAGTGCTTAACACAGAAGGTACACGGCCTCCTCATATGAGGAAATTTCGGCCAGTGTCTGCCAAAGGTGATTAACACAGAAAAAAGAAAATAAAGACAAAACTGTAAGTGAAAAAGACCACAGTGAGAAACAAAGGTGCTGACATTTGGGGGGATCATGACTTCCTCCCCTTTTTCTTCTCGACCTTTTGCCATTCTCCTTGGGCCGAAATAATGGGAACAATTTGAAGTGGATTTTCATCGGCGGGTCGAGGGTTTTCCTTGTCTGAATCAGAGGTGTCTGGTGAATGTTGCCTTTTGGTTCCACTTATTTCCATTGGATTTGAATTCTTTCCGGATTGTGATTCCATGGGCTCTTGTGTAGAAGTCTTCTGAGTTTCTGTTTCATTTGGAACTGGTTCTTCCTCTTCATATTCTTCCTCCTCGTCCGAATCTGAATGTATAATTTTCCATCCCTTTTGTTGATTGCCAATTTTCTTCTTTTTGCGATTGTTCTTTTTGTATTCAGGACATGCATTTTGGAGATGTCCGGTTTGCCGACATATTCTGCACCTGAAAGCTGTATTTTCATAATCTAATGACTGCATCCAGCTGCGATCTTTGTGTTTTAGTTTAATGTTTCCCGGTAATCCTTTACTGAGATCTACTTCTACACATATGCGTGCAAAAGTAAAAATTCTTTCATCTATTCTTTGTGTATCCATTTTGATGTATCTGCCTATGGCGTTCCCTATGCTTGCAAGTATTTTTTGGTCCCAGAAATGGATAGGGAGATTATGAAGACGTACCCATACAGGCATTTTAGATACAACGAAAGTATTTGCATCAAATTCTGGGAACCATGGAGTTATAAAGAGGCCCGAAGATCCCCAGAACCAAGGTCCTTCCTGAATCACAAGATCTCTAACTTCTGATGATTGGAATTTTACTATAAAAAACCCTTTGGAACAAAGGTGGATCTCACAGTCCATAGACCATTTTGTGAATATCCAGTGAAACAGATCCAAGGGTTTGGGCCAAAATCCGTTAAAACAGCATATGATGGCTAGCTTCTCATAGCTACAACATACCTTTTCTGCTTCTGCTGCATCGATTGTTAGTTCTGGAGTTTGCTGCATTTGCTCCACTATGTATGGACTTGGTTCTGATCCAACTTGCTTTGGAGTTGTTGGAGAAGCTTTCCCTCCTTGTAGAATATTCTTGTAAGATGTTCCTTCACTTCTGTGCTGCTGGTGTAGATCAGGGTTGTGATTTGATTTGGATCCGCTTCCTCCTTCTGTTGATTTGCTTGTTGCTGCACCTCCTCTTAGTCTCATATTGAGAATGATTGTGGATCCTGGTTTGACTTTGTAGTCTTTTATGGATCTGGAATCCTGTAGCGATCTGCCCCCTGCTAATAAGTGTTGCTTGTCAACGGGGTAGCCGATCTGATCGGCAATGTGGTTTTTCAGATCTATTACGCTGTCTGTAGCATAAACCCAGGTCAGTTTTGTATTCCCCGTGGGTGTTCTAATAAAAATTTGAAAACGCTTGGGGGTTATCTCATCATAGTTGACCATCTGCGTCCAGGGGCCAGTTTTGTGGTCTTCCCTTCCCACTGAAATGGCTTTGGTACTTTCCGAATCCGGCCCATCCAGATCTGCATTAGATCTGTGTAGAACCTTGATCTTATGAAAATAGCTGTGGATCTGCCTTCCCTTGAGAAAACCGTCTGCATCTGATCCATGGCAAGAGGAGTCTGCGGCACAAAAGATAGATTTGTTTCCGGATCTGGGCTTTAGCACTGCCCGAGGTCCAAGATCTAATCGCCCTGCTGCGAGAAAACTTCGATCTATCCCTCGGATGCTCCTCTCCTTCGATTGCATGAAGACGACAGCATTTAGAAACCCCAGATTGATCTTGAGATCCTGGGCAGTCACCCTCACTAGACGCTGGAAGGGGGATAGCTCAGAATTTTTCTGGTGCTTTCGGATCTCACGAAGGGCCACGGTGCTGAGCCTGAATCTGTGAGCCTTCCTTGCTCCTACCATCGCTGTGACGGACTTCGTCGCAGCCTTCGTTGCACGCTGCTCCCACGGAACCTCCTCGCCATTCGGCTTCCAGACTGACTGCTTCATGCGAGCCCTCTCTCCGATATTGTTCGAGCCTGCATCATCTCGGCACTCGTCCGCAGAAACCCTCGCCATCTCCGCTCCGTCAATCCAAAGTTCATATATATATAGATATATATATATATATAGAAGGGGAGTCGCTCAATTGGTGATCAAAGTAATGTCAAATCCCCCTGGTTGTGACCTGATTTACGGGGAGGATGTCATGTCCCCAATTAATAATTTTGCTAAGGGATTCTCAATTTTGCAATTTTGGAAATAATATAATATTTGATAAATAAAACATAGGAAAAGTGGATTGTGGAGGCTTAATTTAATTTTTGGAGAAAAAGGAAGGCTCAACTATGGAAAAAAAAAGAAAAAAATTAAAGTTGTGGGGGTCACTCAAGAAAGGGAATCAAACTCCCTAGGAAAATCAAACCACAAGACAAGGGGGATGAGAAAGGGGGGCAAAATTGGTGGAGCCCACAAGAAAACAATGAGAAACAATTATAAAAGGAAGGGAAGAATGTCATTTTTGCATCTTTTGGCATTTCATTTCTAAAACTAGAGAGTTTTCTTGAGCTGCTTAGCCAAGTCAACTAGTGTTGTTAAGCACAAGGAATTTCCAGGCAGGAATTCCAACTCTTCTTCAATGAACTTCGAGTGTCACTCTAGAAGATAAATTTGTGAGAAGAGTGTGGTATTGTAGAGGACCGATTTGCAGATATTTTCCAGCTTGTGTGTGTTCTAGGAGGACACAATTGAGGAATTCATAGTGTTTTGGGGAGAAAGTATTTGGTGGTTTTTGAGGCTGAGAATTTAAAGGAAATTTCTTCAGTAGAGGACGAGCTTTATTGGATATTTTTAGAGCTTGAGAGCATTATTATCAGGAGGGTCGAATTTTTGTCTCTAGGACTTGCGTAGGGGTTTTTCTAGGCCATCTTCAGCATAGAGTTTGAAGTGGAGATTTTGTGCAGGATTTGAGTTGAGATTTCTTGCTCATTCTCAGAGAAATTTTGTGGGGGAAATTCCAGTAGCTGAGGGAGGAAATTGGAGCTGATTTGTAGTAGATATTCTTGGTGGCATGCAAAACTCTTTTTGTTGGGAATTTCATCCAAATTTGAGTATTCTAGGTCAGTTGTAATCAACCCAAACGATTTATAGGTTTTGTTGATTGGGGTGCGAGGAGCCTTCACCTAATTTTTGAGAATTTGTGGACCATTTTTGAGGGGTCATTTCATAGTTTTCCTCCAGCAGCATCAATAACAACATAAGTTTTTAGGTAGTGTGTTGGGAATATTGAGCCATTTCAGTTGGAATTTTCACTAGATTTTCACCTAGGTATTGCATGCTTGCAGTAGCAAGCCAATGTTCTATCATTTCACTCCATTATACTCAATTCCGGTTGAAAATTTAATAAAATGGATAAGATTTATGGCTGCTATATTTGCATGTGTGTACTCTGTGCTTGCATGTATAAAAAAATTGTTGTAGCTTAGTTCATGTATTTGATATTCATTGTTTTTCCTAGTTTGGGACATTACGGTGGTATCAGAGCATGTTCTTGGCCAGCTGTGGGCACAAGAGCAGTTGATGACTAGACCTTTTGGTGAAATGGTCTATTGTACCAGAGGCAAAGGCAGAGGTAGATGAAGAGGATGTGGAAGAGGAGAAAACCATGACCATTTTTATGATATAAAGCTTGATAATGCCAAAGAACGCATGGAGGGTCAGAATGATAATGAAGGTAATGAGCAGATAAGACAAGGTGGTCAAAACCAAGTTATGGATGAATTGTTGAGGGTAAATCAACATATGTTGAGGCAGGGCTAGTTGATGATGGATATGATGCATAAAATAATGGGCCTATAAATGGAAAATCGGCCTAAGCATGATCACAATGGAGAAGGATGTTCCAGAGAAGGAGGTGGGATTCGTCACACAAATGAGCATACATTCTAGCAACCGCATACTCTCACGCGTAGCCAAGCTAGTTGTCCCACTATTCCACAGTTTATGGATGAGCCAGAGAGAGAGAGGACAAAACCTTATTGTAGATTTGGTGCATTATGCAGAGACGATGATTGATGAGTATGAAGTGTTGGATCCTAGGATTCAACGTCTCAGGTCTTTTGGGGAGTTCATACACTTCAAGGAGAGATGCAATAATGGAACTGGAACATCTTATAGAGGAGGAAATCAAAACTAGGAGGTAAAGAAGATATCAGGGAAGGTCACACTTCCATACTTTGATGGGTCAACCAAGAGCTCAGGTAGATCGTGGTTCTAGAAGCTTGACAATTATCTCCTTTTGAACCTCATGCGAGAGACTGATGCTATTTGATTTTCCACCCTACATTTTAAGGGAGATGTATAGTAGTGATGGTATCATGACTTGATCACTCTTGGACACATACATATTACTTCTTATAATGAATTCACCGAGAGGTTGGTTGAGAGGTTTGATAGGAAGGATCTTGTTACATCTCTCCTACTATATAAAATAAAAATAAAAATGAAAATAATAATTTAAAACTTACCACAACATAATACACATTATGGCTAATTTTTATTTTTTTTAATCATTTATGCATTGATTAAATATCCATTGTACTTCGTGGAGGATGGTATCTATTACACCTTAACCTATTATCATTTATTCGCAATCACATTTATTATGATTACAAAACGTACATAGCATGATTTATTCACATTAAAAACTAACTCATGGCTTGGATTCCCAATCCAAGAGATGGCGAGAGTTTTCTTCCGGAGGGATCGAGTTGTTCTCCAACTATCTGGCATTGCACGGGAATATGTGCCCCATCGACTGTCTTCCTTGGCCTTCCCCATCGGATGGTTGTCGGCTCCTTCCTTTTCTCTGGTGAACGAAGAACTCCTTGGAATTTGCGACATTTCTCTTTTCGGTAGCAAGGCTTTGTCGTGGCTCCAGCTCTCGGCTCTGGTTTCCCTTCTAGTTTGCTCATGTCCCGGCCCTTTGATGGCTCATCTTCCTTGTACACACTCTGGAATCCTCCAACTTCTAGCTAGTTTCTTGGTGCTTCAGGTGCCTCTGTTAGCAATCTCAAGAGGTTTTTCACATGGCTCCCTTATACAGGTAACTGAGTATGCAATGGTTTATACATATTCCTCTTTCTTGCTTCAATTTCTTGGCTTGTTGATTTGTTATATAGTTCCAGGCTTTAGAATTTTTCTAACATAGTTTTTATGTTCCCTATTTGTTTGCCGAGGGTGGCGACCAGGGCACGGAGGACCTTCTCAGTCAAGCTCTCTCCAAGCAGCGCTGATCAGCTCCTTTACCATTCCAAGGTCACCTCCTCTTACCAGGTAAGATGAATGTATGCTCGGATTCACAGAGCTCCGGTCTTTGGTTTCTTGGGCTTTCATCGCCTGTTACGAATTTATCTAAGAATCTTGTTCGTAGTAATGTTTTATTGAACACTGCACAAAGTATTTAAATTTTATGGAAATAACATGTATTCCTCTGGTTCGAATCCGTCGTTGACACTATTGATTGAGTAACCTAGCTGGTTTGCCTACCCATGAAGGGTATTATTTTTTCTACGGCAATACAGATGTAGTTTGGGTAAATTCATGAATCAGACGTTTTTAAGGTTTTGAGATTTTTGAGTTTTTATGTAATTATTGATACAATATACACCGTTTGCGGCCTCTTTAATATTATCCCTCTTCCAGGTTCTGTTTGGTTGATAATAATGAGAAATATATATGATACTCTCAGTGTTAAGGTGTTATTAAATGGTAAGTGATGTGTGCTTCTTCTAGCTAGACAATTTCATTTACCTATACTTTCTGTTGCTATCTTGAGATTGGGGTTTACCCAGATTTAGCATTTCATCTTCTTGTGTATTCGTTTTCTTTGCTAGAGTTAACTCTTCGACATTTTTATGACAGTTCTCGCTTTTTTCCCAAACTGTATTAAAGGATGTATATGTATTTTATGGTTCGAAAAACTTGTTTTTCCGCTTATGTATTGCAACTTGACTCTACTATGGTTATATTTGCATGAGTCTACAGAGTGGCTACTTGTTAATTTACCAACTTCCGAATGGTAGGTTTTGTTTTCAAATTCTGCAACAATGGAAATGTAATAGGCTCGTAGGTGGTCATTTTTGTCTCTTTTACTCTCAGCTAGACACAGGAAATTCTAATCTACTGGGTTATTTTTTTTTATGAAAAGAACTAAATAAATTTATGCCAATGTTCTTTCTTGAAAGCTTTCATTTATTTCAGTAGAAGCTTCTTTTCTACAGTGAATATATTTTCAAAGTATTTCATGCTTGTTTTAATTCATAATGAATTCCTAGCTCTTCTTTCTATTTTTCCCCTGCATTCTTTTGCTAGGAAAGTTGCACCTACTTCCTTCAGTAGTTATAATAGGCTAATATGTCTAAATTTTGACTTAACTACTTACAATAGTGCCCCCTTTTCCTTACTTTCAGCGGAATTTCATTCTCTGGTTGTCTGATAGATTACTTAGTTTAATTGCAGAATTAAAAATATAACCCTACTGTAACATTTCAATCCATCAATTTCTTACAGATATAAAAAGTCATATTCTTAACAATGCATTGCATATTTCAAAGTTTAGTACTTATCTCTATCCTGAAGATTTTTTTTTACTATAGTTCACCTCAACTAGTATCAACTATTCGTTGACAATTTTCCTCCTAACCATGAGACGTGCTTCCAAGCCAAGTCTCCCCCCAAGCTCTTTCTCGCAATATATACACTTTCTTGTAAGACTTCTCAGTCACAACATCTGCAGCTATTTGGTCACCACCAGACTTAGCTCTTGAACCATCTGACATATCAACATGGAAGACATTCCCTTCATTCTCCTTTCTCCTCTATTATCTCAGGTACCAAAATTACCCTCTTGATCCTCTTCTTGGAGAATTCATATTCAGGGAAGTAGTTAGGGTTAGGTAACTACCTATCCTAACTTCTTGACATGTGAGAGTTACAATATTTGTTAACACTCCATTATTGTTTCATTCATAACTTATAAAATCTTAAATGCATAAATTCAAATAATAATAAAATCTAGTTTTTGTTTTACTGCAGTAAATAAATAATTACAATTTTCTGGGGACATCACATCCCCCCCCCCCCAAGATCAAACATTGTCCTGATGTTTTTCTGCTGCAAACAGATCCAGACAAGTTTCCCTCATAACCTGCTCATCCTCCCAGGTGGCCTCATCCAGCCCAAAGTGTTGCCATTGCACTTTAACCTAGGTGATAACTCGTTTTCGCAACATTACTTCTCTCCGATCGAGTATAACCAGAGGTTCGACCGAGAACTCGCCTTCTGGTTCGACCTACAAAAAAAAAATTAGTCAGTCCCTTGTACCATTAATACTTTGCTTTGACAGATTTATTAAAATTATTTTACCTGTATATCTTGCCAATTGATTATATGCTTAGGATCATAAACATATTTTTTAACACGGAAACATGGAAAACGTTGTGCACATGAATGTGGCTGGGCAAGGCAAGCTAGTAGGCTACTGGCCTGATTCGCGCCAGGATCTGGAAAGGGCCACAAAATCGGGGTGCCAACTTAGCACATTCGCTTCATTGTAATGTACTCTTTTTAGCTCGTACCCATACATAGACGTGATCTCCAATTTGAAATTCCCAGAAATTCCTTTTTCGGTCAGCAAAGTTCTTTTGTCGATCTTGAGCGGCCTTTAAATTGGAACGAACCTTCTTGACCATCTCCTCCATTTCTTTTAACATCTCGGGTCCTAGCATCAACTTATCCTCTGGCCCTCCCCAACTCGAAGGTGTTCTGCACTTGCGTCCATACAAAACCTCAAACGGGCTCATTTGTAATGACGTATGATAGCCGTTGTTATAAGAGAATTCTACCAAATGTATGTAATCCTCCCATTTAGAGGGTTGCTACATTACGTAAGTTCACAACATGTCCTCCACTACCTGATTTACTCGCTCGGTCTGCCCATCCATTTGAGGGTGGTAAGCAGTACTGAAATGCAGCTGTGTGCCCAATCCCTCAAATAAAGCTTTCCAGAAAGCTGATGTAAATTTTACATCACGATCATAAATTATAATTTTCGGTAATCCATGTAATCTGAAAATATTTTGCATGAATATGTTAGCGATCTGTACAGCCTTGTAGGTTGATTGCATTGGTATGAAATGAGCATATTTTCTCAACTTATCCACTACCACCATTATCAAATCATTTTTCTTTTTGGACTTAGGTAGTCCTGTAATGAAATCGATGGAAATGGTCTCCCATTTCCATTCTGGAATTGGCAGTGGATGCAGTAATCCGGCTGGATGTTGATGTTCTGTTTTCACTTGTTGACATTCCAGACAACGAGTCAAATACTTGGCTACATTCTTCTTCATGCCAGGCCAAAAATATTATTTTCTAAGCGCGGTAATCAGCTTCTGGTATCCAGGGTGGCCTGCATATGGAATCTTATGATATTCATCCAAAATTAAGTCTTTAATACTTTTCTGGTTAGGCACATACATTCTTCCTTTATAAATCAACATACCTTCATGGTTTATTTCGTATCCCAGCTGTTGTTCATGGTTGTTTGAAACTTTAGCTTGCTGCCATAAAAATTGATATTTTGGATCACGCTCGGTTGCCTCTTTGATCAACTCATTGAAGGTAGTCCGCACCTCACTGTAAGAGACTTCATAAATACAGTGTACCTTCCAACTCAAAGCATCCACAACCTAATTCTCCTTACCTTTCAAGTGCTTGATCTCAAAGTCAAAACCACTTAAAAAGTTGATCCAACGGGCTTGCCTGGTATTCAAAGTGGGATGCTTAAAATAGTTAGTTAAGCTATGATGATCAGTCATTAAGAGAAATTTCTTACCCATTAGATAATGCCGCCACATCTTTAGTGCATGAATAACAACTGTTAGCTCTAAATCACAGGATGAATATTTCTGCTCGTGCTCCTTAAGTTTTCCAGATTCATAGGCAATCACTCTGCCTTCTTGCATTAAAACACCACCAACTCCTTCCTTGCTGGAATATGTACAAACCACATAGTCCTTATTTGGGTCTGTGATGCTCAAGATAGGTAGTAAATTCTTAAGTTGGTCAAAGCTCTTTTGGCACTCTATTGTCCACTTGAAGGTTTTTCCTTTCTTCTGCAGGGAGGTAATGGGGTATGCTACCCTGGAAAATCCTTCAAAAAATCGCCTGTAGTACCTGACTAGACCCATGAATGACCTTATATCTACCATGTCCTTTGGAACTGGCCACTCCATTATAGTCTTTATCTTCTCTGGGTCCACAACAATTCCATCCTTGGTAATGATATGTCCTAGATACTGAATCTGCTCTTTAAAGAAATCGCACTTTTTGTACTTAGCATACATTTGATGTTCTCTGAGAGTCTGCAACACTATTCTGAGATGTTCTTTATGTTCTTCTATATTCCGAGAATAAATCAATATATCATCAATAAAAATCAACACAAATTTATCCAAGTACTAATGGAATATATTGTTCATGAGACACATGAAGGTCGCGGGAGCATTAGTCAGCCCGAAGGGTAGCACAACGAACTCGTAATGTCCATAACGAGTTCTAAAGGTTGTTTTAGCTATGTCTTCTTCCTTAATTCTGATCTGATGGTATCCCAAACGTAGGTCGATCTTTGAAAATACTGTTGCACCCCTTACTTGATCAAACAACTCATCTATACGGGGTAAAGGGTATTTATTTTTAATAGTCAGCTTATTTAGCTGGCGGTAATCCATGCACATACATAGGGTTCCATCCTTCTTTTTAACAAAAAGTATCAAGGCTCCCAAAGGTAATACACTTGGGCGAATGCAATTTTTATCCAACAGTTCTTGTAACTCAATTTTTAATTCTATTAGCTCCGGTATGCTCATGCGATAAGATGCTCGGGGAACTGGAGCAACTCCCGGCATCAATTCAATGGTGAAGTCTATATCTCTTTTTGGAGGAAGTCCCAGAATCTCTTCAAGGAATACGTCTGGAAAATCTTGTATTACATGTATACTTTCTAAGGAAGCAGATTTTTCTTTTGTGTTGGCATATCCCACTTGAATTGCATAGATTTGGCACCCTTTTTTGATACACTTTGCTAACTGAGAGGTAGTTACTGGTCTTAATTTTAGAGGCCTTAATATGCCTTGAATTTCCTGCCTCTTTCCCTCCTCATCCAGGTAGCAAATAGATTTGGTTTTACAGTTTATGAGGGACCAATGCTTTTCCAACCAGTCCATACCTATTAGAACGTCATATGACCCTAGGGGAAATACATTCAGGTCTGCCACTAGGGACTGACCTGCTATTTTCAAGGGGCAGTTGCTGACCTTGGCCAACACACGTCTTTTTGCCCCTGTGGCTAGCTGTACTAACCAGGGATTTTTAAACTTAACAACTTGTAAACAACACTGATCTACTATCTTAGGACTAACATAACTTAATGTAGCTCCTAGGTCAATTAAAACAGATATAGTTTGGTAAAAAAATTTACCTTCGAATTCCACCATGGTTGGCTGGTATTCCGCTTGATGGTCTTCAAGGGAAGCATTGATTTTTGGGATGTTTCTAGCCACTTCTCCTACGGTGGATGCCTCCTGAATCTGTGAAATCTGATTAGTACCCTTGCGGTTGGGATAATTTTTGACATAATGTGGTCCTCCACATCCCCAACATTGTACTGGGGGTCTTGCTGCTATTTCAACTTCAGTTCTACCTGACTGCTCGTTGGTTTTGGATTCATTGGGAAGTCTAAATCTGGATTGATTTCTATTCAGATTTATGTTTACTTGTCCTTTGTGGGGTCCTTTATTGATTATAGACTTGTTTCCCTTGCTTCCAATAGGGAACTTAATTCCCTTTTTGTCAGTCCATCTTTCTCCACATCTCCCTTTTGTCTATTTTGTTGATAACATATTCGAGCTTTCCGTATAACCTCATCCATGGTTTTTGGGTTATCAAATTCAAGACGCTCCTTCATGAACAACGGTAGACTACTGATAAATCGTTGCACCTTCGCCTTTTCCTCCCGTATGTAGGGAACATACTGAAGTAAGGATGTGAATTTTGTAATGAACTCATCCATTGTCAGTTGTCCCAGTCGTAGATCGTGAAACTCTTTTTCCTTTTCGTCATAAAATTGTTCAGTTAAATATCTTTCCTTAAAATACCTTTGAAATTTTTCCCACGTTATGCTCTGTTCGCTCACTCCACGCATAGTCTTTACTTCTTCCCACCACAGGGTGGCTTTTCCTTGCATCTGGAAAATGGCCAAGCGAGCTTTTAAATTATGATCGTATTCATACAACTGAAAGTACTTATTCATATTAATAAGCTAGGCTTCAGCTGCCTCTTCCTACTCACCATCAAAGAGGGGCGGTTTTATTTTCCAAAATTCTCCTTGCAGTTCTATCCTTTGTCTTTTCTGCATTTTGTGTTTTGATGCATTATCAGATTTTTCTTCTTGATTTTCTTCCCCTCCTTCTATCTCTAAATATTATGTCTGATATTCTTTCTCTCTAGTCATATGCCCGTGTTCTGGGTTGGGAATTGGCTGTCGTTGATTTTGTCTATCAGACAGACTCTTCATAATCTTCTCTTGTTCCTGCATCAACCTTTCGTTATCTACCCACAACCGGGCCATCTCATCCTTTAACTCTTGCACAGTTTCCAGGATTGCAGTGTTGGTGTTGCGTGGTTCTTCTCCCAATTGTACCCATACCTCAGGGTTGGTTTCTTGAAAAGATGCAGGTCCTAAACCTGTCATGGATCTATGAGGTGTGTTGCCTATCCTCCTCATGTTAGCTGCTCTTCCTTCTTCCACTGTGTAAATCACAAACACTGTTAATCATTAGTTTCTAGAGGCCTCAGCTTTGTAACCTGAGCGCTCTGATACCACTTGTCACATCTCTCCTACTATATAAAATAAAAATAAAAATGAAAATAAAAATTTAAAACTTACCACAACATAATACACATTATGACTAATCTTTTTTTTTTTGTTTTAATCATTTATGCATTGATTAAATATCCATTGTACTTCATGGAGGATGGTATCTATTACACCTTAACCTATTATCATTTATTCACAATCACATTTATTATGATTACAAAACGTACATAGTATGATTTATTCGCATTAAAAACTAACTCATGGCTTGGATTCCCAATCCAAGAGCTGGTGGGAGTTTTCTTCCGGAGGGTTCGAGTTGTTCTCCAACTGTCTGCCATTGCATGGGAAGATGTGCCCCATCAACGATCTTCCTTGGCCTTCCCCATCGGACATCGCCGACTCCTTCCTTTTCTCTAGTGGACAAGAAATCCTTGGCATTTGCGACATTTCTCTTTTTGGTAGCAAGGCTCTGTCGCGGCTTTGGCTCTCGACTCTACTTTCCCTTCTGGTTTGCTCATGTCTCGACCCTCTGATGGATCATCTTCCTTGTACACGCTCTGGAATCCTCCGGCTTCTAGCTGGTTTCTTGGTGCTTCAGGTGGCTCTGTTAGCAATCTCAGGAGGTTTTTCGCATGGCTCCCTTATACAGGTAATTGAGTATGCAGTGGTTTATACGTCTTCCTCTTTCTTGCTTCAATTTATTGGCTTGATGATTTGTTATATAGTTTCGGGTTTTAGAATTTCGCTAACATAGTTTTTATGTTCCCTATTTGTTTGCCGAGGGTGGTGACCAGGGCACAAAGGGCCTTCTCAGTCAAGTTCTTTCCAAGAAAAGCTGGTCAACTCCTTTACCATTCCAAGGTCACCTCCTCTTATCGGGTAAGATGAATGTATGCTCGGATTCACAGAGCTCCGGTCTTTGGTTTCTTGGGCTTTCATCACCTGTTACAGATTTATCTAAGAATCCTGTTCGTAGTAATGTTTTATTGAACGCTACATGGAGTATTTAAATTTTATGGCAATAACATGTATTCCTCTGGTTTGGATCCATCGCTGACGTTGTTCATTGAGTAACCTTGCTGGTTTGCCTACCCATGAAGGGTATTATTTTTTCTACAGAAATATAGATGTAGTTTGAGTAAATTCATGAATCAAACGTTTTTAAGGTTCTGAGATTTTTGAGTTTTTATGTAATTATTGATACAATATACGCTGTTTGCGGCCTCTTTAATATTATCCCTCTTTTGGGGTTCTGTTTGGTTGATAATAATGAGAAATCTATATGATACTCTCAGTGTTAAGGTGTTATTAAATGGTAAGCAATGTGTGCTTCTTCTAGCTGGACAGTTTCATTTACCTATACTTTCTGTTGCTATCTTGAGATTGGGGTTTACCCAGATTTAGCATTTCGTCTTCCTGTGTATTCATTTTCTTTGCTAGAGTTAACTCTTCGGCATTTTTATGACAGTTCTCGCTTTTTTCCCAAACTGTATTAAAGGATGTATATGTATTTTATGGTTCGACAAACTTGTTTTTTTGCTTATGTTTTGCAACTTGACTCTGCTATGGTTATATTCGCATGAGTCTGCGGAGTGGCTACTTGTTAATTTACCAACTTCTGAATGGTAGGTTTTGTTTTCGAATTCTGCAAAAATGGAAATGTAATAGGCTTGTAGGTGGTCATTTCTGTCTCTTTTACTCTCAGCTAGACACAAGAAATTTTAATCCCTACGTGGTTTTTTTTTATGAAAAGAACTGAATAAATTTATGCCAATGTTCTTTCTTGAAAGCTTTCATTTATTTCAGCAGAAGCTTCTTTTCTACAGTGAATATATTTTTAGAGTATTTCATGCTTGTTTTAATTCGTAATGAATTCCTAGCTCTTCTTTCAGTTTTTTCCCTGCATTCTTTTGCTAGGAAAGTTGCACCTACTTCCTTCAGTAGTTATAGTAGGCTAATATGTCTAAATTTTGACTTAACTACTTACAGTAGTGCCCCCTTTTCCTTACTTTCAGCAGAAGTTCATTCTCTGGTTGTCTAACATATTATTTAGTTTAATTGCAGAATTAAAAATATAACCCTACTGTAACATTTCAATCCATCAATTTCTACAGAAATACAAAGTCCTATTCTTAATAGTGCATTGCATATTTCAGAGTTTAATACTTATCTCTATCCTGAAGATTTTCTTTTACTGTGGTTCACCTAAACTAGTATCAACTATTCGTTGACAATTTTCCTCCCAACTATGAGACTTGCTTCCAAGCCAAGTCTCCCCCCGAGCTCTTGCTCACAAGATAGACGCTTTCTTGTAAGACTTATCAGTCACAACATCTGCAGCTATCTGGTCACCACTAGACTTAGCTCTTGAACCATCTGACATATCAGCACGGAATAATTTCCCTTCATTCTCCTTTCTCCTCTATTATCTCAAGTACCAAAATTACCCTCTTGATCCTCTTCTTGGAGAATTCATATTCAGGGAAGTAGTTAGGGTTAGGTAACTACCTATCCTAACTTCTTGACATGTGAGAGTTACAAGATTTGTTAACACTCCATTATTTGTTTCATTCATAACTTATAAAATATTAAATGCATAAATTCAAATAATAATAAAATCTAGTTTTTGTTTTACTGCAGTAAATAAATAATTACAATTTTCTAGGGACATCATAGATCTAGAGTTTCACTTTAGGGAGTTGGCACATCTAAGACAGATTGGTAGTCCTTAGGCCTCATAGTTCAAACAATTGGTCATGATGGTTATAGACATTTCAGAGGCCCAACTAATCATGTTATTCATTAAGGGGCTAGCTTATCTAGTATGTGGTTGGGTGAGGGATTATAGGTCTATGACATTGTAGGATGCCATTTATAGGGCCAGAGACATGATTGATGCCTTGCCTAAAACCAAGGCCCCTATACTTGTTAGGCACACTACATCACAAGGGGGCGAGACACTAGACAAGTGCATATAGATGTTGGGCATGGGAAACTGGATGATGAGACTAGGGGGACCTCGAGAGGAGGAAGTTGTGATTCACATGTTAGGAGTCGTGGGTACCATGGAAGAAGTGTACCAAGGGAAAGGCCCATTACATTAAGGTATATTCATATAGTGAGCTCGATGGTAAGATGGAGTAGGAGATTAACACAAGAGATGGAGGACCCCAGTCCATGGGAGGTGTACCACCACCACCACCGTAGGGAGGAGGACTGCTTTTTCCTACTAGAGGAGTTATTCTTCATGGAGTTCCAAAGTATTTGACCCTACAGATCAGGGGCACAATGTAGGGACAATGTGTTTCAATGCTAGTGGACAATGGGGCTACCCATAATTTTATTAATGCTTAGATGGTGGGGCAAAGAGGCATACACACAAGGAATTTTGAATGGTTTGCAATGCTTGTGCTAAGGGATTGGACCATGCAATATGTTGTAACCCTGGAGACAGTTCCTAGCTGTAGGGAACCATTGCCCGGGACATCCACAAAATTGGTTAAGATTTTAAAATAGGTGGTCAGAGGGATTGACCATGAGAGCTTGCAAAAAATTTTCTAATTCAAAACTCCAACCTTCAGAACCAAAATGGCTAGAAACATTGGGATTTGTAGGGACTTTTAACTAAAGAAATGGTTTAGAAGAGAAATAAAGAAGACATAGTTTAAACCTAGGCAATTAAGAATATGAATTCAAACTTTTGCAGAAAGAATGATGAATGACAGAGAAATGTGTATGAATGCTTGGATGTGGAGTGCTTCATTAAGGGTTTCAAGTTTAAATAACATGAGTACCAATAAGAAAATTCATCAAAAATTAAACTAAAACAACTAGTTTCATTTTACACCGTTCCAAGGGAGGAAAAACATAAATGAAATGATGAATACAAGAGAAAACAATGTTTGCAACTACACCCAAAGCTGGAATCAAAATTGCTTCCTATTACCTAGTTCTTGAGAGTTTTCTCCTTTTCAAGAGTCATGATTCCAGGACTTCGAACCCCAAAAAATCTGATTCTTAGACTTTTATTTCCCGTCCTAGTCTAACTGTCCAAGAATTGGTTACGAAACTAATTTATAGAGATTTATCTAATTGTCTCTTCTCACAAATAATAATTCTTCTCTTTTTAAATACACCATGCCTTATTTTAGTCTTTTGGAATGCTTTCATAATTTTAATATTTAATACAATGAACCCTTCTTTTAATAAGGTTTTGTACATTACATGTCGAAATATATCTCTGAGTTTGAGCCATACAAAATAAGATTTGTGCGGGCCCCCCAAGCTATTAGTCAAATGGTATGTTGCAGCTGTGGTGGATGGGTGTCGGTTCCGATAGTAGTTGGATGATACGTTGGTTTTGGCCTTTTTCATCTTCTAATGTTAGTAAAACCACTGGGGTTTTTAAGCAAACCAAAAACCATCCCCGAGACCACCTTTAGTGGTTTCTAGAAATATAGATAGGTGGTTTTGTGGCAAATCCTAGTCATTGATCTATAGCTAAATGGTTTGGAAAAACCACTCCTGGGGGCTCTTCTTAACATAAGCTTTGTGCATTTTATGTTGTTAGATTTCGTGTATTTGGATGATGATTATTATAGGTCGTTGATTGCTTTGGAACTCAATATAAATTTTGGTTATTCTCTCTCATCTGAAGCATAATTCGGATTTACATTTGGATGAACAATTATATTTGGCATTTCTTGTAATTTTCGAGTACGTTGATCAGGACTGTTTATCAGTTGCAACTTCTCTACACATTCTCTTTGACAATATATGGTACATTCTAGAAATTCACTCCTTTTGGCAATGTCTTAATAGTCATCCCCTGCAAAGAACAATGCTTCAAATCCAACCTTTGTAGTTGAAAACTTTAAAGCTTACTTAATAGATAGCTTCGCTTATGTTGAAATTAGGCTTTGACTATTGATTATTGGTGCTTGGAGAAAGTTGCATTGTTTTTACTCCAAAAAACAATTGTGTCGCCATTATAGTTAATCTTCACACCTCATGAGTATGAAACGACTCAAATTCGAAACATGCCATGCTAATATCTTTGACTATATCTGATTTTTGAAGCCTTTCCTTCTCATAAGTATAACTATGATTTCCATCATAATGTTGGGTCGTAGTGATGTATTGGATCAATCTGAGCCCTCAGATAAGTATTATGAAATGCCTAATTGAAATCCTTCTTTGCCTGCTACCATGGACAACTGCAGCCATATGGGCTCCGAAATAGAAAAGGCAAAGTAAAACTACCCTCACTGCAAATTCGATGTAGTTTTCGAAAGATAACAATGTATTCCTCTGGTACCGTGTTTCCGGGAAAGCTAGTGTCCATTCAAAGCTGCTAGTACCACTAAGACGGGTAGCTATCTTAGCAACAAACAATTCAAAGTAACTTGTATTTTCCTTTATGAGAGATAGATGAGAGAGAAGCAGAGAGCACCAACCTTAGTCTTTCACTTGGCTCCTTGCTTGTTTCCTCCCTCCTTTGATAGAGCTTCGCTACTCCTTCCTCACTTGTCTCGCTTCAAAGAACACTTGTAGAGTCAAAGCAGCAAAATACCATCAAATCATAAAGATCTATAACCATAAACAATGTAGAATCAAATGTACATTAACCATACAAATGCATACACAAATACAAGATTCAGAAATATACAAGTATATGGAGGAAAACTCAAATAGCTTTATTGATATAAGTAGTAGAAGAGAGGATTACAACCCAGCTGTCTGATCTAGTGCCATCCTCCCAGCATGAAAACCCTCTTCACCTCATGAAAAGCTAGATCACCCAACAATGCAATGTCTTCAAAGAGAAACCAACAACACTTCCTTACAAATTACAAAATTCCGGCCTCTAGATCTCTAGGATGAGGGATCCATATATAGATATTTGAAGGGGGGTGAGTCAGTTTCTGGGTTTTTGATTAGTGTCATTTCACTCATAGTTCTTGGTTCCACTTGGAGATTTCATTGATCGCTTACTCATCCCTGGGTGAATTCTGAGAGGCAAGTGTCATATGAGAAGTTTTTAGAAGATTCCTTGATCATCCACTTAGCAAACTGTCTCTGCGATTTGTTTATTCTTGCTCATCGCACCCTATAGAAGGCCTTTTCAGTATGCATCGCACCTCCCGTGTGTAGCAGGTGAGATGCATCGCACCCTAACCATGGAGCAGGTGAGATGGTCCAGTTTTGGCCAGTTCTGAGTGGTTTTTCAGGGAGAACTTCTGGGAAATGATGTAATCAGTTGACCTTGATCTTTTAGGGTGTGAAACAACACTTTTAGGGGTTTAAGAGCCCTTGGTTTATCGACATATGTGATTGGGGTTGCAGTGCCCAAATATGTCTATAATAGTTTCCCCCTAAAGCATGAGGTCGTAAATCTTCTGATGTCGGGTGAAATGCTTTATCATGAGGATCTGAGGTTTTTCGAACTGGAAGGTGACCTGTAATAAGATACAATACAATACATTATCTTCATATTATTTTCATGATTTAGCTAAGGCGGGCATTCCCATGCTCAGCTCTATAAATTCATTTTCATGTACATAGGACAAACAATTGTCTCTTGTTGCAGACTGGTGATTCTGGTAGAGTCATCATCCTTAGCTTGGATGATCATCTGTGTAGCTACGGAGTACATTCGATGTCTTTATTTTCCTGAATATATCGCAGCCCAGATGGATGAAACTAGATCCGGGGTCTTCAAACTCGTTCAATCTTCGCCCGATGTACAAGTCGATCCATGTGAAAAGATGTTCTGAAGTCGAACATGGAAAAACATCGCCTGATTACCAGCCGATGATGTAAGCTGTTAACAGGAATGAGAGGAATCACCAATAATGATAATGACCCTCAAGGTACGACAGTACAATTCACATGGTGTGAATATATGAGTCGAAGTCTAACACCACGTAAAATCTTCCTGTTGAAGGCCCTTGATGTAAACCTGTTGCCGGAAGTGAGAAACTTGCCATTGAGGCATGCAAGCTTCAAAGTACTGAAAGGGTTGTTCCTAAGCCAACTTCTTGGATAATGAGCTGATGTCGACAAGAAGTGACCCGTCATAGGAGGGCCTTAATTAATCCCACATCTACGACACGAAACGAAGCAAATGATTTTCTGGAGGTGAAAATGATCTGATGATACAAGGTTCAGGAATGGTGGTCATGAAAAATGGAGCAGTGGATGAGGCGTTAGCTAGGTTGGTGAATTCTCTGAGCAACTTCTCTTGAACATATCGGTGACACTGTGATGGATCGGTAGCATTAACCCCATGGATGGTACGGAGGACCAATGGTGATGGTGAACGGAATAACCCAACCCGACTCAATCATGGTGATGGAGTGAAAGTATCATGTTAAAGAGCGACCTGCTACCAATGAAGTTCTTCAAGTTTTCTTCCCTTTTTCCCCAGTCATTGCTGACCAATACCTCTTTATTTTTGTCAATCTTGAGTAGGATAACATATGCTTGTTCTATAATTTTCCCTTCGAGCAAACCTGTCGTTGTGTTTTAGCGAGCCTAGGGATAGTGAAACTTGCTCTTGTCCAGATGGACATGTTTGTCGCTATTGTTTTAACGAGTTTAATGACGAAGATAACTCAGTCCTTTTCATGTTTAGAGATTTTGAAAAGAGACGGAAAGGAAACTCCAATAGTCCCTTTTTGTGGTGTAATCCCTTAAGTCCAAAAAAGTATAAAATAATACGAAAGGGATGACTTTTTCGATCACTTTAGCGAGCCGAAAAAGACAAGCGCTCGATCTTTTTGTGTGATAATCCCTCAGGTCCAAAAAGATTAAAATACAAGAGGGATGGCACTTCCAATCACTTTAGCGAGCTGGAGAGGCCAATTGCTCGATAATCTTTTCATATTTAGCGAGTTCGAAAAGAGTTTAAAGTAGACTCGTTATTTCCAAACACTTTAACGAGCTGGAATGCTCGAAAATCTTTTCATATTTAATGAGTCTGAAAAGGGTTTAAAGAAAACTCGGTTTTTTAGGAACGAGTGATGTTTTTGGGTAGCAACTTGTTCCAGGTAAGTTTGGAACTTCTCAAAACATGGCAGTGTGAAGAGGGTGGCTAACAGAATCACTCGTCGCAGCTGTTCCTCAAAAGGGTAAACAATCAAGTGGAAGCGTATGATCGGCCAAACGGATGGAGGTGATGGAAAGAACACAACCAAGGTTCGAAAGGTAGATAGAATGGCAATCACAAAGGTTATTTACAGAGGGCGGATTCATTTTTTAATGAGCTTGAATCGGAAGAAACTATGTTCAGTGGCGGGTTTATTTTTTAATGAGCTTGAACCTTGTGCCAACATGTGCTCAGTGCTAGGTTTATTTTTTAACGAGCTTGAACTTTGCGGAAACATTGCTCGTAGCTTGGTTCATTTTTTAATGAGTTTGAACCATGCGACAACATAAGCTCAGATTCGGTTTCATGTTTACACAAGCTTGAAACGAAAAACTATGCTTGTTATAAGTTTGCATGCCCCCAGCATAGTGACGCAAATCGAGGTGCATGCCCCCCAAGCTTCATTGCATTCAATGAGGTGGATGGAATGAAGGTTCACTTTCGATATCTTGGAAAGACTCAACTTGGATTTTACGAGATCATAATCAAAGACTCGATTTGGAAAGGGAGTTGTTTCATTTTTTAATGAGGTTGACACAGTAAAAGAACTATCCTCATAACCCTTGTTTCATTTTGTAACGAGGTTGACACAAGATCAAGAACTTTCCTCAATGATCCACACTATCAAAATGGTCAGAGTTCTTCATAATATTTGATGATGTAGAAGATATCATATGACAGGTTTCCACTGTGGCCACTTCTACCAGATTACTCAGAGGCAGGAGGGCAAAAGTACCTATTAAGGACGGGTATTTTAGGAGACCTACTCCGACATTTTGAAGCAATTGAGAACTTCCATGGATCAATGGAATGCTTCCAGTAGCTTGTGAACAGTTGGGGAAAAAGGTTAGTTGGCCAACAATTGTAATTCTGCCTTGGAAGGAGAATGCAATCTTTCTAAAATATGACGACACAATGGCGGCCATAGCATAAATCCAGGGCCTTCCTAGTAAGATATTGTAGTCAAGGTTTCCTTCAATGACCTAGACTTCAATTTTTACTGTCTTGCCCCCTAGTTCAACTTGCAAGTTACTTAATATCCCATATGGCATGTATGTTCTTCCATCGAATGCTTTTAATGTCATTGATGATCGTGACAAGGGTGGTGAACCTAAATTTTTCCAGCAACTCATTGACATAATACAGGTAGATGCCCCCTCGTTAATGATTTTTCGATGAACAGTTTTGTTGAGGGCTTTTACCTTTATAAGGAAAGCGAGTTGGGCTGGTAACTAAGGTTCGTATCCTTTGTGGTTAAAGGCCACGAGATTTGAATTCGTTGGGTCAATCCCAACTATTGCTGATAATAAAGCCTGCTTTTGGGAGGGGCAATTCTGCAGTACTTCAAGTGTCGACATAGTGATGGCGATTGAGCTAGATCCTCCACTATATTATAATTCTGTGCTGCTCGAGCACAAGGATTAAATGTCGATTTATGTACTACTCCCTTGGGCAGCTTTATAGTTAATTCAGGAATGATGGGTGGAACAACTTCTGGCGAAGCTGTTGTCGAACTACTGGGTTGATCTGTAGCCTTGTTGTTCGACGACTGTGGATTCCCATAATCTTTATTCCTTGTCGATATCAAAGCATCATTTTGTTGTTTCGAGATGGATAGCATAAGCACTTGGGATTTGGAAGCATGATCTATAGCAACCAGGTTAGTTTCTGGGTTTGGAAACGGATCAGTCAACACTGCTGAGGTAGTTGAAGTTTTTAAAAATTTCGCAACCTCAGCTCGATGTGGACAATCTCTCATGAAATGTTCGTCATTACATATTAAACATGGATAACAAGGTTTCTGTTTCCCAGTAGGGTTTCTATAAGATTTCTCAGGAGTTGAATCTCATTGTTTCTTCTTTTTTTTTTTCCCTTTCTTCTTGCCCCCTGGTAGCTTTGGTTCTTTGCCCTTGTTGAATGACACGACATTAACCTCCGAGGCAAGAACTTTATCATTTGCTTTTTGACTAGAAACTGCAAGGGCCTTACCAGATGGAGCCTTCGTGGTTTGCGTACTCGAGGTACCGATCACGCCGTCACCGGCGTGAGAGTCCCTATTTGATTTAGGAGGGGAAGGAATAGAAAATTCTGGTCTAGGAGCGTTAGGAATTTTGTCGTAGAGCGTGCCGGATTGAGTATAGATAAAGTCTAGATATTGCGCACAAGCAATGACTTGCTCTTCAGTGACAACTCCTCCCTTTGCCACATCTTCAGTAATAGAAGGTAATAACGAATTAATAAACCACTCAGCTAGATGCTGATTGGGAACATACGTCTTTACCATTCGACGATGACGTCGCCACTCATGAATATGATCAGATATGTGAGTGGCGACTGTCTGTTTAAAATTGGTAAGGGGATCTGTTCCTGTTTCGTACCTTATGGGTAACTGAAAATGGGTTAAAAAGGTAGTGGCAAGGGCGCTGAAGTTATCAAATGAAGCTCTAGGCAATTTGATGTACCATTCGCTACCGAACCAATTAGCGTTCGCTGGAAAAGGCGAAGCCTAATCGAATCATCATTGAGGGTGTTGGATGAACACCACAAATGAAAGGTCATTATATGATTCGATGGATCTTCACCCGGATTTCCATTGAATTTAGGAATATCTTACGGAAGTTTATGAGGAATCGCAGGCCACTAAGGGGCATAAGCAATTGGATCATTTGTTAGCCGGTTCAGATCTAGTAATTCTAAAGTTGCTACGAAAGGCAACTGTTGATCCAGGTTTTGGCAAAGCATACCCAGGATAGGATGGGATCGCCTGAGCAGTGGGTCTTTGCATACCAGCATAATGTATCTGATGTGTCAGGCCAGGCAGTAACTCCGCAAAACAAACAATTATTTCGTCTATTATTCCATAGGTAGGTCATTGTTATATACAATAAGGAGTGATTGTTCAGTTCATCTCCCGATGACTGTTCACATTCTTAATTTATTTATTTACATAAAATTCCCCCAATCATGAAGATTAGGTGTCAACATTCCCCCCCTTAATCTGAAGGGATGTTGGTGAGTCCAAGCATCATTCTGAATCGTTCAAGCTTTTCCCTTCCAAGTGCTTTGGTGAAGATGTTTGCAATTTGCTCATTTGTGGAACAATGACGGAGATGGATTGTTTTGGCCACAACATGATGTTGAATCAGATGATATTTAGTATTGATATGCTTCGTTCGATCATGGAACTTTGGGTTCTTGGCCAACTTTATTGCAGAGGTGTTGTCAATCATGAGTGGAGTCGATTGTACTTGTTTTACCTACAAATCTTCAAGAATTTTCCTGAGCCACACAATTTCTTTCGTTGCTTCAGCTGCTGCCACGTATTCTGCTTCTGTTGTGGAATCTGCTGGAACTGATTGTTTGCGTGATCTCCAGGAGACATCACCTAATCCAAGACTCATAGCATATCCTGAAGTAGATACCCCTGTTTCCTTGTCTCCATCGAAGTCTGAATCAAAGTATCCAATCAAGCTGAAGTCGTCCACCTGTGTATACTTGATTCCAAGGTCTTGAGTTCCCTTCAAGTACCTTAGAACTCTTTTTGCAGCAGACCAATGTCCCTCACAAGGCTTTTGCATAAACCTGGAGAGGATTCCAACAACAAATGAAATGTCTGGTCTGGTAGTAGTGAGGTAGATGAGACTTCCTACAAGCTGTCTATACTTTGTTGCATCCTCAAATTCCTTTCCTTCAATAGATGTGAGCTTTAAGTTTTGTTCCATTGGAGTAGTAAGAGGATTGCACTCTGTCATGCCAAACCTGTTCAACAAATCTCCAATGTATTTATTTTGAGAAAGAAATATGGACGTTGGATGTTGGGTTACTTCAATGCCAAGATAGTAATGAACATAGCCCAAATCAGTCATTTCAAAACTTTTCCCTAATTCCTTCTTTATGGATGCAATGTAGCTTTCATTGTTCCCTGTCATTGAAAGATCATCTACATATACCACAAGATATACAACTGTTTTGCAAACTTTCTTGACAAATAAAGTTGCATCATCAAGATCAAAATGATTGAAGTTGAGTTTCAGAAGATGCTCAGTTAGTTTTTCATACCAGGCTCGTGGTGCTTGTTTGAGGCCATACAAGGAATTCACAAGTTTGCATACTTTATGTTCATGTCCTTTCACAGCAAATCCTTCAGGTTGGGACATAAAAACATTCTCTTTTAGATCTCCATTCAAGAAGGCAGTTTTTACATCCATTTGATGGACTTTCCAACCGTTCTGAGCTGCTAGTGCAAAGAGTGTCCGGATGGTGGCCCATTTTGCTGTGGGGGCAAAAGTTTCCTCATAATCGACCCATTCCTTCTGTGCAAAACCTTTTGCCACAAGCCTAGCTTTGTGCTTGTCAAGTGAGCCATCAGCTTTGTACTTGTTCTTGTAGACCCACTTGCAGCCAATTGGTTTGGTTCCAAATGGAGGATCAACCAGCTTCCAAG
Source organism: Pinus tabuliformis (assembly GCA_031772625.1). Taxonomy (NCBI): domain Eukaryota; kingdom Viridiplantae; phylum Streptophyta; class Pinopsida; order Pinales; family Pinaceae; genus Pinus; species Pinus tabuliformis. The sequence goes on along the minus strand of CM062817.1, from coordinate 707,399,290 downwards.
TGTCGTTCTTTATGAGGGCATCATACTCCTTTTGCATCGCTTCTTTCCATTCATCATGAGAAGCAGCTTCTTTGAAGGAAGTTGATTCAAAATCTGTAGACAAGTTCAATTCACAATCATAAGAAACATCCATATCAACAGGTGAAGTAGAGTCATCTACATCACCTCCATTTTGTCGGTTTGAATTTCTGGTTCCTGTTTTTCCAATTTCATCAGGATGAACACTTTCAAGTGTCTTTGTCAACCACTTTGGGGGACCTTTCTGAGATGGTCCAGGCTGCTCTGTTGATTGAGTTGGGATTGAATCAATATTGAGTCTCCCAATTCTATCAATTACATCACTTAAAGCATCATCCGTTGTTGGAGTTTCATTTGGGGGAGAGTGTTCTTCAGAAGAAGATTCCACATGTTGATCTAGTATAGGAATACCCCCTTCAAGATGTGGAATCTGATTATCAAATTCTTGAAATGATTTCATTTTTGTGAATCTATCCAAGTGATCAAGTTGCCTCTCAACAACATTGTCAGATTTAGATGATTCAAGAAAAATTACATCTCTGGATACAACAAACTTTTTATTTACTTCATCATAGAGGCGGTATGCTTTGGAGGTGTTTGAATACCCCAGGAAGATACACTTACGACTTCTAGCACCAAGTTTGTTTCTATGTACCTTTGGTATCAAAGCATAACAGGTGGAACCAAAGATCCTGAGATGTTTTACCGAAGGAACATGTCCATACCATAATTCATAAGGAGTCTTGTTTCTTATAGCATTAGATGGACATCTATTCTTTATATATGCAGCACATAGAACAGCATCAGCCCAAAACATTATCTTTACATTTTTGAAGAAAAGCATGGATTGTACCATATTCAAGATTGTTCTATTCATTCTTTCAGCTACACCATTCTGTTGGGGATTATAAGGCACAGTTGTTTGATGTTTGATCCCATGTTGGCGAAGATAGTTTTCAAATTCATTTGATGTATACTCTTTTCCATTATCAGTGCGAATAGACCTAATATGAGATTGTGCATCATTTTCAATCCATTTATGAAAATTCTTGAATGTTTGGAAGGCATCAGATTTGTTCTTCAATAAATAAACCCAACACATTCTGGTGTAATCATCAATAAATGTCATGATATATTTATTTCCATTTGCAGAAGGAACAGGAATTGGACCACATAAATCTTAATCAATGAGTTCAAGCTTCCTATGTGCTCTTGAATGTGAATCATGAAAAGACTGTTTGTTATGCTTTCCTAGAATGCAAGCATCACATTGCTTATGTTTCCTAGGAATTGTAGGCAAACCAGCAACACCATTTTTCTTCAATAAGCGGAGACTGTCATAGTTTAAATGTCCAAATCTAGCATGCCATAATAAACTTGATGGAAGTGTACCTTCTTCATGATGAGAAATATATGAGAAATGTTGTGCATGAGCAGAGGTTCCTTGCAGTTTGAGAAGCCTTTCTTCTTCTATTCCCCTCATGACAAGTGAGTTGTCAGAAGCTTTTCTTACCTCAATCTTGCCATCAAACATATGAATGGAGTGACCTTGATGGCGGATGTGGACCAAGGACAGCAAGTTTCTCTTGAGCTGTGGGAGATATAGAACATGATCCAGAAGAAAGTCTAGAAGACCAGGCAGTTTAAGCCTGATTGTGCCAAGCCCTGATGGCTTGATTTTTGACTGATCTGCAAAGTATACTGCTCCATCAACATTATCAGTGAAATCTTCAAAAAAACCTTTTCTATGAGTCATGTGACAAGTTGCTCCTAAATCAAGCAACCAATCATTTTTCGAAGAAGCAAGTGAAGCATTAAACAAATCTTCATTTACTCTAATGTTACATTGTGCCTCAATATAGTGAGCAGATTCAGGTGCTTTACCTTTGTCTGTATCATCAGTTTTACCTTTCTGTTGGTTTCTTTTCTGTTCAATTTTGTCCCATGGTAGCTTGCATGTAGAGGCATCATGTGATCCATTTCTTTTGCAGCGAATGCAATGTAAGTCTGCCTTTTCTTCTTGAGAATGTCTGCCCCCCCTGCCTCTGAAATATCTTCCTCTTCCTCTTCGTCCACCTCTTCCTCTTGTAGAATCTTGAGCAGGATGCTTTTCTTTATGAGCAAGGCACACAGTCTCTTCAGAAGATTCAGGGGTTGTCTTCTTTCCAAAGGCTTTTTCTCTTTCAACAAACTTTTTCACAAGAGAGTCAAAGGTTATATCTTTAAGATTTCCATTTGCTTGTAAAGACTCAAGATAATTGGAGTAAGTAGGATAGAGTGCCTTGAGAAAAGCAATAAGAGGGATATCCAGCTCAACCTTAGTGGATTTGATATCATGCATTATAGACTTTACTTCAGATGCAAGAGCAAGAGGATCATTATTTTTCAGTTCAAGAGAAGAGTTTAATCATGAGCTGAACAACTTCAAGTGCAGAATGTGAGTCATAGAGTTCTTTCAGCTTTTGTAAAGCTTCAAAGGTAGTTGAATATGATGAAATATGGCGACTCACCTCTTCATTTACAGATGCTACGATTAATGCATAGGCTTTGCTGTTCTTGTTTTCCCAAATGACGAGCTCTTTGTCTGAGGTAGGTTGTACTAGGTCATTGTCTCCTTCTCCGACACACACTCCTTTCCACAACTCATTGAAGATGAGGGTGTGTTGTATCATCCGGGACCATTCAGGATAGTTCTCCTTGCTAGTGAGAACTATTCCTACCATAGAGATGATTGAATACATTTTGTAAAAAAAATACTTTTGCTGATATACGATGAAATTGTATTCAAAAGGGCAAAAAGATTTCAAATACTTTATGCACTATATTTTCTTCAAATCCCTCCAATGTTTATAAAATCATCCTCATATAATATATCCAACATATTCCATTCTACAAACTCAGTTCATATTCCATTCAACGCATTCAAATGGAAACCATTCAATATATACCATTCAATATATACATACGCTAGACCATTCGTTGGACCATTCAACGGATTCAAATGTAGTTCATAAGCGGTGTATATCACTCAATAAAGCGGTGTATATCACTCAATAAAGCCACAATTCAAATACCATTTCAACCGCATAGTTCAATACCATATATACGCATGAGACAGCACATTCAAACGTCCCACTCGTATATCCTGGAATCATATGAAATGAGCAACTTGTAGAGAGAAGGAACGCTGTGTTAAAAATGGCTTGAATGCATTCAACAACGCATACAGGAGCTGGTGGTGTATCTCTGCAGTGGCACTGTCAGGTCTTAGTATGGACAGATGTGTAGTGTGGCAGAGGCAGATTATTTCAGAACAGAAGGGAATAAAGCAGAGGCAGAGGCAGAGGCCAGGACAGAGGAGTTACAAGGAGCATAATAGCTAAAACAAGGAGCTAGCTCTGATACCATGTCAGGCCAAGAAGTAACTCCACAAAACAAACAACTGATTCGTCTATTATTCCATAGGTAGGTCATTGTTATATACAATAAGGAGTGATTGTTCAGTTCATCTCCCGATGACTGTTCACATTCCTAATTTATTTATTTACATAAAATTCCCCCAATCATGAAGATTAGGTGTCAACATGATGCTTGTAACTTTGATAAGGTTGATGGGCATGACCATTATAGTAATGGTTGTTGGTAACCATTTTGAATATACGGTTGCCCATTACCCACAAAGCTTTGTTGCTCAGGTCCTCGGTAAGCTTACTAGAATTGTGGTTGTTGATATTGTACCAGCCATGGTTGTTGGACCATTTGTTGTTGTCCAATATTGGATGTTTGACCAAGATGAGGGGTGATAGTACCCGTTTTAGCCTGAGTCGCTTCAGTTAAGGAGCCACTAATCTACGGTTGTGATTGAGTCATGGAGACAAGAGGCTATTGTATTACGACCTGAGAGACTTGAGGTTGACATACAACAGGTAGTGCTTGTACTTGCGACACTGTCACGATAGTTGGTGTAATGGGAATGTTCGACACAGGTTGATTTGGTTGCATTGAATATACAACTCTTGGTTGTTGAGGCAGTATTGGTACCCAACCACTAGATGCAATTCCAGCTTGACCCGAGTTTTGTTGTGAACTCTCATATGGTTGCTCCCCCGGCGGGAACAATGAAAAGGAATACTACCCCCCATATGGTGGCAATCCAGTGTTCAAAGGATAAATTGGTCTTTGGAAACTGGACTACCCAAATTGATACTGATGTGAAGGATCAATTTGATGAGTTTCAACATAAGAAATTTCAGATAAGATTTTGGATGAACAAATAGGAACAGACCATGCTGTCGAAACAGTCCCTGGGTGGACTCCATCTAGCGGTTGAGAACTAGTTGGGACAGATGGTACACCAGTGAACATTGTCAGAGTAGTAGCAGGAAGCTCCGTTGCTACTGTATCAGATGATACAATCCTAGATGTTGATGGTTGTTCAGACATATTTAACCTATCCAAAAGGTTTCCTAACGATTCGACAAGAACTTGCGATGAAGGATGATTGAAAGGACTAACTTCAGTAGTACAAGGATATAAGTGGATCCCAGTTCCAAAATGCAATGGGGTACTGGATGGAAGATCCTCTACAATCTCTTCTATAGCAATCAGTCCAGGTGGAAGAGGTAGACCGTCAAGTCCGTAAAATATTTCCGATGCCAAAGAAGGTATAATCTTTACAGCGACAGATACTGGAGGGATGACACCTTTCAAATCAACCCCAGATGGAGCTGGTTCAGGAATAGAAGTGTTTACCATTACACTAGGATCAGTTCTAATGTCCTCTTGTAACTGCGGAACTTCTTCTGTAAAGGCAGGGGTACCAGAAATAATTGGAGTAACTGGAGTCTCTAATGATGTTGAAACACAAGTTTCAAATAGACCAGGAGATTTCGACCCAATTAAATGAGACCGTTTTGCCCAAAATGGTTTCGCTTCCGGAGTTAAATACGGTTGACTCATTAGCCTCCACGAACGATGGGGTTTTGATTGACTTTCTTCCATGATTACGGATTACTTGATCAACTCAAAATTAAAAGGGGAAAATGTTATTCCGAATTAAATGAATTTTATGACGCTTTGACACAACTTGCTTTTTCAATTTTTAAGAGTTGAGAAAAAGCTAAAGGTGACTCTAGTCACCTTCGATTTTGAATGAGCCCGAAGTGACAAGTGCTCAGATGGACCTTTTATTTTAAGGAGTCGAGAAGGAACGAAAGTGACTACTCTGGAAATCTAGACAGAGGGATTACCAAACCAATCGAAAAACTGCAATATACACCTCAGCGGTAAATTAAAGAGAAATTACCGAGGACTTTACGTACAGCAGTCAATCTTCCCGAATGCTATGTTTAGTGCATTGCGATCGATAGGGTGGCAAACATGACTTCCTAAGGATAAAGGATATTAGCCTATTGTGGTCTCCCAATATATACTCGACGATACGTGGGAGCACAAGTCCGCACTGGCACTTGTCGTATCAAAGAGGAGGAATCACCCAACCTACGATGAAAATGATAGTTACCAGGCTTTATGACAGTAGAATACGTCTCTAGCCTAGAATTCTAGATGTTGTGCGATAGGTTCCAAAGCGTTTTTATGTTCATTGAGGTTTATTTTATAGTTGATCTTTCTTAAGAAGTTTTCCTTTTAAGGTTCACCACGTGATGTAGATGTAAAATTCCTAAATATGCAATCTAAAATGATAAACAGTCATTTATGTTCTTTTAGTAATGAAAATCCTAGCTACTAAGGAAAGAAAAGTATGATTCTTTCAGCAGAGAGCATAGAGCACACACTAAATGCACTTTTCCTAAATCAAATTCCGCAAGCAGTCTAAATGCAAATGCACATGCATGTATTTGTTTTTCCATTTCCTTAATGTGAGAATGCCAAAAAGAAAACTAAGTACAGATCTGAACTACTTTTCTTCAAAGTGACACTTTAGCAATTTCTTTTCAAAAATGAAAGGAAGACTAAGACGACACTTTCAATTTCGGATGGAAAACTGCTTTTGACACTCAAAAGAATTGACAATTCAAATCAAATACAATGGCAAAAGTACAATCGACTATCTAAAAGAGGAAGACTTTATGACACTCTTTTTCTTGACTGAAAATGACAATTGCGACACTTTCGAATCAAAAGACGATAGTTCGATTAAGCTACTTTTTGCAAAGGAGGACTGTAAATGATGAAAAATACATAAAAAACATTTACAATTCCTTATCAATGGAGGCTGAATAATGTAAAGGAAGAAGGTTTCAACAGTGATATACTGATCATAGACAGCAAAACTACTGAATAGAGCTGAAAACAATGAAGAAAAAACCAAAATCTAGAGGCAGAAACAGTCTCATTCAATCATCGCACCTGTCCTTAAGGGAAACAAGGATGCATCTCACCTACAGCACACGGGAGGTGTGATGCATCCAGATTGCCAATGAGAGACAGTGCGATGGTCCAGGGACGAGATTGAGCTTGGTTTTTACCCACAGTTTGCAGCTAAGTTCAGGGATTTAAGCTGAGCTTATGATAGGCAGTAAACACAAAGTATAGGGGCTGATCTAATGAGGTTATTGAGCTACTTCCAGGGCACTTAGGATGTTTGCAAGTCAAATGTTCAGTTCATAAACCAACCTGAAGATTGACTGAATTAGTGTTGATCTACTTTGCAGTTGCATAGCAAAAGCAGTTTGAAGGCTAGCTGGCTTAACTTCAGGCTCCGTCTGTAGTTTATAAATCAAACAACAGTAATAAACAAACAAACTATTCGTTCCCCAACAGAGTTGCCATTTTATTTCTGGGAAAACTAGTGTCCATTCAGAGCTGCTAGTCCCACTACGACGAGTAGCTATCTTAGAAACAAACAATTCAAAGTAACTTGTGTTTTCCTTTATGAGAGATAGATGAGAGAGAAGCAGAGAGCACCAACCTTAGTCTTTCACTTGGCTCCTTGCTTGTTTCCTCACTCCTTTGATAGAGCTTCACTACTCCTTCCTCACTTGTCCCACTTCAAAGAACACTTGTAGAGTCAAAGCAGAAAAATACCATCAAAGCATAGATATCTATAACCATAAACAATGTAGAATCAGATGTACATTAACCATATGAATGCATACACAAATACAAGATTCAGAAATATACAAGTATATGGAGGAAAAATCAAATAGCTTTATTGATATAAGTAGTAGAAGAGAGGATTACAACCCAGCTGTCTGATCTAGTGCCATCCTCCCAGCATGAAAACCCTCTTCACCTCATGAAAAGCTAGATCACCCAACAATGCAATGTCTTCAAAGAGAAACCAACAACACTTCCTTACAAATTACAAAATTCCAGCCTCTGGATCTCTAGGATGATGGATCCATATATAGATATTTGCAGGGGGGTGAGTCAGCTTCTGGGTTTTTGATTAGTGTCATTTCACTGATAGTTCTTGGTTCCACTTGGAGATTTCATTGATCTCTTACTCATCCCTGGGCGAATTCTGAGAGGCAAGTGTCATATGAGAATTTTCTAGAAGATTCCTTGATCATCCACTTAGAAAACTGTCTCTTCCATTTGTCTATTCTCACTCATCGCACCCTACAGAAGGCCTTTTCAGTATGCATTGCACCTCCCGTGTGTAGAAGGTGAGATGCATCACAACCTGACCATGGAGCAGCTGAGATGGTCCACTTTTGGCCAGTTCTGAGTGGTTTTTCAGGGAGAACTTCTGGGAAATGATGTAATCAGTTGACCTTGATCTTTTAGGGTGTGAAACAACACTTTTAGGGGTTTAAGAGCCCTTGTTTTATCAACATATGTGATTGGGGTTGCAGTGCCCAAATATGTCTATAACATATCGCCAAGCACTTTTGATGATTGCCATGTTGTTGTGTTTAGGATAAGTCTTGGTTAAGAATTAACTCTTTAGACACCAAAGTAGAACCGTGATGCTTATCAGGATGGTATTTCAAAGTAGCTTCACGATGATTTTTATGAATCTTCTCTCCAGATGGAAGATAACGTAGATATTCTAATTGCCTTCACTAAAAGAAAGATTGATAAAACAAAATACTCTGCCATCTTCGAGCTCTAAAAAATACATAGACTAGGGCCAACTATCCAAATTGACACAATGCTCACGAACTTAAAATTCACATAAGCTGGGAAAAGAATTGAGAAACCTCGATCCCAAAATCCAACGGTCTCATTAGCTACAGAAACAAGGTCAAAACATTGATCTTTGGGTGTCGAATCTTGAATATGAAAGCAAAGTAGATAATAGGGGATGTGATACACAAAAACAAGTAAGTCTTCCTCAAATTTGTGCTCATTGTAAGGATTAATGAAAACAACTTATCTAGTGATTTTAATGCTGAGAAGGGTAGCAAGAAAGGTTCAATTTGGCATAGCCTTGGCCAAATTGAGAAAATTCAAAATTTCCATTAACATACAAATTTGAGGCAGTCAACTGAGGTGACATGGCTCTTGTCACTTAGTGAACTTAGTAAATTTGAGTTACAGGGCTTGGAGTTCATTTATGTATGTGTAATCGCTAATTTACAACAATCTAGTTCATTTATTTCCAATTGTACTCAGTTAACTGGTTCTAATAGTTAATAGAACTAGTTGGAGGTTAGTTATGTAGTGGGACAACAATCTAACTCAGATATCATCTAGTTAATTGATCAATCAACCAAAAATAGCTCATGAATGCAAGGAATTCGAATTGCTCAGTTGCGGTGGAGATTCAAAGGCAGTGTAACATAAGTTGTAAACTAGTGTTGAGTGTACATGTGTTGCATGCAATTAGTGATCAATCCTTTGGAATTTCACAATCATTTTGGAGAAAATTCCTAAAGAACATGGGAAAATTTCCATAGGGTTTTCGCAAGGAAATAGGGGCCTTGGTGAGCAAATATTTGGCTAAGTGTTGGCCAGAGCTTGTTCATTGAGCATGAGAACAATTATTCTTTTGTAGGTTGAGGTCAGAGTTGGAGCTAGCAATTGTAATAGTTTCCCAATTCATTGGTTAATTAAAACATGATTGAGGGATTTTTTCTAGTTGGGTTCCCCTAGAAATCATTGTGTATTTGTGGTTTTTCTTATTGCATGTCTATGCATGTTTTTCTAAATTGTGAATTTCATTCTGTAGATCAATAGAGTAGAATTGTGTCTCTTGATTTTAGATTAAATTTCTTGAGCAGTTGCAATTCTATCAAATTTCTACATGGTATCAGAGCAAGATTCACATTAGAACAAGAATTTCGAAGTTGTTCCTTAAGAGGTTTGAATTTGCAGCTTTAGTGTAGCAGGATTTCCTCAGAGTTGGGAGAATGGCCTTCAATGGACTGAGATTAGAGTATGCCTTGGAAGGCAACTCAAATTTCATTGTCTGGAAGGATCGCATGGAGGCAGTGCTTGATGACAATTGATTGTTGGATTATGTCAAGATAGGCATTCCGAAACAAAGATTAGTTGATGCCCAAAACCTAGCCCAATGGAAAAATATGTAGCCAAGGCGAGGAGAATAATCCTATAGGGAGTGAGGGACCACATTGTCTCAAATCTCCATGGCAAAGAGACACCATTTTCCATGTGGAAGGAACTAACTGAGCTATTCGAAAATAACAGCGACTATAGAAAATTGGCCTTAAAAGACAAACTTTCAAACATTAAGATGTAGAAAAATGATACTATTTCGCAATATCTCACCATATTTACACAAGTTAGGGATGCGCTTGGAGGGGTTGGTGTGAATGTTGTAGAAGATGACATGGTGATCCTAGGTCTTTTAGGCCTTCCAAAATCCCGGCATAACTAGCAGGACTCTATGAATGGAATGGAAAAATTACCAAATCGAGAACACTTATGGTCTGATTTGGTACAAGAAGAAATCAAGTGAAATACCAGAGATGGAGGTTCATCCAAGGGAGAGGGTGAAGATAATTTTGCATTGGTTGGGAAGGGAAAGAAGGAAAAACAGAAGAAATCTCAAACCAAACTAGATTCTAGCCAAGACGACAAGAAGAAAGACTTGTCCAAAATAAAATGCTTGAATTTTCATGAATTCGAGCAATATGCTACAAAGTTTCCACACAAAAATTCCATCAAGAAGAAATCGGAAGAAGCAACAAGTGAAGCATTGACTTCACAGATCAAGTTAGACTCACCCTGATCGCATGCATGGCCAACACTGTGATGGGGAGTGTGTGGTACTTGCACTTAGGTGCCTCATTGCACATGACATGGTGTAGAAAGTTTTTCAGTGACCTTGTAACAGCACTGGTGAAAATTCCATGTAAAATATAAATATAAGGCCACGGTGATGGGACACATATTCCAAGATGAATGGTGGGGGAAACATCCTAATGGGTGTTGATTTAGTTTATTATGGCTAAGGAAATTAGCAAAGGAAATGGCTAAGTCTTTGGAAAGGAAAAATGACATTTTGGCACATTTATTTATGATAATGAAGGAAATTAGGAGAAAAGGAAGGTGAAAGGTCACAGGTTGCATGTGAGGAGGAAAGTGAAGGAAAATAATGGAAAATGAAGAAAATAGAGGCCTCATTAATAAAAAGGCTTCTGATGATCAATTGACAAACTCTTAGTCAGTGTAATCTCTTAGCTCAGGCTTAGTCAGTGTTAATATTTTTCTTTGGTTATGCATGAGATCAAGAAGGGCAAAGAAGGCAAGAGGAAGAAAAGATCAAGCAGGAAAAGGCATGATCAAGTAGCTACAACAATATTCCTTGCAGGTATCAATTTGCATGTGTATTTTCCTTGCTAGATTTGACATGCATGGTATTGCATGTGGTTCTTTTTCTATTATGGCATGGGTTTTTACAAGTGTAACAGTGTTTTTAGCCTAGCCTTTCCATTTCTAGATAGCCATGGTGTGATGGGGTTCTCATGTTTTTGTTGAGCTGGATTGTCGGATGGATTCGAAGCTAAGTGAGGTGGATCTACGAAATGATAGAGCACATGGCCTAGTGGTCCCTGAACCAGACTGTGGATCACGGTAAAGCCACTGGCCTAGTGACCCATAAGCTAGACTGTGGGTTGTAGTAAAGCCAAGATTGTGTTGCATCGGTGGGCCTAGGAATCCTTGCTAGTGAATGGAAAGATATATAGTAAATCCAAGAGGTGGTTTTTTCTCTACTAGGCCTAGTAATCCCGAGTTTGGGATATGAGATAAACCCTAGAGAGAGAGTCTCGGTTTAGGGCCTAGTGATCCGAGTTTGGATTGTGATAAATCATGAGAGACTAGGAGGCAGGAAAATTCCTCACTGTGTATGTCGAGAAATCTGGTGGAATCCATGCTTGTTTTGCGTAGTCATCATGTGGAGATCACAATAAATCTTGTTATGATGTGTTCATTATGTTGTCATAGTGATCCGGGATGGATTACGGTAAAGCCTAGTTTCTATTGATGAGGGTGAGTTGATTTAGCCTCAGTATGCCCTGATTGGTTCTTTTGGTTTGAGTCCCACATTCATGCTTGGAATATGGCACGGGGGTGAATGGCTGAAGAGAGATTTGGCTTAGCCATTCTATGGTCGAGTGGAACGTGGAAGTCCCATCCTAGGTTTGGTTTTTTCATCATTAATGAAATGTTATTTGTCCTTGTATTTCTATGAGTATTTTGATGGATTATATGTGGGCTATATGTCTTTACTTTCATGAGTATTTATGTTGTTATTATGTTGGCTATATGTGTGTTTTATGACATCAGCTATGTATGGCTCTCAGCATGTTTTTACTTGTAAATGAATGGATAATGTATCTATGGTCTAATAGATGGTAATGCAGCAAATGACATGAGGGAACAAGGGTTCCTAGTGATTCTCAGATAAGTACAAGATCCCTATGTTTAATTATGTCGATTACATCTGTAGATTACATGCTTGTGACATGTTTGGTGAAATGTCTGTCATGACTAGTAGGGGTCTGATTAAAGTCTTGTTTAACTTATTACTTTTGCATCATTGTTTCCCTGTTATTTTACTGCTCCTAAGTTATCATTCCATTCTAGGCAGTGACTTGGGCTTTGGGACTAGAAAAGTGGCTCAAATCTCGGGGACGCTGGCACATAACTGGAAAATTGAGTCTCGGGACGCTGGCAGGTAAGCTTGTGAGAGAGACTCTAGGTTTTTGGATGCTACCATGCCTATAGCATGAGAGACTGAGTCTTAAGTTACTCCAAACTTCAATAGGACCTAAGGGCAAGCTGTTTGAAGTGTTGTATTGGTTCTCGAGGGTCCAAAATATGATGACTGTTTGTATGTTATGTTTCCGTCAATTCCACTTCCTTAAGGTCACATAGGAGGTCAAATCCAGTCATACTAGCCTCTCATCACATGTTTATCCTGGTTGACATGGTTACTTGGGTAGATGTGGGAGGAAGGTGTTACAGAGTGGTACCAGAGCATGGTTCACCCCTTAGACTAGATAGGCAGTGTGTGTTGGTCATGCATGCATGCTAGTTGCATGTGTGTCTCTTACACTTGCATTCCATGTGTGTGTTTCTTTTGCTTGATGTTGATCATGATGGTAGTAAGGTTGTCATGAGGAACTTGATGTTGATTTTGTGGAATGCATCATCATGAGTATGTGAATGGTTAGATATTTTTATATGTCGCTTACATATTGTTATATGTTGCTTACATGTTATTATATGTCGATTGATTTCCTTCTTGTATGTTTGATTACATGTATCAGTCTTTTAGGTTGGTTGCAAGAATTGATCACTTATGCTCGAATACATGCATTCATGCATATGTGTAGTTGATTAGGCATTACTTATGCATGTTGATGGTTGAATGTGACAATGTCTACAATGGAGTAATGATTGTTGTCATGTATGAGGTCATGGTTTGTGTAGTTGATATGGTCATGCATTGATGACTGGACTCTAACTAGAATGATGTGTATATGGTTGGTACTCATGTATTATATGCAGTTTTCATGCATGTATGGTCTTGGTTATAGTTATGCATGAATTGTAGGTCAAACATGCCTTGCGAAGTCATGGTATGCAATTTAGGTCATTAGGGTGATATTGGTATGTTTGGCTGAGATAGAGCAAAAGATGCAAATCATCATAATGAGGTTGCAGCATTGGAATTTGGGGTAAGAACAGATCATCATACATGTATTGTATGTTTGGCATGTAGGTACGTAAGTCAAGGATTCTTATATGCATTAGGTTTATGTACCTGTATTTTGATGTTATGGTTACATTCATGATGGATGTTAGTTGATTAATGTAGTTATATGCACATGTGTCGGATAGTCAAAAATGATAGTAACAAGTAGTTGTATGCATTGCTTTTGTTGGTTTATATTGGATAATCTAATGATTATTTTATATGTTATTGATGAAGTATCTTATAGGTTAACTTGTTGTTGTTAAATGATAGTTAGCTTGATGATTAGGGTTATAACATTTATACCTTGATGTTATATGTATCACACTAAGTTGGATTGGCCTATGCAGATGGTTAGGGTTACGACATTCAGGTATGAGTTGACTTATTGTGTTGCATTGTGTTGTACTAATCTAAATCGATCATACATATGTGATTTCTATGCATAAATGATAATTGTGTATGAGTTATGATGTAAACATGTTAGATAGTGATTATTTTGGGTATTATGATCTTATTTATGTTTGAGTTAATATCTCGTGAAGTTATATCATGCTAACTAGATTGATTGTGCAGACAAGATTGCCTCCCTTGAGATACATTAATGTATGAACTTGTTTATGTCATCTACCTTGTGCTTGACTGTTTGATTATGACATCTATTTGGTGTTTGAGAGTTTGGTGTCTAGTTTATTTATTTAACATGGTATGTTTGCAAGTTTTTTGAGCATTTGATGAATTGCATAATATGAGTATGTGTTCAAATGATTTTGTTTTAAGATGATTGTACTGACATATATGTGTTGAGTAGTTGATATGTACTTGAATGTAGTTGAAAGTTGTAGCATTATGTCTAATAAGTATGAGTTGACTATGGATTATGACATGATTGTTTGTAAAAGTTGATTTCAAATTGATAAATATGATTGTCCTGATATTTGGAACATGCGGTTGACATGTGCGAGCAGTTGTAGGGTAACATGTTTGGTATTAGCATGACAAAGTAATATTTGATGTGGTTATATAACTAACAATTGGATGATGTGATAGCATGTAATAAGACTCAATTGTAGCAAGATAAATGGTAAAATAAATGATTGGGGTAATAATTCCTTTGGCTATGTTTGTAAACCCTAATTCCAAATGAATGAGTGCTTTGCATACAAGAAGTATTCTTAACCTTGGTTTTGTTTGAAATTATGTGGATGTGTGCTAGATTCATGAACATGTACTTGACAGCTGTATTAGTTAGTCTCTAGTTACAGGTGGATCTATCAAGGAGATTGTTGTACTTTGAAAAATGGCGTGGATGTGCTTAGTTGCAAGAAACATGCTTGGCACAGTGAAGTAAGGTAACTAGTGTATTGTTATGCTTAATTATGCACTGGCAATTATGTGTTTATGGCAGTATGATACAGGGAGTTGCATCGAAAGAGAGGTTGCCATGAAATCTTGAAGAAGGCTCAGGTTGAGCTTTTCTTGGGAACCATGGGGATTGAGTCATCGTGTCTGTTGTTAGACTTGTTCTTTTGGTCTTTTGCAATTATTGCATTTGATGTGCGATTTTGAGTGTGTCTGGTGCATATCTATGCCACTTTGTTGCGGTGTCGTCTTGTTATTGGTTTTCATGGTTTTGTTTCTTGTTTGTTTCTTGGTATTGCCTTTTATGTTTTGAATCTTGGGAATTGGTTGGGAAAGAAGAAAGTTGATGGAGCTTGGGGAGAGTTGTGTGGTACCCAACAGATAATGTAAGAATCAGATGAAGCAACATGCATGAGTAAGCGCAGTGGAAGGTAAGACTATGATAGTCGGTTGGATTGGTTGGTCCATAGTGGTAAGCGGGCGGTGGCAATATAGACATGTGAAAGGTAACTAGAAAAGGTAAAGTAAATGGATCAGGTGTTAGATACCTTGGCTATGTTGGGAACGATTGTTCTCAATATTGTGCATAAATAAAGGAAGTTCTCTTAACCTAGACCTTATGTTATCTGGTAATTATGTTATGATAATGATTATTTTGATGTTTATATATGTACATGTATGTATGTATGTCATTGTATAACAAAATGATGATTGTTTTATGCTAATGAATATATATGCATGTATGTATGTATCTATGCCACTGTTTGACAGGGTCATCAGGAATCATCCTTGTGGATGAATGATTTCTTACGCAGGTGAATGACATGAAGAGGTTCCTAGTCTTACGAGGAATCAATTGAGAAGAGTAATCATGAAAAACATACAAGGTCAATATCATATGGTTATGAGCTGATATTACGTGATTATATTATGTCTATGTTATGGATAGGTTATACCAAGGGATACAACAACGAAATGAAATCAGTGTGGTCTGCGACATGCTGGGACAAGCATGGATAAGGCACTGTAAGCAAGGTTTCTTGGTAAAAACAATGTTGTTTTGGATGTGTGGTACTATTGTTGTGCACATGTTGCATATGTGATGTAATGTGCATGTAGTGTTGTGTGGATATTGCATATGCAGTGCTTGGTATAGACAAGGCTATGCACATGTTGTATATTTAGTGCTATGTATATATGGCATTGTATGCATGTTGTACATATGGTACTATGTACATATGGTGTTGTGTGCATGTTGTACATATGGTGTTGTGTGCATGATTGTACAAGTGTTGTTGTGAGCATGTGGTGTAATGTACATGTGGTACAAGTGTCATTGTGTGCAGATGGTGCTATGTATATGTTGTGCATGTAACGTTGTGTACATGTGGTGTTGTGCATGTGGTGCTATGTACATGTGGTATTATGTACACATTGTATAGGTGGTACGATGTACATGTGGCATTGTGTACACGTTGTGCAGGGGGTGTCGTGTACATGTGATGCTAAGCACACATTGTGTAGGTGGTGCCTTGTACATGTGGTACTGTGTATGTGTTGTACATATGGTATTGATGTACATTGTGTATGTATACATGTTGTGTTGTGTTGTACACTGGGTGTAGGTGTATGTTTTGTATGTCAGGAGTAGATGCATGGTGTTGTTTGACATGTGTAGTTGCATGTGTGTGATGCACACTATGTGTATAAGCACATGGTTTAGGAGAAGACACTTGATGTTTTTATGGCATGGCAACCAATTCAGAGTGTGTATAGAATAAAGACAAAGGTAGAATCTAAGGATTGATTAAAGGATAAGTATCAATATTTTATTTTAGTTTTATTATGCATGTGATTTATGATTCTAGTCTATGATAATTATATGTGATCTATGATTCTAGTTTATGATGGTCACATGTGAATTATGATGTTGATCTGCGACAGTTGTGTTTTGAGCTAACCAGATGTGATATGTTTATGCATGATGTTTGATCAAACAATTAGTTTGACTTGCTGTGGCTGGAAGCAAACAGAATTGCAAGTGTACCTTATTGATGAGCCACCAGTGAGGTATGATTTGAAGTTATTTCAATTTATTTTGAATCTAATGGAAATTATGTGCTTGGAATAGGAATGCATGAACATGCTTGGTTGAGTGGTTGAAATTGACTGCAAGAATTAGCAACGACAATGAAAGGAATTGGAACATGCAATAATATGCTAGTAAAGCACCTCAGGAGCAGGGCCATTATGGGACACTGGTACCCAATAACGTCCATTGATTTCCATGAGCATGTTATGACTAGTATGATGGTTTGAGGCAGGTATATGCCTTGGTTTTTGTATCTTCGGATGCGAGGAAGCCTTGCAAGGGATGGACTGGCCGAGATGGGGGTGCCAACTAAACTTGGAAGGTGAGTGACTACACGGAAGGAGTTGACTAGATTTCCCGAGGGACTGTGTAGCAGAGAAGGGAAGACCGAGGATGGATTTGTTTTGGTCATTAGTATTTCCTGATGCACATTGAGAGTGTGCCCTGGAACAATGAGCCAGTAACTGTTCACTGAGAGGACAAGTGGCGCAAGATTGTAGCGTTGGACATTGGATGCAGCTTTGACTATGGCAGTGGATTATGGACTTCCTGGGAAGGAGGTGAATCCTGGTATTACTTTGAAGGTGGAGGTGTGACCCTCTAGATACCCTTGATTATTAATACGGGCATCGTATCCCTTATTTGATGGTTTATCAAATGTACATATGTGTATATGCGGTTATTGTAAATACCGTAACGAGTTATCTTATAAAGCTCTAGTATGCGGCATGGTTGTTATCTGGTCATGTTGTCATGATGTTTTTCTTTTGAGCAGGTCATTTATTGTAGATAGTGCAACAATCTATGTTATAAAGCTCCATGGGCAGTATGTTTTTTTTTCAATAGTCATGTTGGTTATAGGTGTCATTGAACATCAAGGATGGTGTTCCCCCAAGGGGGAGGGTTCTGTAACAACCCTAGTGAAAATTCCATGTAAAATATATATATATAAGGCCACGATGATGGGACACATTCCAAGTTGAATGGTGAGGGAAACATCCTAATGGGTGTTGATTCGGTTTATTATGGCTAAGGAAATTGGAAATGGCAATGGCTAAGGCTTTGAAAAGGAAAAATGGAATTTTGACACATCTATTTACGAAAATAAAGGAAATTAGGAGAAAAGGAAGGTGAAAGGACATAGGTTGCATGTGAGGAGGAAACTGAAGGAAAATAATGGAAAATGAAGAAAATAAAGGCCTCATTAATAAAAAGACTTATGAGGATTAGTTGGAAAGCTCTTAGTCAGTGTAAGCTCTTCGCTCAGGCTTAGTCAGTGTTAAGATTTTTCTTTGGTTATGCATGGGATCAAGAAGGGAAAAAATCAAGTAGGGAAAGGCATGATCAAACAACTACAATATTATTCTTTGTAGTTATCGATTTTCATGTGTATTTTCCTTGCTAGATTTGGCATGCATGGTATTGCATGTGGTTCTTTTTTTGTTATGGCATGGATTTTTCTAGGTGTAACAGTGTTTTCAGCCTATCCTTGCCATTTCTGGATAGCCATGGTGTGATGGGGTTCTCATGTTTTGGTTGATTTGGATTGCCTGATGGATTCGAAGCTGAGTGAGGTGGATATCTAAAATGATAGAGTACATGGCCTAGTGATCCCTGAACCAGACTGTGGATCATGGTAAAGCCACTGGCCTAGTGACCTCTAATCCAAACTGTGGGTTAAGGTAAATCTAGGATTGTGTTGCCTCGGTGGGCCTAGGAATCCTTGCCAGTGAATGGAAGGATATACGGTAAAGCCAAGAGGTGGTTTTCTCTCCATTGGGCCTAGTAATCCTGGGTTTGAGATATGCAGTAAATCCTGGAGAGTGGGTCTCGTTTTAGGGCCTAGTGATCTAGGTTTGGATTGCGGTAAAGCTTGAGAGATTAGGAGGTAGGAAAATTCCTCACGGTGTAGTTGGCGAAATCCAATGGAATCCATGATTGTTTGGCCTAGTGATCAAGTGGAGATCATGGTAAAGCCTATTATGACGTGTTCATTGTGTTTGCCTAGTGATTCATGATGGATTACAATAAAGCCAGGTTTCTATTGATGAGAGTGAGGTGCTTTAGCCTTGGTATGCCCTGGTTGGTTCTTTTGGTTTGAGTCCAACATTAATGCTTGGAATATGGCAAGAGGGTGAATGATTGAAGAGAGATTTGGCTCATCCATTCAATAGTCGGGTGGAACGTGGAAGTCCCATCCTAGGTTTGGTTTTTGCATCATTAATGAAAGGTTATTTGTCCTTGTATTTCTATGAGTATTTTGATGGATTATATGTGGTCTATATGGTTGTACTTTCATGAGTATTTATATTGTTATTATGCTGATTATATGTGTGTTTTATGACAACAGTTATGTATGGCTCTCATCATGTTTTTACTTGTAAATGAATGGATAATATATCTATGGTCTAATAGATGCTAATGCAGCAAATGACATGAGGGAACAATGGTTCTTAGCTATTCTCAGATAAGTACAAGGTCCCTATGTTTAATTCTATTGGTTACACCTGTAGATTACATGCTTGCGACATGTTTGACAAAATGCTTTTCATTGCTAGTAGGGGCCCGATTAAGGTCTTGTTTAACTTATTGATTTTGCATCATTGTTTCCATGTTCTTTTACTGCTCCTAGGTTATCATTCCATTTTGGGAAGTAACCTGGACTTTGGGCCTGAAAAAGTGGCTCAAATCCTGGGGACATTGGCACAAAACTAGAAAAATGAGTCTCTAGACGCTGGCAGGAAAGCCTGTGAGAGTGACTTTGGGTTTCTGGACATTGTCATGCCTACAACATGAGAGTGTTTGAATATTAAGTTGGTCAAAACTTCAATGGGACCCAAGGGCAAGCTGTATGAAGTGTTGGATTAGTTTCTGAGGGTCCTGAACCTGGTGTTGAATGTCTGTGTGTGATGTTTCCATCGATTCCACTTCCTTAAGGTCACATAAGAGGTCAAATCCAGTCATAGTAGCCTCTCACCACATGTTTACCCCAGTTGGCATGGTTAATTGGGTAGATGTGGGAGGAGGGAGTTACAGAATCAAAGGAGAATGATCTCCAAATGCATATTGATCTTGGGGACGATGGAAGGTACATTTCTACCATGATTGGTACAGTAAGCTTTAAGAGGGAGTTGATATCCCCTCTTCACCTCAAATATATCATGTTTGTACCAAGCTTGAAGAAGAACCTCATCTATGTATTCGTTTTGGAAGATCGTGGCTATGATGTTATTTTCAATAAAGGGAAAGACTTTCTGAGACACATAGCTACTAGGCAAGTGAAGCAGATTGGGGTTCGTGTGAAGAACCTATAAAAACTTGACGTGGAAAATTGAATTGCATTAAGCAGTAAGGTAGAGAAAGTGAAAAGTTGAGATGTTGGTGAACTGTGACACAAAATACTTGGTCATTTTCACCATGGTGCCCTTAAAATTATGCAACAAATAACCATTGGACTCCCTGAAGGATCACTTGAGCAACAGGATGTTTGCAAGGCTTGTACCTTAGGGAAGTATGTAAAATACACATTCCATGATCGAGACATAAAAGCAAATGTATTCTTGGAGAGAGTCCACTCTGATGTTTATGGACCCTTCTTGAGAACCTCCACTGCCATACATAAATACTATGTTATTTTTATTGATGATTTCTTAGGAAAATGTTGGATCTTCTTCATGCAAAAGAAGGATGAGACATTCTCAAAATTTGTAGAATTCAAGGCATTAATTGAGTAATAGAATGATAAGAAGGTGAAGGCTCTCAAGAGCAACAATGGAATTCAGTAGGTTTCGAATGACTTCAAGGACTTTTGTTCCAAAGAAGGAATTCGAAGAGAACTAACAACTCCCCACAACCCACAATAGAATGGGGTAACAGAGAGAAAGAACTGGAGCATTGTGGGAGCTGCAAGAGCTATGCTACATGAACAAGGCATGCCACTGCATTTGTGGGTAGAGGCATGTAACACAATAGTCTACTTGCAGAACCCTAGTCCTCATCAAATTCTTGGTATGATTACATGAAGGAGGCCTTCTCGGGGAGAAATACATATGTATCTCATTTTAAAATATTTGGAGCCTCTGTTTACTGTCATGTCTCCAAATATTTGAGGAAGAAACTTAAGTTGACAACAAAGTTGGGATTTTTTGTGGGTTACACCGAAACTCCACAAAATTATCGGGTGTACTTACCTTCCCCTAGAATGATGTTTCTTAAAGGGATGTGATTTTTTATGAGGAGAAAGAAATGAGATGCTCCCTTGAGAGAGAGATTTAAATCCCACCAGAAGAGGAGTTTTTAGCTCCAAAGGAGAAGCCTTAGGAAGAGCCTTAGAAATTTATGGAGCAACCACAAATGGAGGATCAGAGATGAGGTAGAGTGGAGACATCCACTCAAGTAAAACCATCCAGAGAAGGCATAAAAAGAACCAGGGAATCTGAAAGACTGGTGCAGGGTAAGAGGGAGAATGTGGGAGCTCCTTTAAATTTGCGTCGGAAAATGAGGTCCCTTGAGAGGTACACTGGCTACATGGATTTATTCACTGATCTAGTAGAGACCGAGCCATTATCTTTTGAGGAAGCAATTAAAAAAATAGTTTGGGTTGATGCAATGGTGGAAGAATATGAATCCATCATAAAGAAAAGTGTTTTGGAAGTGGTCCCAAGACCGACATAAAAATTAGTTGTGGGTTCAACATGGATCTTCAAAGTTAGCCATGCAACAAATGAAAGCATAGAGAAGTATAAGGTCAAATTTGTGGCCAAAGGATTCTCTCAAATTTATGGAATTGACTATGAGGAAACCTTTGCTCCCATAGAAAGGTATTCATCCATTAGATCAATTCTTGTACTGGTTGCACAGATGGGGTGGAAGATCCACCAGATGGATGTAAAAACATCATGTCTCAATGGTGTTATTGAGGATGAAGTATACATAGAGAAACCACAAGGTTTTGAGACATTTTATTATGAGTCTCATGTGTTCAAACTCTGGCGAGCATTATACGGTTTCAAACAAGCGCCCTGAGCTTGGTACACTCAGATTGATGGTTATCTCACTAGACTAGGCTTCACCAAAATTGAAGCAGATGTGAACCTATATCATATTTTAGTAGAAGATAAATTGTTTATCATTGTTTTATATGTTGATGATTTAATATTGATAGGTGATGAGTAGTTGATCAGTTCTTGCAAGGATAACCTTGCAAGGGAATTTGAGATGAAAGGCATGGGTCTCGTTTCCCACTTCTTCGGGCTGGAAGTATGGAAAGGTGATGGGGAATTGTTTTTGTATCAAGGAAATTATGCCACCAAGACACTGCAAAGATTTCACATGGAGAGTTTTAAGCCCATGGAGACACTTCTAGCCACCAACTAGAGGAAGGAGAATGCCACTTTAGGTGAATAGGTTGATGCTACCGTTTACCGACAGCTAGTGGTTTCATTGATGTATCTTGTAAACACATGACCAAATATGTGCTATGAATTCAACCAATTGATCCAAGCTATGGTTAGGCTGACCAAATTGTATTGGAAGGAAATAAAGCATGTTTTATGGTACCTCAGAGGCACTACCTAGTATGGATTATGGTACAGACATAAAAAGGGAGTAAATTTGCATGGTTTCACATATGCATATTAGGTTGGGAGTCCATTTGACTGAAAGAGTATATCAGGTGCAATTTTCAGTGTTGGGTCTGCAACAATTTCCTAATACAGGAGGAAGTAGAGGTCTATGGCACTTAGCTCAGAAGAAGTTGAATACATGGCTGTAAGTCAAGCATCATGTGAGGCGATTTAGATGATAAAGATACTTGTGGGACTGTTTGGTGAGGAGATGGATCCAACTGTGATTTATTGTGATAATCAGATTTTCATTAAGCTCTCTGAGAATCCAATATTTCACAATTGATCCAAGCATCTCTCTCTCTCTCTCTCTCTCTATATATATATATATATATATATCCAAAATGATGATCTCTCTCTCTCTCTCTCTCTCTCTCTCTCTCTCTATATATATATATATATATATATATATATATATCCAAAATCATCATTTATGGGATTGTGTGCAAAGGAGGATAATGTTGCTACAATACATTCTGACTAAGGAACAAGATGCTGGCATCTTGACAAAGGTTTTTCCAAGAGAGAAGCTCGAATTCCACAGGCGCAAGATAGGGGTGGTTGATAATCCCTTTCTTGCGAAGAGGGAGTGTTGAGAAGTGTAGCAAGAAAGGCTCAATTTGGCTTAACCTTGGTCAAATTGAGAAAATTCGAAATTTCCACATCAGCAGACAACTTAAAGGAAGTCAACTAAGGTGACATGTCTCTTTTCACTTAGTTAGCTTAGTAAATTTGAGTTAGAGGGATTAGAGTTTAGTTATGAATGTGTCATTGCTATTTAATAGCAATCCAATTCAGTTATTTCCATTTGTACTAAGTTAAACTAGTTCTAACAGTGAATAGAACTAGTTGGATGTTAGTTGTGTAGTGGAACAATAACTTAACTGAGAGGTCATCCAGTTAACTAATCAATCAACCAAAAATAGCTCATGCATGCAAGGAATTTCATTGCTCAGTTGTGGTGGAGATTCCAAGGCAGTGTAACATAATTTGTAAAATAGTGTTGAGTGTACAGGTGTTGCATGCAATCAATGATCAATACATGGGAATTGCACAATCATTTTGGAGGAAATTCCTAAAGAATAGAGGTGAATTTCCTCAGGATTTGCGTAAGGAAATAGGGGTTTTGGTGAGAAAATGTTTGGCTATGTGATGGCCATAGCTTATTCACTGAGTAGGGGAAAAAATATTCTTTTGCAAGTTGGGCTCAGAGCTGGAGCTAGCAATTGTAATAGTTTCTCAATTCATTGATTAATGCAAACATGCTTGAGGGGTTTCCCCAGTGGGGTTCCCCTAGAAATCACTGTGTATTTGTGGTTTTTCTTATTGAATGTCTACACATGTTGTTCTAAATTTTGAGTTTCATTTCGCAGATCAGTAGAGTAAAATTGTGTCTCTTGATTTTAGATTAAATTTCTTGAGCAATTACAATTCTATCAAATTTCTGCATTTAATTTATTCCAAAGGCCAATCATCCTCATCCACAGTAACTTTATCCATTATTGGAGGAGTACTCAATGCACCCACTACTTGGCCAAATACTATTTGCTTAAAATTCAGATGCTTTGCAGATTTCTAAAGAACACTCATTGTTAGCTATACTTACCATGACCCTCTTAAAATGAAGCAATTTGGAATTAAACTCATCTTTAAATGGTTTTCCCCAAATTGATTCTCCTCCTTTGTAGTTATTCCATAGTGTTCTCTTCTACCCTGTCAAAGAATAGCTGGAGTCAAAAATCAAAGATTTGGACCAATATTTGCAGCCAAAACTCGTATAACTCATCGAGAGTTATTTAGTCAATCTTACAACAATATCTTCTGCATCCTCAACATGTATGTGTTGTCCCTTTGGCCAAAGCCAATACAATCATTTTATCCAGAATAAATAATATTCTTTGAGCACACATATCACTTATATATTTTGTTTTAAGAATATGTCACCCATGTATAATATAAAAAAAATGATGTGCTACACATAGAATGCGTCGATTAGCACTATAGCTTGATAACGTTGGTCCTTTGGAACTTGTCACACGATTCACTGGATGGGTGTAATAACTAATATAAATGCGATTGTCCTGCTATTTTCGATAACATCACTTGTCATTGGTGTGTTTCTCTCGAATGATCATTTTTGTGCGCATGTATTGGCTCTATTGTTTGCTCCTCCCTTATCGCTTTGCATGGGCACTAACCTTGTGATTTTCCTTATGATTCACAATTTTTTAGTTTGCTCATCAATTAGTAGACTAAGGCACTTGGCTCATGAGATGAAACATTGACTTAGATATTGGGGGCTAGGACCCATTTTTTAAATAAAAAATAGTTTCCCTGTATAATTGAGAGCGAAAATTGCTTATAAAGCCATTTTTAGGCTAAAACTAATTTTTTATTTTTAAACAAAAACTAGCATAGCTAGGGCCATGAAAACCATTTAATCTATATTGAAAAACTATCATTGTATTTTTCCAATGAATGTGATTTTGGTTGGAGCTTGTTTGAGAAAATTTTAGAAATATGAATGTAAAAAATTTAGCTACAACATCGGCTCCAAGTGAGGACAACGTATTTCTAGCAGGACACAAAGAATTGCAGGCCAATAGTCTTGTTGGGCATGGAGTCAGAATTTTGATTCTTCTTGTAATGCAAAATATCTCAGTAGATTTATTCTCTAGATCATTACCCTTTATTGAAAACTCTCCAACCAAAATCAAAATTGTTAGAACTTGCAAACTAAAAAATTAAATGCTCAATTGTTGAGCTTGTTTATTTACATCACCCATTTCCTCAGGTATATGCAAATTTCCAAATGTGGGTAATATTATGAAAGAAAATATTTTTGGTGTGCAACTGATGAATGAAGCCCATAATAAACATGACATGGGCCATAAAATCTTTTTCATAACAACATATCTATAACTGCAAACCACTGGTATTCCAAAATATTTATTTTTCAAGGACTCGGAAAAATAATACTCCATCATATCTGCCACTAGATGTTCAAGGAAGTTTCTTATTAGTATTCGCCTTTGCACAAACTCCACTTTTGAGGTTTGAATGTCAGCAGCTTGATTTCCATTTTCTGCTAACAACCATTTAGGCTTAAAAGAACAATTCAAAATTTGTTTCCCATAATGCTGGTGTTTTTCATGCAATGTCAATTCTTGATAAAGACCTTTATCTACTAACAACTGTGCTTAAGAATCTGCACTAGGATGAGTTATTGAATAGTACACCATGGTGGCAACTTCAAGAGGTCGAATTTTCTTTGGCATGTTGAAATAGAACTTCTAAAACCTCCTATTAAATTTAGTTATTGATTCATTGTCCTCCCTCCGCATAGTATATAATTCTAGAAGATGACTATCATATGACTTGTGCTCACCCCAATATCTAAGTAAGATGTCCTGAAAACCCTGTCATGAACTAATTGAACTAGCCTTTAAATGTTGGAACCATTATTGAGCATCCCTCTTCAATGAATGACAAAACAACCTCAAAGCCACATCTTCATAAACTACAAACTTGTCCAAAAAATACTCAAATTCCAAAACATGTTGTTCCACTGTAACACCATTGTTTTCTCCACTGAAATTTGGAAGAAACTTGAAATTTTTTGAATGATAATCATGAAGTATTGTGGGTAGCTTTAGGGGTTTGAAGATTTCCTTGATTTTGAACTAACTATCAGTGGATTGTTTGTGAGACAAACTGGTGGTTTTCAAACATGATGAATCATAATTTTTTTTTATGTTTAGATTGTGACTGGTTAATTTTCAGGATTTGTAATATAGACATCATTTCTCTCCTTAGATTCAGGGGATGAAATCATCCCAAAATCAATAATACAAGAAGAAGGGAGGTCTTCTTTTTCAATAAAGGATGTACTTTTTGGGTTTTATAATATTTTGATAATATACAACATGAAACAATCCTTTTAATGTGTAGGGGAAGTAGATGACGAAGTTGATAAGAAAAAATAGAGATTCCTTGAAAAACTTCAAAGTCTGATACCTAATTTTTCCATGTTGCTTCCTCATTTTCTTGTTAGCAAAATTTCTTCACTAGTGAAGTCCTCAGTCTTGGAGTCGCCAGGTGAATAATAAGCAACCAATATTTGGTATCCATACCTTGTTCACCTTCAAGAAATATATCTTAATACCAAGGGAAAAATAGTTTCATTTCTCTGTTCCCTGGCAACGATGCCAAAATATTTTGTAACCCTAGAGACAATTTATGGCTACAGGGAGCCAGTCCTCGTGACATCCAAAAAACTAATTAAGATTTTAAAATAGGTGGCCAGAGGGATTGACCATGAGAGCTTGCAACGAATCTTCTAATTCAAAACCCTCGCCTTCAAAGCTAGAATGGCCGGAAATATTGGGAGTTGCAGGGACTTTGAACTAAATAAATAGTTTAGAAGAGAAATAAAGAAGACAAAGTTTAAGCCCCCTCAATTAAGAATCTAACTTCAAACTTCTGCAGAAAGAATGGTAAAAGACTGATAAATGTGTCTGAGTTCCTAGATGTGGAGCACTTCATTAAGGGTTTCAAGTTTAAATAACATGAGTACAAATAAATAAATTCATGAAAAATTAAACTGAAACAACCAGTTGCATCTTACACCATTCCAATCGAGGAAAAACATAAATGAAATGACGAATATAAGAGAAAACAATGTCTACAATTACACCCAAAGTTGGAATAAAAATTGATTGCTATCTAATTCTTGAGAGATTTCTCCGTTACAAGAGATTCATAACTCTAGAACTCTGAAGCCCCACAAAATCTAATTCTGAGACCTCCATTCCCCTAGTCTAACTTTCCAAGAATTGGTTATGGAACTAATTTTTAGATAGTTATATAAGTGTCTCTTCTCACAAATAATAACTCTTCTCTTTTTAGATACACCGGGGCTTATTTTAGTTTTTTGGAATGCGTTTATAATTTTAATATTAAATACAATGAACCCTTCCTTTAATAAGGTCTTGTACATTACATGTCAAAAATATATCTCTGAGTTTGAGCCAAACAAAATGAGATATGTGTAGATCCCTCAAGCTATTAGTCAAATGGTATGGTGTAGCTATGGTGGATGGGCGCAAGTTTTAATGGAAGTTGGATGATGCATTGGCTTTGGCCTTTGTCTCATGCCAATGTTAGTAAAACCACTGTAGTTTTAAGAAAACCAAAAACATCTTCATGACCACTTTGAGTGGTTTCTAGAAATATTATTATTATTATTATCCAATTTTAAAGTCATGGCTAAGCCAGACACCAAATTGGTGTATGAGACCCCCTTGTTTGTGGGACAATAGACCCACTTCCGCACAACGATTTTGATTGCTAAGTCTACGGAGGCATACATGCTCCACCCCTTCCCGTTTTGAACTTATGGCCTCTTAAGAGGAAACACATGCTGTTAACCATTAGGCAACACTTGCTCTTAATCATTAGGCCCATACTCTTAAGTATAAAGAAGTGGTGTCACGACAAATTCTAACCGTTAACATGTAGATAAACCGCTTATGAAAAACCACTCGTGGGAGCTCTCCTTAACATAAACTCCATGTAGTCTATGTTTTCGAGATTTTGTGGATTTGGATGAAGATCATTATAGGTCATTGATTGCTTCGGCACTCAATATAAATTTTGGTTCTTCTCTCTCATCTGAATCATAATCCAGATTTACATTGGGAGGAACAATCGTATCTAGTGTTTCTTGTCATTTTCGAGCACGTTCAACAGGACTGTTTAGCAGCTGTAATTTCTCTATACATTCTCTTTGACAATCTATAGTACATTCTAGAAATTCACTCCTTTTGGAAATGTCTTAATAGTCAGCCCGCACAAAGAACGATGCTTCAAATCCAACATTTGTAGTCGAAAACTTTAAAGCTTTCTTAACGTAGCCATAATCACTGCCATACACATTGTTTAACAGAGAGCTTAGCTTATGTGGAAATCAAGCTTTGACTATTGACTATTGTTGCTTGGAGAAAGTTGCATTTTTTTTTTCTCCCAAACCACCTTCACTATCTTTATAAAGTGTCACCATTATAGTTAATCTTCACACCTCATGAGTACAAAACGGCTCAAATTCGAAACCTGCCACGCTAATATCTTTGACTATGTTTGATCTTTGAATCCTTTCCTTCTCATACATATAACTATGATTTCCATCGTAATGTTGGGTTGTAGTGATGTATTGGATCAATCTAAGCCCTCGGATAAGTATTATGAAAACCCTAACTGAACTCCTTTGCGTGCTACCATGGACAACTGCAACCATATGGGCTCCAAAATAGAAAAGGAGAAGTAAAAATACCCTCACTGCAACTACGATGTATTCCTCTGGTACTGCCAAGAACTTTTGAGGATTTCCATGTCGTTGTGTTTAGGATAAGTCTCAGTTAATAAGTAATTCTTTAGATACCAAAGTAGAACCGTGCTGCTTATCAAGATGGTATTTCAGAGTAGCTTCACGATGATTTTTATGAATCTGCTCTCCTGATGCAAGATAACATAGATAGTCTAATTACCTTCACTAGAAGGCAGTTTGATAAAACAAAAGAGTCCCCCATCTTCGAGCTCTGCAAAATAAAAAGACTAGGGCCAACTGTCCAAATTGCCACAGTGCTCACCAACTTAAAATTCACATAAGCTAGGAAAATAATTGAGCAAACTCGATCCCAAACTCGTTAATTGAGCAAACTCGATCCCAATCTCATCAGCTATAGAAATGAGGTCGGAACATTAATATCTGAGAGTCAAATTTTGAATCTGAAAGGAAAATGGATAACAGGGGATGTGATGCACAACAACAAATAAGTATTCCTCATATTTGTGCTCATTGTAAGGATTAACAAAAATAACTTCTCCAATTATTTTAATTTCTTTCAAAGGCCGATCATCCTCATCCACAGGAACCTTATCCATTGTTCGCAGGAGTAATTATGCACCCACTAATTGACCAACCATTGTGTGCTTAAAATTAAAATGCTTTGTATATTTGTAAAGAACGCTCGTTGTTAGCTATACTGACCATGCCCCTCTTGAAATGAAGCAATTTGGAATTAAACTCATCTTTAAAAGGTTTTCCCCAAATTGATTCTCTTCCTCTGCAGTTCTTACATCGAAATTTTGTCTACCATGTCAAAGAATAGTTGGAGTCAAAATCAAATATTTGGACCAATATTTCCAGCCATAACTCACACAACTCATTTAGAGTTATTAGATCAATCTCAGTTGTATCTTCTGCATCCTCAACATGTATGTGCTGACCCTTTGCACAAATCCAATACAATCATTTTCTCTAGAATAAACAATATTCTTTGGGCACACATATTACTTATATATTTTGTTTGAAAGGATATGTCACCCATGTATTATATAAACAAAACAATGTGCTGCACATAGAATGCGTTGATAAGAACTTTAGCTTGATAAGGTGGGGTCTTTGGAACTTGTGCCACGGTTCACTGGATGGGTGTAATAACTCATATAAATGCCATTCTCCTGCTCCTGTTGATAACATCGCTTGCCATTGGTGTGTTTCTCTCGAATGATCATTTTTGTGCGCTTGTGTTGGCTCTATCGTGTACTCCTCCCTTATGGCCTTGCATGGGCTCTAACCTTAGTTTTCTCATCAATTAGTAGACTAAGGCACTCGGTTCATGAGATGAAACATTGACTTAGATATTGGGGTTAGGACCTTTTTATAAGAAATAGTTTAGATGTATTAAAAAGCGAGAGCAAAAATGGTTTATAAAGCCATCTTTAGTCCAAAACTAATTTTTTATTTTTAAACAAAAACCAACATAACATTTAATATATATTGAAAACCCATCATTGTCTTTTTCCCATGAATGTGATTTTGGCTTGAGCTTGTTTGAGCAACTTTTAGAAATCTGAATGTAAAAAATTTAGCTACAAAACAATGCACTAGATATGTTCCGAGCTTGACCTTGACCATGGGAAATTATTCGATGACATAACATTTCTTTGTGGTTGATGTGTCAGAAACCAATGTGGTGTTGGGTGTTCAGTAGCTATATTCTTTGGGATGTGTCACCACTGATCAGAAGAGGTTAGAGATTGAGTTCATGGGACCAGATGGGAGGCAAGCAGTATTGAGGGACATGCCCTCATATTTGCCACAAACAATATCTCAACACAGGACGAACGCTGACTTGAGACGCGGGGACATAGCATGTGCATCAGAGTTGTGTATTTCAGAGACAGGGAAGCAAAAACAACCACATCCAGATATCTTGGCACTATTAAAGAAGCATCAAGCATTCAACCGGGGACATTCCTCCAAGTCGTCCACTAGATAAAGGGTTTAAGCATACTATAGAGTTGTAGGAGGGAGTGCATGTAGTCATCACTAATCCCTACAAACATCCCAAGGCATATAGAGATTAGATCGAGAGAGCCATACATGAGTTTCTAGCCTTGGGACACATCATACCTAGTTCTAGTCCCTTTGCTTCTTCAGTTGTAATGGTGAAGAAGAAGGATGGGACACTTCGCATGTGCATTGATTCCAGGGCCCTCGATAAGAAGACACAAAAAATAGGTACTTGATCTCACGCATTGATGAATTGATGGATGAAATTAGAGGATTTAAGTACTTCTCTATGATAGACTTATGTTCGAGATACCATTAGATTCAAGTGAGAGAGAAGGATATCCCGAAGACTACATTTAGATGCCATTATGGACATTTTGAGTTCTTGGTGATGCCCTTTGGGCTAACATAAGCAACAACTACTTTTTAGTCTTGCATGAACCATGTGTTCTGCAAGAAATTGTGGATATTTATGCTGGTATTTTTCGATGATATTTTGATTTACAGCAGGACATGGGAGGAGCATTTGCAACGCCTGGAGGAGGTCCTACACATCTTGGAGGATCAATATTTCTATGTCAAGATGTCTAAGTGTGAGTTTGGATTGACAGAGATGTTGTATCTGGGGGATGTGATTGGGGGGGATGGAGTTAGGGTCCATCAAGAGAATATCAGGTCTATATTGGATTGGCCTGCACTCAGCAATGTGACGGAGTTGAAGGGTTTCTTGGGCATATGCACTTACTACAAGTGGTTTGTGAAGGAATTTTCACAGCTAGTCGCACCCCTCACAGACTTGATGAAGGGAGAATTTGAGTGGACAGACATGGAACAGAGGATTTGGAGTGCCTCAAACAGGTGATGATCAACTATCCAATTTTGTCTCTACCGGATTTTTCACGACCCTTTGTATTGGAGTGGGATGCATCTAGAGAGGATATTGGAGTAGTTATGACATAGGGAGGCCACCCGATTGCATTTGAGAGATGGAAGCTACAACCACATGAGAGATTGTATTCCATCTATGATAAGGAGATGTTGGCCATAATGCATGCATTGTCCAAATTCCAACATTATTTGGTGGATAACAGGTTCAAAGTGAAGACTGATCACAACAGTGTTCGATTATTTTTGGAGCAAAATGAGCTTCAAGAGAGGCAACATAAATGGGTAAGTAAAATATAGGCCTTTGATTTTGAGATTGAGTATGTCAAGGGCAAGCATAATGTGGTGGCAAATGCACTATCTAGGAGGCCCACTACACTCTCACTTATCGACATCACCCAGGATTGGAGGATGCAGTTTCTAGTAGAGTACTCCAAGGATCAACAAGCATGCGAGATCTTGGATGGTACTTTTGGGGATGATGAATATCGAGTGATGGATGAGGTCATATATTATAAGGACAACATATATTTGGTGCTAGGCACATAGTTGAGAGAGAAATATTTATCATGTAGCACATGAATCACCTATAGTAGGCCATCAGGGGTTTTTCAAAACCTACCGAAACATCAGGGAAGTGTTTTACTTGGAGAGGCCTTAAGGAGGGTGTTCTGAGGCATGTACATGAGTGTGATGTTTGCCAGAGGAATAAGGGGGAGCAAACAAATCTAACCGGTTTACTTCAACCTCTTCCTATTCCAGAGAGGAAGTGGGAGATCGTATCTATGGATTTTATCACAGGGCTTCTAACTATTTAGGGGTGTGATTGCATATATGTGGTAATGGAAAAACTAAACAAGTTTTCTCACTTACTCATTATTCCATCCAGATCTTCTGCCTCAGAGATAATTGAGCTTTTCTCCAGGGAGGTATTCAGGTTGCATGTTCTTCCCATGACCATCATCAGTGACTGAAATCCCATATTTATGAGGTCATTTTGGCAGGAGTTATTCATCTTGGTGGGCACTGAGCTCACTCCTAGCACTAGATACCACCCCCAAATAGATGACATACAAATATTGTGAATAAATGGTTGGAGGGATATTTGCGGAACTATGTGATAGGGCAGTAGTGTGCATGGGTGAAGTGGCTTCACATGGGAGAGTACTGCTACAACACCACTCACCACATTTCCATCAATATGTCAAATTTTCGATCCCTTTATGGTTATGATGCATTATTATTTGCTGACATGATTTTTGAAGACAACCAAGTCCCAAGGGAAAAGGATTGGATACAAGAGATCCTAAGGGATCTCAAAGACAACTTGCTGACAACGCAGAATCAACACAATATATATGTAGATAGGCATGGTGTAGAGAAGCATTTTGAGGTGGGAGACCTAGTTTTCTTGCGTCTCCAACCATAGAGACAGTCAACACTGAAGCAAGAGGGAACTGAGAAGCTCAAACCACATTTTTATGGGTCATACAGGGTGACCTGGTGAGTTGGAGAGGTGGCCTATGAGTTGGAGATTCCACCAGGATGCAAGGTGCATAATGTGTTCCATGTGTCTTGCCTAAAAAAATCCTTGGGACAACCGGTTACAACTGTTGTAGAGTTGCCACCCTTGGATGATGAGGGACGTTTGATTTTGATACATGAGGCCATATTGCAGGAAAGGGAGAGGAAGCTCGAGAAAAAGACTATCAAAGAATTTCTTAGTAGGTGGAAGTATCTACCAGAGGAGGATTCCACTTGGGGGGAGAATATATTCTAGAACATCTAGCATTGCAGTTGCTTGAGGACAAGCAACATTTGGGAGAGGAGGACTTTCATGTCCCAAATTAATAATTTTGCTAAGGAGATTTTGAATTTTGCAATTTCGGTGATAATATAGTATTTAATAAATAAAACTTAGGAAAAATGGGTTGTGGAGGTTTAATTTAATTTTTGGAGAAAAAGGAAGGCTCAACTTAAGAAAAAGAAAACAATTAAAGTGGCATTAAGTTGTGAGGGTCACTCAAGAAAGAGAAATTGAAATCCCTAGGAAAATCGAACCACAAGAGAAGGCGGATGAGAAAGGGGGGTCGAATTGGTGGAACCCACAAGTAAAGGGTGAGCAACAATTATAAAAGTAAGGGAAGAGCCTCCTTTTTGCATCTTTTGGCATTTTATTTTCCAAACTAGAGGGTTAGCTTGAGCTACCTAGCCAAGTCAACCAATGTTGTTCAAGACAAGGAATTTCCAAGCAGGAATTCTAACCCTTCTTTAGTGAACTTCGAGTGTCACTCTAGAAGAGAAATTTGTGAGCGGAGTGTGGTATTTTGGAGGACCGATTTTGTAACATCCCTGGTGAAAATTCCGTGTAATAAAAGTTAATAAAGGAAAAATAATAAACATGGTTATGGAACACTTATTCCAAGCTGAATGTTGGGAAAAAAACATCCTAGTGTGGGCGTTCATTTAGTTTATTATGGCTAAGGAAATTGGAAAAGGCATGGAAAAAGGCTTTGGAAAGGAAAAATGGCATTTTTGGCAATTTATTTATAAATATAATGGAAATTAGAGAAAAGGAAGGTGAAAGTTCACAAGTTGCATGTGAGGAGGAAAATGAAGGAAAATAATGGAAAAATGAAGAAAATAGAGGCCTTATTAATAAAAAGGCTTCTAAGGATTAGCTGGTACCTTAGTGCCAGTTCAGTTTTGGAGCTCTCTCTCTATTGTCTATCTCTCACACTCTTGGACACTTAGATTTTTCTTGGAGCACTTCAGCATTGGATCAAGGAAAACAAAGAAGGAAAGAGGAAGCAAAGATCAAGCAAGGAAGAGCAGGATCAAAAAGCTACATCGAGATTATTTGTAGGTACCAATTTGCATGTGATATCCTTGCTAGTTTTTGGCATGCATGGTTATGCATGTGTGTTCTTGGTTCTCTTGCTCTGATGGGAATGGGTTTTTCCAAGTGTGACATGTTCTTCAGCGTTGCCTTTCTATTTCCAGATAGCCATGGTGTGATGGGTTCTCATGTTTTTATTTGAGCTAGATTGTTGGATGGATTTTACACTCAGTGAGGTGGATCTATGAAAGAAATAACACATGGCCTAGTGACCCTTGAACAGGACTGTGGGTTGTGGTAAAGCTGAATTTTGTTTTACCTCGTTGGGTCTAGGAATCCTCGACCGGTGAATGATGGGATATACAGTAGAACCTAGAGGTGGGTTCTCTCCATCAGGCCTAGGAATCCCGAGATGGGATATACAGTAAATCCTGAAGGTTGGAGTCTCGATTGGGCTTAGGAATCCTAGGATGGGATGTACAGTAAAGCCTAGAGACTAGTGTCTCGATTATGGCCAAGTGATCCCTGAATCAGACGGTGGATTGCAGTAAATCCTAGAGACTAGGAGACATGAAAATTCCTCACATAGTAGGTGTAGAAACTCCAGTGGCATCCATGTTTATTTTGGCCTAGTGATCTAGTGAGGATTGTAGTAAAACCTAGTTCTATTGATGAGGGTGAGGTGGTGTAGCCTTGGGAAGCCCTGGTTGAGTTTTGGTTATGAGTCCCACATTCATGCTTGGAATATGGCACGAGGGTGATTGGATAAAAGAAAGATTTGGTTAAGCTAATCTATGGTCGAGTGGTTCATGGAAGTCCCATATTGAGTTGGCTTTTGCATCCATTTATAAGAGTTCCTTTCCTTGGTATTTTATGAGCAAATGTATTGATTCATATGTGGCATATTATGGCTGATGTATCCCTATTACTTATGTTGCTTATATGATGGTTATAAGTATGTTTTATGACAGCAATGATGTATGGATTTCATATTTTTTTGATTTGTAAATGAATGAACAATGAATATATGATATAATAGATGATAATGCAACTAATGTGATAAGGAATCAACGCTTCTTAGTGATTATCAAATAATTATGAGACCCTTATGCTTAGATTTGTTATTATGACATGTATATTGCATATTTGTGACATGTTTGATGAAATGCTTATCATGGCTAGTAGGGGTCTAGTCAAGTATTTATTCAAATATTTGCATTTGTATCGTTGTCTCAATGTTACTTTTCATTCCTGAAGGTTTCATGGAGTTTTGGGTAGTGGCCTGAGTCTTGGCCCTGTAAAGGTGGCAAAGAATTCGAGGTCGCAAGCTCAAAACTAACTGAAAAATACCTTAGCCACTTGCATGCACATGTTGTGAGAGCGACTGGAGGGCCCCAGTCACATGCATGCCCAGTTATGGGAGTGACTAAGGCTCTAGGGCAGTGAAGTGTCAAGTTGTCTCAGAGATTGATCACCTGGAAGGGTTGGTTGGCTCTTGTAGGTTCTGTGACATGTGTAGAAGGTCAGATTGGTTGTGTTGTGTTGGTTCCACTTCCTTAACTATACATGGGGATTTGAATCAGATTGTAGTAGCCTCTCATCACATGTTTACCCCAACGGATCGGCCGAAAATAACAAGGCCTTAGAATGCATAAGAGAAAGAAAAGGTTGCACCATACAAGAAGTTCAACATAGCTAGATAGGGACATGGGTCACTGCAGCAAAATAGAGATGACAATATAGGACGGTTGGAGTGTTGGATGTGTGGTATGAAACATCTTAAGAGAGATTGTTTGCAAAGTCAGGGTGGTAAGCCTCAGATCTATAGTGCACAAGAGGCGTAGATTGTTGGGGATGTTGGGCAGAGCATTCCTTGTATCTATGCAGTGTTGAACAACAAGTAGGCAGAGCACTAGGAAAATGTCATCGAGATGGACGGTAAGCTTTATGATCAAATTGTTTCCATTTTGGTTGACCCTGGATCTAATTATAGTTATGTTAGTTATGACCTGGTGGATAAGTGTGGTTTGAATAAATAAGTGCATGTAGAATCCTAGTTAGTGCAGTTGGCTATAAGTACAAAGAAGAGAGTATATCACTGGGTAAGAGCTTGCACATTTGAGTTGAATGGTATGCCTACATCAACACATTTGAATGTACTTCCATTGGGATCGTATAGTATGTTTTTGGGTATGGACTGGTTGTATCTTCATAGAACCAAAGTGGATTGTTATGATCAATCTATTGAGTGCTTGGATGAAAATGGAGAACGAAGAATATTATAGGGTAAGAATAAGGAAACATCAGTTAGAATGGTTATAGTTATGCAGGTGAAGCACAATCGTAGAAAATGGTGTGTGTTATTTGCAGTGCATATTTCTAGTGACAAAGGTAAGGATGTTGAGGATGATGAGGTATTGAGTAGGTACCCGATCTTGTAGCAGTTCTAGGATGTGTTTCCAATAGAGATTTCAGAGTTGTCGCCTCACAGGGAAGTAGACTTTTCTATTGAGTTGGTACTAGGGGAAGCACCAACATCAAAGGAACCATATAGGATGAGCACTCCAGAGTTGGTGGAGTTGAAGTTTCAGTTGAAGGAGATGCTTGATAAGGGATACATTAGGCCAAGTGTATCACCTTGGGGTGCACCGATATTGTTTGTGAAGAATAAGGATTATACTCTCAGGTTATGCATTGATTACAAGAAGTTGAAAAAGGTGAGAATCAAGAATAGGTATTCGTTGTCAAGGATTGATGACTTGTTCGATTAGTTGAAGGGAGCAACAATGTTCTCATAGATTGATTTGAGATCTGGATATCATTAGGTATGCATTAAGGAAGAGTACATATAGAAGACAAATTTCCGAACCAAGTACGAGTATTATGAGTTTGTTACAATTCCATTTGTTTTGACTAATGCTCCAGTTACATCTATGTGTTTGACGAATAGTGCATTGTGTCCTTATCTAGATAAGTTTGTTATTGTGTTCATTGATGACATCTTGATATATTCTAAAAATGAGGCAGAGCATGTCGATCATTTAGAAACAGTGTTGATATTTTTGAGAGAGCATCAATTGTATGCTAAGCTTAGAAAATGCAGTTTCTTTCGAACATAGTTACATTACTTGGGGCATGTGGTGTCCAGGGAAGGCATAACAATGGATCCAGAGAAGATAAGGGCTGTCATGGAGAGGGAAGCTCCTAGAAATGTGGAAGAGGTACGATCATTTATGGGGCTAGCAGGTTAATGTAGGAGGTTCATCAGGAACTTCTCTCGGATTGCATATCCTATTATGTCATTGCAGAGGCAAGGTAAGAAATTTGAATGGATAGAGGAATGTGCAGCAAGTTTTGAGCAGTTAAAGCAGTTGTTGACAAATGATCGAGTATTAATGATTGCAGATCTGGACAATGAGTTGTGGTATGTATAGATGCCTACAAGAGAGGAATTGGTGGAGTTCTTATGCAAGAAGGACATGCGGTATGCTATGAATCACATAAACTTAATGAGCACAAGAAGAATTCTCTGACACATTATCTTGAGCTGGCAGCGATCATTCATGCGTTGAAAATGTGGAAGCATTATCTTCCTGGCAGGAGGTTTGTATTGATTAGTGACCACAGTGGGTTGAGATACTCATTTGATCAACCAAACCTGAATGTCAAGAAAGCTAGATGGTTGGCCATGATTAGTGAGTTTGAATTTGAGATTGGGTACATCAAGGGTAAGGAAAACATGGTCGCAAATGCTCTTAGCAGGCAAATACAGGTGAATCATATAACATTTATGATTTGTTATGGGATGGATTTACAAGATCGGATCTTACATGCAGGTCAATAGGCTGACAGGTACACAGAGCTTGTGCATGTATTACAACAAAGTATAGGTATAGGTACAGGTGCGGATACAGGTGATTAGGATGTGGACTATCGTCATACAATAGATGGCTTGATCAGATTTAGGGACAGGATATATTTCCGGACAATAGTGAACTTAAGAAGCTCATCTTGAGGGAATTTCATGATAAGCCGTATTCAAGTCACCCGGGATATCAAAATACATTGACATCAGTGAAGAAGTTTTATTATTGGCCAAATATGAAGAAGGACATGGCAGAGTTTGTGGCTAGGTGTTTGGACTGTTAGTAGGTAAAGGTAGAATGTAAGCATCCAAGTGGACTAGTATAGCTGATTGCAATTCCAGAGTGGAAATGGTAGGTCATTTCCATGGATTTCATCACAGGTTTGCTGAGGACATCTAAACAACATGATTCCATCATGGTTGTGGTA
The DNA here is from genome assembly GCA_031772625.1 of Pinus tabuliformis. NCBI lineage: Eukaryota > Viridiplantae > Streptophyta > Pinopsida > Pinales > Pinaceae > Pinus > Pinus tabuliformis. The sequence goes on along the minus strand of CM062817.1, from coordinate 707,360,686 downwards.
GACAAGTTTACAAAGGTAGCACACTTCATTCTAGTGAAGTCTACTTATTCAGCTAGTGATGTAGCACAGGTATTCATCATAGATGTGGTCAGATTGCATGGTTTCCAAAGAATATTGTGTCAGACAGGGATGCTAAGTTCACTTAAAATTTTGGAAGGAGTTGTTTGCAGGTTTAGGGACAGAGTTGGCCTTTTGTACAACTTATCATCTGCAGACAGATGGACAAATAGAGAGGATCAACATGATATTGGAAGATATGTTGAGGATGTATGTGATGCATCAACAATGGTGGTGGGAAGAGTATCTTCCACTGGTTGAGTTCTCTTACAACAATGGGTATCAGGAATATTTGAGGATGAGTTCGTTTGAGGCATTTTATGGTCGGAGTTGTAATACTCCCATTAGTTGGAGTGATCTAGTTAACAGGGTGTTGATTGGACTGGACATGTTCGTAGAAATGGAATAGGAAATACAGGTAATAAAGAATAATCTGAAGACAACACAAGACAAACAGAAAAGTTATGCGGACTGGAACTAGTTGTTTAAGGAGTTTCAAGTTAGAGAACAGGTGTACTTGCACATCCCGAAGAAGATCTCCTTGTGGATTTGATCATGTGCCAAGCTAGCACCTCGGTTTTGTGGACCTTTCAAGATTCTTGAAAGGATTGGGCCAATAGCCTATCGACTTGCACTGCCTCCAACAGTGAAAGTCCATGATGTTTTCCATGTGTCATTTCTTAAGAAATGTGTTAAAGATCTTGATCATGTGATTGATTGGTTTGTATTGCAGGTGGAGCCAGATGGAGAATTCTAGCCAGAAACTCAGTGTGTATTGTAGATAAAAATGATCATACTCTGGAACTGAGAAATAAAACAAGGTAAATTGCAATGGAATTGCTTTGGGCCTAAGGAAGCTACATGGGAGATGGCAGATAAAATGTGGGCTATGCATCCTTCTCTATTCGCTAGTTGAGCAAATGTTTTTTATATATGCTTTGGTGTGATGTTTTGGTATATGTACATATGTATATGGATGTAAATACTTCCATGAGCTGTGTTATAAAGCTCCAATAAGCGGTATGGGTGTCATGTCATTATGGTTGTCATGTTGTTATGTTGTCATGTTGGTTTTCTTTTCAACAGGTTGAACATTGTAAATACTTCATCGAGCTAAGTTATAAATCTCCATGGGCAGTACATTTTGCTTGTAGCAATTTTGCTGGTTGTAGGTGTCATTGAACACCAAAGATGGTGTTCACCCAATGAGGAGGGTTCTGTAACATCCCTAGTGAAAATTTCATGTAATAAAAGTTAATAAAGGAAAAATAATAACCACGGTTATGGGACACTTATTCCAAGCTAAATGTTGGGCAAAAACATCCTAGTGTGGGTGTTCATTTGGTTTATTATGACTAAGGAAATTGGAAAAGGCTTTGGAAAGGAAAAATGACATTTTTGGTAATTTATTTATGAAAATAATGGAAATTATGAGAAAAGGAAGGTGAAAGGTCATAGGTTGCATGTGAGAAGTAAAATGAAAAAAATAATGGAAAATTGAAGAAAATAGAGGCCTCATTAATAAAAAGGCTTCTGAGGATCAGTTGATACCTTTTGTCAGTTCAGTTTTGGAGCTCTCTCTCTATTCTCTCTCTCTCTTTCACTCTTGGACACTTAGAGTTTTCTTGGAGCACATCAACATTGGATCAAGGAAAGAAAATAAGCAAAGAGGAAGAAAAGATCAAGCAAGGAAGAGCAGAATCAAGCAGCTACGGTTGGATTATTTGCAAGTATCGATTTGCATGTGTGATTTCCTTGCTAGTTTTTGGCATGCATGGTTATGCATGTGTGTTCTTGGTTCTCTTGTTTTCATGGGCATGTGTTTTTCCAGGTGTGACAATGTTCTACAACCTTGCCTTTCCATTTCCGGATAACCATGGTGTGATGGGTTTTCGTGTTTTTGGTTGAGCTAAATTTCCGGATGGATTCGAAATTGAGTGACATGGATCTCTGAAATAAAGAACACATGGCCTAGTGACCCCTGAACTGGACTGTGGGTTGCGGTAAAACCATATTTTTTGTTACCTCGGTGGGCCTAGGAATTCTCGATCAGTGAATGGAAGGATATACAGTAAAGCCTATAGGTGGGTGCTCTCCATCAGTCCTAGGAATCTTGAGATGAGATATATGGTAAAGCCCAGAGACTGGTGTCTCAATTATGGCCTAGTGATCCATGAATCAGTTGTGGATTGAAATATATCTTGGAGACTAGGAGATAGGAAAATTCCTCACGGTGTAGGTGGAGAAACTCTGGTGGCATCCATGCTTGTTTTGGCCTAGTGATCTGGTGAGGATTGCAGTAAATCCTAGTTCTATTGATGAGGGTGAGGTGGTGTAGCCTCAGGAAGCCCTGGTTGAGTTTTGGTTATGAGTCCCACATTCATGCTTGGAATATGGCATGGAGGTGATTGGATGAAAGAAATATTTGGTTCAACCAATCTATAGTCAGGTGGTTCGTGGAAGTCCCATACCTGGTTGGCTTTTTCATCCATTAATAAGAGTTCCTTTCCTTGGTATTTTATGAGCAAATGTATTGGTTCATATGTGGCATTTATGGTTGATGTATCCCTATTATTTTTGTTGTTTATATGTTGGTTATGAGTATGTTTTATGACAATAATGATGTATGTCTTTCATCATGTTTTGATTTGTAAATGAATGAACAATGAATATATGGCCTAATTGATGATAATGCAGCTAGTGTGATAAGGCATCAATGCTTCTTAGCGATACTCAGATAAGTATGAGACCCCTATACTTAGAGATGTTGTTATGACCTGTAGATTTCATATTCATGACATGTTTGATGAAATGCATGTCATGTCTAGTAGGGGTCCACTCAAGTCTTTATTCAAATATTTTCATTTTTATCACTGTCTCAATGTTACTTTTCATTCTTGAAGGTTTCATGGAGTTCTAGGCAGTGGCATGAATCTTGGCCCTGAAAAGGTGGCATAGAATCTGAGGCTGAAGGCTGAGAACTAGCTCAAAAAGATCCCAGTCACTTGCATGCCCATGATGCGAGAGTGACTAGAGGGCCCTTGACACATGCACGCCCATGTCATGGGAGCAATTGAGGCTCTAGGGCAATGAAGTGTTAAGTTGTGTCAAAGGTTGATCACCTTGAAGGGTTGGTTGGCTCCTGTAGGTTCTGTGACATGTGCAAAAGTTCAAATTCGTTGTGTTGTGTTGTGTTGGTTCTACTTCCTTAACTATACATGGGGAGTTGAATCAGGTTGTATTAGCCTCTCATCACATTTTTACCCAAGCGGATCGGTTAACTTGGGTAAATGTGGGAGGAGGGTGTTACAGATTTGCAAATATTTTCCAACTTTCGCAAATTCCACAAGGATGCAATTGAGGAATTTGTGGTGTTTTGTGGAGAATGTATTTGGTGGTTTCCGATTTTGAGAATTTACAGGGAATTTCTTTAGTGGAGGATGAGTTTTCTTGGATATTTTTAGAGGTTGAGACCACATCTATCAGGAGGGCCGAATTTTTGTCTCTAGAGCTTGCATAGGGGTTTTTCTGGCCCATCTTCAGCACAAAGTTTGAAGTGGAGATTTTATGGAGGAGTTGAACTAAGATTTCTTTCTCGTTCCCAGAGAAAATTTTCAGGGGTGATTCCAACAGTTGAGGGATGAAATTGGTGCTGATTTACAACAAATATTCTTTGTGGGATGTAGAACTCTTTTAGCTAGAAATTTCGTCCAAATTTAAATATTCTAGGTTAGTTGGAATCAACCCAAACAATTTTTGGGTTTTTTTGATTGGGGTGTGAAGATCCTTCACCTAATTTTTCAGAATTTCTGAGCATTTTTGAGGGGTCATTTCACATTTTTCCTGTAGCAGCATCAACCAAATTTTATCAGCATTGCATTGGGAAAATTGAGCCATTTCAGTTGGAGTTTTCACTATATTTTCACCTAGATATTGCATGCATGCAATGGTAAGCCCAGGTTCATCATTTCATTCCATTGCACTCGGGTCTAGTTGAATATTTAATAAAATGGCTAAGATTTATGGTTGTTATTCTTTTGTTCGCTTATCTACATTTGCATGTGTGTATTATGTGCTTACATGTATAATTTTTTTGCTATAACTTAGTGCATGTATTTGATATTCACTATTTTTCCTAGTTTGGGACATTACAAAGGCGGACAGGCTATAGACCCCAGAGGTTTAATAATAGATACATGTTAGGAGGGCTACTAGGTTCCTCTGGAATACAATATATATATATATATATATATATATATATATATATATATATATATATAAGAAAAGAGTAAAAGAAAGATAATTGAAGAATTTTGATATTAAGATAGTATTTATCACAATTATATATTTAAAAATATATATTGAAGAACTTGGTCTCTCATATGAAGAATATATAAACTCTTTAGTCAAAATATCATTGGAGAAATTATCAACAAACACAAATAGAGTCAGTCACTAAAGAAAAAGGAATGAATAATTCAAAATTGAAAGAAGATTCTCTAATAAGGGTCTTCCAATTACAAATTTCAGATTATTTACATTAAATGGGAGTATCCAAGGAAAAACAACTAATGTCGTTATCAACATTAGCGACAAAGAAAATTACATGAATATTAATTTGGCAAATCAACTATCAATTCCAGAGCTAAATATTGGTGAAAGAGAGTATTTTTGGCGAGAAAGAGTATGAAATTAATGATTTAAAAGTGACAATGGATCAATATGAATATATATCTCAATTCATCGTTGTATCTATGTATAACAAAGAGATTGACATAATTTCCGATCTATCTTGGTTTAAGGAACTAAGTACGTTCATGTTAAACATAGAGCACTTTTTTTTATATTTCCTTATAAGAAGAATATGACCACCTTCTAGGACATGACAATGAAGTCATAATCGATAATGCCTTCATCAAAATACTTTAAGGATATTTCGAAATTGATTCTTCAAAAGACTTAAGAAACAATTTCAAAAAAGCAGGAGCTTGAAGAATTCATATCCAATAAAAATGAAGAAATTTTTCGTTTCAAGGATCATAATTAGAAACTACTTGCACAAAGAAGAAAGCGTAAAACTATGAAGCAAAAATTAGAACAAGAAAAGGAAAGTTTCGAGGATAAACTCAACGAAATTCTATCAGAGAAAAAGGAAGAAAATTTGCACTCAAAATTTATTAGAACAAATCAAGTGTTTAAAAGATGATAAGCTTGAATGTAAAAATAAAGCTAACTAAGAAAATGAAGAACTCTTACATATCGAAAATCATAATCAGAGTATATTCACTCAAATTAAGAAACTTAAAAATGACAGGAAATCATTGAAAAACAAAGTAGAAGAACTTATCACGAAATAAGTATCAAAGTCTAAAGACGTAATAGTCCAAGTTGAAGAAAAAGGAACAAATATTGTTTCAATAAATATCACAACTCAAGAAGATGACAAGACAGTTGAATTAAAAACATATTTAGATGTTGCAGATTAAATGAAGAAAAATCCAAATGAAGATTTTGTAGCCAACTCAACAACATCAATACCTGGAGTAAACCAGGAAATTTCCACACACATGATAAGGGAAAATTAAATTACAAGAACACCTTGTTGTCATCTGAATCACAAGAGCATACATCTCAATCAGTCAAAATATCTATATCTCTCAAAACATAAAAAAACAAACATGTGTTCCAAAACATATTGATTCCCTCACAATCTGGTCTTACGATAATAATTTATCCCAGCTATCAAATAATTGCAAAATTCTACAAAATAATGATTTAGGATGCTCATATCCTTTCTCAGTTGGACAATTTTATTTATTACTTAGAGGACCTATCATATTGTATCATCGAAGACGACAACTCCAAGAACTTTTAAAGATACAAATAGAATACAAGACAAAGACACATATGATACACCTTGTCAACAATAAGCTTTGGGGACAAAGATTTTCTAAAGAGGAAGGCAATCTTATGAATAAAATATATATAAATAAATAATAATCATAGTAATGATTAGTGTTGAAGAGGCATGTATCTAAGGACATGACCATTCATGAAGGGGAACCTGCCTAGGTATATAAGTGGACTCTCATTTGTAATAATCTCATCATCATATTCTCATTCATACATTTTATATATATACTTGTATTCTCAATGTACATCTTCATATTCCAAGTGTTATGGAGTATTTAACTTGTAAGTGTGAACTTTGTTCGTTACACTCCTCTCCTCAGATTAAGGATGAGGATGGTTTTCTCAACTTTAAGAACATCGATTATAGTGCCCCACTCTAATTGATTTGAGATTTACATTATCTTGACTTTGAGGAAACATTATGACATATACATTATTCCTTGAGGACATCAGAGTTTGATGATCCAGTTATTATTATTTCATGTGACACTGATTATTGATGTATTTATTTCAATTTCAATCTGTACTATTTTGATGGTTATATTACATATGGCTATTGATAATTTCAATGATGTTTTATCATGTTTATATATTTTTATGACTATCTTTGTAATCAAATGTTACTTATAGTTGTTTGAGTGTGGTAGGAGACCACCTTGCGACACATACTTGTGATGAGTCAATAATTATAATTTGGATCATTTGATTATTGTTGATGCCAGAATTTAATTTGAAAATGATATGATATCATGATTATTGATAATGTGTTAATGTTTGCAAGCATAGGTTAGGTGCTTGGAAAAACGCTTCATACATGGGTGATGAGGTTGTAGGGAGCATATTGAAAATTCATGGAAGGGGTGGGACAACATCTGTAATTCGACTCTCTAGCACTCCCATCGTGACTTGGACTAAAAGATCTCAAGACACCTTTGCCTTGAAGCTCACGATGTCATGAGAATTAGACTATAGATTCGGTCATTCACAAGGCATTAATGAGGGGTGTTCATCAAGCTAGAATCCTTGATCCTTAGCACCATTAGTCTTGCAACAAAGAACAACCTTGGAGTTAACAATGGCCTCCACCATCATGCCTATGTTCCCCTTTTTACTCGCAGTTGTTTAAAGGAAAAATGAAGTGACAGCCTTGGAACTTCTTGGTGAAGTTCCTGGAGGGAAGAATGGACTTGGAACCCTTGGCATCAGAAAAAGAGAAGGTAATTGATGGTCATTGTTCATGAATTAAAACACTAAAGTAAATAAGATCAATAAAAGGGGTAGTTAAGGTGAATCTTAATTGAAAATTTAAAGTTTGGGGATGGGGAATAAAGGTGCAAATATAAAGCTAAACTTAAAGATATAAATGAAATATTCCTTCTAATCACCCTCACAATTAGGAAAACTCAAGAGTAAAATAACCACTTGGAAACTCTTAAATATCCTAAAACATGGGGAGGAATGAGCTCTAAATTATAAAACATGGACAATGAATGGTTGATAAATATTCACAATAAGAAGGGGAGGTGTGCATGAAATTAGAAAGAACTAATTTAAAAATGGAGAAAAATAATTTTATAAGAGAACTCTCATGTCACTGAAACATAAATTAAAAATCTCCAACTAAGATTTAACTTGAGAAAAAGTAGGGAGTATTTGGGGACAAGAATTTGATACCTACCTGATGACTCTAATTGATGAAACACTTAACCACAAAAATAAGTAATATAAATTGAGATCAAGAGAAAACTAAGAGAAGAAATAGGTAAATCTTTGTGGGTGAGAAGAATTAGCTCTTCATAAAGAAAATAAGAAAAATAATTTCATGAAAGACCTGATAAAATTATGACACTTGGATGGGTGAATAATCAAAATTTTGAATTAAAGAAAATACTTATTTTTGCATGAGGAGCCAAGTGGAACCACCAAAACCTTCTATAAAAGGAAGAGAATGTTATGAAAATCTCACATTTTTGCACCCTATTGCTGGAAGCGTTTCCTAATGATACTTTATTTTAAGTGACTACTAAGAGATATGTTATGAGTTTAGTGTGAATCAAGTTCCATTGAGATGGAATGTCCTAAGTTGAGAGCTCACCTTTACTTTTCTAGTGTACCTATTTCCTGTATAGATCCCTTGTATCTTTGGGGTCCACGGGAATGAAGAGTACCCAAGGAGAAGGTAGAGAGGTTTACCAGTGAGTCTACAATGTTCAGGCAAGAGATAGGTATTGAAATATCAAGCATATCGAATTGGAACTATGACATCAACATTTAAACAAAAAAGAAACAAAAAAAATATATCTTTATCTAGACGAAGTACATTCAAGCAACTATGATAATTTAATTATTGTAAAATGGTTAGCACGCCGTAAGAATAAACAAATAAATTGCTTTAGTTATTTCCATAAATACTCCTTAAGAATAAGTGATCTTATTGAATAAATATATTGAATTATTATATTTATACTTATTTATGATTTCTTAATGTAAAATCCTTGTAAAAAAAGACTCCTTTGGTTGATTAAATATAATTGTTTATTGATACTAGAGTGAACTTGTGAAGAATTGAATTAAATTTGATTTAGTTTATTATTGTTGTTGAAGTATATTGAAACCAGATTAGTAACATTGAATGTAATTACTTGAAAACACAATTATGAGATTCAAATTCATTTTAGTTTCTAAAGCTCGAGTGGTGTTGTTTTTTTTTTCAACAAGGAAAAAACCAATAACTTCTAGTAATATAATATGTTTACATAAGCATCATTGTCACGATATATGCCATATATCATTTGTCTGTATTAGGAAATTCACAGTCAACATTTGCTTTGTCTATCCTGTTCGACATTTATAAATAAAAACTTTCCATCTATACCAAAACATATATATCAATTATCCTGTCTTTTAACAAAATTGTCCCTTCATCCCCTATTTAAAAACAAAAAGTCAAAATTATACCTTCAAAATTTCTTACTCTCTCATAATACATCTAAAAAAAAGTCTTGCTATACAACATGTATTTTTCCAGATCTTTAGAAAAATCCATTGGAATAATCAGAGAAAGTCTCCCTTAAAATATTGCTTTGTCCTTCCTTCGATAAAGTGTCAGCAACATTGTTTTGCCCCCTGCAAGTATGAGAAAAAGTCAAATCTTGAAAGCAATCAATTAGCACTCTTATATGTTTCATCCAGTAAATGTGCCAAGGTCTCTCAAAAGAAGATCTCATCTTCACCCAATCTATGACCACTTTAGAGTCTCCATACACATCCATAGATACTATGGACAACCACCTAGCATAGAATAATATCCCCCATAGTGTGATGATCTCAACTCGATTGTTTGAGCCAATGCCATTGTTTCAACATAAATGGTATAAAATACCTAGATTTATGATCCATATTTATGAACAAACAAAATGAAATACAAATTTAAAATAGAAACACAAAGATGTAGTGAAAATAAGCTTCAATTAATAAATAACAAGTGCTGAAAATTGTTTACATGCAGAATGAAAGCAAACTAGCTCGAGCGATGGTAGCATATCTCTAAGAAGAGATGTGATGTCTACATGCCTTATAAACTCTGTTATAATGAGGCTTAGAGGCCTTTTTATCATGGAGAAACAATGAGAAACGCTAAACATCCAGAAACCTAACCCTAGGAGATGAAGCACCAAAAGGTATGGGCCCCAATGGGGTTAGTTGGAACGTCAACTTCTTTGGGTCGTGACTTTGGCATATGACCTATGTTTGGCATGCATGATAACTTGTTAGAAAGTTCTATCTAAGGACAACAAATTTCAAATGCAAATGTGGGTCAAAGGCTCACATTTTCCCATTTCCCCCAAAAACGTCGTTTAGGGCCTCAAAACAACTTCGGAAGTTTAGGGCCCAAAAACTGTGAAAAATAGAAAACTGTCGAAATAGGAAATTATGCTGAAAAATAGGAATTTGATAGAAAACAATGATGGAGGTACAAGTGGAATAGGCGGGTGGCCACCAATATTCACTTGAATCAATCCTCCCCCCTTTAGGAAGCAATGGTCCCCATTGTGTTGAGTGCCTCCATTAGGTGAGGAAACTTATGTTGAACTTGCTCCCTGGTGAGCCACTTTGACAACCAGATATAGTTGAATCCTATGTTGGCGAGTGTTATTAATTTGTGTGTCCATGATCCAATCAATTGTGGCTTGTTCAATGCGATCTGGGTTGAGCTCTGTTAGTGTGAGTTGCTTAATAATGTTTCATGTGTCCAACAATGGTAGAAAGTATGGCTAAAGTCAATCCACATTGAATATTGGGTGCAGGCCAAGGAATGGGGGGATACTTAGCTCAAAAGTGTTGTCACCCACAACCTTGGTGATGGTGTAAGGCCCGTATCAGAGTGGTCAAAGCTTCTGATGGGCTCTGACAAGGCATTCCTTATGCAAATGCAACCAAACCTTGTCACCCACTTGAAACTTATGTGGCACCCAATGTTGATCATGACGTTGTTTGTACTTAGTATTGGCTTTATCTAGGATATCATGAACCTATTGGTGGATGTGTTGAATGTGTTCAATAAACTTGATGGCCTTATTAGATTCAGATTGAACATGTGCAGATTATGTTTGTGTAGTTGCAAGAGGCATTGCAATATCAATGGGACACAATGGTTGAAATCCTAGGCCCACTTGAAAGGGGTTGTGGCCATTTCAGCTATGGAGAGATATGTTGTAGTTGTGTTGCACATATGGGAGACTCTCATCCCATGTTCATGGATGCTTAGAGTTGTACATGTGTAATATGTGCACTATCATCTTATTGATGGCCTTTGACTGGCCATCAGTGTAGGGTGGAATGCAGTCGAATTGGTGAGCTTGGTGTCCAACAATGACCAAAATGTTCTTAGGAACATTGTTGGTACCATTCCATTACCATCTTTTTCTTCTAGAAACACCATCATTTGTCTACCTTTTTCCTCCATAGACCCCTTATATCCCTCGAAATTGATTAATTAATAGCATTATAGTTGTTAGTTTGCATTAAAGTTAATTTATGAATTTTTATGTTAGAAATTAGGAATTTTCAATAAAAAGATTACAGGAAGTCATAACATCCTGTAAATGGTTTATCATCTGACACGTGGCATGACAGGCAAGCCAAAGCAATGGATAGGAACGAGACCTGGAATGTACATGCATGGTGAAAAATCGATTCTACAGCAAATCAAAAGCTCCTGGTTATGCGGTCAACGCTGGTCAAACCCCAGCCTTTTGGTTACAAAGGTAGTAAAAGCCATGGTTTCCCAAACCGGTTTCGTTTTGTTTTTTTGGAAATCGGTTTAGATTAGAAATGACCAAAAATCATTCCATTGTAAAAGCAGAAACATCTGCTTAATGAATGTACATTCGATTCAGATAGGGACAAGCAGATAAAGACTGCGTATTATTTTTGTTTTCAAGAACAGTTACGATTATTATCTCTGTGCATCGTTTGAGAACAGAACTCTTGTATGTGATTGCAATCTTCAACACTTAAATATAGTCACAATTTTACTCCAGCAGTGTTTATGCGTTAATACTCTTGTTGCTTGAGTCTACTTCAGTGTACCATTGAAACGTGGACGGGCCCTGTGTGGAATTGGTATACTATTAATTTCATTTCCATAGCGTTTTGAATTTGAATAGTGTGCATAGTGCTTAATGTTATTTCCATGTCTGTGATTTTATCGATTTGATTAGAAATTCTTGCAAATGATATTTATGGTGATAGCTTAAAAATCTGATTGTTAGATCATTGAACAGTATCTTGTAAGAGATTTGATCGATCATTAGATTTCAAAGCATCTCTGTAAACTTTGTTTTCATGCATTTAAAATTCAATGTGCTTTTGATTTTCATGAATGCTTAGTGTGTTAGCTATAAAGAGCTTTTGTGCATAACATCCTCGTAAGAGGGTTGAAAGCTCAGTCTAGCAATATGTTGTATCTTTAGGACAGTAAGATAAACTAGATGATCTGAGTGCTAAAGTGTGAGAGGAAGCATATTTTAACCTCCTGTAAAGGAGTGTTGTAACCTGTCATAGTAAACACTTAGTTAGGTAGCCGAGATCCTTTTAGGTCTATAGACTTTAGACGCGTGCCTCTAAGTTTACCTACCCTGGTTGATAATAAATCTAGTCTAATCTAGCACCCTAGATTGGCCACTACAAACATTCTATCCCGATATGATATAATGGTCTTTGGGATCCCAAAATGTACCTAAACTCATTCAAGGAAGAGCTTGGTAGTGGCTTCTTCTATGATACTCTTCTTGCAGGAAGTCAATATGGCCATCTTAGAAAATATGTCAATGATCACAAACGTACAGTCATTACCATGCTTGGTAGAATAAAGGACATACATATAGTCCATGGAGATAGATTCCCAAGGCTAGTTAGGAGTAGGCAGAGGAGTGTACAAGCCTTGCTTCTTAATTGTTGGCTTGATGATGGCACAAGAAGTGTAGGATCTGATGTATTTTCCAACATCCTATCAGAGTTTTGGCCAATAAAAATACTTTTGCAGTATTTCCACTATCTTCTCCACACTAAAGTGTCATGCAACTTAGATATAATGTGCCTCCCAAATAAACTTGGCACACTCGCTTGAATGAACATAAAGATGTCCAAGATAGCACATTAGTCCATCCTGAAGGTGGAATTCTTGAATTGAATTTCCAGTCATCAACATCTTATAGGTGGCAGCAAATTGTGAGCCATTTTAATATAGGTATTTCCATCTAGATGTATCATGCCCACAAGAGTTGAAAACTGTGCTCAGTGCAACAATCAAGGGTCGGTTGAGGCAGTCGGTGATGTGAATGCTACTACCATTCTTGTATTTAATGTTCAAATGAAATTGTTGCAAGTATGTGTGATGAAGCTCATCAATAGGTAAATTATATGGGTCACAATTCCACTTTCCAGCTTATTAAATTGACTTTTCTCACATTTATTTACATATTTTGTTATATTTTTCTTAGTGAGAAGAGTAAAGGTGAGTTACTATGTCATGTGGCCTAATGTGTGTTAAATGCAGGAATTGGAGAAGTTTTGGGTTGACTTAAGTGCAGGAATTGAGAGTAAGCAAGCAAGAGAAATTTTAGGAGTTAGTCTCCCTCCTTGACTCCTCAAACCATTCGAAGATTCCTACACCATATCTCATCAACTCGGTGTCACTGGCAGCCAAGAAAGTTGAGTCCATTGGCAGCCAAGCTAGTGACGGTCAAGGGAGATTTATTCTCAAGTTAGGAAACCAAGCCTCCCTATTTTCTAGGGAGCTAGTTGTAGCTCCAGTTTTGTACAAATAAGAGAGCCAAGGGACTCATTAGGATTCGATTTTTTTTTGTAGCCAATAGGCCATTTGAGTTGAAGCATTATGATTGTTATTATTATGTTATACTTGACATTTTGATGATAATGAGAAATTCTACCTTGATCTAGCACTGAGTTGACTCAGAGGGATGAAGCTCTTGGGTTAGGGCCCAACCCTAGCAACATAAGTTCTTCTTTTTGTAGATGTATTCTTAGCTTAGAAAGTCCTCTTTTTGTAGCTGTATTCTTAGCTTAGAATGATAGTTAGCTGTTGAAGTTTATTTATGTTTTTTTTTTAGCTTAACAAGTACTTAAATTGTTGTTCAACCTTGTTTCCATTAGTTTTAAGAGCTAGATTGGTGTTGTCGTTTAGTGGAGAAATTATACCAAAAAAGCTGGTGACGGTGGCCCCTACATCATCTCCCTCATGGGATCATGACTAGATGACCCCACTCTCACAACCCCCAAAACAGAGTTGTCTTTTGATCATTGCACATATTAGGTTTCATTCTTAGCTAGATCATTATTTATGATTTCTTGGAAGCACCTACAGTTGTTATCTTATTTTCTTAAGTTTGTTGTAGCTTAAAAAGCAGTCCATATCATAGATCTAGTCCTTAATAGTAGATAGATCAACTTCCTCAAATTCAATTCATCTTTTCCATGTGGACATGTAGTGATGCATAAATGAAAAGAGAAATAGGTTTTGTTGCAGGGATTGTTGATTTGCAGGAAAGGACTCATCCAACCAGCTTCACCTAAGTCTTCTCCGCCTTCTTTTGAGGCATACCAACCCATACACTGAACCTCTATTTTCTAGCCACTGTGAGCAACCGCATTGGGCAAATACAACCTCCTTACATTGTTGGGCTTAGCCTTCGGTAGTGTGCACCTTACCTAAACCTTCTACAATTGTCATACACCCCTCCAACACCTCATCTCACTATTCTTGCCCTCCAGAACCCTTCAGCTCACTTCCTGTAGTAGTTCAGGACATCCTATAGCTGTTTCTTGTAGCATCTATAGGATCTCCTGTAACAGCCTATTTTGACCATGTTTTGGCCAGAAATGATAGGATAGCCTAGTATAGGAGTAGGTTAACCCCTCAGCTTGGATTCCATGCTCATGAGTGCCACCTAGACCAGCCTTCCCATTCCTTTCCCTCCTGCAAGGACAAATAACATTTTCATTTATATTTCTGAAGTTAGCACTTAAAGACTCTTCTTCTTTATAGATGTAAATGAGATAGTTAATGCATGCATGTGTGAATTATGAGATGATAGAGTAACTTTCCATTTCTAAGCAGTCCTAATAGTTAGATGATTAATTTCAAAATTAGCATAGTTTCCTTTTTGCAAAGTGATTTTTTTCATTCCACAACTACCTGATTTATGGCCTTACATAGCATTTACCATTTGACAGCTTTCATTTCTTGAATAGACAAGCATTTACTTTCCTGCATTAGAACTAGCTTTACATTCACTGTCAATAGTCAAACTCCTTTTAGTCAATAGAGGACTAGTCTAGAACCCTAATGGTCAAGCGCCCCAATTGAGAAGTGACATGAGTAGAATGATGCATCTGTTGTGTATATAGCATTTTCATCTCCAAGTTTGTATGAAACTCCGGGTTGATAGAGTAAAGTTGGTAGCCATAGGAATTGCAGCATCCTTATTGCAATATTCAGGCTCATCACTTTTGGCGTCGTTTCTAGGGAGGTGTTTATGTAGATGTAATTTATACTTTTCTTTCTAATTTGCATTCAGTAGGTAGATATTATTCTGCTTTCCTTTCTATTTTGAAATTAATTTTGAAAAACACATAAAAAGAAAAAAATATTTCATGCCTCGTAGGAGTAGAGACAATTTAGGGAAATTCTTGCCAAATACCCCCACACCATCAAACAATCAACCTTCCTTCTTCTTTGGTGGATGTCAGCTTGTCTCGCTGACTACAGGGGAACTAGAGGACCCATTAGGTGAACAACTAGAGATATTTGAAGATCCTATTGGGGAAGAATAAGAAGAAACCATTCCACACACTTACACCATGGCTGAAAACAGAAATGGGACTGAAAATAGAAATGAGGGTGCTTTTCCCATTAGAAAGACTAATGGAGATGCTAGGATGAAAAACATAAGCCCCTATGCCCTTCCTCACTTCCATGGCTTAACCTTAGAGGACCCTGATACATTTTTGTTTGAGTTTGTTGTCATCTGCAGAACTTATGATTATACCTCTGACGACTAGAAGTTGAAGTTGTTCCCATCCACCCTTAAGGATGCAACCTTGCACTGGTTCATGGGTTTACCTGGGGACAACATCACTACCTGGGCTCAAATGCAGCAAGCCTTCAACAACAAGTATAGGAACTATTGTAGGTCCAAAAACACCAAAGAGGAAATATTTAGAATGACCTTGGGAAATGATGAATCCTTGGAATATTATGAGGAAAGGTTCCAACTCAGTTACAAAAGGGCCAGATGCACCCTTGATCCTGAATCACTCAAGTTAGTCCTTCTTAGAGGAATCAAGGAGGACATTATGGAAACCCTAAACATGTTGTCTAGAGGGGACATTTATCAACTATCTTATGATGATATCAAGATAGTTTTCAAAAACCATTCTAGGGCTGCCAGAAAGAAGGGTAGGGCTAGTCAAGCTTTGGCCAATTCCTCTTCCTCCAACACATCTATCAAGAGTGAAATTGGAAACATGTTGGAAGACTTTAAAAGTGAAATGTTGCACACCCTTTCTTTGCAAATGGACACCATGCAGATCAAGAGGAAGCAGGAGGAAGCAGAGAGAGCCTTAGCTATATTTTGCCCTAGATGCACTAGAAGGCACCCTAGAAATGAATGTCCATTGAATGTTATAGAGGTCTACTCGGTCTGTGAGGAAATCCATTCCACAGATAAGTGCCCTTCTCTGCCTAGATTGAAGGCTGTATACCAAGGGGCTGAAGGTGGGGCTGAACAAATCTATTATATCAATCAAAGGAGGCCTCAAGGACCTCGACCATACTAGCAGGGCATGCAAGGGGCATCCTACTCCTACTACAATCCCAATCAGAATGCATCCCTTCCCCCTTGGTGTTCTCCTGCTCATCCTTCATGGTCCACACCTTCTCCTTGGTCTTATGCACCTCAATACCCTTCCCAACCTGCCAATCAGTCATTTCAGCCATATGCTCCCCCACATCCTCAGTGGAATACCCCATCACAAGGTTGGAGGCCTCCATTCAACCAACCTCTAGCCTTACTGCCTCCACCTCAATCTCAACCACAACTCCTTCATCCTTCTCCACCTAAGCAACCTCAGATGCCTGCTCAACCAAATCTGAACCCGAACAATAAATAGACACAACAGGTCTATAGTGGAGAGACATCCTACCCTACCTATGCTATGGAAATTCAAGAAATCAACCTCAGGTCTGGAAGAGTGCTTCCAGATAACCAACCTCCATCTCCACCTGAGGAGATTGAAGAGGAAAAGGAAGAGAGTGTTCCTAAAGCCAATCCACCTCCTTTTCTTGAAAGATTGATCCATCCTAGTCAACACACCCCAGAAGAGACTGAACTTCTAGGAGAATTGAAAAACTTGTGTGTTAAAATCCCACTCCTCCAAGCCATCAAGGATGTCCCCATCTACAACAAGTTAATCATGGAGAAATTCTTCAAACATCCAGGGAGGAGAAAGAAAGACACTCCTACTGTTAATGTCATTGGACAGTTGTCTGACTTAATGTTGGGGAGAGTGATTTTCCCAAAGTATCTAAACCCTGGAAGTCCTATGGTAGATGTGCACATTGATGGCATCTTTTCCCCTTCACCTTGATTGATCTTGGGGCTTCCATTAATGTGATGACTAAGGAGACTATGCTCAAACACAATCTCCAAGGGTCCTTAAGAAAGACCACAACAGTATTGAAACTTGCAGACAGATCCATAGTAGCTCCCGAGGGAGTTATTGAGGATATGATGGTCTCTATTGATTCTTGGGAGTACCGTGCTAACTTCTTATTTCTCTAGCCCAAGGCCAAATTCAATGGTTATCCTCATATCCTTGGAAGGCCATGACTAGCCACTACTGATGCTTACATAAGTTTCAAAGCTAGGAACATGACCATTAAGAATGGGCATTTTTCCAAACAGTTGGTCTTGTACCCTCCTGTTCAACCATCCCTATAGCATGACTTACCCTTATGGTTGGAAGAGAAGGAGGAAGATGAAGTATACCATACCACATCCTACCCAATCCATACCCTAGATGTTATTATAGGAGGGGGGAAACCTGATGAAGATGACCTCATTGATCAAATCATCCATAACCAACCCCCTAGCACCATGCCTCTTGATGAGCTCCTAAAGAAATATGAAGATAACCCTTGGACTGATTTGTGCCTAGTTGACTCAAGTCCCGCTCATATCAAAATGATAGAATTTGGTCCATATAAAACATTGAAAATCAACCCCTCTCTCTCAGCCCATCATGAAGAGAATTTGTGTAGCATGATGAGAGAGCACTTGGATGTTTTTTCCTGGAGCTATAAGGAAAATAAGGGAGTGCATCCTTCGGTGTGTACTCACCACATCTACATTAAGGAAGGATGAAAACCAGTGTGCCAACCTCAAAGGAGAATGAACCCAACCCTCAAAGACATAGTCAAAGAATAATTACAGAAGTTGTTGGATGCAGGGTTCATTTACCCCATCTCAAATAGTGAGTGGGTGTCCCCTCTAGTTTTGGTCCCAAAGAAGAATGGAAAGTGGAGGATCTGTGTGGATTACAGAGAGCTAAACAAAGCCACTAAGAAAGACCATTTTCCTCTACCTTTCATTGATCAAGTCTTGGATGGTCTTGCAAGGAAGAAGTTCTTCTCTTTCCTGGATGGATTCAGTGGTTATATCAAATCCAGATCAACCTAAAGGACTGGGATAAAACCACCTTCACCTATCCTTGGATTACCTTTGCTTATAAGGACCTTCCTTTTGGATTATGTAATGCCCCTATCAATTTTCAAAGGGTAGTTCTAAGCATCTTTGCTAAGCTAGTCCATGAATCTGTAGAAATCTATATGGATGTCAATTTCACTCCCTATCGGTTTGATTTCCTGGAGGCTATCTCTAACTTGGGGAAAGTATTAAATAAGTGAATTGAAATGAACCTATCACTTAGTCCCGAGAAGTGTGAATTATTGATGAATGCAAGGATTGTTTTGGGTCACTTAATATCCCGGGTAGGACTACAAGTGGACCCAAATAAAATTGCTATCATAAAAAGGGTCCCTACTCCTCAAAAGTAGAGGGATGTCAAGATTTTCTTGGGCTTATATGGATATTATAGGAGATTTATCAAGGACTTCAACAAAGTAGCCTCACCATTGTTTGGACTGCTAGCCAAGGACTCTGAATTTTGCTGGTCAGAAAGTTGCTAAGAGGCCCTAGAAATCTTGAAGGACAAGTTGACTACTACACCCATACTTAGAGGCCCAAATTGGGCTCTTCCTTTCCACATCCATGTTGATGCATCTGAAAAAGCTATAGGAGAAACTCTAGGCTAGATAGATGACAAGTTTCCTTATGCCATTTACTTCATTAGAAAAAATATGTCCAAGGCTGAATTGAACTACACTATGATCGAAAAGGAACTCCTAGTTGTTGTCCACTCACTGAACAAATTCAGACACTACATCATTGGTTATCAAACATTTGTGCATACTGACCATGCTGCTATCAAATACTTAATGAACAAACCTGATGTGAATGCTAGAATTATTAGATGGTTTCTTTTATTACAACAGTTTGATTTAACTATCATTGATAAGTCAGGTAGAGAAAATGTAGTTGCAGATTTTTTGTTTAGACTTTCTTTACCTATAGGTGAGGAAGGAATGGTTGATGATTAGCTTCCAAATGAGCATTTATTTGTTATTTCAGTCCTCTCTCCATGGTTTGCTGACACAACCAACTACCTAGTTGCTACAAAGTTCCCTCCAAATCTGTCATCCAGGGAGAAGATCAGAATTGTAAGGAAGAGCACCCCATTCACTTGGATTGGGGACAATCTCTTCAAATTGGGCCCAACTCAAATTTTAAGGACGTGTGTCAAGGAGGAGGAAGTCGTTGACATCCTTTTAGCCTGTCATGATGGGCCTTGTGGAGGTCACTTTGTAGCCAAGAGGACAACTTTCAAGGTACTTCATGTTGGCTACTACTTGCCCATTCTCCACCAAGATGCAAGAAGATACACCAATTGATATGATCAGTTCCAAAGAATGGGGAAACCTATTCTCAAGGATGAAATGTCCTTGCAACCTCAAGTGACTCTAAAGCCATTTGACAAGTGGGGCATGGATTTCATTGGGCCCATTGATCCACCATTAGGGCAGAAAAAGTACATAATTGTATGCATTGATTATTTGACAAAGTGGGCTAAGACCAAGGTTGTAAAAGTAGCAACAGAGGAGAAAGAGGTTGAGTTCTTGAGGGAGAATGTATTCTACAAGTTTGGGTACCCTAGAGAACTAGTCACCGATTAGGGAGCTCAATTCACATCACATCTGATCAAGAATTTGTTGGGGCAACATAGGATAAAACACAGGAAGTCAACTTCCTATCATCCTCAGGCCAATGGATAAGTAGAGGTCACTAATAGAGCATTGGAAGGCATCCTCACCAAGGTTGTGAGCAGCAACAGAAAAGATTGGGCTGATAGACTAGTGGAGGCTGCTTGGGCCTATAATACAACCTAAAAGACAACCACTGGTTTCACCCCTTATGAATTGGTCTATGGAAAGAAGGCTCTACTCTCCATTGAGTTTGAGTACAAGACCTTGAGAATGGAAGCACAGTTAGATTTGGATGTTAAAAAGGCACAGCAAGAGAGGTTTCTCCAGCTAAATGGTTTGGATGAGTTTAGGATGTAGGCTCTTCTACACACTAAATAAATCCAAGTATAGAGAAAGGTTTGGCATGACAAGAACATCAAAGACAAGGTTTTTCAAGAAGGAGATTTGGCTCTGCTATATGACTCTAGGTTCAAGGAATTCAAAGGCAAATTGATGACCAAGTGGTTAGGAATATACCTAATAGAGAAGTGCCCTGACAATAGGGTTGTTCAAATTAGGACCATTAATGAGGAAGGTATTCCCTTGCTTTTCAATGGATACAGATTGAAAGCTTATAAAAGACCATTGCTTAGGGAGGAGTTCATCAACACCATTAGTAAGGAGGTAAATGTGATTGGAAGTGTCTTAGCTTCCAAGTCACACAATTCTTGAAGGCTGTTTTTTTTTATTTGTGTGAAAAAAGGGAAAAATAAAAAAAGGAAAAAGGAAACAATAAGAGGCCTAGGTGAAAACCTCTATGAGGCATCTGAGCCCAAATCTTAGGTTGAAGACCTCCTTGAGGCAACTTAGGAGTGAAATAAAAGAAAAATAAAAATATCCCTAGGTGAAAACCTCCTTTTAGGCGCCTAAGGCAGGCAGGCAGGATGAAAACCGCTATTGAGACAGCTTGTGTGTCTTTCAAAAAAAAAAAAGAATACCATGGCAAGGACCTCAAACTAGTCCACTAATAAATTATGTGATTTTGTAGATTTTGAAGGCAATATAAGATGTAGAGCTATAGGGACATCATGCCCAGTTTGATCTCATTTCTCCCTCCATCAACTCCATCTCATCCATGCCTACCATGTGCCTAACACTCATATCCATTTTTAGGCATCAAAAATCATTTTTTTTTGCATTTTCTGGCTTGCTACAGGATGTCCTGTAGCACCTACAAGAAGATCCTGTAGCACTAAAAGATGTCCTGAAATGCTACAGGAAAGGGGTCTCAATAGGAAAATCATCAGGAAAGCCTATTCTTGATTTATTGGGGACCCTACACCTCATCAAACAACTCACCCATCATCCATGCATCCCTTGTCCAAGTCAGCATACCCATATCTAGCTCTGTCTCACTAAAAAAACACATGAAAATTTCCAAAACATAAAAAAGAAAAAAGGACCAAAGGACATGTCCTCCCTTTCCCCAAACATTCACTACTCCATAAAATCCCTTCCATCATTCTCCAAACCCTACACCACTACCCAACCTCCCTCTAAGAAAAATCATTGAAAAGATGGAAGAAAAGGCAGCTACAGGATTTCCTGTAGCAGCTACAGGATCTCCTGTAGCAGCCTGTGCCATCATTGCAACTAGCCTGAACTTTAATTTTTCTTCCCAACCATAGCAAAGGGGAGCAACATCATCCCTGAATACCTCTTTTCTCCTAGCCAAAGCTCCACAGCAGCAACAACAACAACAAAGATATATGAAGCACCTACACACATGGACCAACAAGCAATCAGCTATACAAGCAAGAAGAAATACACAGGAAGAGAGCAAAGGAAAACTTCCCTAAGCAGCAGCACAAAAGGCCAATCCTCCAACATGCATCGATCAACAAAGGTAGGCACAGGTATGGCAACTCACCCATCTCTTCCCCAAGTATGATATGATGGAAAATGTATAAATGTTGAAAAATATATTTTTATAAGATGGAGGTGGCCAATTAACTCATCTCGTGATGAAAAGTGAACTTCCAGTCAGCATGCCACGTCGAAGTGCCAAATCAATGGGAATCAGTTAAAAAGGTGGTCAATTTAGTTATGTGGGAGTGGGTGATAATTACAAGCAGCAAGTGCATGATCACTAATGGTGAGCCAATGGTCCCAATTAGGAAATATCGTACCACTTCCAGCCAGAAAAACACTCATGCACTTGTTGCTCATTTCGAAATCAAACAGATAGGGACCAGCTTGCGAAGCCATCGAAAATTCGAACCCTTCTCTGGCCATCCTACAAGAAGCTATAGGAAATTCAAAAACCTATAGGAAGTCTGCAAGGGGGTGCCTAGGGTCAGATTGGTTATCAATTATCATAATCCCAAGAATCACAATAAGAAGTAAGTGGCCCATCTCTCCTTTGTTCATGCTTTAATAAAAAAAACAAAAAAAACAAAAAGACAAAAAAAAACAAACAAACAAACAAAAACAAAAACAAAACAAAATAAAACAAAAACAAAAAACAAAACAAAAAACAAAAAAAACAAAAAAAAAACAAAAACCAAAAACCAAAAACAAAAAACAAAAAACAAAAAACAAAAAACAAAAAGCAAAACAAAACAAAACAAAAAAAAAACTTTGCAATCTTGTAGAAATTACAATGAGCTTGAGAATTAAAAAGAGTTTGGGGATAGTATAAGGAAATTGTGTGGCTATAAGAAATGGTATAAATTACAGTCATCCACTAAAAATTTTAAGCTCTCAGCCACCCTGAAACCCATACTGAAGCTCACCTACAAAACCTCTTGCATTTAGCTATAACCAGAGAAGAGAAATGGGAGGGGGATTCAATAGAAGAGAACCCACAGATACATCAAGGATTCACCTTCATCCCCTTATGGTAGATATCTTTAGGAGGCATCACTGGTTAGGCTTCTTTGAGTTGCTCAAGGGATACGATGATGATATAGCCTATGAGTTCGCCATGGAACTAAATCCTCAGGCGAGAACAAGTGCTACCACTATGGTGAGAGGGTTTTCCATTACAATCAACCCTGATGTGATTAGTAGAGTAACCACACTTCCTCTAGGGATACAATGGAGAAGAGAGGACAAGGCTAGCAACACTTTTTCTAAGAAAAACTTCTTCCTAAATGATGAACAACCAATTGAAGACAAAAATGGGGTCAGAAGGGAGAGCCTTCCCTATCCCTGGGATGAGGTGAGCTACCACATCCTTAAGTACATTTCTTGTGAAGGGAGACTAAGTGTAGTTTATGGCTACCAATTCAGACTCCTCCATGAGTTGAGATTCAGAGACAGAGTACCCATAAACCAAAGGCTCAGTGTGCCTTATTTCCTTTTAAAATCCATTATAGACATGAGTGAGAAGGTGAAAGAAGGGAAGCACCAACAGTTATCACACCATGGTCTCATCAAGCTAATAGTGGAAGATGCCTTAAGCCAATTGAGAATTCTTATTCTTTGGTCCACATTTAGGGACATGGACAGAGAAGCCTTCCTTGAAGCCCGAGCCCTTGAACATGGTGGGACCCCTACCTCTAGTGCTGAAGAGGAAGAAGAGGAAGAAGAGGAAGAGGAAGAAGATGAAGAAGAAGTAGAAGAAAAATAGGAAGCAGAGACAGACAAAACAGAGGAAGAAGAAGAAGCAGAAGAGGAAGAAGAAAAAGAAGAGGAAGAACAGAGGGCAAATACCAACCCTAAGAAAAATATTGCAGAAGGGGAGATATCTCCAAGATTCTCTTGAACCCACTAAAAAGGAGGCGGTTGTTGTCTTCGTTGCCTTGAGCACACCCATCAAGTCCAAGAGGAAAAGGCATAGGCAGACTCCCCTCAATTTTAGAACAAGAAGATGCACAAGGATCAAGCAGGGGAAGCCACAAACACCTACAAAAACTCCCATCATAATTGAAGAATCACCAAACAAGCCAGAGGAGCTAAGTCCCTTAGGGAAGAAGGTTGAGGAAGGCACATCACCGCAAGAAACCCCAAAGGATACCATCACCTATGTCAGGAAGCCTGTCACCAATTCAACATCATCTAAGCAAACCAAGGCACATGTGACCCTCCAACAAAAAGGAAACGTCCTGCGACAGGATCCCCAAACACCGCTGCAGGATCCCCAAATAGTGCCACAGGAAACATTGTCAGTGCTATAGGAAAGACAGCGGGGGAAAAATGAAGGCAAGGAAGCAATCCCATAGGTATAGGAGGGGTAAAATTCTCCAAAGACATTTGAGGGAGATTTTCTAGAGTTGCAGGAGCCTAGCCCACAGCCAAATCTGAGCTCCTACTACAAGTTCATTGAGGGAGGCAGAGTAATACCACAAAAATTTGCAATCCCTCTCTTCTTTGAGCTTGAAAAAGAAAGAGGAAGGACACATCGTTGGATGCAAATTGCTAAGTCAAAGAAAGTAGAAGATGTGGGCCATATGGAAGAAAAACTCCTAGATATGGGCAGGGAGTTGAGTGAATTGAGAGATAGAGAACACACCAGAAGAACGCAATTATAGGCAAAAAACACATGGTTGAGGAGGAAGTTGAAAAAAAGGAGAGCTAATTGGCCACCATGGAAAGCCTCTCCATGGAGGCACTTTAATGCAGGTTTCCATCCAAATCATATGCACTATACCTCAAAGATCAATGGATGCAGTTTCAAATCAAGACATTGGCACAACAAGGGACCATGCCATTCGAAGATTATAGGAAATTCATCAAATTATGTGACAAGAGCACCCTTGAAGACAACACCAAATTATCTGAATTCTACCTACACAACCTTGCCTTGACCGACTTGAATGTGTGGGACCCCAATGCAAAGTTGGGAGACTTGCAGCCGATGGCTCTTGCATCATGGATGAGTCATGAGGAGGCCAGGGATGAGGAGATGAAGAGAATAGTAGAAAAATAGGAAAGGGAGCCCCTCTACATCAAAGCAAAACAAACAAATTCCATGGTTGTTATAAGTAACCACAACATAATTTCCAATGATGCTCAACTTGCACCAAGATACCTACCTACACAAGAATAGGGCATCTCCCATTTTGAGAACACTTTAAGATTGTTGGGGACCGAGAGCCAACAAGAATGCCAAAGAGATGGAATAACCTGCCACACAGTCTCTAGATCAGGGAGTACCACTCTCTTGAGAGATTGAGAAATGCATTAGAAAGGACACCCCTGTATAAGATGGTCATGCAAAGACTGAAGATCATTTGGATTGGACTAAATCTCAGTCCACCTTTGTTGTTGGGTTTGTTGGAAGGTAGGGAGAAAGAAGAGGAAAGAAATTAGTGGGAAGAGAGAGAGAAAAATGCAGGGTTTTATCCTCAAGAAGGGACACCATCCACAAAATCCTGGGATGTCAAATAAGCCACCAGGGCTATGAAATATATGGATATAGATGACTAGGTTGCGTAGAGGATGAACAACAATTTCAGTAGGGGGGTGATGATGACGCTCATCAATAGGTAAATTATATGGGTCACAATGCCACTCTCCAGCTTATTAAATTGATTTTTCTCACATTTATTTACATATTTTGTTATATTTTGCCTACTGAGAAGATTAAAGGTGAATTACTGTCATGTGGCCTAATGTGTGTTAAATGTAGGAATTGGAGCAGTTTTGGGTTAACTTAAGTGCAGCAATTAGGAGTAAGAAAGTAAGAGAGATTTTAGTGGTCTCCCTCCTTAACTCCTCAAATCATTCGAAGATCCCTCCACCATATTTCATCAGCTCAGTTTCATTGGAAGCCAAGCAAGCCGAGTCCATTGGTAGCCAAGCCAGTGACAGTCAGGGGAGAGTTATTTTCGAGTTAGGGAGCCAAGCCTCCCTATTTTATAGGGAGTTGTTGGTAGCTCCATTTTTGTATAAATAAGAGAGCCAAGGGACTCATTAGGATTCGATTTTTTGTTGTAGCCAAGAGGCCATTTGAGCTAAAACATTGTGACTGTTATTGTTATGTTATACTTGACATTTTGATGATAATGAGAAATTCTACCTTGATCCAACATTGAGTTGACTCAGAGGGTTGAAGCTCTTGGGTTAGGGCCCAACCCTAGCAGCAGAAGTTCCTCTTTTTGTAGTTGTATTCTTAGCTTAGAATGATAGTTAGCTATTGAAGTTTATTTATGTTTTCTTTTATTAGCTTAACAAGTACTTAAATTGTTGTTCAACCTTGTTTCCATTAGTTTGAAGAGGTAGATTAGTGTTGCAGTTTAGTGGAGAAATTATACCAAAAAAGTTGGTGACAGTGGCCCCTACATCATCTCCCTCATGGGATCATGACTAGACGACCCCACTCTCACAGCCCCAAAAATAGAGTTGTCTTTTGATCATTGCACAAATTAGGTTTCATTCTTATCTATATCATTGTTTATGATTTCTTGGAAGCACCTGCAGTTGTTATCTTATTTTCTTAAGTTTGATGTAGCTTAAAAAGTAGTCAATATCATAGATCTAGTCCTTAAAAGTAGATAGATCAGCTTCCTCAAATTCAATTCATCTTTTCCATGTGGACATGTAGTGATGCATAAATGAAAAGGGAAACAAGTTTTGTTGCAGGGATTGTTGATCTGCAGGAAGGGACTCATCCAACCAGCTTCACCTAAGTCTTCTCCACCTTTTGTCGAGGCATACCAGCCCATAGTCTGAACCTCTATTTTCCAACCACCGTGAGCAACCACCTTAGGCAAATCCAACCTCCTTGGAGTGTTGGGCTTATCCTTTGGAAATGTGAACCTTCCCTACACCTTCTACAATTGTCATACGCCCCTCCAACACCTTATCTCACTATTCTTTTCCTCCAAAACCCTTCAGCGAACTTCCTATAGCAGTTCAGGACATCCTGTAGCAGCTACAGGATCTCCTGTAGCAGCCTGTTTTGACCCTATTTTTGCCAGAAATGATAGGATAGTGTAGTATAGGAGTATTTTAACTCCTTAGCTTGGATTCCATGCCCATGAGTGCCACCTAGACTAGCCTTCCCATTCCTTTCCCTCCTGCAAGAATAGATAACATTGGAATTTATATTTATGAAGTTAACACTTAAAGACTCTTCTTCTTTGCAGATGTAAATGAGATAGTTAATGCATGCATGTGTGAATTATGAGATGATAGTGTAACTTTCCATTTATAAGAAGTCATGATAGTTATATGATCAATTGCAAGCTTAACATAGTTTCCTTTCTGCAAAGTGATTTGTGTCATTCCATAGCTAGATGATTTATGACATTACATAGCATTTACCATTTGGCAGCTTTCATTTCTTGAATAGACAAGCATTTAATTTCCTACATTAGAACTAGCTTTACATTCACTTTCAGTAGTAAGATTCCTTTTAGTGAATAGAGGACTGGTCTAGAACCCTAATGGTCAAGCACCCCAGTTGAGAAGTGACATGAGTAGAATGTTGCATCTGTTGCGTATATAGCATTGTAACCTCCAACTTTGTATGAAACTCCAGGTTGATAAAGTAAAGTTGGTATCCCTAGGAGTTGCAGCATCCTTGCTGCAATATTGAGGCTCATCAATGTGGACCATTTTTTATGTGATCATTTTGTAACTTCCTTGTGTATGCATAAATTGAGGAGGCCAGTGATCTGCGTTGATGATCGTCTCCTTCCCTAGAATATAATGTTTCCATTATCAACAAGCTTGCACAATAGAATGAATTTCCTTATCATAGGTGGGGTACCTTCGAAATGTATCAGAGAGAATCTCACTATGATAGGCCATTGGATGCCCTTGTTGAGTGAGGACTACACCAATAACATACTCAAAAGCATCTATCTCAATCTCAAATGGTTGTTGCAGGTATGGCAAGGTGAGGACTAGTGCAAAGCAAAGGTAATGTTTCATTTCAATGAATGCCTTCTATTGTGTCTCAGACTAGAAAAACTTTGTTTTTTCTCCACCCTTGGTAACTTGACTGAAGGACCAATTGATATGAGACAACCCCAACATGAATCTCCTATAGAAATTAGCAAGGCCCAAGAATTTGCAAAGCTCTATTAGGGTCGTGGGGGCTGGCCAATCCCGAATGACTTGGATCTTAGTTGGATCCACTTGCACGCCTTCCTTAGTGATTATGTAGCCCATATGTTGGACCTATCCCATGCTAAAGGAGCATTTTTCAAGGTTGACAAGTAGTTTTTGTTGCCGAATGGTTTAAAGGACTTGTCGAATATGTTGCAAGTGCTCTACCCAAATCTTGCTAAAGATGAGGATATCATTTGGATATACAACCATGAATGAGTTGGTGAAAGGTCAAAAGATGTCATCCATCAACCTCATAAAAGTTGCAGGGGCATTTGTTAAGCCAAAGAGAAAGGCCAACCACTCAAAGAGACCCTCCTTGTACTTGAAATTGGTCTTCCATACATTTGTGGGTTATATTAGAACTTGGTGATATCTAGACTTCAAATCGATCTTGCTTAAGTACTTAGCCCCCTTGAGTCGGTCAAGGTCATGATCAATCTATGGGATTAGATATTTATTCCTGACTTTGATTATGTTTAGTGCCCAGTAACCAATTCAAAGTCTCCAGGTCCCATATTTCTTCTGCACGAGTATAATTGGGCTCCCACAAGGTTATGAACTTGGTTGGATGTTCCCTTTTTGTAGAAACACATGTATCTATCGCTTGATTTCTTCGTTTTCCAAAATAGAGCAGCAGTAGATTGGCCCATTAGGTAGAGTTGCACCGGGGGTCAAATTGATTGAATGCTTGACCTAACAGTGCAAATGTACCCCTGTGGGTGAGAAGAAGATGTCCTTGTACCCTTCCACGACCTCAACCACTTGCTTTTTCTACACAGCGGAACCCTTTATGGAGGCTATGAATGAGGTCATGATCTTCCCCTTTGAGAGTGAGTCAGGAAGAAAACAAATTTCCTAGTTTGGGAGATGACATTACTACATTTCTTAGCAGAGATCAAAGAAATGGAGGCAGGTGGGGCTACCTCCGGTATCTTGTATATTTTTCTGTCGAAATTAATAATAACAATACGAGGCATGGATTCATACACAACATGACGCTTCCACAAGTATGGTTGGCCTAATAAAACATCACAAACTTCAAGGGGAACAACATCACACAATACCTCATCCGTGAAAGGCTTGATGTTGTAGGTTAAGCGACATTGTTGCCTGACATAGAGATCTCACCCTTGGTGGATCCACTGGATGGCATATGGTTGTGGGTGTGGTGTTGTCAGCAAGCCCAAATTCTTAATGACCTATACTGAGATGAGGTTATTTTGAATCCCACTGTCGACAATGAACTACAACGGAGCACCCTTCACCCATATCTGTCAGTGGAAGAGACGCTCACCCTACTTCGGATCTTCATACTCATTTTTGTTAATCTTGTTGGTGTAAATAATGGCACTGGTTTCTGCATCAATGATTTGTTTCCTATTGTCATGTTTTGGCTCAGAGGTGGAACATGCATCTAACTCTGAAGCTTTCAGCTCCGTCGTCAATGACTTCTTTGTGTGACATTCACTTGTGTTGTGAGTGGGGATCTTATGGAACTCACACCACTTTCATGTGTCTTTCTTTGTCTTTCCATTTTTATTCTTTGCTTGTGGCTTCGACGGGTTGTCTTGGTTTTTTCAACCTTGGTTTTGTCCTTTGTTTTTTGGTTTGGTATGCCCTTTCCTTGCTTTGGTTCGCAAATCCAAAGTCTCGCTTCTTTTAGTTAAATTTATGTTTGATCTTGACAACATAATGATATGTTGCACCAAGTGAGGAGATGTCTAGGAACTCCATTTATGCTTGGATGTATTTGTGCAGACAACCACGGTACTTGGCCATTGGATGTCGCTCAGAGTCCTTGATACCCAACTTCGTGCGTAGGGTATGAAAGATATTCGTGAACTTTGACACATCTTGGTCCCTTTCTTGTCGTAGTGTGGTCCATTTTATGTACTTATCTTCATAGCTCCCAACAAGGTAATATTGTTTCTCAACAACATCTCAGAAAGAGTCCCAAGATGGTGTGGTTGAATATACCAAGGATTCCTCCTAGATATTTGTTCACAGTAATTTTCCCACCAGTCCTTGACATGAGGGGCAACCTTAAGGAGTGCAAAAGAAATATTTGTTCTATTGAGAAAATTATGGACTGAAAAATACCCTTCCAACAGATTTAACCATTTATCTAGAGCATCTGCGTCTAGTTGGCCTTCAAATATGGGAATGTAAAAATTAACTTGTACCTTAAAAGGGGCAGTGCCTCCAAAGTGACTGTTGGATGAATATGCTTCGCCTATTAGTATCACCGAAGGATTTGGGAAAAATTATCTATCATCTTGTTCCTTTGTCACTCAAGGGCTTCTTTGAGCAACAATTTGATAATATCTCCTACCCCATTGTATTTCTTTTCTTCTTCCATGGGAGGCCATTAGAGTTGAAAAGGATGGTATTTCAAGGGTTCAAGCGGTTCGAGTACCAACTCATTATACCCCAACCTCGTTGGGGACATGTACATAAAATAAATAGAGAGAAGACCACTCTGATACCATTGATCTGTATTTATGAAGGAAATAAATGAATTACATATTTAAAATAGAACCATAGAGATACCGTGAAACTAAATTTCAATTAATAAATAGCAAGTGTTGAAAATTGTTTACATGCAAAATGAAAACAAACTAGCTTGAGAGATGGTAGCTTATCTCTGACAAGAGATGTAATAGCTACATGCATTCTGAACTCTGTTAAAATGAGGCTCAAAGGAATTTTTATCATGAATAAATAATGAGAAACCCTAAACATCCAAAAACCTAACTGTAGGTGATGAAGCGCCAAAAGATATGGGCCCCGATGGGGTTAGTTGGAACATCAATTTCTCAGGTTTGTAACTTAAGCATACGATCTTTGTTTGGCACGCACAATATCCCATTAGAAATTTCTATTCGAGGAAAACAACTTTTGATTGCAAATTTGTCAAACTTATGTTTGCCCATTTCCCAAAAAAAATGTTGTTCAAAGCCTCAAAGCGACTCCAAAATTTTGGGCCCTGAAAACTACCAAAAATAGAAAAATGTTGAAATAGGAAATTGATATAAAACAATTTTGGGGCTCCAAGTGGAATAGGCAGGTGGCCACCAATATCCACCTGGATCACTCTAAAATAATGTATGCACCACTACCACATGCCTAGTTACATGAAGCCCCATAAAATAATGCTACAGGAAATTTAGACTAGATATCAACTGGAAGAATATGTCTCGAGGAAACCTTTTGGAGAATAGTCCCTATTTCTTTATAATAGGTATCAATCTTCAGAATGGTGCATTGAATGTCTACAGGAACATCTTCAAATATTATAGAATTTTGGCATCTCCAAACGCCCCAAAAAACATAAAAAGGAAGTGTGTGATATTTTGCATATGTAGTGCTCCAATATAGAAGACATGCCTCAATAGAATTAAGATTCCAATCTGCAGATAAATGTATATTGTTCAACACAACAATCCAAATAGAGATCGTGAATGGACAAGAAAGAAATAGATGTTCCACACTCTCAAGTCTCGATTTACACATGTAGCATCTCCTAGGACCACATAGGCCTCTCTTGCATAAATTATCCCAAGTAAAAATTATGTTTCACCATGCCAACTATCCAAAGCATTTGAGATTATAAGAAAGATTCCATTTCCATATTTTATGAAACTAACTTTGGTCTGTAACGAGACGAACAAGAGTTATGAAGTTATAATCCTCCTTAACCGAAATCTCAACTTGGAATGTATTACCTCCCCATGTGAAAACATCATCAAAATCTGAAAGGGAGATGATTGCACTGCATAAATTTTGAATATATTTCTCCCACTCACCATCCAAATCTCCAAAAATGTCGACTTGGCCTTCTCGGACCCATGCTGGGGTCATAGCATCGAAAGGAACATATATTCGATATAGGAAATAGAGTCCTTTACTGCATATTTGTTTGATTAGTGTCTCTAACATAGTGTGTTCCCCAAGGAAACCTTTTATTGGATCTAAAAAAATCTCAACATTTGAGCCACGACTAATCTCCCAGCTTAGATTCCCTATCATCCAATGGTTTATTTTCATCATGCTATTACAGATATATGAGGCTAATAAAGGACATCGAGCTCCTTCCTTTAACCATGATGCTAAGGACTTGTTCCTTATATATTTTTTACTTATGATCCTTTCCCAAATTCCAGAACCATTAAAATCCCTCCACAAGCTCTTAATCAACAATGCCCATCCAAATTTCTCTATATTTTTATTCCCCCGACCCTGTTCTTCTTTCCGCAGAGAAATTTCCTCAAGCCTTGCAAGATAAATATTTTTATCTTCATCTCTACATGTCCATAAAAATTTAGAAATATATTCATTAATCCTCATGATTATACTTTTTGGCAACATGTAAAGATGCATCTAATATATAGATATTCCTTAAAGGACCAATTATATCAAAACCATTCTACCTCCTATAGAGAGCCATTTATACAGCCACAATGAATGTTTCCACTTAAAATTTTCAAGCAGCCACTCACAATCCTAAATACCATATTTTTTAGGTTTTAAATTAAAATCAAGATACTTGAAATATTGATCCGTATCAATTGTCTCACCATTAAGTATTTTTTCAATCTCCATAATGAATAACTCTGCAGGGTACTTTGCAATCAAAGAAAATTTTGCCACATTCATGAATAGTCCTGAAGCCTCTCCAAGGGAGGAAATAATATGGAATAAAAACTCTCGATCCATGACAAAAATATTCCCAAAAACAAGAACATCATTTACAAATACGATATGAGTGATGGAATGATTTTGGTGATCCAACATCCAGAGATTATGCCACATGTGCAAAACTCTAAAAGCTTTCTACTCAATCCATTAATGACCAATAGGAATAGGAGGGGAGAAAGAGAGCAACCTTATCTTAAGCCCCTAGAGGCTTGGAAGAAAATACTAGGAAGGCCATTAACAATGAAAAAAAATTTACTGACGAGATACAAGCCATAATCCAATCTACCACCAGAACTGAAAGGTCGATCTTATGCAAAATAATCCTAAGAAATTCCCAGTTAACATAGTCATAAGCTTTAATCAAATCAATTTTCATAAGGCAAGCATCCTTATGCTTAACCTTGATAGAATGTAGACATTCTTGGGTAATAGCCACCGCAACTTGAATTTATCTATGTGCCAAAAACCCAAATTTTCTGACGAAATTATTTTGGACAAAGATGCTTTAATTCACGTAACAATGACCGTAGAAATCAATTTTTATGTAGTATTACAAAGTGAGATTGGTCTGAATTCAGAGAAAGTAGAAATATTAGTTGGTTTAGGTATAAGTACAATAAATGTAGCATTTAAAGAACCAATAATAGTACAACTAATACGAGACTTCTTTGCCATATCAAGGAGATCTTGTCCCATAATATCCTGGAAAGGTAGAAAGATTTCTACAATCCACCCATTAGGTCCAGGGTTCTTTTCCCTTTTCAATGACTTCAAGACCTTAACCAACTCATCATATGTGATAGGTCTCCAAAACTCATTTATTTCTGCATCACTAAACATTTGAGGATACAAATGGATGAACTCCAATTGTTTCTCAATATCTACACCATCTCTAGCATAAAATTGAGTGCCAAAAAAACAGACAATTCCCCAATGAATATATTTCTGAGACATAATTTTTCTTCCTTCCCTATCCAAGAGGTTCTAAATGGTGTTCTTTATCCTCCTTTTTGAGGTGTGATTATGGAAAAAATTTACATTTTTGTCTCCAGTGGAAAATCCATATTGCCCAACTCTTCAGCCTCCATTCCTCCTCTTTATGCCTTAAAATATGTCTCCTTTGACTTTCCAAGGCCAAAACCTCTTGTTTATTTGAATATGAGAAATATGACGGGCTAGAAGGATCTGTTTATTTTTCCATGACACTCAAGAATCTGGTTTAAGTCTAAAATCATGATCACAAACACACTCAAATTCCACAACATTTCTACTTTGCACAAAAAAAAATACACAACAATGAACCAACTAGTACACAAGACAAATTTTCCCCAACACTTGCTATATTACAAATATTTAATACAATAATATTAGGGCTCATGTACTAAGGATCATGGCCTTTACAATCAACCCTGATATAAGACAAAAACTAGGACTTAAACAACTATGATGACAAATATAGCTTGAAAAAAGTACATTTAACCTACTTGTTGATGTAGTGCTCCACAACCCCTTTCAGTCCGCGTACTTTGAACATGTATGATGAGTCCTATGCCTTCCCTTCTACATCTCAATAATTTTCCAATAAAAATAATCACAACTCCTTTAGGTCACTAAACTTTCACCCAAACAATCTACCCTCTAGCTACTCTTTACTCCTTCAAAGACTCCGACACATAGGGTCTTAACAACACTTCCCACTTTTTCCTCTTTGTTAATCCAAATATGACAGACCTTAGGGCTTGGAGGTTGCCCTCTTATCTCTAAATAGGCCCACTTTCAATCACAAAACTAGGGCACAAATGACATCCCTCTTATCACCGAACCTTCGCCCTTGATATTAATGATATAGGGCCCAAAACACTTGCTCACTAACGACCTTATTGTCCTTCACAAGGGAATGTACTTAGGGCACATCACATAGCTCTCTAACAACCCTCCACCATTGTACACAATTTTCTCCTACAATGTCCAATCTAGACCTACACCAACTTGCAAAACATCAACTTGAGAAGACAACCAACATACCTCTAGGACATCCACTTTTGTCCTTAAATCCTTGGGCATGTGCATGCTCCAGATTTGAAGATTTTGGCCCTAGTTAGGGCTTCCCATGGCCGCTACAGGACTACTCTAACTCAAAATTTTTCACTTGTAATAGCTCATATAGGTATGCGGCTAGATCAATCCTTATCAAATGATGTATTTGCACTTGCGATGTGTTGTATGATCAAATGAATTCGCCTCCTCTCTTATTTATATGTCTCCTAGGTGTAACGACTGGACCTCCAAAGGGCACTTCTCAAGCCAAACCGACTGGAACAACTTGTCAATTAGTCCACCACATATAAATAAAAATGATTTTCTCTCATTTGTTAATGCTTCCATGGTTGCCTTAGTTTCCCCTTGCTCCATTAAGGGTGCTCCACTTGTATCAATGGTCAAACCATCAAAAATCCTCTTCAATTCGCGCCCACAACTTTGGGTGCAAAACCCACTGCTTGGGTACTTCACCCACAAAACCCATGTGGGTCAAAATTATCCCAAACCCTTTACCCTGAGGTGTGGGAGTACCTCCCAAGCTACGCAAATAAACTATATCTAATAATGTTTTCAATTTCATGTCTATAGAGGTCAATTCAAGAAGGTGTCCTTTTTTCTATGCTCCCACCTTTTCACCACCTTTTTTAACTTACACATTTTATGGCATATCATGTCCATCTTACTTTCTTGTAGAGAAACGCATGTATTGGACAAGGTTTTCCCCACTAAAACTTCAAAAGAATTGTCCCTTAGCAAATGATGATTAAATTTGAAGGGAACACATTTCCATTCATTTTCACCACTCCATTGAATAAATATAGGGTCATGATCAAAAATTTTAGGAGGTATGACCAATGAATGGATTTTCCCCAGCCGAGACAAAAAAATTTCTTGGACTAAAAAATGATCCAAGAATTTAGATAGGCCATCTTCCCTTGTCTTGTCATTCCTCCAAGTCGGCATAATAAGATCAGGAATAATGTCTACAAGGAGATTATTTCCAGCTAGCTTTTTGAAAAAAATCCCTCATTTTGTCTTCCTTACACATTGAACCCAAAATTTCTTCTGAAGCCAAAGTCAAATTTAGATCCCTGGCCAATATTAGTGAACCTATATTAAGAAGACCACAACATTCCAAATGGTTCCAGAAAGAAAGTATAGAAGCATATGGGGCATATGTGTTAAGGATATGGATGCGATGTTAGAACCTTGAGTATATCCCGAGAGAATAATTCCTACTATAGAATTATAAGCCTGAAAATTAATGACATGAACATCCCATAAGGAAATCAATCCATCTGAATTTCCAAATGCATTAGTCACACAAACTATCCATCAAGGACATGTATTTTGTAGAAATACCCATGCCTTTTCTCGGGGAACCATAGTGGATAAGGATGATCGTGGACATCTAGGTCAAAATGAGATGACACTAAGATAATATTTTATGGGTGTTCCTAAAGCCCTAAATGTTTATATGTAGAAATATGGTGATAGAATTGCAACTTCTCAAGAAATTTAATCTAAATCAAGAGACACAATTCTACTCTATTTCTCTACGGAAATTAATTCACAATTTAGAACAACATTTGAAAACATGCATCAATCACATACACAAGTACATAGATTTATCTAGGGGAAACCAACTGGTAAAAACTCCTTAAGATTGCTTGCATTAATTAGATGAATAAATAATGTATTACAATTGCTTGTCCACTCTGAGCACAACTTGCAAGTGAATACCCTATCTCTCTGCTCAATGAGAATCTCTAACCCAGACTTAGTCTATTTCTACCTTCACTTGAGCCCCTATTTCCTTGCACAAATCCTGAGGAATTAGGCCCCTCTTTTTAGGAATTTTCCTCCAATTAATTGCACAATTCCCAAGTTTGATGCTCTTATTGCATGCAACACATGTACACTCAAGACTAGTCTACAACTGATGTTACACTGCCTTGGAATCTCCATCGAAGCTAGGGAACTCAAATTCTCTGCATGACCTAGATATTTTTGGTTAATTGATAAGTTAATTGGATGATCATTGATTTAGACTATTGTCCCAATTTACAACTGACCTCCAACTAGTTCTATCAACAATTAGAACTAGTTTACTAAATACAATTGGAAATAACTGAACTGGATTGCTACAAATTAGCAATCACACATGCATAACTAAACTCCAAGCCCTTTAATTTGAATTTACTGAGTTAATTGAGTTACAAGAGCCATGTTACCTCATTTAAATACCTCCAAGTTGTCTGTTGATGTGGAAATTCGATTTTTTCTCAATTTGACCAAGGCAAAGTCAAATTGAGATTTTATTGCTACACTTCTCAACACTCTCTTAGCAAGAAAGGGATTTTCAACCACCCCTATCCTGCACCTGTGGAATTCGAACTTCCCTATTAACAAACACTTTTTCCATATGTCAACATATTGTTCCTCTCTTGGAATGTATTGTAGCAACATTATCCTCCTCTGTACATAGTCCTATAAATGATGATATTAGATAACCATTTGCTGGGGTCGATCATTAAATACTGGATTCTGAAAGAGCTTAATACAACTCTGATTATCACAATAGATCACAGTTGGATCCATCTCCTGACCAAAAAATACCACAAGTATATTTCTCATTTATATCGCCTCACATGTTGCTTGACTTGGAGCCATGTATTCAGCTTTTGTCAAGTTGAGCGCCACATACCTCTGCTTCATGTTGTACTGGGAAATTGTGGCGGACCCAACACTGAAAATTCCACCTAATGTACTCTTTCAGTCAAATGGAAACCCTACCCAATCCGCATCTGTGAAGCCACACAACTTCACTAGGTAGTGCCTTTGAGGTACCGTAAAACATGCTTTGTTGCCTAGTTAGGCTCAACTGGTTGACTGCATAACACATATATGGTTGTGTATTCACAAGATACATTATTGAACCCACTAGCTACTAGTAAATGGTAGCATCAACCTCTTCACCTGAAGTGGCATTCTCCTTCCTCTAGTGGGTCGCTAGAGTTGTCTCCATGGGATAACAACTCTTCGTGTGAAATGTTTGTAGTATCTCAGTGGCATATTTGCCTTGAGACAAACAATTCCCATCACCTTGCCATACTTCCAACCTGAGGAGGTAGTGCATGAGACCCATTTCTTTCATCTTAAATTCCCTTGCAAGAGCTGATTAGTTTCTCATCACCTATAAATATTAAATGATCAACATATAAAATAATCATAAGAAATTTACCTTCTACCAAAACATGATATAGGTTCGCATCCACTTCACTTTTGGTGAAGCCCAATCCAGTGAGATAATTGTCAATCCAAGTGTACCAAGATTGGGGTGTCTGTTTGATATTGTACAATTCTCGCCTGAGTCTGCACACATGAGACTCCTTATCAAATTCCTCAAAACCTTATGTTTGCTTAATGTACAGTTCCTCCTCAACAACACCATTGAAAAATGTTGTTTTTACATCCATCTGGTGGATCTTCTACCCTATATGCGCAGCCGATGCAAGAATTGATCTAATGGATGAATACCTTGCTACAGGAGGAAAGGTTTCCTCATAGTCAATTCCATCAACTTGAGGCAATCCTTTCGCCACAAATCTAGCCTTATACTTCTCTATGATTTCGTCTACTACATGCTTAAACTTGAAGATCCATCTTGAACCCACAACTGATTTATCTCCCAGTCTTGGGACCACTTCCCAAACACTTTTCTTCATGATGGATTTGTATTCTTCCACCGTCGCATCAACCCAAACAGGTTGCTTAGTTGCTTCCTCAAAAGAGGATGGATCAGTTTGTACAAGCTCAATCATTAGATCAGTGTAGCCAGTGTATCTCTGTAACACCCTCCTCCCACATTTATCTAAGTTAATTGGTCTAATGGGGTAAACATGTCACGATAGGCTACTATGATCTGATTCAACTCCCCATGTACAGTTAAGGAAGTGGAACTGACATGACACAACGAATCTGACCTTCTACACTTCATAGAACCTCCAAGAGACAACCAACCTTTCCAGGTGATCAACCCCTAAGACAACTTAACATTTTACTAACTTAGAGCCTCAGTCTCTCTTATGAAATGGGTATGTATGCAACTGGGAGCCTCCCCTTGCTCTCACAACAAGGGCATGCAAGTGACTAGGATCTTTTATAGCTAGTTCAGAGCTAGCAACCCCGTATTTTGTGCCACTTTTTCGGGACTTAGAGCACTTCCCAGAACTCCATGAAACCTTGAGGAGTGAAAAGTAACATTGAAACAATGATACTAAAGAAAATAATTGAACAAAGACTTGACTAGACCCCTACTATCCATGACAAGAATTTCGCCAAACATGTCACAAATATGCATTCTACAGGTCATAACAATAGATCTGAGCAAAGGGGTCTCAGTTTTATCTGAGAATCGCTAAGAATCATTGATGCCTTACCACATTAGTTGCATTACTATCTATTAGGTCATATATTAATTGTTCATTCATTTACAAATCAAAACATGATGAGAGCCATACATCATCATTGTCATAAACCATAGTCATAACCAACATGTAAACAACAGAAATAATAAGGATACAACAACCATAAAATCCACATATAAACCAACACATCTACACATGAAATAACAAGGAGAATGAACTCTTATTAATGAATGTAAAAGCCAACTAGGTTTAGGACTTCCAAAAACCACCAAACCATAGATTGGTTGAACCAAATCTTTCTTTCACCGAATCACCCCCGTGCCATATTCCTAGCATGAATGTGGGACTAATAACCAAAACTCAACCAGGGCTTCCTGAGGCTACACCACCTCACCCTCATCAATAAAACCACGCTTTACGAAAATCCACATCGGATCACTAGGCCACAAACAAGAATGGATGCCACCAGATTTCTCCACCTACATCGTGAGGAATTTTCATGTCTCCTGGTCTTTGGGCTTTACCATAATCCACACCAGATCACTAGGCCTTAACCGAGACCCCACCCTGCAAGCTTTACTGTATATCCCTCCATTCACCGGCTAAGGATTCCTATGCTTGATTAAGGGCACCCACCTCTTAGCTTTACCATATATCTCACCATTCACTGGTCAAGGATTCCCAGGCCCACCGAGGTAACACAAAATTCAGCTTTACCACAACCCACAGTCCAATTTAGGGTTACTAGGCCAAGGCTTTATAGCAATCCACAATTTGATTCAGGGATCACTAGACCATGTGTTCTTTCTTGCAGAGATCACCTCACTCAATTTCGAATCCATCTCAACCGGAAACATGAGAACCCCATCACACCATGGCTATCCAAAAATGGCAAGGCAAGGATAAAGAACACTGTCACACCTGGAAAATCCCATGCCAATGACAACATGAAAACCAAGAATACACATGCATAACCATGCACGCCAAAACTAGCAAGGAAAGGATACATGTAAATTGATACTTGCAAATAATCTCGTTGTAGTTGCTTCATCTTGCTCTTCCTTGCCATGATCCTTGCTTTCCTTTGCCTTATTTGCTTTTCTTGATCCAATGCTAAAGTTCTCCAAGAAAACTCTAAGTTTCCAAGAATGTGAGAGAGAGAATAGAGAGAGAGCTCTAAAATTGAACTAACAAAAGGTACCAACTGATCCTCATAAGCCTTTTATTAATGAGGCCTCTATTTTCTTCAATTTTCCATTATTTTCCTTCATTTTCCTCCTCAAATGCAAGTTTTGACCTTTCACCTTCATTTTCTCCTAATTTCCATTATTTTCATAAATAAAATGCCCATTAATGCCTCATGCCTTTCAAAATACTTTTCCATTGCTTTTGCCAATTCCCTTAGCCATAATATACCAAATGAACACCCACACTAGGATGCCTTGCCCAACATTTAGCTTGGAATAAGTGTCCCATGACCTTGGTTATTATTTTTCCTTTATTAACTTTATTACATGGAATTTTGACCATGGTTGTTACAGAACCCTTCCCCTTGGGGGAACACTATCCTCAGTGTTCAATGACTCCTAAGACCAACAGGACTGCAGAAAGCAAAACATACTACCTAGGGATATTTATAACTTAACTCAATGCAATATTTACAATGATCAATCTGTTGAGAAGCAAACCAACATAACAACATGATAACCATAATGACATGACACCCATACCAAAACATCACACCAAAACATATACCAAAAATGTTCACTCAACCAGCGAATATTGAAGGATACATATCCTACATCTGATTTCTCATCTCCCATGTAGCTTCATCGGGCCCAAAGTGCTTCCACTAAACTTTAACCTGCTCGATTACTCAGTTCCAGAGCTTGAGCATCTTTCTCTACAATATACACTGAGGTTCATGCTAGAATTATCCATCTCGCTCCACCTGCAACATAGACCAATCAATCACATGATCAATATCTTTAACATACTTCTTAAGCAATGACACATGGAAAACATCATGGACTTTCACTATTGGAGGCAGTGCAAATTGATAGGCTATTGGTCCAATCCTCTCAAGAATCTTGAAAGGTCCACAACACTGAGGTGCCAGCTTGACACATGATCCAATCCTCAAGGAGCTCTTCTTGGGCTTCATGCACAAGTACACTTGTTCCCCAACCTAAAACTCCTTAAGCAACTCATTCTGATATACATAAATTTTTTGTCTATCTTGTGTTGCCTTTAGAATCTTCTTGATTAACTACATTTCCTTTTCCATCTTTGTCAACATGTCCAGTCCAATCAACACCCTGTTAACTGGATCACTCCAACTTATGGGAGTATTATAACTTTTTCCATGCAATGCCTCAAACAGACTCATCCTCAAAGATTATTGATACCCATTGTTGTAAGGGAACTCAACCAGTGGAGGATACTCTTCCCACTTCCGTTGTTGATGGCATCACATACATCCTCAAAATATCCTCTAATATCTTGTTGACCCTCTCTGTCTATCCATCTGTCTGTGGATGATAAGTTGTACTAACGGCCAACTATATCCTTAAACCTGCAAACACTCCTTCCAAAACTTAAAAGTGAACTTAACATCCCTGTCTAACACAATCCTCTCTAGAACACCATGCAGTCTCACTACATCTCTGATCAAGATCTGTGCTACATCGCTAGCTAAATAAGTAGACTTCACTGGAATGAAGCATGCTACCTTTGTCAATATGTCCACCACAACCATGACAACAACATGTTGTCTAGATGTCCTTGACAAACTTGTGATGAAATCCATGGAAATGACCTCCTATTTCCACTTTGGAATCACAATCGGTTGTAGTAGTCCACTTGGATGCTTACACTCTGCCTTTACCTGCTGACAGTGCAAGCATCTAGCCACAAACTCTACCACATCCTTCTTCAGATTCGGCCAATAATAAAACTTCTTCACCATTGTCAATGTATTCTAATATCCTGGGCAATCTGAATATGGTTTCACATGAAACTCTCTCAAGATAGTCTTCTTGAGCTCATTATTACCTAGCACATATATCATGTCCCTAAATCTGATCAAGCCATCTGTTGTAAGATGATAGTTCACATCCTGACCACTTATACCTTACTGTAACCTGTGCATAAGCTCCATGTACTTGTCATCCTACTGATCGGCCTGTAAGATTCAATCATGTAAGTTTGTCCCATAAGAACTCATAGCTACTATATGATTCGCATGTATCTACCTGCTAAGAGCATTTGCAACCTTGTTCTCTTTACCCGTGATGTACTTGACCTCAAAGTCAAACTCACTAATCTTGGCCAACTATCTAACTTGCTTAGCATTCAATTTTCGTTGATCGAACAAGTATCTCAACCCATTGTGATCACTCATCAATACAAAGCTCCTTCCAAGAAGATAGTGCCTCCACGTCTTCAACGTATGGATGATCATTGCCAACTCAAGTTCATGTGTCGGATAATTCTTCT
Source organism: Pinus tabuliformis (assembly GCA_031772625.1). Lineage (NCBI taxonomy): Eukaryota > Viridiplantae > Streptophyta > Pinopsida > Pinales > Pinaceae > Pinus > Pinus tabuliformis. The sequence goes on along the minus strand of CM062817.1, from coordinate 707,318,101 downwards.
CGTGCTCATTCAATCTTCGTGATTCATAACACACTACCTGTCCTTCCTGCATAAGGACTCCACCAAGTCCTCTATTGCAAGCATTTGTGCATACCAAAAATTCTTTGTCCAGATCTACAATCTTTAACACCAGTCTAGCATTTGCCAACAATTGCTTCAATTGCTCAAAACTAGGTGCACATTCCTCTGTCCATTCAAATTTCTTACCTTTCCTTTGCAATGATGTAATAGAATATGCAATGCGAGATATGTTCATGATGGACCTCCTATAGTAACCTACTAACCCCATGAATGATCTTACCTCATCCACATTTATAGGAGCTTCCCATTCCATGATAGCTCCTATCTTCTCTGGATCCACTGCCATACCTTCCTTAAAAACATGTCCCAAGTAATGTACCTCTGTCTGAAAGAACCTGCATTTTCTAAGCTTGGCATAGAACTGATGCTCTCTTAGAAATCTCAACACTGCTGCTAAATGTTCAACATGTGCTTCCTCATTCTTAGAATATATCAAGATGTCATCAATGAATACAATAACAAACTTGTCCAAATAAGGATGCAACACACTATTCATCAAATGCATAAAGGTAGCTAGAGCATTAGTCAAACCAAATGGAACTACAAAAAACTCATATTGCATGTACCTAGTCTGAAAAGTTGTAGTGTATATGTCGTCTTCCTTGATGTGTGCATGATGATATCTAGATCTCAGATCAATCTTCGAGAACATTGTTTCTCCCTTCAACTAATCGAACAAGTTATCAATCCTCGACAACGAATACCTGTTCTTGATGGTTATCTTGTTCAACTGCCTATAGTCAATGCATAACCTACGAGTACCATCCTTCTTCTTCACAAACAATATTGATGCACCACAAGGTGATACACTTGGCCTAATGTATCCCTTGTCAAGCATTTGCTTCAACTGTAACTTTAACTCTACCAACTATGGTGTGCTCATTTGTCATCGATCCCATCTTTAGGTCTTAAAACTCCTTGGATTTTCTACCATAGTACCTTTCTAACAATTATTTCTTGTGAAAATTCTCTTGAATTCATGCCAACTCAACTCTTTTATCCTTATGTCTCTGACTCGCTTTACATCTTCCCACCAGATGTATGCTTTCCCTTTGAGGCTGAAGATAGTTATTTTGGCCTTCATATTCTATGTGTACTCATGTAGTTCAAAGAACTTCTTCATCCCAAGTAACCAAGCCTCTGCATCCTCTGGATTCTTCAAATATCCATCAAAAGTAGGTGGCTTATATTTCTTAAACTCATCCAACAAATATCCCCTGTCACTCCTCCTGTAAGGATGATAGTGATGACAATCACAGTGTCTGTCACAACCAGAACTAGAATAGAACCTGTGTCCATCACCTCTCCTATCTGAAGTATCCAGCAACCCGCCATCTATGATAATTCCATCCCTATTTGACTTGTTCCCACCATGATATCTACTACCATATGCCCCATTCATCCTATCCTCCTATCCATGGATGATTTGAAGTGGTCCCTGTTTCTGCAATTTTGAAAAACTCTGAAGAATTACTACATTGACTTCTACTTGCTTTTCCTATGCCTGCATGATTATGTCATTATCTTCTTTGCAACTCCTTATTTCTTCCTTAAATATTCTCAATGTGTTTGTTAATTCAAAAGAATACCCAACATCGCGTTTCTTATCTGATCCATAGGGAGAGTCTCATGAACTGTAGTCTACCATCTTGCTAGTCATCTTTGATATTCTTCCTGCAAATCATACCATGTTAGCTAAACCAAAATATAAACATAATCAACATACCTCAGTACAGTTCAGGGAGGATATCTCATCTGCAAGATCAACTAGATTAGTACAATACATGTATAAACATAATCATAACATCATATAGATATCATCCTAACCATAGTCCAGTCATTAATGCATGACCAACGCACACCACCCATCTAGTCCAAGGGGTGAACCATGCTTTGATACCACTTTGAAACACCCTCCTCCAACATTTACCCAATTTAAGTGGTTCACTAGGGTAAACATGTGATGAGAGACTATTATGATCTGATTCAACTCCCCATGTACAGTTAAGGAAGTGGAACCAACACAACACAACCAATATGGCCTTCTACACATGTCACAGAACCTCGAGGAGTCAACCAACCTTTCCAGGTGATCAACCCTTGAGACAACTTGACATTTTACTAACCTAGAGCATTATTCATTCCCATGACATGGACATGCATATGACTGGGAGCCTCTAGTCGCTCTCACAGCAAGGGCATGCAAGCGACTGGGGTTTTTTCAGCTAGTTCAAAGCCATCGACCCCAGATTATGTGCCACTTTTTCAAGCCCAAGACTCAAGCCACTGCCCAGAACTCCATGAAACCCTTAGGAATGAAAATTAACATTGAAACAATGATACTAAAGTAAATACTTGAACAAATACTTGAATGGACCCCTACTAGCCATGATAGGAATTTCTTCAAACATGTCACAAATATGCATTCTACAGGTCATAACGACATATTTGAGCATAGGGGTCTCATACTTATTTGAGAATCACTAAGAATCATTGATGCCTTATCATATTAGCTGCATTATCATCTATTAGGTCATATATTCTTTATTGATTTTTTTACAAATCAAAACATGATGAGAGCCATACATCATCATTGTCATAAAACATACTCATAACCAACATATAAACAACATAAATAATAAGGATACAATATCCATAAAATACACATATAAACCAGTACATTTACACATGAAATACCAAGGAGAAGGAACTCTTATTAATGAATGCTAAAGCCAGTTAGGTTTGGGACTTTCACGAACCACTCAACCAAAGATTGGCTGAACCAAATATTTTTTTCAACCAATCACCCTCGTGCCATATTCCAAGCATGGATGTGGGACTCATAACCAAAACTTAACCAGGGCTTCACGAGGCTACACCACCTCACCCTCATCAATAGAACCAAGCTTTACCGCAATCCACACTAGATCGCTAGGCCCTAAACAAGCATGGATGCCACTAGATTTATCCACCTACATTGTGAGGAATTTGCTTGTCTCCTAGTCTTTGTGCTTTACTGCAATCCACACTGGATCACTAGGCCCTAACCGAGACCCCACCCTCCAGGCTTTACCGTATATCCCTCCATTCACCAACTAAGGATTCCTAGGCCTGATTGAGGGCACCCACCTCTAGGATTTATCGTATATCTCGCCATTCACCGGTCGATGATTCTTAGGCCCACCAAGATAACACAAAATCTGGATTTACCACAACCCACAATCTGGTTCAGGGGTTACTAGGCCAAGGATTTACTGGAATCCACATTCTGATTCAAGGATCACTAGGTCATGTGTTCTTTCTTGCAGAGACCACCTCACTCGGTTTTGAATCCATCCAGTAATCCAGCTCAACCAAAAACATCAGATACTCATCGCACCATGTCTATCCGTAAATGGAAAGGCAAGGTTGAATAACATTGTCACACCTAGAAAAACCCATTCCAATGAAAGCAAGAGAACCAATAAAACACATGCATAACCATGCATGCCAAAACTAGCAAGGAAATCATACATGCAAATTGATACCTACAAATAATTCTATTGTAGTTGCTTGATCCTACTCTTCCTTGCTTTCCTTTGCCTTCTTTTATTTTCTTAATCCAATGTGGAAGTGCTCCAAGAAAACTCTAAGTGTCCAAGATTGTGAGAGAGAGAGTAGAGAGAGGGCTCCAAAACTGAACTGATAAAAGGTACCAACTGATCCTCAGATGCCTTTTTATTAATGAGGCCTCTATTTTCTTCAATTTTCCATTATTTTCCTTCAGTTTCCTCCTCACATGCAACTTGTGACCTTTCACCTTCCTTTTCTCCTAATTTCAATTATTTTCATAAATGAAATGTCCATTAATGTCTCATGTCTTTCCAAAGCCTTTGCCATTGCCTTTTCCAATTTCCTTAGCCATAATAAATCAAATGAACACCCACACTAGGATGTCTTACCCACAATTCAGCTTAGAATAAGTGTCCCATGAGCTTGGTTATTATTTTTCCTTTATTAACTTTATTACATGGAATTTTGACCATGGTTGTTACAACCTCTCAGGTGACCTTTCTTTCCTGCACAAATTTGAAGGATCTCCCACATTCTCCCTCGCACCCTGCACTAATCTATCAGCGTCCTTGGTTATTTTTCTTCCTTCTCTTGATGGTTCTACTTGAGTGGATGCCCCCACTTTGCATCCTCTTTGATCCTCCAGTTGTGGTTGCTCCACAACTTCTTGAGGCTCCTCCTAAAGCTCCTCCTTTGGAGCTAGAAGCTCATCTTATGGTGGGATATGAAGCTCCCTCTCAAGAGAGCACCACATCGCTTTCTCCTCATCAAACTTACATCCCTTCGCACAATTGTCATTCTGAGGGAAGGTAAATACAATTTTTAATTGTGTGGAGTTTCGTTGTAACCCACAAAAACTCCCAACTTTGTTGTCGGCTCAAGTTTCTTCCTTGAATCTTTAGAGACATGGCATTAAACAGAGGCTCTAAAAATTTTGAAGTGGGACACATCCAACTTTCTCCCCAAGAAAGCCTCCTTCGATGTAAGCATACCAAGAATCTGATGAAGACTCTGATATTGCAAATAGATTGTTGTGTTACATGCCTCTGCCTACAAATGCAGTGGCAGGCCTTGGTCGGGTAGCATAGCTCTCGCAACCCCCACAATGCTCTGGTTCTCCCTCTCATCTACCCCATTATGCAGTGGGTTGTGGGGAGCTATCAGTGCTCTTTGAATTCCTTCTTTGGCACAAAATTCCTTGAATTCATTCGAAACATACTCACTTCCATTGTCACTCATGAGAGTCTTCACCTTCTTGTTAGTCTCTTTCTCAACTAGTTCTTTGAATTCTACAAATTTTGAGAATGTATCATCCTTCTTCTGCATGAAGAATATCCAACGCTTTCTTGAGAAATCATCAATAAAAATAACATAGTCCTTATGTCTGGCAGTGGAGGTTTTCAAGAAGGGTCCACAAACATCAGAGTGGACTCTCTCTAAGACTGCATGTGATTTTCTGCCTCGATCATGGAATGTGATTTCACATACTTCCCTAAGGTACAACCCTTGCAGACATCCTACTGCTCAAGTGATCCTTTAAGGAGGCTAGTGGTTATTTGCTACATAATTTTTAAGGTTCCATGATGCAAATGACCCAATCTCTTGTGCCAAAACTCATTGACAGCGTGACTCTGCACTCTCTCTACCTTATTGCTTAATGCAACACAATCTTCCACATCAATTTTATATAGGTTCTTCACACATGACTTTATCTGCTTCTCCTGTCGAGTAGCTATGTGCCTTAGAAATGCTTTACATTTAACGAAGATTACATCATAGTCGCGGTCTTCCAAAACTGCTATAGAGATGAGGTTCTTTTTAGGCCTGGAACAAACATGACACCTTTGAGGCGAAGAGTGGATCCTGACTCCCTCTTAAAGGTTACTTTAGAAATCCTGGTAGCATTGTACCTTCCATCATCCCCAAGCTCAATATGCATTTGGAGATATTCCTCCTCCGGGTCACTGAAAAACTCTCTACACCCTGTCATGTGGAACAAAACACCCGAGTCCAAGTACCACACACTTCCCATCAAAATGCTCGCCATGCATTTTGGGCCACTCCAACCTTGGGGTCTCCTCCCTCTTCAATTGGATGAATCGTATTAGGGATCTAAAGGTTGCATTTTCTGACATTTCCTTCCAACGTATGTACCGTGAACAAAACCCCGTTGTTGATGCCCTCTCAAAGCAAGGCCTGTCTCTTTCTCTTCGTTTTTTCCATTTTGAGTGCTATGATGCTGGTTCATTATGTGGGTAGGGATTTTTCGAATTTTCATAGGTGGTTTTTTGTAGGTTTTTTCTATCTCTCGAGACCTCTCTAGGCCTGTTCTATGTTTCTATGTCTATCTTTGTATTCCATTCTGGTTTTGATGCCATCTAAGTATGCTCACTGCCCTGCTCCCTGAGGGTTTCTCTGTTTTGTTTTTTGGATGGATTTTGGTCTTCAAGGCTCATTGTTGGGAAACACTAATGAATTGAATTTGATCCAAGCAATGTAAAACTCTTCCTCATTTTTAATGAAGAATGGTTATGTTTTTTTCCTCTAAAAAAAATGGGTGAAGTCTACCTCGAACTATGAAGTCAATGCTTCACTTGTTGCTCCTCCTCGGTTCTTCTTGCTAAAATTTTTGTGTGGACACTTTGTAGCATAGTCTTTGAATTCATGACAATTGAATAATTTTATTTTGGACAAGTCTTTCTTCTTGACCCGTTGGCTGGATTCTAGTTTGGTTTGAGATTTCTTTCCTTTTCCCTTCTTAGCCTTTCCAACCAATGCAAAATTGTCATCACCCTCTCCCTTGGATGAGCTTCCATCTCTTGTATTTCACCTAATCTATTTGTGTACCAAATGAAACTGTAAATGTTCGCAATTCGATAATTTCTCCCTCCCATTGATTGAGTCCTAGTAGCTATGCCAGCTTTTGGGAAGGCCTAGAAGAGTTAAGCTCACTAGGTCATCTTATGCAACATTCACACCAACCCCTCCAAGCTCATCCCAAACTTGTGTAAATCTGATGAGATACTGCAAAATGATATCATTCTTCTGCATCTTAATGTTTCATAATTTGTCTTTGAGGGCCAGTTTTCTATGGTCATTGTTATTCACAAATAGCTCAGTTAGTGCCTTCCACATTGCGAAAAGAGTTTCATTCCCATGGATATTTGAGACAATGTGGTCTCACACTCCCTCCAAGATAATTCTCCTCGCCTTGGCTACATATTTCATCCACTGGGCTAGGTTATGTGCATCAGTTCATCCTGGTTTTTGAATGTCTGCCTTGACATATTCTAGAAATCCATTATCATCAAGTACTGCCTCCATGTGATCCTTCCATGAAATTAAATTCAAGTTGCCTTCCAAGTCCTACTCTAATCTGAGCTCGTTGAAGGTCATTCTCCCAACTCTAAAGAGATCCTGCTACACTAAAGTTGCAAATTCAAACCTTCTGAGGAAAAAATTTGGAATTCTTGTCCTAATGTGAATCCTGCTCTGATACCATGTAGAAATATGGTGATAGAATTGCAACTACTCAAGAAAATTAATATAAATCAAGAGACACAATTCTACTCTACTGTTCTGCAGAAATTAATTCACAATTTAGAACAATATTCACAAACATGCATCAATCACATACACAAGCACACAAATTTATCTAGGGAAAACCAACTAGTAAAAACCCCTTAAGCTTGCTTGCATTAATTAGATGAATAGAGAATATATTACAATTGCTTGCCTACTCTAAGCACAACCTGCAAATGAATAACCTATCTCTCTGCTCAATGAGAAGCTCTGACCAAAACTTAGTTAATTTCTACCTCCACTTGAGCCCATATTTCCTTGCATAAATATTGAGGAATCAGACCCTATTTTTGGGAATTTTCCTCTAATTGCACAATTCCCATGGTTAATCCTCTGACTACATGCAACACTTGTACACTCAAGACTAGTCTACAACTGATGTTACACTACCTTGGAATCTCCACCATGTCTGTGGAACTTGAATTCTCTGCATGCACTAGTTATTTTTGGTTCATTGATCAGTTAACTAAATTATCACTAAGTTATATTGTTGTTCCACTGCACAACTGATGTCCAACTAGTTCTATCAACAATTAGAACTAGTTGAACTGAATACAACTGGAAATAACTGAATTGGATTACTACAAATTAACAATCACACTTGCATAACTGAACTCCAAGCCCTCTAACTCGAATTTACTGATCTAACTGAGTGACAAGAGCCATGTCACCTCAGTTAACTACCTCCAAATTGTCTGCTGATGTGGAAATTTGAATTTTCTCAATTTGACCAAGGCAAAATCAAATTGAGACTTTCTTGCTACACTTCTCTACGTTATAGATATTACAATCATGGAAAAAGGTTCTTGACAGACGCATAGTCCCTAACTACTCGATCTATAACATAGACAAAATCGTGAAATGATGAGGATGAATCAATTGTGCCCCCTCCTTTGCCCCTGCTCCCCTCGCATTCTTGTAGTCCATCAACTAGTGCAATAGAAGGAGGATAACATTTCACAATTTTCTTATGTTTTATCCCTCACTTCTTCCATATAGTGATGTTCATCCTCGATTTTAGACGGATAATAACATCATCAGCTTGAAAGAATGATTTCTGAATGGTAAGAGGCTCGAGGTCTAAAAAACAATTTTGATTATTGTTATTTTTTGTGTAATAATAATAGTTGATACATTTGAATTGGTGCATAATTGATTAGTGATACTTAAAACTTAAAGCAATCACGAATTATAAATTCCAAGGCGTTTGGAATTTATTTATATCTTTTTGGATAGACATACAGTATGAAGATTATATATAGCACGAAAATTTAATTGGTCATGGAAAATATATTTTATTATTAAATCATTTTTTACATTTAAGTAAATAACATATTCATGGAGAGAATTGATTACTATAATTTATGCATTTTTTGCAATAAATTTAAATAGGAGTAAAAATGCATAAATGTGGATGGAAGGAAAAGAGAAAATATGTTGATTTATCATCATTAGATCTCACCAAAAATTCATGTAATTGCACAAAAATTTAGGTAAGAGGGATTTATTGGATCTAGATAAACAACTTGATTGTACTCCAGGAAATAATTATATTAGATATAATCAATTTCTTATAATTAATATATGTATGGTATTATTAACACCATAAGAGTGAAAAAGGAAACTTCAGTTTTCCCATGAAATATTTGTCGGTATCAATGTGAAGTATTTGAGGACTTCATTCATAACTAAATAATAACTTACATATATGTCGCAGACACCTATAAAATTCGCATACATATATCTATATCACCTCTACTCATCTAACTATATAGAAGATTAGATATAAAAAGAATTGAGATTTAAGTAAATTGGATCGGTGATTAACTCAAGTAGTAATGGTGATCACCCATCTTTAGAACAATGTAATGATGATAAAATAATTTGTGGTCATGTGTCAATTATTTTAGAATTTATGTTCAAAAGAAATTGAGGTTATCTAATGGTGGTTGCTAATAAACTAGTGAATGAAATGGTGCCACACGGACCTAGAGATGTTTACTCCTTTGCAACCTAGTTTAGGTAGCAATCACTCATCCTCCCCCTCACAAACTAGACCTATTATTTCTCATGTAAAAAAGTGATTATAATGTTGTTGCATTTCAATGGTCCGATAACATGGAATTATGTGGAAACTTACTTATTAATTCGGTAGTAATATATTGATGCACATATTTTTTATATATGTATATTCAACCATTCGTAACATAGGTTAATTTAGGTTAATTTTTTTGTAATGGTAATGTGGGAAGCATGCATTAATATTACTTGAGATGTGATTTTCATGCATATATTTGGTTAATTATCCTATGGTATGTATGGTTTTTAGTTTGTAAGATATTTTATTAAAGCGATGAGGATATAAATAGTAATATAGATGAATAAGGAGTAACTTGGGAGGCATAATTTTTGGGAAGCTTTGGGAACCTACCATACATGGAAGCTTGAGGTGCATTTGTATTTGGGGGTGGACCCCTTTTGCTTGTGGTTTTTTTTCTTGAGTGAATTTGTTTCCCAAATATTTTATGTGTCGTTTTTTAATTATTATTATCATATATTTAATCTCAATAAAACAATTTATAACTTTTAAATACTTTTCCAATGTCATGAAAGAAAGAGAAAGAAAGCCTCAATGAACCTATGAGAGGTTGTAGAAGATAGAGGTATACCAAAAATCTCTATGTGATTATGATTTCATTATTCTTTCCATCTAGTACATTATATAAGGTATAACATTGATGACAACATGAATGCTCTCTAAGAATATTAACAAATGCATGAATTAAAACTCTCTCCCCCAATATTTAGGTATGGTTTTGCAATTTTGTGAGTCTTTTTTTGTTGTTGTATTTTATTAGGCAATAATTGGTAAATAATTTGCAAAGCTAATATGTGTGATGAGCATCAGTTACTCGGTTTTAGGTGGAAAAATCACTTCTTGCAGACAAGAAGGATCTCCCTATATTTCCAACAAAACCTAGTAACAAACATCAAAAGAATTGCTACCTTTCCTTAGCTTATAACTAAAACATGAAACATGTAGTATGTGAAGAATCACTTACCTATTAGCGATGTGCTTGTAGAAGTCCTTTTAGTGCTTTCCACAACCATCTTTTCCTCAATTCCTTAGAGGCTTTCCCAATGCTTTCCACAGCTTCTCCATGATGCTCCAAAAGATATTTACATAGACAAAAACATTCAAAGGGATCAAAGCATCTCGCATATAAAATCAAAGGTAAATGAAATCCCTAACTTAACATACAACATATAGTTGAATCAATAATCAGTTATAAACCATGCGAGTGATCAAGGAATCTCGCAAATAACATCAAAATAGATGCAATTAGGAAATAACAACTACTTTGTATTAAATTCAAAGGAGAACAAACTTACAACCTGGTTTCCTTGATGTCACAAGCCTCTTCCAATGGTCTTTGTTCCTTCCCTTGATGACAAGCTCTTTAGACCCAAAATCAACAGCATAAGTTTACAAATCCAAGTCTCTCTCCTTCCTCTAGTCTTATGCTCAATTTATAGGCAAGAGGAGGAGGTTTCTAGTTCCTCTTCTCAAGGGATATGATGCTTAAGAGGAAGAGATTAGTTCCATGAACCAAGGGATGAGGTGCAGGTATGTAGTAGTTCGAGGTTTCTAATGTGTATAAGATTCCTCCATCAAAGCTTCTAGAATTTGTTTTTTTATTTTTACTTGCGTGAATAGGATTGCATAATTTATAGTGGAAGACAGTGCGCAAAATTATGCAGGCCACGATGGTAAAAATTGCACATGCTTAGGTAATGGCTACGAAAACTGCGCAGATGCTCAAAAATCGTTTTTAACCAATGCAACCCAAAATTCATTTTGTCCCTTGAATTGTTTTACTTCAAGCTTCATAGGGGATTCACTTGAGACACTCATCAGATGGCGAGAGATCTGAATCAACAGTGATGGTGACAAAATTTAGTGTAACGGATTTCCCCCTAAAGTGCAAAGCCAAAAAAGATGTTTGATGACTGAAGCGCTTTATCATGTCAAAGGTTCGGATCAGAGACCAATTGGTTGAAGACCTAAAACAAACAATCAAGGATTACCATATCATGCTTTCATATAAACATCACTAAGGTAGGCATTCCCATACTCAGAGTACAAGTATCTCAAAGAATCAGTATGGAAATACATTTGAAGATCCATGTCAATAGAAGACACAGTATGGACGCAACCATCAATGGATCTATGTTTACAATCATGAATATTTAATAACTCCATGCAACCTGGATGGATGAAACTAGATCCAAGGTCTTGATCTCCATCTCTCGATGTACAAATATAACCATGTGAGTAAATGTCTTAAAGTCGAACATGGTAGAAACCACCTGATTACTAATCAATGATGTAAATTGTGAACAGGTATGAGAGAAACCACCAATAATGACAATTTCTCTCAAGGTACTCTAGTACAATCTATGAAGTGCGATTAAATGTTTTGAATTCAAATGCTCATAGAATCATTCGATCGAAGGCCAATGATGAGAACCTATGGTCGAAAGCAAGAAACCTGCGATTGAGCAACGCAGACTCCAAGGTATTGAAAGGGGGTTTCTAAGTCAACTTCTTGGATAATGAGTTGACGTCAAAAAGAAGCGACCCGTCACAGGAGGGCCTTGATGTATCCCCCATCAACAACACGAAACGGGTATTAAGTTTTGAAGAACAAAATGGAGTGATTCAGGACTGACTCAGGGATGACCGACATGATTTAAGGTTATGATTTGCAAGGTAATTTTGACTGAGGTTGGACTTCTCTTGAACATATCGGCGACACGACATTTTGGCTTGACAACATTTGACTCAAAAATAGGACCAAAAACCAGTTTGAAGACTTTCAATGAGGTATGACCAATTCAAAGGCAAATGAATTTTCAAACCCAGACACAAAGGTGACGAAGTGTCATGTTCGAGAGCGACATACTGCTTTCTTACAATACAAAAACACATTTTCTTTCCCAATTTTCCCCCACCATTACTGGTAAGTATCTCTTTATTTCTACACAAGCTTGAGGAGGATAACATATGTTTGTCATATAATCTCATCCTTCGGAGTATTTTAACGAACCCTACGAAGGAGTGGTTCGGTCTCGTCCTGATTAACGAGTCATACATTGTTTATGTTTAACGAGTCTAGTGAAGGGGTAACTCAATCTCATTTTCATATTTAAAGAGATTTAAAATGCACAAAAAGGAAACTCATGCAGTTCCTTCAACATAAAGTTTTAATGAGCCTGAAGAAAGTAAAGCTCAATGTTTTTCATTTTTAGGGAGTCAGCAGAAAAACATAAGTAAACTTTGAAATGTCATTTTTCGAAAATTTAGTCTCTCAAGCCCAGAAAAGGGTAAAATAATGCAGGAGAGAACTCTTTTGACCATGATTAGTCAAAGTCTACATTTTTCGTTAAAAGTCCATATGATCCGAAAATAGGTAAACTTATATCAAGAAGATGGTTTTTGTTTTCTTTAGCTAGTTCAAAATAATCAAGCATACTCAGCAATCTTTTCATGTTTCGAGAGCCAGAAAGAGCTTAAAGGTAACTCCAGGTTTTCATTTTTTCGTAAATTTTAACGAGTCTGAAAATGTTATAAAAGTTTAATTGTTATCACTGTCTTTCAATTTTATTAACGAGAAGGAAAAGGTGGAGAGAACTCAACATTTTCATGCATGTTTTACGAGCATGAAAAAATAGCAAAAGACGCTTGCGATTTTCATGAGTTTAACAAATCTTGAAAATAATAACCAAAATGGACTCAAATAGTTTTCATTTTTACACAAGATTGAAACAAAGAAAATTATGTTTGAGAGTGGTTTAATTTTTACACAATCTTGAAACGAAAGAAAATTATGCTTGAGATAAGTTTTCATGCCCCCAGCATAATGACATAGGCACATGCCCCCCAAGCTTCGTTTCATTCGCCTGAGTAGACTACTGGTTACTAATAGGCGATGAAATGAAGGTTTATTTACGAGATCGGGTGAAGGACTTTACTTAATTAAGGGAGGATTTGTTTCATTTTTTAATGAGCTTGACACAGGAAAAAAAACTATGCTCATGGGACCTTGTTTCATTTTTTAACGAGCTTGACACATGAAAAGGAATTATGCTCCATAGGGTCATGTTTCATTTTTTCATGAGGTTGACACAGTAAAAGAATTATCCTCATAAGGACCTATTTCATTTTTTAATGAGGTTGACACGGTAAAAGAACTATCCTCATAAGGACCTATTTCATTTTTTAACGAGGTTGAAACAGTGAAATAACTATCCTCAAAAGGATTTGTTTCATTTTTTAATGAGGTTCACATAGTAAAAGAACCATCCTCATAAGGCCTTGTTTCATTTTTTAATGAGGTTGACACAGTAAAAGAACCATCCTCTTGAGGACCTATTTCATTTTTTAACTAGGTTGACACGGTAAAAAGAACCATCCTCACGGGAGTTGTTTCATTTTTTAACGAGGTTGACATAGTAAAAGAACCATCCTCACAATAACCTATTTCATTTTTTAATGAGATTGACACAGTAAAAGAACCCTCCTCATGGGAATTTGTTCATGGCTTTCATTTGGAAGAAACACATGCCAAGGGATACTCCTTGATCATGGATTCAAAGAGGTCTTCATCAGAAGGAAGAATATTTATCTGGAAAGAGCACATGTGAAGAGAATCAAAAGGAGTAAGAAAATTGATTTCAAATCCCCCCATAGGGTACACCATGTGAATTACTGAATCTAAGTCAAAATAAGTCGAGCAAATAGTGAGAGGCTTGCTTGCATCGATAACCAGAAACATGGGACAGGTTGCCACATAATTAACTCGTGGTGGGGTAGGTACCACTTCCATATAAGGAACATTCAGGGATGTTAGATGACTGGTATTCGAATCAAGATCAACGAACGAAAGTTGGTCAATAGTCACAATGTTTCCATTGTGAGGGAAATACATCACTCAAAAGAGTGTGGACATGACAACTTTCATGGCATAGACATAGTCTTGCCCAAGGAGAAAATTGAAATCCAAGGGGCCTTGGACTACCATAAGATCAATACAAACAGTTTTTCCTTCCAGAGTAATAGGTAACTTAGGAAGGATCCCTAAAGGTTCACTAATGGTTATGTTAAAAGCTAACAGATTTTGTGTAACAGGTACAAGTTGAGGGGAACCCAAAGCTTGCCAAGCAGTTGAGGATAAAATACTGACAGAAGCACCTTTGTCAATGTTTGTGTGGTGCACATTCTTACCATACGCTTTCACAATGATTTGGAAAGGGGTGGAAGAAGGAAGACGAGGCTTTGTTAGTCTACTCCAATCAAAGGAAATGATCTCAATACTTGGAGGGGGTTCAATGGAAACAGTGGAAATGCCCCCTAGTGTAGAAGAATCTGAGGTAACAAGAAGAACCTGAGTGGTATTAAGTTCACTCTCTAAAGGGAGAGTGGGATCAACCGAATATGGAATCGATTTGACCACTTGATCAACCAATGGTTCATCAACCTGAGTGATATGTGTTTCAATCTCCAATGGAAGAGTGAGATTGAATGTACTTGGAATTAGATCAATCACTTCGTCAACTGACGATAGGTTGGGAGAAAGTTTACGGTAACCAGTTGGAAGTTGTTGTTGTGAAATAGTAAGTTTTTCCAACAATTTTGAGGCTTCATCCATATGAGGGAAAAGATGACTATGATGAATCCCTTTGCATAACCTACAAGGAAACCTAACTTTATCCTTTTTCCCAGGAACCTGACAATCACTGGTCGATGGATCAATAATAAGTTGATAAGAATTTTTAGACCACACTTCTAACACCTTTGGAATACCAATACAGTCAATAAGAAGGTGGTCACTCTTACAAAGTTTGTAAGGGTATTTGGGCTTGCAATTTATTTTGGATGGTTCTTCAATATTTTCCATACTCAAAGCTGGTTGGTTGACTTTTTCCTTACCTTATTTCTTTTCCTTTTTCCCTTTCTTCTTCTTCTTAGTCACCTAGTTACTAGCATCAAGGCTTTTACCAAGCGAAGAAGAAGAAAGGGAGGAAGACATTCTGGGTGAAGAAGGTAAAGGGTTAACCAACGGTTGGTGTTGTTGAGACAGAGAACTTGGTTGAGGTGAAAAACTTG
The DNA here is from genome assembly GCA_031772625.1 of Pinus tabuliformis. Taxonomy (NCBI): domain Eukaryota; kingdom Viridiplantae; phylum Streptophyta; class Pinopsida; order Pinales; family Pinaceae; genus Pinus; species Pinus tabuliformis. The sequence continues at coordinate 707,302,716 of CM062817.1, read as the reverse complement.
GTTGAGGTGGTACAGTTTGAGTATTTGGGACTAAAGAAGTTGAAAACAACCACACCGGTAAACCTATCGTGAATCTAGGAAGTGACAACGTAGCCATATAAGGAGGACCGACATTTCCAAAGTTAGGAAAAGGACTAGGATTCTCGTTAACGGGGATTCCTTGATCAGTAACTTCCGAAATTGTTTCCATTAGATTCAACTCAAATAATTTTTATTAAGAATTTAAATAATATTCACAATCCACACCTAAGGTTTGTAAAAAGTAAAAACAAGCAAATAACACACACTAGTAAATCTAAGGAGTCAAACCATGAAAACAAACTTTTCACAATGAAATCACCAGTTGGTGATGAAATCCAACATCACAGAAATCAATGTGAAAAGTGAATAAAGATAGAGCAGGTGGAACCAGTTACACTGACAACCTGCTTAATGAACACGATCTGGTGCAAGTAACTTCACTTATGCCATCTCGAGTGAAGAATACCCTCCAAAAAGGTCCAAGTGAGTCTAGCCAACGTATGTTCTAGGTATAGTAGAGACTCCCCCTCCGCCGTCACCTTGGGTAATAACCCTAAGATTATGATCTCTAAGGTTACCACTTACGATAATTTAACCTAGGGGGACAATCGTAGAGCGAACGTACATGCAAGGGCAGAGTAACAAAGCTCAATCCCCTTGAAATTTCCTCAACATGGTTAATGTGAAGTTTACCTTCAAGTGACTCCCAAGCACCTTTCAGCATAATACGTGTAAATCACTCTACTGTAACAAATGAAGTGGAGTCGATCACTCCACTAGGTCTGATATGATCTTGTGCTTAACTCCCTTGTTAGAGGAGTTTCCCAGAGCCAAACTGTAATAAATGGATTTACTCTCTATCGCAAGATTCTAGTGTTTGTTTGCAATTTTGGAAAGTTAAATCACTTCCCTATTCCAAATCCCTACAACTTAATCTAATGTAGGTGGAAAGAGCCCTAAAATAATAAAAATTATAATTGATTTTATTAGCGCTATACTTTTTAAAGTTGTTACTTACTCAATGGGTAAATGGATGTGAAATTGATGGTGTTATGACCTGACTCAAAACTTTAATGCAATCGAACATGATATTGTGATCTTTTCATTTCGATGAATTCTAGCTAAAGTAAGGAGAGAGGTTCTTCTTTAAAATATTAACTCCAGAATGCACCACTTCTAATTTTCCAATGTAATTCAAAGCCCTAAGTGTCAAACCATGCAATGTAATCTATGCACAATTTGCTTGAAAACTTTGCAAATGTAATCTATGCACAATTTCCGTTCATGTTATGAAAATGAGAATTCTAACTATGCAAATCTATTCTATGAAAGAGAATTCTTGAAAACAAACACAAGGTGATTCCAAATCAGCGAAAAAACAACAAGATTATTTTCCCTCACCAATGTAACTAAAGAACCAATCGAGTGTAAGTAAAGGAAATTGGATGAAAATTCAAAAGATCAAAAGTGATGACACTCAAAGGTGATTAACACTTAGACACAATTCACCCCTCCTCCCAGCGATTGAGGGGGAATTTTTTTTGCAAAAATGAAAGCAAAAACATGCAAAAATTGTTAAGAAACTGAGACAAACCTCTGAGTAATGACCAAAGGAAATCAAATTAAGAATTTCTCAAAAAGAAAATTCAAAACACCCAATCAAATTGACAGAGACTCTATAAGACTGTAAACAAGCTTAAGAAATCATAAAAACAAAAAATCTAGACTTAAATAAGAGAAACCCTAGCTTTTTCAAAAAATTTACAGGGTTGTGTAGGTCACTAGTTCAATTTAGTGTGTATGTGCATTGTATACCTCAAAAAACTACGCAAATTTGCGCTCTGTTTCTAAAGGAAAACTGCGTAGACCTAAAAACTTAAGAAAAAATAAAAAACAAAGGTCTCAAACCAGAAATTTCAATTCTTAAAAGGGTCTAAAGGTGTCAAGGGTCACAGCAGGACACAATGGAGCACTCTCGTTCCCCAGTATGGTTGCCAATTTGTTAGGCGGAAAAATCACTTCTTGCGGAAAAGAAGGATCTCCCTAGATTTCCAAAAAAACCTAGTAACAAACATCAAAAGAAACCCTAGTTTTTTCAAAAAAATAACAGGGTTGTGCATGTCATTAGTTCAATTCAATGTGTATGCGCGTTGTGCACCTCAAAAAACTGCACAAATTTGCGCTTTGATTCTAAAGGAAAACTGTGCAGACTTAAAAACTTCAGAAAAAATAAAAAACCAAGGTATCAAACCAAAAATTTCAATTCTTAAAAGGGTCTAAAGGTGTTAAGGACCATAGCAGGACACAATGGAGCACTCTCATTCCCCAGTATGGTCGCCAATTTTTTAGGCGGACAAATCACTTCTTGCAGACAAGAAGGATCTCCCTATATTTCCAACAAAACCTAGTAACAAACATCAAAAGAATTGCTACCTTTCCTTAGCTTATAACTAAAACATGAAACATGTAGTATGCGAAGAATCACTTACCTATTAGCGATGTGCTTGTAGAAGTCCTTTTAGTGCTTTCCACAGCCATTTTTTCCTCAATGCCTTAGAGGCTTTCCCAATTCTTTCCACAACTTCTCCATGATGCTCCAAAAGAGATTTGCATAGACAAAAACATTCAAAGGGATCAAAGCATCTCGCATATAAAATCAAAGATAAATGAAATCTCTAACTTAACATTCAATATATATTTAAATCAATAATTAGTTATAAACCATGCGAGTGATCAAGGAATCTCGCAAATAACATCAAAATAGACGCAATTAGGAAAGAACAACTACTTTGTATTAAATTCAAGGAGAACAAGCTTACAACATGGTTGCCTTGATGTCACAAGTCTCTTCTAATGGCATTTTTTCCTTCCCTTGATGAAAATCTCTTCATATCCAAAATCAACAGAGTAAGTTTACAAATCCAAGTCTCTCTCCTTCCTCTAGAATTATGCTCAATTTATAGGCAAGAGGAGGAGGTTTCTAGTTCCTCTTCTTAAGGGATTTGATGCTTAAGATGAGGAGATTAGTTCCATGAACCAAGGGATGAGGCGTACGTATCTAGTAGTTTGAGGTTTCTAATTTGGATAAGATTACTCCGTCAAAGCTTCTAGAATTTTCTTTTTATTTTTACTTGCGTTAACAAGATTGTGCAATTTATAGTGGAAGACAGTGCGCAAAATTGCACAGGTCACAATGGTAAAAATTGCACATGCACAGGTAATGGCTAGGAAAACTACGAAAATGCTCAAAAATGGTTTTTAACCAATGCAACCCAAAATTCCTTTTGTCCTTGGTATTTTTTACTTCAAGCTTCATATGGGATTCACTTGAGACACTCATCAGATGGCGAGAGATCCAAATCGACAGTCATGGTGACAAAATTTAGTGTAACAGAAAATTGTGCTCCAAGAACTATCTTTGAGCCCGGGAAGTGCACAAAACTAGGTAAACTCATGCAATGTAGCTCTGAATTTGACTCCCAAAAATATTTGCTAACGAGACACTTAAAGTTCTCTGAAATGAGGGTGGGATTTCGCCTAAAATCCATGTGCTAAACATCACTTCTCTTCTTATGCTCAACGGCTCCAAGAGAAGATGGAATGTGAAGTGTAATAGTCAAAATATAATCCAGAAAATAAGTCCATCCTCTTATCCTCATGCTTCTAGACTCATTTTTTTAATATTATTTTATTGGTGGGGACCATTTTCCACTAAGTGACTTTTGTCACAATTTTAATAAAATAACAATTTCCCCTTTTAAATTAATAATACTAAAATTGGGCAGAACTCTTTAGTGACTCCCATGTTCAAAAAATTAGAGATATATAATGGTGTTTTCCCTCTCAAGTCTCAAGAGTGAGACAAACATCCTTTGGGCCTTGGATTAGTTGTCAAACCATGTCTACACTGCTAAGCCAACTGGGGGAAATGTTGTTCAAGTGCATCATCTCGCGAATGATGTGGGGAAATGAACAAGCTACATAAGGTGTTGAAGGTGCCCATGAGATGAGATAATGCTCTATTAGATAGTGGAGTCTTGTGGATCTCAACACATCCCCTACAAGTGTCAATATGATCCTCTGGTGGGCTTGGGCCCCAATTAAGTTGTCCAACCCATGATGAAACCACCTATCAATTACGCATAAGATCCACTATGTATCCTCACCTTCAGGTACAATAATTCATTAGTGCATCTAAGTGAACCAAGCTTGTTAAGCAAGGGCATAAATGAAACTTTATAGTGGCCTTCCCTTCCAAATTTGGGGCTTTGAACATGTAATAATGTTACCTCCCTAAGTAGGAGTGGCTAATAAGAAACTTTATTAAGTGTTCCCAACCCCTAAATGGAAAGACATGTCCAAGGTACACCCTTCAAGTGATAGGGGTAATGTGGACGATGATGGGGTGGATTGGGACACAGGGGTCTTAAGGCCAAATGCTATGGATTCAAGGGTGGTAATGATGAGGGGTGTCCACATATTTGGATGTACAGATATAGGAGGGAGAAATTGTGGTACATGAGTTACCTCATCCTTTTTTTCCACCCTTCTTCATTTGTCTTTTTCCTTTTCTTGATTTTTCTTTTATTATACTACTCGGGGCTCTAGGAGATGAGAGCTTGTTGTGTATGATGTACGCAGTGATTACCCACTTAAGGTGGAGCAGTTCATCGCCCACTAGGGTTTGGTACATGCATGGATTCCTTAATGACGTGGGAGTCACTCGAGGGGGCCCTAAGAACCAAGGTGATGGCCACAATGAAGGGGAATAGCTCATGTTCGTCTTTTTCCGACGTGCTTATATAATATCTCGGCCATCTTTTGCATTTTGTGATATTATTCTCTTTTGTATGTGGCCATGATATGCTTATAATCTTTTTTTAGTTGCATCAATCTCTAAGGAAACATTTCTAGGCCCGACCCAAACATGTGGACAAGGGGAGGGGGTGTACCAAAGCCTTGTGGACCTAGTGGTCATGTGGACCTAGAGAGGGAAGATGATGCAATAGAGCATGTAATGTGCAAAGAGGGATGAAAAGTGTGAAATGGGAAAACAAGACCACGCCACCAAAATTGGGGTTTCCCAAGTAATGTCCATCCTGAAGCTATAAGGCAATAGGAGAGATCCCACAGGACTAGGGTTGAGGATTAACCCTCCCCCCTAACCCCCAAATTTAAGGTGATGGAACAATACTACAGTGAAAACCATTCCTCCTTCCAAGTCACCCAATAATCCATATCCAATGTGCCCCGAGAAAAACAAGCATAGCACCTGATTGCACAATGAAAGACATACCTTTAGGATTGGATGACCAACCTTCAAACATACGCTCTCGACAGATGGGTGAGGGAGGATATGACTAGCTCAGGGAGTATAGATCAACTCGCCCATATATCGGCTACATTGGTGGCTGTCAGGGTTGTTCGTTGTCAGCTAAAGACAAATCTAGGAGAAAAAATCTCTAATGGGGTTGCGCACTAGTGGTGGGTAACGGTACCAAACCACTTGAATTTCACATCAACTCAATTGATTGCCTACCAAACCGGTCCCTAAACTCTTTACAAGGCTAAGTCAATATGGTTTAGGATTGACTTGGTCAACTCAATCGAGTCCAAGTCTAAGTTAACCATTTTTTAAAACACTACTCTAGATAACAACACATTGCACAGTTAATATTTCCTCTAATTCTTCTTTCAAAAAATCATTTATCAGATAGTTCCTTACCTTGACCTCATATGTTAGGGAAGCTACTGGCTAACGTAGATCTTGGGATTGCTCAATGCTTGCACACCTATGTTCCCAGATTCACTTCTTGGACTCATTTCCACTATTTATTGTGTTTTGTTTTTAACTATTGGCTTGTAGATATCAAATATATTTTTAGATATGATTTTGTATCTTTCTTTATATAGGATTTGTCTTTGCACTCCCACATTGTATCAACTATATTGATACTCATCAATCCCATTAGTGAAGCAACAAAATCGATAGCTTATTGGCTTGAATGTAAAAATACACGAGGTATTTGTAATATATATATATATATATATATATATGCAAGTGATGATGAATGTTACAATGAGGACCCACATATATACCTAAGCAGGTGTCCTTTCATGACTGGGCATGTCTTTTAGACATGCCTTTTCACTTAACTAATGACTATTTAACATAATCCTCATTTCATTATTTATTTATATTTATTTATGTTTATTTTTATTTTATTGAATTTATGTTTGTAACATTGCCCCTTCCTTCAGAAGCTTTGTCCTCAAAGCTTATTGTTGGCAATTTCCTTCATCTTAACCTTGAACAAATTCTTCACCCTGCGTTTTATCATCCTGGGATTTGTAACTTGATGTCGCTGGTAGCTTAGCTTGTATAATTCACTTTTTTTTTAATATATATATATATATATATATATTGACTTTTTTTTCCTTTTTTTTTAATTTTTTTTTAGTAACTATATTAAATTTATATAATATAGTTTATATTAAATGAATTTATTATATAACATTTCTTGAAACTATATTATAATACCTTAATATAGTTTTGATTTTTGTTTTGTCTAAGAAAAAATGTGATTGAATGGGATATGATAAACATATGCGTTGGTTCGGGTCCCTGTTGACTACGTCACTTAACCTGGACCATGATACAATGTCGTAACCTAGACCATGATATGATGCCATCGACAGTGGGCACTCACCAATGGTCAGCAGACAGTGTCGAAGGAACAGTGCGACGAAGAGTTGGAAAACATCGTGGAATGGATGGGGAACACGATAGGAATAGGAATGCAGAACAGACAACAAGGAAGGTTGCAGCGGACGGTAGCGTGCAGCATTGTTGGAGCGGTCGGGTAGGGTCTCCTGTAAGAAAAACGGGAAATGTGCAGAAGCAGGGGTGGCACCAGGGCTTGGAACAGGGACGCGTTGAACAGGGACAAGGACATCGACGGATGATGTACGAGTGGCAAGGTGACATCTTTCTTATCTTTCTGATCATTCGATGTTCCAGGAGACTAGCAAAGTGAAAGACAATCGTTGTATCTCTGGTCATGAGATATTAGGCAGTGCAGAGGCAGATATTGTTCCTCGCTTGCTGTGAGGCAGAATTTTGAGGGATTATCCGAGTCAAGTTGTTGTATCCAACTGCATCCTAAACTCTTTTCAATTTAGTGTCTTTAATCACTGCTCTCACCTTCATCACTTCATCCCACCTTCCATCTATAGCATATATGTTTGAAAACAGTACATAGTTTGCAACATTATCAGGCTCTAATTTAATAAGAGGTTTAGCAACATATTTTCCTAACTTAATATTGTGGTGAATTTTGCAGGTACCAAGCAGTGCCCCCCCCACACCAGCATCAGGTTCTATTGGCATTTGCCTGATAAAGGTGAGTGCCTCTTTCATGTGCCCAACTCGACCAAGACGATCAACTATGCAAGCACAATGCTCCAAGGTAGGCACAATGCCATAATCTTGACTCATGCATTTGAAGTGTCGAAGGCCCTCGTCCACCAAGCTTGCACAACTGCATGCAGATAAGATGCTAATGAAGATGAAAGATTTTGCCTAAATTCCCCACAGTTATATTGGTCCATGAATAAAAAAGAGTGCCAAAAACGTTGAGGCTCTAGCTCAATCCATTCAAAAAGTTCCCTGCTTTGAAGGGTTTTGAGAAGGTATTCAAAATAACCTTGAGTTGTTATTACATTCACTTTCCCTGTATCAATAATGATTCTGGAGAAACCTGCATAGATGATGGTTGCCCCAAGTTTGCAGAATTCTGCTATTAGTAGAGCAAATACTTTTTGCATAACCTTTTGTAGAACTTGATGAAGAGTTGGATCATGTAGCTTTGACTGTGGACTACAAAACCAGTGATATATATGTTGCAGCAAAGCAACATATTTTCCCAACTTAATATTGTGGCGAATTCTGCAACTACCAAGTAGTTCCCCCCACACAACAACATCAAATTCTATTGGCATTTCCCTGATAAAGGTGAGTGCCTCTTTCATGTGCCCAACTCGACCAAGATGATCAACTATGAAAGCACAATGCTCCAAGGTAGGCACAATGCCATAATCTTGACTCATGCATTTGAAGTGTTGAAGGCCCTCATCCACCAAGCTTGCACAACTGCATGCAGATAAGATACTAATGAAGATGAACGATTTTCCCTGAATTCCCCCACAATTATATTGGTCCATGAATAAAAATTAGTGCCAAAAACGCTGAGGCTCTAGCTCAATCCATTCAAAAATTTCCCTGCTTTGAAGGGTTTTGAGAAGCTATTCACAATAACCTTGCGCTATTATTACATTCACTTTCCCTATATCAATAATTATTCTGGAGAAACCTGCATAGATGATGGTTGCCCCAAGTCTGCAGAATTTTTCTATTAGTAGAGCAAATACATTTTGCATAACCTTTTGTAGAACTTGATGAAGAGTTGGATCATGTAGCTTTGACTGTGGACTGCAAAACCAGTGATATATATGTTGCAGCAAAGCAACATATTTTCCTAGCTTAATATTGTGGTGAATTCTGCAGGTACCAAGCAGTGCGCCCCACACAACAGCATCAAGTTCTATTGGCATTTCCTGATAAAGGTGAGTGCCTCTTTCATGTGCCCAACTCGACCAAGACAATCAACTATGCAAGCACAATCCTCCAAGGTAGGCACAATGCCATAATCTTGACTCATGCATTTGAAGTGTCGAAGGCCCTCATCCACCAAGCTTGCACAACTGCATGCAGATAAGATACTAATGAAGATGATAGATTTTGCCTAAATTCCCCCACAGTTATACTGGTCCATGAATAAAAAAGAGTGCCAAAAATTTTGAGGCTCTAGCTCAATCCATTCAAAAAGTTCCCTGCTTTGAAGGGTTTTGAGAAGGTATTCACAATAACCTTGAGCTATTATTACATTCACTTTCCCCGTATCAATAATGATTCTGGAGAAACCTGCATAGATGATGGTTGCCCCAAGTTTTCAAAATTTTGTTATTAGTAGAGCAAATACTTTTTGCATAACCTTTTGTAGAACTTGATGAACCACTGGTTCATGTAGCTTTGACTATGGACTGCAAAACCAGTGATATATATGTTGCAGCAAAGCATTTGCAAAAATGTTTCCAGAGGAAACTACATCAGCTACACATCCTTGAACCATTTGCTTCAAAATACGAAAGGCAGGTGCCCAAGAAGTTGCTTCATCCCGATACTTGTTCCCTTCCTCAAAGTTCCAAATTGGACTGTAATAATCTAAAAGGTTTTGGTAATTAAAACCCAATTCATTCGAGAGATCCGTCATATCTCTGGTGCTCAACACTTTAATGTAGGCGGAAATAACCTTGACACCTAACTTTGGACTCAATATTGTGTTGTTATTATTATTATCTTGAGAAGGAGGGTTCTTAGACATCTGTATTAAATTAATTTTGCCAACTGTACCCAAAACTTTCTTCAATTCTTCTTCATCAACTTCTTTATCAAGACCACTTATAAAAATTTCAAATTGTTTTTGTTCCTTCCCATCCTTTAAGGGAAAAGGCATGTCATTAATTCCATGTTCATCATATTTTTCAGCTTCTTCAACAGTCTTTCGGCTAGCAGGCTCATCTTTATCTTTAAGAACACCTATATTCTCATCATAATCTGGAATTGTCATAACCTGATTTTTTGCAGAATTTAGTGATTCTTCATGAATAATTTCTGGAGATTCATTTTTTTCTTCCTTGCTTTCACCTACAGTTGTCACGTATCCACTTTGATTTTTGGTTTCATTCATGTTACTGTTCACTGCCCTTGTTGCCTCTGCTGACAGAGGTTTTGTTCTTTCTTTAGATATAATAACAACAACCTCATCATCATCATTTTCATTTGGATCATCATCTTGATCTATGTCATTCTCATCCATATCAAGACCAGCGTCATCGAAATCATCATCTTGATCTACATTAGCTTCATCGGAATCATCATCTTGATCATTTTCTGCAACATCTTCATCTTCAACATTGTAATCATCTAATTCTTCATATTGTTTCATTCATTCATTGTAGCTATTATCTTCCTTATTATTGATTTCCTTTCGACACGCTTTAACTTCTGCATATGGTTTTTCTAAATGCTGAAATGCTTCTTGAATTTTACTAAATTTATCCATGAATTCAGGACATGAACATAATGGCATATTGTGCAGTGAACAATGTTCAAAGACCCGCATGATTATACTGTGCAGCATGGCTCTGATACCACTGAAGCAATAAACCGATAGCTTATTGGCTTGAATGAAAAAATACACGAGGTATATGTAATAATATATATGTGTGTGTGTGTGTGTACAAGTGATGATGAATGTTACAATGAGGACCCACATATATACCTAAGCAGGTGTCCTTTCGTAACTGGGCATGTCTCTTAAACATGCCTTTTCACTTAACTAGTGACTATTTAACATAATATTCATTTTATTATTTATTTATATTTATTTATGTTTATTTTTATTTTATCGAATTTATGTTGGTAACAATTTCCTTGTTTCTATGCTCACTAGATGAATATTCATAAAATTATCTTATCTTACATGTCCCCTTTTCCTTATCTTATTCTTCTTATTTCTCAAAGTCTTACTTTTTTTGTCTTCTCTTCCTTGTTCGAGTCTTCCCTTTCCTCAACATACTCTATCATAAGTCTTCGTCCAACTACTCTTTCAGACAATCGTATATTCAAAGATTTCTTCTCTCAACCTCAAATGTTAGGGGAGCTTTTCGCAAACCTTGACCTTGGAGTTACTTTGTGCCAACATATCTATGTTCCCATATTCACTTCTAAGACAAATTTCCATTATTCATTGTGTTTTGGTTTTTACTCTTGGCTTGTAGATATTAGATCATATTTTTAATTATGCTTTTGTATCTTTCTTTACATAGGAATTATCTTTGGACTCCCAAGCTATATCAACTCTAGTGATACTCTAGTGATAGCACCTTTTACCACTCTTGGTAGATCTGATGCTCTGATTATGGCGCACGGAAACTTGGTCCAAAATCTAAAACATAATGTTTTATTTCCTATACGCTACTTTGCCATGTGATAAAAGCATGTACACGCGGGTTATCATATACCCAACCCGTGTACATGTGTTAAAACACTTCAAAATAATAATTTTCCGTAATTTTGGGCAGAGTTTACAGGTTTTACCTGTTACTCACCTCCTATAGCCTGTGGCCCAACTATTTCCCAACTGAAAAAACTAATTTGGAGAAGTATAAATAAACCTCCATGGGAAGGCCTTAAGGGAGAAGAAAGGAGATATTGATATTATAGTTAAGAACACTTCTTCCCAGTTCAGTGGAATAAGCATTTTGATTGTTTGTCTGAGCATTTCTTGTTGTTGTTTGTCGTCCACTCTGTTGGGGTTTTCAACCCAAGACCCTAGGGTGCTCTCACCGCAACAGAATTGGCGACTCCACCGGGGATAACATTCTTGTTATTCCTGGTTTGGGTTGTTTGTTCTCGATCGAGGTTTATTTTCTTGATTGATGGCTTTTACAGTGTTATTTGACTTATTATCCTCCCAGGCATCAAGTCTGATCTTCTGGATCAGACCTTGTTTTTTTTTTCTTAATTGAGCCTTGTATACATTTTTTTCTTGGGTTACAGTCGCGTATACACGCAATTTTCCTCAAACAGACTCATATAAACGTGAGTTTCTTGTGTTAGAAATGCGTGTGCACGCCTCTGTGTCTTTACACGGTCACATATACAATTTTTTGAATTGTTTTTTCAAATCTTTTTGCCCAGTTAGGTTTGTTGCCTGGTGATTTCCGTTGTTTTATGGTCATCCATTATTTGAAGGACTCTGTTCTCTTGCAAGTTTTCTTTTTCAAATCTCCTTCTCAGTGAAAAGCCTAGTTGGCCTAGGATTGCTTTTTGAGCAAGTGTTTGGTTTGTATCTTGGGTTCAAGGCTTCTGTCTGAAGTTCTTGGATGTTCTAGTTTTCCAGAACAAGAAATTGATTTCGATTTCGTTTGTAACCCAAATTTCAAGTTGCCTTGCTTTGCTTTTCCTTTTGATTGGCCTTGTTTCTTTTTGTGTTTTTTGAGTGTCTCTTTGGCAATTTTGAAAGTTTTTCTTTCTTGACATTTTGTCAATTTGCTGAAGCCTTTTACTGTTGTTCGGATCAGTTTGTGCGAGTTTGTAGTCCTTCTTGTTTCAAGTTTCATTTATTAATGAGTTTTATAGCGTGCAAGGTATAAGGACTCCTTGTACTTCTTTTTGATCTTTCAAATTGAGTAGCGCTTTTTGTGACTTCGAAAGTTTCTTTAATTTCCTTAAAAGAAAACACAAAAACATTGCTCTTTCTTTTCTTTTTTCCAAGCTTTTGGCTTTTGGTTTCTTTTGTTTTACTTGTTGAGAAATTGTGATCTTTTTCAATTTGTTTTACTTGCTTTTAAGGGAAATTTGTTTTTAAATTTTTTTCCCTTTTTAATATCAAATTGGCTTATTGACTCCATAAAGAAGCACATTTGCTTATAGTATGAGTGTTTTTAGGATTTTGCATCGTCATTAAAATTTTCATTAAGTTAGTTTGCATCAAAAGCATTCTTAGTTTTTTTAGATTTTGAGTGTGTGTGGAGTGTTTTAGAAAAGAAAAGAAAAATATTTTGCTTATATAAGTTTTTCGTAGAACCCAAGTAGAAATCCCTCTTCATCGAAAGAAAATCGCTGCATGCATATAGTTAAGTTTATATTGGTTTCTTTTGTGTCCTAAATATCATCAATTTCACTCTCATAATACCCTTGACTTAAATAACATCCCTCTAAAATCAAGCAATTTAATAAAATGAACTAGAACTTTTTATTTTTGTCATTAACAAACACCAACAAGTTTAGGTTCATTAGGGCCTTCGAATAGGTGAGTGGAGAGTTAACTCTCCAAGACCGCTCAAATTATCAAACATAGAAGTTGAATAATGAGCGAAATCCAATATCAGTAGAAAGACCGGGAAATCTCCATGACTGGGAGTTAAGCACGAGGGAGAGTGAAGACAAGGAAGAGAGATAGCCCCTCTCCTACTTGTTGGATCCCGCCTCACGACTGTTCTGCCCGAATTTTGATACGAGTTGGTGCCCATAGTTGCCTTTCCTAGGGATCTCATAGGTGGCTGTGGAGGGGAATCCCGTGGCACCTGAGGTAGACGTTGCATCACATTCTTCAGTACTTCTGGAGGGTACCCTTGTGAAGCTTGGGTGCTTGCACTGACAAAGGTTGTTGTCTAGAGGTCAGCATAACTGCTTCTGATACCTTCGCTAGTAGGCCTGGGTCGTCATTACCCCAGACTATTTTCGGAAGGTCCTTGATTTTCACTTTCTTGTATTTTGGTGTCCGATCCTCATCACCCGGAGTGGAAATACTTGAAAGTAGTTTGATTGACTGCATCTGTAGGGATTTTTAGAGAGTGATATTTGCTCCTAGTTGGCCTAGCTTTATGACTTTTTTTAGTCTTTAATTAGATATCTTAAAAATAATTGAAAGTGGTTGATCGACTGGTTCATCGGTCTAGGAGACTTCATGGGCTTTCACCTACGAGTCTTGAGCCTTCTCCTCGAAGGTGTAGGAGCAATTCTTCCAGTGATTTTCAATTAGTGGTAGTAGATGCATCGGAGATTGATCCTCCGGTTGGAGTTATTGATTCATAAGATAGACCTGGTACAAGTAGAGAGTTGGAGAGGAACACTCCAATTCTTTCTAGAGTCCTCTTCCAGTCGAAAGACATTATTGAGGTCGAAGAGCTTCAAGAGTCTCTTTTGACTCCTAATTCTCCTCTTCCTCCCGATCACCCAGACGTTTTATTGTACGTTTAGACTCCAACCAACAGGCCTTCAAGCCCAGGTTTATATCGAACCTTTTCTTCAATGACCACTGCTAGAAGCATGGCATCCACCATTAGTGCAACTAGTACGAAAACTCTTATATCTGTACAAGGAGGAGGAACGATTTATATACCTTCTATTACTCCTAGCACTGTTATATTTAGCTCTACTTCCATTCCATCTTCGAGTGGAAGTACTCAAGCTTTTTCCTCTGGCATTGGTTTTTTCCCTTTTGGAATGTTGACCAGCGTGATTCCTTCAGTTCCGTTAATTATTCCATCAGCTGCCTCCACATCCATGACTTCCATGGCAAGTGGGTCAACTTCTTTTTAGGGTTTCCCTTTTGGGAGTGGTCATATACCACATTCCAACCCATCTTTAGGATCAGTACCTTTTCCCTCTACGGGTCAAAGTTATAATCCTTTTCAAGGTTGGACAAACCCTGCGGTTAGTGGACTTGGAGTCGGAAATCAATCTTACTTCGGCCAATAGGGGAATATGTCATATTATTATGTCAGTGCATTCCAGAACTTTTCTCCCTACGCTCATGCATGGAACCCTTTCCAAGGGCTCTCTACCCCTTTTAACACCTCTCTAGGGAGCAATTTTACTAGCTACAGAAATTTTTCGGCAGGAGTTGGTCAAACTCCGATTTTTTCTAGACCATAAGGAGCTCCTTATGGTTTAGTTGGGTCTACAAGTTACTTTAGGCAACCTGGTGCCTTCACAAATCCAGGGCATTCTTTTCAAAACATTGGGAATTCCGCTCACACCGAGTGGAATCCTTAGTGTCCTCCGTGACTACCTTTCCTAGCAACATTAAACTTGACAAATCTTTCTAAATTGATTAATGATCCGATTAGATATAACCCGGTTTGGCCTCCGATCCCAACCAAACTTCCCTCAGATATACCTAAATTTGAAGGGAAAACTGGTGAAGATCTAGGTGACCATGTAGCCACTTTCTATTTATGGTATTCATCAAACTCCCTGGTAGATGGTTCAATCAGGTTGAGATTATTCCAACGTACCCTAACTGAAAATGCAGCTAAGTGGTACATTGAACTTCCAAGGGGAACCTTTGCTTCTTTCGGTGATTTGGCTACCATATTTTTGAACCATTTTCAATTGCCCGTTTGCTATGATGTTGGAATTGATATTTTGGTTAATTTTCACCAGCATCAGGCAACCCACATTTGGGATCACATCCAAGAATGGAGGAGAAGGAAGAGGCTCATTAAAGTCGATATTACACAATAATTCCCTCTCAAATGGTTTCCTAAATCTTTACAACCCGAGATCTCTAAGGATGTGTCGCTCTCTGGTGTGTTCACCAAAGAACAGGCTATTTTTAGGGCCCAGCAGTTAGAACTTATATATTCTCAATCTGGGGTTCTTCAAAAAATCTTGCCGGATGCTCCTAGGTCCAAAGTTGATATAGCCAAGCCAAAGCCAGGTCCCCATGCCGACAGGCTAGTCGGATCGATCGATGCTAACACAGCTAACCTGTTGAATCAATTGCAGCAGTTGTCTTTACAAACTGCTTCTTCTATGCAGGCATCGTCGTCGGTACCTATGCCTTCTCAACCTACGTCTATAAATGTTGTCCAAACTTCTAACCCCAAAGGAAACCAACAATCCGATGGGAAGAAGAAAGGACAAGGTAAGAAAAAGAACTAGGATGGGAAGGGAAATGCAAACAAACTCGGCAATGATGCCAGAGGGGGTAGAAAGGAGTCTAAGAAAAAAGTAAAATTTCCATGCAAGTTATGCAATGGAGATCATTTGACTCATCTCTACCTTAAGATCCAAGATGCTCAGCTCTTATTAGTTAAGCAAGGATCTTCTAGCTCTCAGGTTTTTCTCACTAACCCTTTTCCCCAAGGGCGGCAATTACTTCCTGGCACGAACTCTAGCACTGGTACCCCCACAGGGGGCAACCAGGAAGGGGATAATACATAAAATGTCTACATGATGAGTTCACATATCGACGTTGCTACACGATCTCGTGAATATGGTGAATCAGAGTCATCTAAGGCTACATCTGCTTCTGATGTTTCAGAGCCACTCCATATTTAGAGGCCCTTTGTTGAGTCTATACCTCGGATGCCAAAAGGCTCTGCAAAATGCTCGACCATTAACCTTAATCCTAGGGCAGCCCAGAACTACTCAATTGTAGAAGATCTGGTTCAGAGTACTTGTGTTATGTCAGCGTTAGAGGTACTCCAGTCATGCCCCACGCAAAGGAGTGTACTACTCACTGCGATCGGAGCAATTGATCCAAAAAATTCTCTTCTGATGACATTTGATATGTCAAACATCAAGAAGAGACTCCTACATCATATGGCTTTCGAGATAAAGTCTATATCGAAAGACCAATATCTTTTGAATTGTTATCGATGAGGGAGCTTCCACATGTGTAATGTCCATGTCATGTTGGAAGGCTATTAGATCGCCTCAAGTTGTTCCTTCACCAACTTTGTTGATAGCATTTGATGGTCATTCTCATAGGCCGCACGGGATTATTCCAACCTTTCCCATCTGTGTTGGGGGAAAGGTGGTAAATATTGAAGTAGAAATAATCGATGCAAATCTGGATTAAAACCTCCTTTTAGGTAGGAATTGGAATTATGAGATGGATGCCATTGAATCATCATTATTTTGCATCATTTTCTTTCCTCATGAAGGGAGAATTGTAAAGGTTGATTAGATGGATTATTCTCCGGGTGACTCCCACACATCTTCTGAGTCTACTGTTGCATTAGTGGACAATCCCAAACAACCTATAGAGAATTTAAGAGTTGGAATATACTCTTCCTTAATGGGTACTTTTGATCTTCCTTCTCTTATAGCGAGAATGAATGCTATTTCATCCTCCACGAGACCTTCTCAAAGAGAGTTCTTTAGAACTCATTATTTTTCAGACCCTTGGCCTTTACTTTCATCTACCACCACATTAGATGAAGGGCAGGTAGGTGGAATGGCATGTCCTATGTCTGCATCAGAAATTGCTTATCATACTATTGTTAACTCTATAGACTCTGATCCTACTCCTTTTTCACTAGAGGAGTAGGATGGAGATGCAGCTCCGGCCTCGACCCTCAATTCGACTTCTGCTCAGGATTTCTTAGAAGCAATTCTAGAAGCAATGATGAGTGTTGATAGACCTTGGGATGATTTGCATCATCGTTTGTATTTCCTCCCACATTTTGTCCAGTCCTTCTACTAGAGATGTTCATGCGGTTTTAAACCCTTTGGCCCCAACACAGTTTTCTACCGAAGGTAACATGTCTGTTATCTCACAAACTGTACCGGTGAACATCTCTAGGAATCCCAACATTATTGAAAATGTCTTCATTGGAGCTGACTGTTCCCCTGAAGAAATTCAAACTTATATCGATCTCTTCAAATAGTTTCATGATGTGTTCGCTTGGTCTTATGAGGAAATGCCTGGAATAGATCCATCTATAGTCCAGCATGAGATCAAGACGTACGAAAATGCTAAACCTATTCGTCAAAAAAGACGTAAGAAAATGCTAAACCTATTCGTCAAAAACTTCAACCGATCAATCCTAGAAAAACAACAGCTATCAAAGCTGAAGTTGAGAAGCTGCTTAAGGCGGGTTTCATATACCCCATTCCTCTAACTGAGTGGGTCTCTAATCCAGTTCCTGTAAACAAAAAGCAAGGAATGATTCGAGTATGTATTGACTTTAGGGACCCTTTATTGATCAAATCATTGATGAATGTGCGGGTAATGAGACTTTTTTGTTTATGGACGGATTCTCTGGTTATAATCAAATTACTATTCGTCCAGAAGATTAGCACAAGACAACTTTTATTTGTCCCTGGGGTATGTTTGCGTACAAAAAGATGCCTTTTGACCTCAAAAACGTTGGAGCTACTTTTTAGCGGGTCATGTCTTATGCTTTTCAAGACATCAAGCACATTATCAAAGCATATCTGGATGATTTAGTTGCTTGTTCTCGAAAGAGAATTGATCATCCTAAACATCTTCGATTGATTTTTGAGCGATGTCATTTTTATAAAATCCAATTGAATCCGAATAAGTGTGTTTTCGCAGTCACATCCGGTTGGTTGTTGGGATTCATCGTGTCAACAGAGGGGATTCGTGTAGATCCCTTCAAGGTTGAGGCAATACTTCAGTTGCCTCCCCCGTCTTCCATATGTCAACTTTAGAGTCTCCAAGGAAAAGCAAATTTCTTGAGGAGATTTATAGCCAATTATGCCAAGATCACAAAAGGATTTATGTGATTGCTTAAGAAAGGGGTCCCATTTTTATGGGATGATTTCACGCAACGATCTTTTGATGCTTTTAAAAAAGCATTAACCTTTGCTCCTTTGTTGATTCCACCAGATTATAGCAGAAATTTCCTCTTGTATCTCGCTCCAGAGGAATCAACCATGGCATAGTTCTGGGTCAGGAAGATGATGTCTTATGTGAACATGTAATCTACTATCTAAGTCGAGGCTTGGTAGGTCCTGAACTGCGCTATTCTCCCATTGATAAATTAGCTTTGGCAGTTGTCCATGTTGTCCAGCGGCTTCAACATTATATTCTGCTTCGAAAAACGTTCGTCTTAGCAGCCGTCAATCCATTTCATTTTGTTCTCAGTAGGTGAGTGATTGGGGGCAAATATAATAGATGGATTGTCATTTTACAAGAATTCGACCTTGAATTCATGTCGGCTAAATCTAAGAAATCTTTAGTATTTGCAGAGTTGATATCAGAGCTACCTTGCGAGGAAGAAATCATTCACGAGGAAAATTTTCTTGATGAACATCTATTTCTTATTTCCTCACAAGATCCTTGGTATGGAGATATCATTATATATCTCCAGACTTCGAAGTTTCTGCCCGCTTTTTCCAAGGACGAGTGTAGAAAATTGCGTCACCTCGCTAAGAATTATGTTATTATAGGTGACACCTTATATCGTCGCGGGATTGATTCAATCCTTAGATGTTGTTTAACCTTGGAAGAGGTTGAGTTAGTGCTTAATGATTGCCACAGTGGAGCTTGTGGTGGTCATCTATCTGGGCTTGCTATAGCCCAAAAAAAATTGCGAGCAGGCTACTTTTGGCCTTCGATCTTCAAAGATTGTATTGAAGCGGTCAAGAGATGCCATCCTTGTCAGGTCTATACTTAGAAAATGCACGCACATCTAGCTCCGCTTTTCCCTGTTATCATTGTCAGTCCTTTCACAAAGTGGGGCATTGATTTTACTACTTGTAATCCGCCTTCAGTAGGAAATCACAAGTATATCATCGTGGTCGTAGACTACTTTACTAAGTGGGCTGAGGCCATGCCTACTTTCAAGAATGACAGTGAAACAATGGCCTTGTTTCTCTTCAATCAAGTTATTTCCTGGTTCGGTATTCCTAAAGAGATTGTCACTGACCATGGCAGTCATTTCCAAAATCAACTGATGTCTGAATTGGCTCTCAAGTTGGGTTTCTGACAAGAGCATTCGTTTACGATAGATTTTTCGGCGAAAATCACATGAGAAAACATTTGTCGACGTGTTTCGAACCAACCAGTGTGGTTCATCGTCAGGACAAGTTGAAAAAACAGATCCAGCTTAGCATGTTAAATAGTTAGAGCAGAGCCACCAACGGTTAGCTGGGCAAAAAAAATTGACATAGGACCACGGTCAAATTTAGTGATATTAGGTGTAAAAATTATATATATATATACATATACATATATATATATATATATATATATATATATATATATATAAAATAATTATAATTGTTATTTTTATTTAAGAATTAAAATTAAAAGGAAAGTAGTTATCTAATGGAACATCCCTTATATTTTAAATATATTAAGGGTTATGAAAATATATTAAAGGGATATTTAGTTAGAAAAAATCAATTAAATAAATAATAAAGATAAAAACAACAGTAAATAAATAAAAATTAAAATTAAAAACGAATAAAATAATTATAATTGGTATCATTATTTAATACCTGAAACTAAAAGAAGTTATATACCTAACCATTGGAGGTCCTACCTACCTTCTTGCTAAGTATCTTGCGTCAAAGCTTAAGCCCTTAGTTGGTCGTACAAAGTCCTTCGTTAAAGCCTCTACTTCCTTTATTAATGAACTCAAGGACATTAAGCTTGACCCCGGGGACATTCTTGTGAGCTTTGATGTAGTGTCCCTGTTTACTTGCATTCCTATTATGGAGGCCTTGGAAGTGATCAACCGCTTAACTGACCCTGACACTGCCAGGTTAGTTGAGATATGCCTCACTTCCACCTTTTTCTGTTTTGAGGGGGAGTTCTTCGAGCAAACCTGTGGTGTCGCCATGGGTTCCCCCCTGTCCCCTGTTGTTGCTTATCTTTTTATAGAAGATTTTGAATCCAAGGCTCTGAATTCTTCCCGTCTCTTGCCTAAGCTCTGGAAAAGGTATGTGGATGACACTAATGTCATTTGGTCTCATGGCCAAAAGGAATTAGATCTTTTCTTCGAGCATCTCAACAATCTATCCTCTGCCATTAAGTTCACTAAGGAGCAGGTAGTTGATGGGTGCCTCCCATTCCTTGATATTCTTATTTCGAATAATAGTGATGGTTCCCTCGCCCATCAGGTTTTTCGGAAGAAAACACATATTGAACAGTATCTTCATGCCAGTTCCCACCATTTCCCGACTCAAAAGATGGGTGTTCTCAATACCCTTGCTACTCGGGCCCTAAGGATCTCGGATAAGAAGAGTTTTGAGAAAGAAAAATCCCATCTCCTTGATGTCTTTGTTGAGAATGGTTATAGTAGATACTTGGGTCAGAAGGCTTTCCGTAAAGCCGCCAAAAATTCTCTGACCAAAAGGGAACTGAAGGAACGGATTTCAGGTGTCCATCTTCCGTATGTTCAGGGGACCACTGATAATGTTGTTAGGATTCTCAGGATTTTTAGTATCCCAGTGACCTTTAGGCCCCTTAACACCATTCATTCGTCCCTCAGATCAGTAAAGGATCCTATTGACCTCAAAGATATGAAAGGGGTTTATATTATCCCTTGCTCCTGTGGGACCCCTTATATTGGTGAGACAGGTCGCTCCATTAATCAAAGGATAAGTGAGCACGTTGCTGACCTTAAGCATAGAAGAGCTAAGTCTTCCGCTTTAGCTGAGCATGTGGAAAAAACCAATCATCATGTTTGCATTGAAAAGGCTAGTGTTATTGCTAAGGTCTCGCATTTCCATCATCGGAAATTTAGGGAAGCTCTTGAGATTGAAAAAAGACCTAGCAATCTCAATAGAGATGATGGCTGGAAAATTAGTAGGTGCTGAGTCCCAGCACTCTCTTCTTAGTCGTTTTTGCTTGTCTCTTATTTTATTACTATCTTTATGTTTATTATTAATATATATATATATATATATATATATATATATATATATATTTCTTTTTATTTTTATTTATTTTTTTATTGGTTTTTATCAATTAAAATTTTTAATGTTACTTAATTTTTATTTCCCGTTCTTGTTTATTTATCAAGAACCCATTATTATATTTATATAGTCTTACATTATAAGGTAATGTCCGTTATTACTATATAATTCCCTTTCATCTAACTAATAATGCTTGTTTTAATTATTTTTATAATTTGATGTTATTTTTATTTTTATTATTTGTATTGTTATTTTTATTTTTTAATCCTTTTCTTTTTATACTTTTTATTTACTGGAATTATTTTACATATTTTTCTATTTATTTAATTAATTAATTTTATTTTTATTTATTATTTTTTGTTCTTTATTATTTATTTATTTGATTATTTGATTTATTTATTTTGTTTTCTCTTGTTCTAAATTATTTATTTATTAATACTAACTAAATAACTCATTAATATTTTACATAACCCATTAATATATTTACAATATAAGGGATGGTCAGGTATATAACTTCTTTTAGTTTTAAGTATTAAATAATGATACCAATTATAATTATATTATTTTATTCGTTTTTATTTTTTATTTTATTTATTTATGTTTTGTTGTTATCTTTATTATTTATTTATTTGATTTTTTCTAACTAAATATCCCTTTAATATATTTTCATAACCCCTAATATATTTACAATATAAGGGATGGTCCGTCAGATAACTACTTTCCTTTTAGTTTTAATTATTAAATAAAAATAACAATTATATTTTATATATATATATATATATATATGATTTTACACCTAATGTAACTAAATTTTACACCTAATATAACCCATTAATATTTTACATAACCCATTAATATATTTACAATATAAAGAATGGTTAGGTATATAACTTCTTTTAGTTTCAGGTATTAAATAATGATACCAATTATAATTATTTTATTCGTTTTTAATTTTATTTTTATTTATTTACTGTTGTTTTTATCTTTATTATTTATTTAATTGATTTTTTCTAACTAAATATCCCTTTAATATATTTTCATAACCCTTAATATATTTAAAATATAAGGGATGGTCCGTTAGATAACTACTTTCCTTTTAGTTTTAATTATTAAATAAAAATAACAATATAATTTTTACACCTAATATAACTAAATTTGACCGTGGTCCTATGTCAATTTTTTTTCCCAGCTAACCGTTGGTAGCTCTGCTCTAACTATTTAACATGTTAAGCTGGATCTGTTTTTTCAACTTGTCCTGACGATGAACCACACTGGTTGGTTCGAAACGCGTCGACAAATGTTTTCTCATGTGATTTTCGCCAAAAAATCTATCGTAAACTTGTTATGGATCACAAAAGCCTCAACTCTACAAGAGCATTCGTCTCTGTATTATCCTCAAGCCAATGGGCAAGTCGAAGCCATAAACAAATCCCTTAAAATCATCTTGCAAAAGACGATTAACAAAGCTAGATCCAATTGGCACATCATGTTATATCCGGCACTTTGGGCATACCAAACGTCAGTTAAGACTGCCATTGGTTTTACTTCCTTTCAACTGGTTTACGGGTTGGAATCTATTTTTCCTATTGAATGTGAAATTCCTTCCCTTAAACTAGTTGTTGAACTTCTTCCCAAGACTTCTAGTCTCGGAAAA
This sequence comes from Pinus tabuliformis, assembly GCA_031772625.1. Taxonomy (NCBI): domain Eukaryota; kingdom Viridiplantae; phylum Streptophyta; class Pinopsida; order Pinales; family Pinaceae; genus Pinus; species Pinus tabuliformis. The sequence goes on along the minus strand of CM062817.1, from coordinate 707,279,728 downwards.
CGCCTCGTTCATTTGGAGTATCTTGATGAGCAGCGTCAAGATGTTACCATAATAAACAAAGCCCATAAAAAGAGAGTAAAAACTCAATATGATCAAGTTGTCTGTCCTAGAAATTTTTCTGAAGGCGACCTTGTCTTGGTTTACGATCAAGACAAAGATGCCTTAGGGGCAGACAAGTTTAAGTTTATGTGGTACGATCCCTTTATTGTCAAGTGAGTTTTAAAAAGGGGGGCTTATGAATTGATTGACTTTGAAGGAAACAAGTTGGCGGAGCCCAGAAATGGGCTCTACCTTAAGAAGTACTTTGCTTAGGCTTCAACCAAGCATTTACCTGTTTGTATATATTGTATGATTGTACATATCTATCTATCAGTTTTAGTGATGTCGATATTTTTGATCTACTTTGGCAAGTATTGATGGACGATTTGATATATCTAGGGTTCATTGATGGTGCCAGTAGACACACCCGAAATCTTTCTTGCGCAGCTTGGGTGATTTATTATCCATCTGGCCAATTGATGGTTTCAAGAGGGTATGTATCGGTCCTGCTTCGAATAATATTGCCAAATATACTATTGTCATTAATTTACTATCTAAAGTGATATCTCTTGATATTGATTTGTTAGTAGTCTATTTAGATTCACAACTGGCGGTATCTCAACCGAATAACATCTATCGGGTACGAGATCCCTATTTGTATCGTCAATTTCTAAGAGTGCAATTATTGCAACGATCATTTGTTTACATCACATTTGTTCACATTCCATGATCAAAAAATTCCTTAGCAGATTCTATTGCTAATCAAGCATTGGATTGGCATATAAATCATTCATCAAATTAAAAACATAAAAAATAATCGAAATATCATCTATATATATGATCATCATAAAATCGTTTGTATATAGATAGAGTGTTTGTGTCCAAAATAATATACAAAAATCGGGACAAAATGCCCTACAAAATTTGGGCTTATGTCCATCATCATGTCTAATCATAAAAAGATCTAATCATTTATCTAACGATCCTGCTCAGGATGAGTAGTTAGAAAGTAAACGACAGCATTAGCCACACGTCGAAATAGTCACACCCAGTCCCGTGGTACTCCTACCATGCGACACTGCATCTCCTCTGGTAAGTCCTTTATGGCCACCATGGGTACTTGGTGAGTCAATCTCGCCAAGTTCCTTTGGACTACATGGAAAACTCTCTCAGTCTCAGCTGCAGCCCCTTCGGCATCTCTTCCACGACGCCTATGTCAAGGAAATTTCCCAGGTCTCACTGGTCCCACATCTGAAACATGATCAATAAATTTTGTAAGTGTCTTGTCTCATCAAAAATATTTTTAATTCATTTATATTAAAAATCCAAAAAAATCTTAAAATTCAAAAATCATTTATACCTATGGCACCCCATGTTGCATCTGGTGGCAATACTAGATCCAGATCTCCTCGGAAATCCATTCCGGCATAGGGGTAGTCGTCGACTGCAATGACCTGTTGATCCCACCAAAGGAAAAACTCGTCATCAAAAGTCGTCCTAGGGACCTCACCACCCCCTAGGTGTTTCATCAAGTCAGCCCATCTGCCCATCCGCGAATCTCTTGGGCTACTGATGGTAGATAATACCTTGGGACGAAGCCCAGGTACTCTCTCAAAAAAGAACGAGCATAAGATAGTGTTGTATCCGAAATTCTTCGTCTAACCCTTTTGAATGGAAGTGAGTTGTTTCTTCATGTTGGTCAGCAGAGGTGTACACCAATCAAAGACAGTAGTGAGGCAATTCACTCTTAGGCTCATGGACACACGTGAAGCCTGATGTAGAGAAGCAGAACCGTTTACCCTAGCTATGGTAAATAGTAGGATTTTCAATGATAAACTCTCTACATACTTGATTGGAATCTGACTTCCAACATTTTCGAGGTTGCCAGGACAGTATATACAGACATAGTCTTCTACACTGAGACTACCTCTCATCCTGCCAGTAGAGTGCACACTCTCTCCCCTTCGAGAAAGACCTGTTATGAAATAAATGTATTCGACCTCGATCCTCAGGGGCATCTAATCAATCATGAAACATCATCTTTTGCACTCCAGTAGTGAATCAACAACTCAAGTAATCAAGTATTTGCCTTCATGTTTGGCATTTTGAAGAATTTTAACAAAGCACAATCTCTCACAGCATCTAAGGTGTTTTGATCCTCCATTACTTGGTTATCAATGGCACTATGCCCCCTTTCATGCCAGGTAATTGTCATCCTACCAAAAAAGATGTTTCAAATCATTAAATCAATGTTTGAAATTTTTTACCCGCGCACACACGGGTTTGCTTTTTACAAGGTCGCATGTAGAGCCCATGTATACGCGGGTTACCAGTATCCAACCTGCGTGTACGTAGAGTTGAAATTTTTAACATAATTTCCTACGGTCAAAATTATGAAAAAACATCTAGAAAGCATAAAAAATTATCAAAAGCATGATTAAAGGGTTACCTGGAAGATTTGAAGCAATTTGAACGGTTGAATTTGATGGAGGAAGTTTGTTTGAGTTTTTCTCCACAGCTCCTTGCTCAAAACACAAATGACAAAAATGTGAGTCCAAAATTCCTTATATAGGTTGAAAAATGAAAATTATTTTTTCTAAAGTTGATTTTTATCTTATGGACTTTTTGACCTTTTGGCTTGGAGTGTCGGGAATGGGTTGTTTTTACAGGATATTTTGGAGACTTTTTTGAGAAATCACTTCGGTCCCATGACTGCAGACCCATCATGGCAGGTATCGCTTTCTTACTAGCATATAGGTTAGGGAATATCACTTTCCGCTGCATTTTGCATACTAGCCTCCATACTGTGATATTTTTTCCATAGGGTCGACCCCATCATGTCTTGATTCACAAACCATTTTCACTCGCCGACTTTTAAAATCATGACGTGATGGTAGAGCCAACCTTTACATGGGCATCTTAGTTAGATCCTCGCTGACATATGTTGCCCATGCTATTATATTGAGTAGGCTCAGAAGTCCTCTTTAGTCTCACCATGACTTGTGCGTTGGAGAATCATTCTCGTTCTTTTTCGCTATTTTCTAGCTTTATACCCTAGAGGCTCCTTTGCGTTGAGTTGTACTGTTGCATTACATATTGACTATTTGCACCTTTTGGCCTTGAGTCGGCTTCACTTGGACTCGTGTTTAAGCCACTTTTTGACCATGTCTTTTACAAAATCAACCTTGCAATCACTTAGCCTCTGCAACTTGACGCACCCTTTCACCTGTGGAAAGAACATTCCTTTGAGTGTCATTGACCAGTTTCGCCACCTTGCATTGAGCATAGGAATGTTCCCCTCCCAGGAACTAGAGCATTTGCTTTTTTGACACTCGTTCTTTCCACTGTACTATAGCATTCTTTATTCTTTTTCAGGCTTCATAAAATGAAAAAGACAAAAAAATTATATATTATCCCAAAAAAGAGCGGGAACGGGACATTATTTCCATATTTGATGGCAGCTAGAGTCAGTTGTGTCGCCCTTGAACAAAGCACTCAAAAAATAAGTCTTTCCTCCATTGGGATGGGCTTTAGTTTGACTTAGGAGAGCCTTAACCTTGTTATTGAGTCAGTACTCCTCCAATTAGTTATCTCTTCCAATCATATGGAGAGTTTTCTTATGCCTCCTGCATGACAAACTTATACAAAGTTATCATATGTTGCCATGTAGTCACAGTTGAGTCGTGCTTTTGTTTAAGGGAAGTAAACCTGAGTCAGCCTCTCTGCGGTGTCTCTTGACCTTTTTTCCAGTGGGCCGTTCCTAGTTGTCAGAGTCATGTTCGTTATCACATCAGCTATTTGGTCCTTTGTTCATGCCGGTTTGAGGTGGTCTCCATTGACTTCTTGATGGCGGGTCTTGCTCTTATCGACTACGACAAATTGCTCTGAAGGCAGATCTAGAGCCGCACCCTAGCCCTATTTTCATTATTGATAGGTCACCTTGTGCTCAACATTAATCAGTATCATGAGTCTTTGACCGAGTGGTTTCCCTTGTGTTCGACATCAGCGTTCATTCACTCATTGGGATTCATGCAGTGCCTTGGTTTCCATTTGTCCCTATTGGTGGATTCCTCGCCTTTGTGACAGCTTTCATTATTGGTTGGTTCAGAGGGTTTCTATCATGCGCTACATCTTGATTACACCATAAACGTGCTTCGATTGGGTTACTACACCTTTATTCATCTGATTCCTTCCACATTATTGGCCTACGAGTTACACTCGCACTAGATTGATGAAGGATGCCTTAATGCCTTCCTTCTAACAGAGCTTTTCCCATCGACTTAAGCTCATTGCTCTGGGAAAGAGATTCAGAGTCCATTTGACAGTACCTTAGGGTTTGCAGTCATCAGTGGCAAATTCCTTCGCTATCGACAGTGGGAAAACATCATTGTCTCCTGATTGATATATTCTTCCAAGTGTTCAACTATAGCTCATTAATTTGCACTTGTTAGATTGCACTGGGTACCTTGGCTCTCATCATCATTATCAGTGAGTAGTCTCGCGTTTGTTAATGGTATACATCAATGACCAATAATCAAACAATTTCTCACATGGTCAACTTCAAATCATTTATTCTCACTGTGTAGAAATGTACCATGATGGTCGGTGAAGACCTCGGGTTTGCATCAGCATTTCTTGGTTCAATTGTTAGTTGCTCCTGTTTCTGCTTGTTGACACCATCCACCTTATATGTTGCAGTTCCTTACAGCAACATCCTATATGTTGGCACCCGAGTTGTAGTGTAGTACCATTATTTCACCATTTGACTTGGTACTTTTTGGATCAACTTTATGGCTTCAGTGATCAACTTCATACTTCAACATCATTAATCAGTTCTTTATATGTGTTTATACATGTACTTATTTGGATATGATCAGATGATCCATTATGTATTTTCAATTCCTTAATACTTGTATGCATATTGGATCTGCTTTTGTACTTGACATGCGGACATGCTTTACTATCTCTGAGCACGGATACGCCCGCCTCAGACAGCGGTTTCTTTCTAATCTCTTTCGTTGGCTTGGTAGGTTGAATTCTTGTGAACTCCTCCTTGGTCTCGACATGATTCTTTCTATACACTTAATACATTTCGGCCATCATGTACCCCTTCTAACCTCATATATTAAGGGGCATCTGTTATAGCACCATTTACCACTCTTAGTAGATCTGATGCTTTGATTATGGCCTAGGGCAACCCTTCCTTTCCAGACTTTGTCCAAAATCTAAAAAATAGTGTTTTATTTTCTATACGCTACTTTTCCCTGTGATAAAAGCGTGTACACACGGGTTATCATATACCCAACCCGCGTACATGTGTTAAAACACTTAAAAATAATAAATTTCCTTAATTTCAGGCAGAGTTTATGGGTTTTAATTGTTACTCACCTCCTACAGCCTGTGGCCCAACTGTTTCCTAACTAAAAAAAAACTAATTTGGAGAATTATAAACAAACCTCCATGTGAAGGCCTTAAGGGAGAAGAAAGGAGATATTGATATTATTGTTAATTGATCCCTAATCGAGCCTGATGAAATCCCTGTGCCTCCTGCACTCCCCAAAGATTTAGGAAACCCTTGTTTCCTCTTTCGAGATATCCTTCATCTTTCTTGAGATATCCTTGTGTATGATGATGGAGGAAGATTGTTGAGGCCGAGAAAGGACGGATTCGGAGGACGGTTCCGCTTGGAGCTGGAGGAAGACTCAAGTTGTAGTTTTCCACCTTTCTTGTAGCTTACATCAATAAAGAAATGTTGTTTTATTCCTGATATTAATCGTGTTTATGCATTGATCTATATTGTGATTTGTTTATAAATCTTATATTAATGCATAATTGTTCATTCGTTTATATGATCTAACATATATATCATGAATATGCTTTACGTTTCTACTGTTGTATATGCTTTGCTTGAATAATTTACAAGTTTCAAAGGCATCAGGAGAAGCAGAGGGTTTGCACCTTGCGGGATCTACCCAAACGTAGGACCTCCGGGTAAGGACACTTCTTCCCAGTTCAGTAGAATAAGCATTTAGATTATTTGTCTAAGCATTTCTTGCTATTGTTTGCCCTCCGCTCTGTTGGGGTTTTCAACCCAAGACCCTAGGGTGTTCTCACCCACAACAATTAGTTAAAACTTTAAATAAATTATCTTATCTTAAATGTCCCCTTTTCCCTATTTGAGTCTTCTTGCTTCTCCAAGTTTGCTTTTTTCTTTCTTTTCTTCCTTGTCTAGATTTTCCCTTTCCTCAACTAACTCTATCACTTTGAGACCTCTTCCTTCCTTAGATTATGTTCCTTTTCAAACTCTTTTTTTATGTCCATTTCACCTAATGATATTTGTCCCCACTTTGTCTTGACTTTTTGCACCACCCCATCCTATTCACCTAACATCTCAAGATGAACCTACTCAAGCTTCTCCAACCCTTCATCTTATGTCCCTATTTTCCTCCTTAGTGATTCTAAAATGGGATATTTTGTTAATTCTTCCAAATGCTTAAAAAAATCACTTCCCATGATTTAATCAATGCTTTAGTTGCTTGGCCGATAGGTTTTTCATCCAATTCATACCTATACTTACATGCACATGACTAAAATCTCTTGGTTACAACACTCATTCTCAATCTTATTTCTCAAACAATTGCCAATTCCAACATTGACTTTTGGGCAAATTTTGTGCTCCGATAGCTTTGTTACAATGTACTCATATCCATTTCACATTGAAATTGTTTGTCTACTCTTTCAATGTCCTCTCAAATACTACATTTATTATCAATGTGCGTTGTGTCCCTATTAGTTCTAAGGATGTCATCGCCATTCTTTCCTAGATTTTGGCTCAATTTATCATGGCATCACACACTAATGCCTTGGCTCTCTACATATCCTCTACAATTTCTACCAGCACTATTATCTTTGCTAAAAGCTTTTTCCATACTATGACAAATATACCTCCATTATGATTGTGGGGTTCATATTGATTTAGAAACATGTTTAGTTCTTCGATTCTAAGCATGGATTTTTCTAGTTGTGACCAAAGAATGTCTCCTTAGCCCATGTTGCCACTGAACACAAGCTTCTACCTATTAGGTACGTTCACACAAAATATGATCTCCAAGCCACTTCAAGTCCTTTATGGGATATCATACCTATATGTCTAGGTATGCACTATGAGGGTACACGCTATTGTCTTTGTTCTCTCTAGTATATTTAAATATGGACACTTCTTCAAGAACAAGAGCATTGGGAATTGTGCTCCTATCCAACTCCTAAAGTCCTCTTAACAATTCCTGTAAAAACTCTATCCACATATACTTTAATTGAGTTCTTGTTGTGTGTTAGCATAACTCTTTGTGTCCACCTAATGGGTCACTTTGGATAGCTCCAAGGTTTCTATCTTTGATGGGTATGTCTCTATCCAAATGAAGTGATAATATTGAATTGTCATTAAGGCATTTGATTTTTCCATCATCTTTGGGATAGGGGCCTCGACAATTATTGTATCACTTCCTTCATCAAACAACACTTTGACATGTGGTTGTCTCCTAACATTTGTTTCCTCTCTTCTGCCTTCAATGCGGCACCCACAACCATATTTTCTTTCTCAACCCTTTCACCCATTGCTACTATTTTTCTTGTCGCTTTTCCAAGGAAGTTATATCCACCATCCCCTAGGTCAATCATTTGGAGCTTCTATCTGATAGGTTTCTAATCTGGATTGGATCATAGTATTATTTGTCATTTACCTTGCTACTTTCAAAGTGGAAAAAATTAAGAGGAATCAGGTCATTTTAACAAGAAGTCTGAGTTTGGAAAATTGGGGTTTGAAACATCCCAAAAGGCATTTTGCAAGGTCAAATGGCATTTTTTGGAGTCAAAACTTTATTTGTTTTAGCTCAAACCCCTTCACATTGATCTACACTCGTAAACTTTTCCAACAGTGCCAAAACTATGTCAATCAGAGCTCATATGCAAATGTTATGCCTCTTGCAAGTTGACTTACCATGTTGACCACCATGGTACAAGAGGAAGGCACGTCAGCCCCCATTACTCATGCATATGGGGTCGCCCATGTGTGGACTTTTAAGAAGATTCTAAAAGGTTCAAAACCATAACTCTAATTAAAGGTTCAAGGAGCCAAAACCTTACACCTAAACAATTATCGAACTATGTTAAATATCAAAAGGCTAAGGGGAGTCGAGGTTCCATTCTATGTCATTGTATTTTGTTCCACGATTGAGAAAATCAACTAGGAGTGGTAAGTTACAGAGTTGAATTGAGGGGAATAAGATTCTGCAACGAGTTGACAAGCCCCAGGGCTCAAGTAACTCCACATAGCATACCTCTTTCTTTGTATTTGCATATTTTCATACTAGAAAAAAGAGAGCAGAGCAATCTCGCCTTCTAGCTAGGTTTTCCCACATACAAGTTTACCATGGTAAATCTTGTGTTTATTTGAGTTTAGTGTGTGAGTATTTTTCTGTTCTTCGTTTTTCACATTTAAGCATAAAACTAGTAATTAAAGAATTTGAGATCCAAAGAAATTAACCTTCACAGTGAATATTTCAATATTTTATCATATCTGTTATGACGAACTATTATAGTGGAATATCCATGACAATTTATAAATCAATTTCAGGTCTAGTGGTTTACCATTTGTCTCTTCAACCTCCCACTTCTCTTATTCTCCTTGTCCTTTTCATGACTGTTTCAATATCATCCCCCTCACACTAAATTAGACAACGACCTAGTTGTGAGAAGTTTTCGTGCATCCATGGAGGAATGACAATAAAAGTCAAAATCAAAGCAAACTCTACAACATTTAGAAGCATCCTATATCGATGCCATTGTTCAGTGACACAAGAACTCTTGCTCAATGAGAAGGTCGGCATGGAGATGCCACTTATGTCTAAGTCAATGAGAGTCCAACTAATAGCCACAATGATATAAGATTGAACTGATTGTTCTCCCAAACCTAGTGTGTATGTAGGTGGTCTATAAGTTATTTGTTGGCAAGAGTTCATTATCTCAAAGTCTGAGAGACTGCATGTGTCCTTCTCGGTTCATAGCCTCAACTCGAGAATTGTAATCATGTTGGATTGTCTACAGATGGAAAGAATATCAAAGCTTCTTAGCCATTCCAAATATTCAATTAACACTTCTTACAAATAAGTGATCACTGAGGTATGCTGTATTTCGCATTTAATGCTTAATTAGTGAATATTTGCAAAATATCATCTTTTCTAGATTCTTATGCATCGCAATTCATGAATTCCATGTCTAACTCCATTGCATAATTCCTAAATGAATCTGAGTTGACACATATTACGTGTTTCATTCCTTGCTATAAGGGTTGAGTTGTATTCTACAGCTTGATGTGGAAGCAAGAAGGTTGTAAATAATCCAATTGTTTATGTTTTAGGTTCCTTGAGTGGCTCATTATCTCAAAAGTGGAAGACAAGTGGTCAAGAATGCAACTAGATAAATACTTGTAGAAGAAATCGCCAATCGATACAACATGAGTACAATGTGGATAAGGCCCAAATATGACTCTAATAAGTCTCAAGTATGGCCTAGATATACACACACACGGGAAAATCGTTTAAATGCCTTTCAAATACAACAATTAGTAAACATGTCAAATCTCCAAAAGGTAGAAAGATCCTTAATAGCTTTTGTTTATGTTATGGTTATAGACAATATCTATACAATTTTGGATAGCCAATGGTTTCCAGACATGACAAGGACACCAACTCACTCAGTGGTTAACTAATCAAAAGTTAGCCAGAACACTATGTGCTTTTATATTATTATAGACTCTAGAGACATTTATAGCCTTCAAACTTAAATGCTTTAAAGAGTTCAGACATGGTCAGTTCTGATAACACTGGTACCAGTTCAAATACAAATGGGAGCAGCAAACATGATAAAAGTCCAAAATATAGTAAAGATCCTTAAAAGCATCTTAATTTACTTATAGTTGAAAGGTAGTATATGCACACTCTCAGATCTGCTTCACGGCATTATATATATATATATATTGTATCATATCCAAACTTTTCTAAACCTCTGTCATATCCATATCCAAATATGTATCTTGGTAACTTGGAACAATAATTAGCAGTAAAAGAGAGTCTAAAACACCTCCACACCTAATAAAACCATTAAAAAAGTGGGTTTACCAATAAGGAAAGGTGAACCCTACCAAAATTCATGACATCAGCTATAAGAATACAATCCGCATAAGATGCAACAAAGTAAAATGAGCTACTCTCACAGCAGAGAGGAGAAACTGGAGTAAGAAAAGGGCAGAATCAACAAAGGTTGAAGTTGAATCCCAGGCCATGGGGAGACCTGATGAAAACTTTGTTAACAATAATACAAGTAGCAGAGACACTTCACCAGTAAGAAAAACTTGCTTATAAGCAATACAGGAGGACTTGGAAGAAGCTTCAGCAGGAGGCCCATTAAGAAGAGAAAAAAATGAGGACAATAGGACTTTGGGAAGGAACTCAGCAATTTGGAGACAGAATTGTCAGCTCAGACTGAAGAAAGACAAGAATATCATATCCATAAAAATAAATGACTAATTACTCAAGGAGAAGCATGCTGGTGCTATTTTCTTTTACTCCATTTTGCATATGGAACAGCACAATGGAAGGATGGCTGGTTCCAAGTAAGACCAATCTGTTAAATCTACTTTCTATTTTATGGTAAATGTCCCTCAGAATTTTAAGGTTGGACTGGATGAACTTCTAATAATGTTTTCTTTATTTGTCAAAACTTTTGCTACCATTTAAATGGGGAGGAGGACCAAAACTATTGTTTCCATCACTGCAAATATTCTAAGACTCAAAAGTTTGGCCCAACAACCCTCCCAAATGAAATGCTTGATATAACAAACATTTATCCCTGAGCCAAATGTGCAGCAATACTTACCTTCATAAATAGTCCATGACGTTTTCTGCTGCAAAGGCAAAACTTAATCTATACCTCAACAAATGCAGGTAAGACATTCAAGAAGCTCAAAATGTACAGCATCATATATTCATCTCTCTGAATCGGAGCCAAAAAAGAAGGGGCAGCAGCAACTTGTACAATTGGAAAGGTAGTCATGCTCCATTATATCATGGTTAAGTGTGTAAGGAGCAAACTGCACTCATGTACAAGTCCAATGCATCCACGTACACAGCTACCAAAGAATTGCCAAAAAATATGCTCTACCAAAGCTAATGTACAAGTTCTCAGGAACAAATGGAGAAAGGTACAAAACTGTCATTTTTGCCGTTGAGCAACCCTGAAAGAGGATTGCATGCAAAGTGTCATTCATTGCAACAAGCTTAGAGAAACAAACAAACAACTTGCACCAAATATATTTAGTTTGTCTTTACATGCATATTGACTTGAATTTATAAAAGGAATAAATACTCATCATGACGTAATATCAAAGTCAATCCTAATCGCCAACTGCTAGGGTGTCCAATAGTTAGTCTAGCATCAACAAAGAAGATAATGCACACATAATTGTAACTTTGACCTACCTAAACAGAAAAATTGAAATAATATATGCCTAAGGGAAGCCAGTATTAAGCAGTACTTGCCCTGCATCAAAAACCTAAGTTGTACTGTTTGGAAAAAAGCACAAGTTGAAGGCAAACTAAATGGAAAACTCATGGCCTTGAGGCTCTTTCAAGTTCAAATTCTGGCTTATTTCCAGCTCGCAAAAATTGCAAGGTACAACAAGAAGGAATCAGCGAGCAGGTGTCTTAGACTTTTCAACGAGCACAATTCGACCATTCCATTGTGTTTGATCCAGAGCTCTTATTGCTTCATCTGCATCCTCATCTTTCTCAAGTGACAAAAATCCAAACCCTCGTGAATCCCCAGTTCTTCAAAAAAAAAACAAAATGAATAACTATTGTTAGCCATATGGTTTCCCCAATCCTTGAATATAGTGACTTGAAATACCTACCACAGAAAAGTAAAAACTACAAATTTCTAGAATAATCTGCAAATCAAGTGACAACTTTTAGCCATATAATTTCACTTGTTCTTCAATAAAGAGCAAAGTAGAAATGTCAGCCAGAGAAAAGAGGCACAAGAGCACATACAACAAACTTTTAAAACATGCAAACTTGAGAAGGCACAAAACTTAAACACGGAAACAACAGATAGTTAAATAAATGATAAAAGTCCATCAATGGCAGGTTATGTGCTTACAAGGTAGAAAAAGGTAGGGAAATTGCTAGGGACAGTGGTTGAAGACATTTTGACACCAGGAACAGGCAATCCAAATCATTAGAAGAGACTTCTTACTCAGAGAAAAATTAAAACACTACAAAAAAAAATTGGGGAGACAAATGGAAAATGGGAATCAAAAGAGTAGCTTCACCACATGGACAGACTCCAGAGTAGTAAATTGCAAACCCATAGCATCCAAGAGTATGACAGATATGAAATTAATCAACAATCCAACAGACAATCCCAACATAGACCAAAGAACCACATCCAAGCCAAATTTAGAATTTAAGCCTGTATTCATGAAGAAATTCGTTACTCTAAATTTCCGCCTCTTATGCTTGATAGGAAGCATCAGGTTTAAAACCTGCACAGAATCAAAAAGCTTTCTATATCTGAAGAAGTTCAAAAAGAGCACTTCATACAAGTCAGCTTATAGAAATTCAACATGAGCAATTAGTTCTTACTTAAATAAGACAAAGACCACCAATGCAAGGAAATGATAATGCATCAAATTTATGAAGAAGCTTGCTTAACTAGAATGCAATATTATGGATTATTCATAAAGTTTATACCAGAAAAAGGACGTAAAGTGTAAACCAGAACTTACAGCTTATCTCTAACTATACGAACATCAGTCACACGTCCAAATCTTGAAAATTTTTTCTCCAAATCTCTCTCTGTTGTGACAAAGCTAAAACCTGCAATGAACAAATTATTTCCAGGCTTGCCAAGGCCAGTATTACGATTGGGAGGGGGTGACCATGGCCTCCGTCTTGGTGAATGCCGCCGAGACCGATATTCCATTGGAGATGTTCTGCGTCTTGGAGAATACCTAGCCCTAATTTATCATCAATTCACACATTCAACAAAAAGATTATGGAAGAACAATTGTCATCCAAAAATGATAATAAAAACCAAAAGTTTAAATAAGAGTACTGCTGAAGAGTTCACATACCTGGGTGATCTCTGATAATGATTTCGTGGCATCGGAGATCTTGACCGAGCCCGGTATCCCCTTCCTGAGCGACCATAACCATCCTTCCGCCTCATGGGTGAACGTGATAATGATCTATCACGTCTCTGCCGGATGCCCTCGGGAGAATACTTTCCTCTAGGAGGAGGAGATCTATACCTTCGAGGAGATCGTTGCCTCAAAGGAGAAAATGATCTATCTCTCTGTTTAACATCTCGAGGAGAATACCTTCTGAACGAAGGAGATCTGTCTCTCTGTTTAACATCTCTAGTGGAATATCTTATCTGAGGAGATCCATCTCTTCCTTTAATATCTTGAGGAGAATACCTTCTCTGAGAAGGAGAAACATCTGTTTGTTTAACATCTTGAGGAGAATACCTTTTCTGAGATGGAGATTCATCCCTTTGTTTAACATCTTGAGAAGAATACCTTCTTGGAGGAAGTATATCCCTTTCTTGAACATCTCGATGAGATTGCCTTCCTGGAGAAGAAGATCGTTTTCTTTGTTTAACATCTTCAGGAGAATGCCTTCGTGGAGAAGTAGATATATCTCTTTGTTTAACATGTTGCGGAGAATACCTTCTTGCAGAGGGATCACCATGCCTTGCAGGTGAAGGAGACCCATCATTTCTGGAAAAGTGTGATCTCTGTTTCACAGGGGAAAGTGACGTCTTATGAGTTCTTCCAGGTGAGGACAATCTGTATTGCAGTGGAGAAGGTGACTTCTGACAGGCTCTGCCTGGAGATGGTGATCTGTACTTTGCAGGAGAAGGAGACCTCTGTTGAGTTCTTCTGGGAGAAGGTGATATTAGTCTAACAGGAGAAGGTGATGCCATTGGGTCAGGGGATGTTAGTTCATGCCTTCCACAAAAAGGTGATGGAGAAGTGTGCCCAGAAGAGGGTGATCTACGTCTCTTAAGAGGAGGTGATTGCAACACGGTTCTACCAGGAGAGGTTACTGGGTGCCTGGAAGAGGAAGGTAACATTGGAAGAACTTTTCCAGGAGACAGTGAATATTGTCTCAAGTCAGAATCTGACTGCAATGGGGTTTTTGCAGGAGAGGGGGACCTGTGTCTCACAGGAGAAGGTGACCTCACTGAAATTCTTTCAGAAGAATCAATATGCTGGTCAACAGAAGATCCCACCTGCCCTCTCCCGAGAGAAAATAATCCTCCCCCATGAGATGGAGATAGTCTCGAAGGAGGAGATACAGACCTGGATCTCTGAAGATGAGATGTAGATTCCACATGTCTAGGACTCGTCGTCAATAAGAAAGATTTATGCTGCTCACCACCAATTATATCCATGTCAGCCTGGTAAGTTTCGACCTCTTCTTTCACATTAGGATAATAGTCATCACCATCTGTTTCATCCTTAGTTACTGCTAAATTAAGATCCAGATGAGCAGATCGCCTTGCATGATATGTCTGTGCATCGTCCCTATGATCCTCTCTCTGTTCATCCAAGTTCGTGGTAGTAGGTGACTTTAAACCCATGACTGTAAAAGGAAAAAAGGAAACCGATAAGATTGATAGAGCAATCAATCATCCCCTTTAGTATATGACATGCCAAAGCATGAACACATCACACACCTGGAGCATCTATGAGGACCTTAGGTGAAAATTTGCAAGAAAAGAAAAGAAACTTCCTACAAAATGTTACAAAAGTTTTCGATAGGTTGTGATTAGAATTAAATAACTTATCATAGTGGTGTACCATAAACAGCTTATTAGCTAGTTTTCAAACAAGCCTATCTCAACATCCTACCACTTTCCTAATAAAGAATTTGCCATTCCGTACTGCACTCGGTTGCCCTGTCCTGTTTAGATCAAAATCCAACTCTTATTTAGACCAGTTTATTTGAACTTGTGTTCGTCTCAAACATCTGCTTGTGAATCTCGTGAAAATGGATTTGGATGCCTTGCCATGTTTATATACCAATTTCATATGATACAATAACATAAAATCACAAAATCCCGAAGAATAATTGAAGAACCTACCCAGGAGAAGTGATCATTGAGAATTATACTAATGGAATAGAGTACAGAATATCTGAATTGAGACTCTCCAATCTTGGTGTTTTTTGTTTAGAGGGTTCAAATGGCAAGGTACACTCTATCTAAATGTCGCTTGTATACTGGGGTAGAGGAGCTGAATCTGTGACTGCTGAACTCACTAGTTGGTTTCAACAATGTGTCTATTTCATCCCCATGGAATCATATATTGTAGACTACCCAATACCGGTGAGTCAAAAGTGAATCAAGACGTCTGAGGAAAATGGGCATCATCCCCTACAACATCAATATTCAGAGCATACCTAATCACCAAAATTTAGAAAATATATGACGAATTCTGATCATCCGTTTTTAGAATCAGGGTTTCAATATAAATCCGCGCCTGTAACGTTATGCACCATAGTGGAAAGGCAAATTGCTAATAGAATCGAATTGATGGAAAAGATTGACGGGTAATTGATATGCTTAGCGTTCAACGGCCTGAATTCTCGTAAAGATCAAACAAAATCCTAAATTAAGGAATTATAAATGGGTTTGAGAAGCTTTTTTTAATTTCGAAAGGGCGAGGTAGGATGCAGCCAAAAAATTACTCAACATGAATAAGAAAGAGGGCAGAAGAAGAAGCAAATTTTACCTGGTTGTTGAAATGGCAATGGCATATAAGATTTTCTAGCAAATACCATCAACGGCCAGTATCAATCAGATTCAGAGCAGTGACATTTGTCGGCATTCATTCTGAGCGATTCCAAGCCTCCCGTCGAACTTGAGCTAATGAATGGACCAAATGATGCATATAGGCCCTGACCATTCAGTTTATTTCTAATGAGATGGATGCCTCAATGCAGAAGCAAATGAAACCATTGTTGCACTGTTATAAAAAAGTTTTATCGTTAATAGACACCGAAAAGTATAGAATAATATTTTTGTTTTGCGAAGGTTATATGGATTGGAGATATAATCGTGTCAAAAATTGCACGCTCTAGCACAAGTAGATATAAATGACTAAATAAATGAAAAATAAGACTTTTCGCTAAAGAGAATGTTGATTTTTTTTATTTTCTTTTATTTTGGGGTGTTATTTTTATTTATCAAAGTTTTAATGTACAATTAGATAACATTTTTATTTTTATTATTATTTTTGAATGATGTAGTCAAAATGGTGTAACATTGGACTTATTACTAGTGAAATGATATTATTAGATTAGTTTATTTCTCTTAGGTAGTTCTTAATTTTTAGGACAATTCTTTATTGGGTTTAAATAAATAAAAATAAGACTTTTTGCTTGGATTTTTTTAATTTTGGGTGTTTTTTTATTTATCAAAATTTTGAGTGACAATTAGATAGCATTTATTATTATTATTATTATGATTGGATGATGTAGTCAAGATGGTGTAACATTGGACTTGTTAGTGGTGGAATGATATTATTAGGTTAGTTTATTTCTCTTAGGTAGACCTTATTTTTAAGACAATTCTTTATCGGGTTTGAATATGAAAATTTAATGGAGCCTAAATTTAATATAGACTAATTTGTTTACATTTCATAAGTAAACTTATACTAACATGATCATATAAATTAAATAACTAATAAATATTGATAGCAATCAAAATAGTTATGTGTTATTTCTAATATTAAAAATTTGTAACGTCAAGAGAGGAGTAGAGGAAATGGAAAATTGGTTTGGAAACTCTTGATTTCATCAATTAGATTGTATATACCATAAAGAATATTCTCGTATTATTAAACTTAGACCATCCATAATTTTTTATTTTTTACAGAATGGAAATTCTAGAAACCCTATTCCAAAATAGACCACGTCTCGGCATAAAAAATTTATTTAAACAAACTTTACATATATAATTGTAAAAAGAAAGTTATTGAAAAATGTATATCGTGCCATTATCGAAAGATGCATATTGTGTCATTCACATCAAACCAAAAATCTAAATATTAATAGAATTGAGTATATAGAGATTTAATTTACCTTCGAACATAATTGTTCATGATGTAGATTTTCAAACAAAAAAACATGTTATTCTTCATTTGAAATAAAGAGGAAGGAAAGAAGTACAATTTAGTATTATTGTCAAAATTATAAGGGTAATATAGGGAAAAGGTTTAAAGCTTATTCCAGTAATAGGAGCACATTTAGGGCATCTAGGAAGAGAGGAAAATGTTGTCTTCCAAAGACCATATAAAGTCATAGGTATAAATTCCAAATTTGTATCATTAACTATGATGAGACTAAAATCACTAATTCTTCAAAAGTAGTATAGCAAAATGATTGCATATTGAACTTCTACACCAATTATCTTATTTGTTTTAATTGGGTGAGAGATCAGAAAATGAGCCTCGACTACATGGATAATTAAAGGATCCATCACCAAGAGCTTTTTTATAGTCATCTTCTCACATCCCGAAAGTAGAAATTTTTTTTTGAAGTGAAGTCATACTTCATCATTTTAGTATGATCGTACATGTAATACGAAACAAAGCTCTTTGATATAGCTATAAAAAGTCTTAGCAAAACGCCTAATATATGTTTATTTATATGCTCTACTTTTGGAATTTTGACACATTGATGCACTATGGGAAATAAATAACTCTCTAGATAATTTCATATTTTAAACAAACAAAAACAACCAAGGCAAAATAATGTGCATGTTAGGGTTTGAGTGCAATGATTTTATTACTTGTCATTTTAGAACAATTAGTATTATAATACTAAAAATAAATAAACCTAAATTATGAAAATATTCTTGTTAGATGTTGATGATGCCAAACCCATGGCTATTTAACCCAAATTTACCTAATGAATTAGTTAGAACTAAAAAAGATAATTACAAAGATTTACAAGAATTCATTAAAGTAAATAAAAAATGACAACAAGTATACATGGGAATAAAGCATAGTAGAGGGGGGTAATGTGGTGATTCATAATAAATGTGAAACCCTAAATACTTTAAGTTCATGACTATTAAAAATTAAGATACAATCTCATTATCTTAAATGCCAAAATTAAATGTGAAAATGTAATCATAGACCATTAATCACAATGTCTACCATGTGTCAAAAATATATGCATTACCTAAAGATAAGTGGAAAAACTCAATCTCAAAAGATGGGTTGAAGTGAAACTCAATGCAATAGAAATAATATGAAAAAGAAAACCAAAAGTTATCCGATGAGAATAATAGATTGCATTGAATACACATTTTAATAGAAATGCAAATGCATTGTTTAAATAATGAAAAGACGACAATTAACAATGTAAATGAGCATGAGGAAATTATTTTAAAAAGAGGTTGGCCGTGAAGAAAGAAACCACATACATTGTGCATTATTAGTAGGAAAATATGTTTCATGTATTTTATAAAATGTTTTCAATAAATCCTTATATCAATTACTATGAAAAATAGAAATTTCCCATGGGGTGTAGAGTATACAATCACAGGGTGTTCTGTTAAGGCACTATGTGGTGAAGAGGTCACTAGTTTGAAACTCTGTGGGCAAAAATCTAGTCATGCTAAGGGTTGGTGTGGCCCAAGCCAAGTGTAATTCTGGGATGATTTTGATGAGTCACTAGTTTGAAACTCTGTGGGCAAAAATCCAGTCATGCTAAGGGTTGGTGTGGCCCAGGCCAAGTATAATTCTGGGATGATTTTGATAACTTAGATGCCCGTAGATCGTGGTTACTCAAGTCACATGTTAAACATATCAGTCATCTAAATATTTACATAATCTAACAAACTAAAAATAAAAATTAAGAATGACCATTATAGTTTGTAAAATTTAATAATCATAAAAATTCTCTTAATTTTCTTTATAAATAATTTCCTTTAAATCTTTTAAAAAAAACACTTCCATCTTCATAAATTCTAAACAAGTGTAAACATCCGAAAAGTTTTAAACCAATTCAATCTTCATAAATTCTAAACAAGTGTAAACATCTGAAAAGTTTTAAAGCAATATAAACATTAAAAGAATTCTTCACCGTTATAAACAATTAATCTTTAAAGTGATTAACACGTAGGAAATAAAGATTAGTTAAACATAAAAGCACTCAATCTTCATAAATTCTAAACCAGTGTAAACATCAAAGGAGTTCTAAACAAGTGTAAACATTAAAGGAGTTCATTACTATTATAAGCCATAAGCCTTTAAAAGGATTAACACCTCAAGGAAATAAAGATTAGTTAAACATAAAAGCACGATAGAATCGTTTATCAATAAATACTGGAGAAGTATGCTCATTTTTTTGGAAAGGTTGTGAATGTCTAGAGAACAATTAAAAATAAGTTGCAAGAGGAACATTGAATTTATGGTATTAAAAATATAAAGCTTCAAAATCCAAAAAGTGGTTGATGTTGTCTAGCAATCTCACTTCAGGAACATGTTAAAAGTGAGTTAATACAAATTCATTTCCTTTTGTTCTGGGTTAGGAAAAATTAGAGTGTTCAAAATTTTTGGGTATATATCATTATGAGTTTTTAGGAAATCTAGGAGTTTTAAGTAGTATTAATTAGACCCATTTATAAGTTTTAAGCAGTGTTAATTTACAGTGAAAGAAAAAGAAGAGTCACAAAAAGAATTTAACATGTTAATGTTTAAAATTGATTGTTTATTAGAAATATTAAAAATGGTAAAATTTAATTGCAAAAAACTTAACCGATTTATAACCAACAAAGACTACATAGTAGCTAGTGCTTGCGGCTTAGTTTAAATGTAAATAAATTAAAGTAAAAATATTAAATTCAAATTAGTATTAAAGTTTAGAATGGAGTTAATTTAGATTCTAAAGATTGGTAAATTGAGGTATTTGGTTATTTGTAATTCAACATTGTCATAATGGAGAATCAAATCCTACCCAACAACAAAAATAATAAATTTTTGATTGGTTACTCATACGTGCATGTTGGAAAGTCAAATTTACATATATAAACAAATTGATTATAAAACAACTAATATTTTTTTTAAGTATATTGCAATATCTAAAAAGGAAAAAAAATTACACACCCATTCAATATAAATTAAAGATTTTACATAAAATGTATATCTAATTTAAATATTCAAGAATATATATATATATATATATATATATGAACATACTCTTAATAAAAAATATGAAAATATTAGTATAATCAATTTTAAAAAACACATGTAAGAAAAATATCGAAAGAATCTGCAACATACCTAAAATCACACCTCCATTTTTTTTTTAAGTAATAAGCTTGACATGGTCAAGTTAATCCATATAACACACCTATTTTTACAAAGTAACTATTTATTTTAGTGTTGTAAAGTCGTGGTTTCCCATGCTTAATTATTTGGGTTCTAACCAGGTATGGCCAGCTCTGCATCTTAATACAAGTTCGTTTGATTTCAAAATCTGTAACCCAAGTTCCGAAACCTTTGTCATATAATAACAAATTCTTTCGGAAACAATCACATAGGAGAAATTTTTGTCGACGCGTTTCGAACCATCCAGTGTGGTTCATCTTCAAGACAATATGATGAATCAGATCTAGGCAATGAAATAAATAAATGAAGAGAGCAACTAAAACGGCTAGTTTGAAAAATATACTTAAATTTCTATTTTATTATTGTATTTTCTAGTTAAATTTTTTTAATTATTATTATAATTTATTTAATATTATTATTATTATTATAAATAAATAATAATGGTAAAAAACAAATTAATAAATTTATTATTATTATTATTATTATTAGAGAGATTTTTTTCGGCGAAAATCACAAGGAAAAAATATAAAATATAAAATATAAAATATAAATATAAATAAATAATTTATTATTATTATTATTATTATTTGGGATTTTATTAAATAAAATTATAATATAGATATTATTTAATTTCATTATTATGATAAAGATATTATTTAATTTAATATAAAAAAAATAAAATAATAATAATAATAATAATAAAAGATATAACAATAATAATAATAATAATAAATCTATATAAATAATTTTAAGAGATCAGGGTAGAGATCCAACACCTACTGATGCTCCAACCATCGTCTCTGTTAAGGTTAACGGGCCTTTTTTCAATTTCCAAGGCCTCTCTGAATTTACGATGATGAAAATGGTCAACCCTAGCTATGACTTCAGCCTCTTCTATAATTTATTCTAGAATTTATATAAGAATTTATATACATGCAGTGGGACTGTAATACTATGTTAATATAACCTTACTGTTTGTGATCATAATTACCTGGAATTTGTGGAGCCCTCACTCGATGGTCGTATGGCAAACCCTTTGCTTGGAAGGTGCGCAAGGAGATCTACGGCTCCTGGGCTTTAGGGTTCAATGGACGGTCCGATTTGATGATGGGCAATTAGACACCCAGTCATTATTTAGGAAAAGATCCTCCAAGATGAGCTAACAAAAGACTTAAGTAAGCATGAAGCTACTTTGTTAAAAAAAATAAAGGATCAAGAACTTAGAGAAAAAAAAATGGAAGTAGAAACAAGAGTTATATGGTTGAGGGAAGGGAGAAAGTACCAAATTTTTCTATTGCTCCGCAATGAGAAATAGATTTTGCAATAGGATATGTCACATGTAAAATCAATAAGGGTTTATTATTTAGGAAAAGACCCTTCAAGATGAGTTAACGAAATATTTTAGTAAGAATGAAGCTACTTTGTTAAAGAAAATAAAGGATCAAGAACCTAGAGATTAAATATTTTGAAAGTAGAAACAAGAGTTAGATTGTTGAGGGAAGGGACAAAGTACTAAAATTTTCTATCACCTCACAATGAGAAATAGAAGTTGCAATAGGATATGTCACATGTAAAATCAACAAGGGGTCATAGTCAAAGTCAAAACATGAAATTGAAGGATAGCATTGTACCTATCACAACCATATTTTAAAAGAACGCTCATTAGACGAACTGTTAGTAGTTAATTGCGATACCCTAGTTTTAACCTTTGCAGGTCAAATTATGTATAAAATTGTAAATAAATGGATATGATGATGAGATAGAATAACCCTATGCATAAATGATGTAAATGTCAAAAAATATGAATTCCTTGAAGATAGCTTAAGGCCAAGGCTTGGCAAGCGAATGTTGAGGCATGTATTTTTGATAAATATGCTTTCTATATACCATAAGTTAGGTTTTCCATGATATACTCAAGATATGTAAACATTACTTCGAAAATTAATATAAAGGTTTAAGGCTAGCTGTTGAGAGCATGAGAGGGGTTATCTTTTGAAGATGCTTGATATTTCATCATGATCTTCCAAAAGATTTAAGGCTGATCTTTCAAATATGTCCAATGGTTTATTCGAGATTTTTGAAAGGTTTGGAGTGAATCTTTCGAAGATCCCTTATATTTTGTTAAGGACTTCTAAAAGATGTGAAGTTGATATTTTAAAAATGATTAATGGTTCATTAAGAACTTTCAAAAGATGTTCTATCAAAGAGGCTTGATAAACTAATGGGGATTTTTTATAGGTGTTCTTTTGAAGAGGATCAATGGTAAATTGGTTATTTTTTAAAGATATTTCTTTGAATAGGCCTAATGGTCTTTGTGTTTGTGTAGATGCATGTCTTTCAAAGGAGCTTGATGACCTTACCATCAAGCAATTTTTTAAAAGGTGGAAGTTTCATAGAGGGTCAATGGTCTAATACATATCAAGTTTAAAATAGAGCCAAAGGGAAGGTCATTCAAGCTAGACAGATGGAATTTCAAATGATCATTATGTGTGGTCCTTTTTTTAACAAGAGCAAGTAAAACTTCTGTATTAAAAAAACTACAGCCTAGTTGAACATAATTGTAATACAAAATGGATTCTAAGCATAGGTTTTCCCCTCGAAATGCATTGTTAATTCATTGACATTTTATCAATTTCAAGGTGTTGGCTTCATAACAAATCGTCATTGTAGGATCTAAATCAACATGCACACGCACAAGCCCCTCCGGGACCTTTTCTTACTTAACCCGCTTACTGAAAGTATAGATTGAACCACTGACCTACGAGCAACTCGCACTAGCCGTAACAGCAACAGGAGTTTTCTTCCTCATCCGCTTCCTAGCCGGAAAAGAAGGTCCGGTAGGGTCTTGCGCTTCCTAGTGCAAGGACCCGACAGGGGGCTCGACTGATACAGAGGAGACAAAAAATTAGAGCCAACATAGATCCATCTTAACCACGAATCTAACATGAGCCGAGAGGGATCAAATTTCTTTAGGTACAAACTTATTTTAGAGTGCAAAAAACAATGTGTAATTTTTTATTGTTTAAATTGTATTTTTGAATGTTATAGAGATTACATAACATGTGCATTGAGTCATTTTATCAACGCACATTAAACTAATTTTTTTGTTATTAATATATTTTTAAGTATACGTCAATATTAATTCATATTAAAATATTTTATTCATAACCCACATTAGATATTTTATTCTATATAACATTAAAATAATTTCTTTTAACATTTTTTCTATATATAGATATATATGAAGTTGATATCATGTGTTAAAATATTTTTGAAAAGTATAAGGTTTAAACATCTTACTTAGATATTTTTTTGGTTAACTTCTATTTGTTTTACATGAAATTATATTAGGTCATATGGACAACTAATTAAATATGCATAGCATACCTTTTTTTTTAATTATTATAGCTGACATTGCTTTTATATTTAGAGAATTTTCTATTTTTATTTTAAGAGGGACGGACATACTTACACATCACCTTCACACTGGGTTGTAGAATGAGCCTCTCAGCTCAATTAAAGGGTCTAGCCAACCACACTAACATAATAGTAGAAATATAAATCAATATCTAGGACTTTACATAAGGATTTATGCTTAACATGGACCTTTGTCTAGGGCTTAACATTCCCCTCCACTTCAAACAAGTGTTGTCATCAACACTTAGCTAACTATGGGTGTTTTTGTATCCCGTGTTGTCTCTTCCATTAGAAGGTTATTTCATTTGATGAGGTACTTAGTAAATGCTCAATTCCATAGCTGCTTAATCCATGTTTCAAGGATAGTTTCTAGTTTTAGAATGATTTTACCTTCTTCATTAATATTTGGTAAAATAGTTTGAATTGGGATCTTGTCATTGAGTACCTTTTTTAAGTGAGAAACATGGAAGACTATATGTACACATGAAGATGGAGGTAACTCCAATTCGTAAGTCATATCTCCATTCCTCTACAACACCTTTTATAGGCCATAATACTTGGGTGCTAAGTTATTGTCCTTCATTTTTTGCATGAGGGATGTTTGTTTATATGGTTGTAGCCTAAAAAATACTCACTCCCCTGTTATCACTCAGGTTGTTCCCTGGCTCCTAAGGGAATACGGCCGAGGTAACCACTAACCAATCTTTTAGCTGCAAGTCCTAGCCTACTTGCAACCAGAGAGGGCTCTCTCTTTATATTTTAGCTTTGTTGTGGAGTAATTTTAGGCTAGTTATGATGTACAGAGTTTTGTTTTAAATTTGGTTGGATGATGATTTCAGGCAGAACTGGGATGCAGTTTCAGAACAGTCTAGACTATTGGGCAATGGAGTCAATGATGGTATACTGCTGTAAGTGTTTCTTGTGGAAAAGGTAATGCTACAGAGCCAGACAGGCATCTATGGAACAATTCTTCAAATCTGGGAATCGATGGCATGAAATCAGGGAATGAAAGGCAGTCAAGGATCTTTCACTATGCTGATAGAGGGAAAGTGTGAGAATATTATCTAGGAGCAGTTAAGAATTCCTAAACAGCATCCATAATGAGAGAATCAGTTCAAACATGAGCAATTAAGAATTCATATTTATGACTAATTCTGAAGAAAACACAATTAGAAACAGAGATTGAGCATAGGGTGTATTCAAACAAGTCCTGAGCTATTCTTCTTCTCTGTTACTAAGATCATGAAACATATGTGAAATTTGCAAACACAGAAAGACAAAACACGGTTTAGAATAACTTATTGTTCCATTAAACGACACAGGAATTCTGTAGCAGAACGCAGTTCATTACTTTCACATCCAGACAGTGCAGAGACCATGAACTTCACCAGCAATTTGTATTAAAAGTCTGAAAATTTACAGTGTAGCTCTTAGAGAGAATCACCAACCAACCCCAAATACGTTCTATGGGGAGGTATATATACAAAAATAAGATACAAAATATCTAGATGATGAGTTTTTATGCAATAAATTACATCACCAACTCTACCAAGGGAGTAAATGAAGAATTAAACGCTGCAGTTAATATTGGCTTGCTAGCTGTCCATTTTGTCAGAAAATTTTGACTTTCTGGGCTGAATGAGTCGGCTGCCTGCTGCGCATTTATTCTGCGTGTGTTGTTCTGATGCTGGTACGTTGCTGACTTTGTCTTTGTCTTCATCATGGGTGCTCGGCTTCTTTGCATTTATTGAGCTGTAGTGGTCATTCTGTTTCTGCCTTGCACTACCTTTTCTTCCCTTTTGACAGGTGGAGCATGCCATCTGTATATGCTGAACTGTAGTTTACAAAAAAGAATTAATAACCAAAATCACCTGAGCAATGTCTCCATCATTCCTCTCCACCAATCTTCTGTAGGTAGCTGATGCCTTTGTATCTTTATCAGTGTTTCATCAGCTTCTGTGTATCTATAAAAGTTTGGCTGGTCTTCAAAGAGATGGTTTATCTCGTGTGCAATGTAGAATAGATTTTCTAGTTTATCAAAAACACTCTGTCCAGATGGAGGCCCTGTTTCTTCTGATGTGCTTGAGGAAGCTTTGATTTGATTGGAGGCATAATTGTTCACCCTATTGGCATAATGGTCATGTGACAGCAGTCTTCCAGCACTGGTTACTAAACTTGGTAGCCCTCTGCTCTGTAATGCCGTGATCTTTATCTTGAACTCATCCACCTCTGCTTGCATTTCTTGGCATTTTCTTTCCAATGTCTGCACAAAATTCCTAAGGGTCAACGCCCTTTTTATTAGCAAGATAGTATCAGTCCTGTTCCTGATTCCTATTGCTACCAACTGCCCTTTGGTGCGAGTATTCAGGAATTGGATCATTCTATTAGCTTGCTCGGGCATATTTCCTAAAGATGCTCTAGCCTTTTGGTTTTCAAACTGAGCCAAGCTTATCAAATCCATTTTCTCATGAATGGTTTCAATGGATTGCCATTGGTCTGTAATGGATTGGCCAATCTTGGCCCACAAAATTTTCTTGATATCTGCTAGAGTTTTATCAAAAGTAAGCTCTTTCTCCAGCTCCTTTATTCTTTTTTCCAGGGCTTTCACTTCCCTTGTCTTCTCAGCTACATCCTGCTTTGACTTGTCATATTTTTCCTCAATTCTAGCCAGCTTTTCCTTGGTTTCTTTCAATTCCGCCATTTGCAATTCCAGGGCTTCTATTTCTTTCATCATATTGTCCATTCTCAAGCTGGTGCCTTGCTCTGCAGGTGTTGTAGTAGTTGCTGAAATTGGTGTTGAGCTTGAGGTACCTGCTTCTGATGCTGGGATAGTGAGAGGGACTATTGTGGGGGCCGTAGGAGGAGCAGCTGTAAAAATCTGAGCTGTTTGAATTGGCTGAGAGGCCAACTCTCCCTGTCTTCCTTGTAATGATGCCTCCAAGGCACTCTCTGTCTCTACCAACCTTTTATGTAAGGTCATAAGCAAAGCTACCACATCCTGCTCTTCCTTTTGTTGTGCCACCTCTGTAGTTTGAGGATGCAATGTGGGTGACAGCTTGATTTGTCTCCTAAGGGCAGCTATATCTTCGTCCTTATTTTTTATCAAAGCTTGTATGCCCTTGGGATCAGTGGGATCATGTCCCAGCTCTATAATGATTTCTTCCAAGGATTTGATTCTATTGTCCTTGGCCTGTGATGAAGCTTTCTCCAACTCTAGTTGGGCAGTAGTATTGTGCAAAGAGTTTTGCAATCTATGGGTCAACAATGTTTTATCTGCTAAAGTAGAATATACCATCTCCCCGGTCTGCTTGTGAAATTAAATCTGGTCCATCGGATGGATATCTTTGGCGAACACTTCCAGATTGGTTCTAATATAGTCAGCAGCTGATTAGGGTTGCTGAGTTGTAGGTCTGAAGTGACCGAGGGTCATTCTCCCTTCTTGGATGTCATAGGCTGCCATTAGCCTTTGCTGATTGGTGGGAGCCATCCTTATTAACTAGTTGTACAGCTGTAATCTCACTGGCTCATTCCTAGCTTTGATATCAGTGAATGCTTTTTTAATGTCAGAGCCCTGTCGGCCCTGTTGCCTGGTGGATGTTACCTCCACCCCCTGTTGTCTCTCTTGCTCCTGGTGAAAGGAGCTGGCCGATGTTTCCATGCTTGGGGGAACTTGCTGTTCAGTGGGCCCCTCTGGCATTTCTTCTTCTGAAAAAGGATTTAATCTCTGTCTTTTTTCTCCTTGCTGCTCTGTGGATGTCCCTGGAGGTGTTTCTTCCTGTCTATCCCTCTTCTTTGCTCTTTCTTCATTGGCAGGAGTCTGCAACACAGGAATTTCAGTCACTTTTGCTTGAGTTAAAGGGTCTTGCCCTTGACCCTGTTCATCTGTAGAAACCAGCCGGTCTGCCATTGTTTCTTGCTGCTCTAAATTGTGCACTTGCTCTTCTGAATGCTGCACCGCTTTTCCTTTAGATGTCCCTGGTAGTGGAGCACTTTCTTGAGCTGGTTGCTGGGGGGCCGTGGCAGATGAGGTGCCTTCTCCAAGGTGCCAAGGAGCTGTAAAAAAGACCTATCCAAAAGATTCCAAGTCAACTGATTTTTCCAGGTTCTTTATTGCTTTTTCTGTTATCTCTTCTTCAGTAAGCTCTTCCACTAATGTGCCCTCTACCCATTCTTGTTGATTGGCATATTGTTCAATTTGAGGGATATTGCAATGTACATATCCTGCAAGCTTATATTTGATTCTTCTAAGGCTTATAAAGTGATTGGGATCATATGGTGACCAAATGAAACTTAGTTTGAGCTTAAGTTTCTCTCCCAGAATCTGGTCAGCATCCTTCCATGCTTCTTCTCTCTTATTGAAAATAAAGGGGCCCAATTGATGTCTGATTTTCAGCTGTGCCTTTTTGCTTTTGCCATGGAAATGAATCATATCTGCATTACCAAATTGTCGAAAGTATTCTAAGGCAAAGAGTCTCATAGGGACATATTTTGGCAGTCGGTAGGGGGCTAATTCACAGCCATAAATCCTGATTACTGTGTGGTTTTGGTAAAAATACCAGTCACCAATGCTGTAGCTTTTGGAAAGCTGTAGAATCTTTTGCATCTCATCAGTGAGTCTAGGAGGAGGATCTGTTGATAATAAGCAGGTAGCTGGATATACAAAAAGGTCAATGAACTCACAATATGTGTATGGGGAGTAACTAACATGATGGAATACTGATGACCAAAATATGACTGACCTCCTCTCCCCCCTAGCATCCAATTTTTTGAGGAAGACTGGGAAACTTTCAAACTGATAATATAGCAGCAAATGATAGATATATGAGGTGTATTTGAATACCCTTTCCCTTTCTAGGTTCATGAATTTCTCATGAATCTTATCGGCTATGAAGGTGGCATAATCATACTGGACAGCAGGGAGCTGTCCTGGAGTGAAGATAGACATCAAGGCAAAGATAGTGTTGTCCATAATTTCACTTGTTCTGAATCCCAGGATGTAGGAGATCATATCTATAAGCATTTTTCCCTCCTCAGTAAACGCAACATGGAGATAGGGGATTGTGAATCTGGAGTAACAGTCTAGTGGCATAAACAATTTAGCAATTCGGTCAATCTCTACAGAGGGCAACTTTGAGGCTTGATCCAGCAGATTCTTCATGGAAAGGGGGACTAAAGGCTGAGTTGGTTTGAATTGCAACATCTCATTTATAGACTGAGGAGTACTGTAAAAGAGGACTTTACCAGCAGGTCCCATCACTGCCCTTTGAGAAGGCACATAATTGGAACAACATTGATGGATGAGGTCAGGAAAGACATTTACTGAGGGCAAGTAGTACATGGGCATGTTGGACTCCCATATTCCCAATGGGTCATCTTTGTTTCTGAATTCATTCCTTATCTCACAGAAAGCCTGAAGGTGAGGCTTATCTCCTTCCATATCAGCAATTTGATAGTCTCTATCTGCCAGTGGAATCCATTCTAACTGTCTATGGGGTGCATTTAGTGGTGCAATATTGAGGGCAACTGGGGCCTCCATGTTTTGACTGTGATTATAGTTGGATTAGGCCTGTATTTCAGCAAGGAACAGAGTTCTGATAATGGTTTTCTGGGCAAGGAACTCACAGTTTTAAGTTCTGTGCAGAGATGTTATTGATGAGTAAAACTCAATGAAATGAAGACTGTGCAGGGCTCTGCACTAAGTTCACCTGAAAGGGAGAAAAATAAAAGGACTTTTGCAGACAGTCTTCAGTGGTTTTGTGGGAGAAGTGGAGCTGAATTTCGAGTTTAATGGAAATTTTGCAGGGGATAACAGAGTTGCCGGGTTTTGGTCGCAAATCAGGTTATACAGTGGGGCAGAGAGGAGAAGCTCGCGGGTGCCAACGTCTTCCAGGTGAATTTTTAGGTGTATTGGCAAATTTTGCAGAGAAATTATGAAAAACAGGGTTACGGGTGTTTTTCGGGTAAATACCTGTTCTTTCGAGAGATTGCTATGGTGAAGAGTTGCAGGCGGAGGCCGAAGAGGTCGGGTTGCAGGTCGAGTACGCCTGGGTGGCTGATGGGAACGTCGAATGCGAACTGGACGTAAGTTTCATGCAAGAACTTGCACCGTTTAGTTGCATAAAAAACAAACAAAAACGACACTTTCGCGAGTTTTAATGCAAATTTGTGTTTTTGCGGCATTTTGGCGCTTTTTTTTTGTGCTGACGTCAGCGTGACGTCACATGGCACTGTAGCAGGGTAGGGTGGGCAACGTGGCAGCGGACGTGGGCGCTGACACGGCGGAATGATTAGGCAGACACGTCGGAGGAGCAGTGACATGGGGCTGACGCAGGTGCCGACGTGGTCTATGACGTTGGCAGCGGGGATAGAAGGCGGTAAATGGTTTTATCGGACTGCCTTTGGTACGGGGGCGGTATATGTCAGAGCACGCCCGATGCAATCAAAAGTGGGCACGCGTCTTTTGTACAACGACAAAACCGCCGTGCTATCGGACGCTAACTCCCGTACTTCAGAGCGGCTCCAATATCAACGAGAGCTGTCGAATGGGGAGGGCCCGATCCGACGGTGGACGGAACTGCGAGCTAGCGGGATGTTAACGTATGGGACCCGCCCGAATATTTAATCTTTATATAATGCTGCGGGGGTTCAGAACTTTGGGTTTGTGGGTTTTATATGGTTATGCGCTGGGGGTAGAGTTTAATTGTTTAATCAAATATTTAAACAAAACCCGAAAATGTGAGCGCGCAGGGTAAAACAATAAGGTTTACGGGTAAAAAGGGGGAGGGAATGGTTATTAACTTAACCAAATGTTAAATTAACCCCAGGTTTGAACGCGGAAAGGCTAATGCCAAGCCCCAAATGAACTTAGCATTTCCCCGAACTTATGTTATAGGGCTATAGTGCCAAGGGGTGGGAATATTTACTATTTTTGGGTTTTTATATAATTTTTTGTATAATAGGGGGTAAGGAAGTGATCTAGGGAGCTAGATAATAGAGTTAGAAGTTAATATGACCTTGTGAAATGAAAGTGTAGGGGCATGAAGCTAAGTTTATGAAGGAAAACTTAGATATAAGAAGTGAATGGAATTTGGAATGAGGATTTTTACACAAGAAATGTGGTTTCTTTTCCTTAAGAAAACCCAAAACTTGACTCAGTATTTGACAAAAATGAAGTGAAAGCAGGACTTATTGGGCAGATCCCAAGGCCCTTAAGTGGATGTTAGTAAGAGACTTTTTAGGGGGATTGAAGGGGAGTTAGACATGCTTCCATAGTTCTGCCATTAGACAACTGCTTTGACATTTCTGTCATTGATGAGATGAGCTCTGATTGATAATACATCAGGTGATCAAAACCTTGCTTCTGCAACCTCAAACTGCCTACCCAGCCTAATACACCTAGCATTTTTTTTTCTTCCTTTTGAATGGGTGCACTTAGATTTGCAAACCCTGATTGTTCTCTTTTCTTTTAGCTGCCCTCCTAGCTAAATCTACCCTTATTTCTTCCAAGGGCCCAGATTAAGCAGTTGGGCTCCTTAATTTCTCTACCTAGCTAGTGATCTGCCAAGCTTAAACTGTTTGGACAGATATTTTTCTCTATTCTACAACAAGCAATTTAAACTTGGACTGGTCCAGATTGAACTGTTGGGCCACCCATCAAGTGTGATAAAAAACAAGACTTTGCACATTGTGAACTTGCAAATCAGCTAGCAGTGGCATTTTGGCTGGCCACTTTCCTGGTCTTTCTTTGGGGTTCATTTTTATTACTTTTCCTTGACCAATTCACTCTTTTTTCCCTTTGATTGTTCTTTTAGGGCATACCCTCTTTACATTTTTTAATCCTCCCTAATCCTTTTACAAAATACGGAACCTTTGCAGTATGAAAAGATGAACATATTTGGCACTTCCATTGTCAATCATGAAAAATGAAACCTATTATTATAGGAACCTAACATCCCCCACTTCAAATTTCCTTTCATTGCAATGTTGATTTTCTTGTTGTTTCATCCTATTTTTTGTTATAACCAAGGTGTCCTTCAATAGTTTGAGAATCTCTTGTTGGTGCCTATGTGGTCCTCCATTGCTTAAACCTTTACAGTCCCTTTCAAGGATGATGTAACAGATGGAGGATGATATCCATAAAGAGCCATAAATAGGGACATTTTTAATAAAGCATGGAAGTACGTGTTGTACCACCATTATTCTAAGGGAAACCACTTGACCCATTGCACATGTCCATCAGATGCAAATAAACAAAGATTTCCTTCTAAATATTTATTCACAATCTCAATATTCCCATCAAATTAAGGATGGTAAGATGATTTGTGAGCCTATATAGTACCCAAACAATAAATAATTAAGTCCAAAATTTTCCAATGGAATTTGGATGTCTATCACTTACAATAGCCTTAGGGATTTTGTGTAGCTTTTGAATCATTTCCATGAGTGGTGTTGTTACTATACTTGATTTAAAAGGATGAGAAAGATAGCAAAAATGGGTATACTTTGTTAGTCAATGCACTATTGCCATGATGACATTCTTTCCTTCATATTTGTGTAAAATTGTAATAAAATCCATTGAAACTTCTTCTCAATGTTTACAAGGTATAGCTAATGGTTGTAAGAGACCTAGGGTCTTGATTATCTCTCTCTTATTCTATTGGTAGGCCGCATATTTGGCAACAAGCTTTTGAACAACAATTTTAAGAATTTCCGAGGAAAATCCTTCTTGTATGTGTTGTGTCTCTTCTGGGAGAAGTGTGCAATCCTAAAAAGGACTATTTGTCTAAGTTGGGAATTCTTATATAAATATAAACAATTTTTTATACCATAACAAATCCTTCTTCCACACAAGTGTATCTAGTGCACTTGGGTCCTCTTATAGTTATTGAATGATCTTTCATACCTTCTATTCTTGCTTACATTATGTCCTTGCTTTTTCTACCCAATCAAATTGTGGAACAAAAATAGCACATAGTAAACCCTCGTTTCTTCTTCTTTCCTTGCAAGTGCATCTGTCGCCATATTATGCTTTCTTTTTTGTAGATAATTTCAAAGCCTTAACGTAGAATCTTTGTAACGAATTTTTGTTGCTCTTTTGAAGATAATCATTGCTCCAATAAGTATTTCAAACTACAATTATCTATTTTTACTATGAAGTGTCTTCCTATCAAGTAAGGAGACCATTTTTTTATTGCATGTAATATGACCAACATTTCTTTTTCAAATGGGTTTGAGTAAGTTATTTCCTTTGTGTTGGTTGCTCTTATACCAAATTTTATGAAGAAAATGCCATGAAAGTGATAAAAATTCAATGAATAACAATCCACTTTGAGGGGGGAACCTCCTTTTACAATGAATCAATGCACAAGAGAAGATGAGATTATCTAAAACTATGTCTCCTTGGTACATGTAGGAGACAAAGGGGAAGATTGCAATTAAAGGGTCTATCCAACCACACCAGTATAACAATATAAATATAACTCACTATTTAGGGCTCTACATGACTTGGGTTGTCTAAGGATGAGACTAAATAGTGTCAATAGAAAATGTCACAAGTGCATAAAAGAAATAATGTAGAGGAAAAAATAATAAGAAAATAGTTTAATAATTTGTATTAAATGGTAAATATGTCACAAGACTACATCATGAGAAACTTCATGGATTTTACAATGGTGAAGGTATGCATTTGTATTTTTTGTGGGTGTTTTTTCACTTAGAGTCATGCACTTTCGTTATATTTCAAATACCATGGGTAAAATATAACTATAGGTAAAAACCATAAATCACTATGGTAGAAACTAATGAATGAATGTATATGGTAAAAGTTAATTGTACAATTAACTTTTTATTGTGTTTTCTTCCACCTTTAAAATACCATGGGTGGATACCAAGGTTTACCAAAACCATGGGCTTGTAAACCACCAATAGTGGAAAACAATTATTGATCATAATGATTCACTGATATCCACCTGGCCTTCAATCCTCTCCCCTTAGGAAGTAATAATCTCCAATGTGGAAAGTTCCCTCATCAAATGGGAAACTTTTGTTGAATTTGGCTCTAGGTGAGCCACTTGCCTTGGTGAAGAAACTACCTTACTTTGACAACTCGATAGAGTTGTATGTTTTGTTGGTGAGTATCCTTCATCTTGATGTCCATGATTCAATCCAATGTAGCTTGAAACTTGTGTGGAACCCAATGCTCGTCATGTCACTATTTGTACTTAGCACTAACTTTTTTCAGGACATCGTGAATCTGTTGTTGTAGGTGTTGGATCCATTCAACAATTTTGGTTGCTTTATCTGCTTCGACCTAAGCATGATAGACTTTATTGGTGAAGATGCAGTTAGAAGAGTGAAATACATAGGAGTTATTGGTTGGAACATTGAACACATCTAAAAAGAGTTATGGTCAACAGAGATGTGAAGAGCTCTGTTGTAGCCATGTTAATCATATGGAAGGTTGTCATCCCATGTATGTGGATGTTTGACCTGGAAGTGTAGAGGCACCCTTGTAGGTGAGGTGAATATGTCTTTGGACCCTTCTACAAGCTTGTCCACCTATTTATGTTATGTAGAGAGAGCTTGTGCTGAAGTTGTGGTGGTTGTAATGACCTTTTGTTATCTTTTTGTCTGAACCATGAAGAGGACAAACTTGGAAGTATGAGAGAATACTTTTGGCATTGTTTTTCCAATATCAATGAATTTCTCGTAGTTGGAACTACCTCTAGGATCTTATAGATTTGATCCCCTAGAGTAACAATGAAACTATGGGGTTGAGACTCATAAAAAACATAATGTTTCCACATATAAGGTTGTCCTAGAAGAACATCACAAACTTCGAGTGGCACAACATCACACATTACCTCATCTTTGAAGTGCTTAATTACACATGACAGGAAGTATTACTAGTTGGCATGGATGTTTCGTCCATGGCTCAACCAACCAATGGTGTATGATCCAGGGTGTGGCATTGTTGGCAACTTCAATATCTTAATGACCTAAACTAAGATTAGGTTCTTTTGGCTCCCATTGCCAACAATGAAATATAATGGGGTCCCCTTCACCCACATTCGTAAATGGAAGAGGTGCCTCTTTGACTCTTCTGGTTAGATCTTTGCACTTGAGATGGTAGCATTGGGTTCTACATCAATTATTAGCTTTTCTTTATCTTGTTTTGAATTAGAATTTGAGCCAGATTCTATTTTGTTCTCTTTAATGCCAACTAGTAATGATTGTTTCAAGTTACATTCATCAGTGTTATGCTAGGGGATTTTGTGGAACTCACACCACTTTCTAGTGTCCTTCTTTGAGTTACCATTACAATTCTCTACCTTTGACTTGGGCTAGTCATCTTGAGGTTGGGCCTCTTTGCTTTGTTCCTTGTTTTGTGAGTTAGGGCCTCTTCTTCTAGGCTTCTGTTAGGGTGGATTTGAAGAACCAAACTCCTACTTATTCCTTTGATTCAATTCTTGCTCTAGCATGACAACATATTGATAAGTGATTCCTAGTGAGGAGATGCCTAGGAAATCCACATCCTTTTGGATGTACCTATGTAGGCCACTACAATATTTCAAAACAAGGTGTTGTTTAGAGCCTTTAATACCCAGTTTTGAGTGCAAGGTATGGAAAACATTTGTGTACCTTGACACTATCTTGTCTCTCTCTTGTTGCAGAGTTATCCACTCTCATGTACTAGTCATCATAGTTCCCTATAGAGTAGAATTCCTCCCAGAAGGCATCAACAAAAGTGACCAAGTGGCTTTTGCATTGAACATTGCAGTTTTGTCTTTGTTGTATCTCTCCCAGTAACCTTCCCACCAATATTTAACATGGGGAAGGGCTTGTAGGAGCATGAAGGTGATCTTCTCATTATCAGCCAAAAAATAAAAAATAAAAAAAATTGGACAGAGTAATAGCCCTCTAATAGATTTAACCATTTATCCACATCATATACATCTATTTGGCATTCGAATAAGAGGATATCAAAGCTAAATTGTACCTTGAATGGTGTCACACCTCCATAATTGCAACTTGTTTAAGATGCCTCAACCACTATTGACAGTCATTGAATGATCTAGGTGAAATATTCCATCATCTCATTCCTCTAACTCGTGAGTGCTTCCTCAAGAAACAACTTGATAGGATCTCCTATTCCATCCTTTCTCTTTTCTTTCACCATGGGAGGTCTCTTGGGATAGTAATAATAGTTGTCCTCAAGTGAAATTAGCTTGAGATTCAACTCTCTATGGCGTGACCTTGTCGGGGACATGTGTTGGGAAATAAAAAGGAGGAGATTGTTCTGATATCACTGATCCATGTTGTCTAAGGAATGAGATGAAATATCGACAATAAAAAATGTCACAAGTGCATAAAAGAAATAATGTAGAGGAAAAAATAATATGAAAAGAGTTTAATGCTTTTATTAAATGGTAAAGATGCCATAAGACTAGACCATGATAAACTTTATGGATTTTACAGTGGTGAAGCCCTATAGTTATATTATTTATAGGTGCCTTTTCACTTAGAGTCATACACTTTCATTATATTTAAAATACCACGGGTTACAAAAAACCATGGTTGTATGCCATAAATCACCATGGTAAAAACTAACAAATGGCTATATATGGTGAAAGTTAATTATCCGATTAGATTTTTATTTTGTTTTCTTCCACCTTTCAAATACCATGGGTGGATAACATGGTTTACCAAAACCATGGGTTTGTAAGTCACCAACAATAGATAACAATTATTGACCATGGTGATTCACCAACATCCACCTAGATCACAACATGGGGATTTATGATTAACGTGGGTAGTGGTCTAGGGCTTAATGGGATTTCATGATGTTTCTCCAAGTATAAAATTGATAACAGACATCTAAAATAAAAATTGCTTTCAAAATATAGTAGTTGAAATTAATAAAGGGTGTGCTTGATTTGAGATTTGTTTGGGTTATAATGACCTATTGTAGTCCTAGTTTCCCCAACTCCAGTATTCAAACAACTAATAGATTGTGTCTTCTATTTTGAGTCTCTCTTAAGTTGAGCCTAGAGATATTATGTTATTAGAAGTTACAGATTGAGAGCCTTTGAGGATCTAGCTAAGTTCTAAGATACGACCATTCAACTTCTAGTGTGTGGATTTTCCTCTTCGTTTTCATTAAATCATCCATCAACATAGACTTCCAAAAGCTACATTAATGTTCATGGTTGTAAGTTGAAGTTGTCAAAGAGGGTATTGAAGTCATAGTGTCATTAACGTACTCTTATTCACTTTGAAGAATCCTCTAAACTTCATAAATATCCTGCTAGCATTTCCCATGAGACCTTGGGTAGTCCATTGAGACTTGGAATGTTTAAATCCACTAGTTAAAAATGGGAGATATGACTACACTCACGCAAACTTGAATGAACTAGCCCCTGCTTCCTAAAACTAACTAATTAGATAAAAGCATGAATAATATGCAATCATCTGAATAGAAATAGACTCTAAGTACCCTCCAATAAGCAAGATTATCCCAAGAGAGTATATTCCTCAAAGGTTACTCCTTGCCAAATTAAATTGGAGATAGAAAGCATAACCATCAACCAAGGCACAAAAATAACCAAAATAACCATCAAAGAATCACCACTTCACTATTGAATGACCAACGGAAATGCCTGTAATCCTTAGAGCCTAAGAGTGCAATAATTTGTATTCAATAAGCAACCAACCAAGCCATGGCACATATTGAGAAGGTGACCAATAGAAGAGTCATGCTCTAGCAATCCCATGCCCACTAGGGCTAAACAACTAGACCTTCTGCATGAGTGTTAGAGAATGAATTTTTAGCAAGGGATTCACATATTTTCTCCATTATCCCACCTTCGAACCAAAACTAACACACTTGAGTTCAAGATGACAAGATAGGGGAATATATGGCATGTGTGATGCCCATATGTGCCTACACTAGACCTTGAATACCTTCAGCTTGCCTTGATTAAAAGCCTTGATTACTTTGCAACATGGTAAGAAGCATTATTTGGCATGTAAATTGATTAGAACCATGGGTTCCATTAATCAAAACTTAGATAATTGGATGGTGTGAGACATCCTCATTTTTTCCTAAGCATCCTTCTCCTAGTTGCGTTGCTTGATTGGCTTGTACATCTGCTTGTTCATTAAGCTCTCTTAGAGTATGATACAACTCAACGTACTTGAATCAAGAAGCTTCCACATTGATTATGGATATTAATTGATCTAGGGAATTTCCAACTGAAATATGTTGCTTGTTCATGATCTTTATAAGAATTGACAAATCCCCCACTAGGACTAGGGACCTTGAGCAAAGAGAATCGATGCCTATGAGTTCTTAAAGAATATCATAGGCCTTAGCTTGATTATTGGTGACTAATTCCAATCCCCAAGCATAAGTCATGCTATGTGGTGTTTGGCCTGGAAAGAAAAGGTATTAGTATAAATAAAAGTAATCAACAAATTTAACCGATTAATCTTGATGAAAAAAATTGTTGGGGCTATGACGGGATAGAAGGATGGTGTGTGATAATGTTAAGCCCTATATGAACCCCATGTTAACCCTAAACCCCCTTATTAAGCCCTAAATATTGAGTGATTACACTTCTATTATTATTATGTTATATAGGCTAAAACCTTTCATTGCACCCTTTGTATCTTATATATATATACTAAGGAGACCTAGTCTTAGGATCATCACATCTTGTCTTATATATTGTATTCATTATAAAAGGATATTTTCCCCTTGAAGTGGACCATAATTATTATTTTATCATAATTTTTAAGGCCCAATATTCATAACATTTGATATTAGAGCATATGGACTTAGGTTTTTGTTGCTTCAAATAGGTCATCTCGACATTTTCACTATAACTTTTTCTTTTTCTTTTTCTTCTGGGACATTTTAGATAGTGAATTTTTGAGCAAATTCAGTGAGATATTTGGGAATATGTGGCTAAATTTTTAGATTTCGGTTCACTATAATTTCAAATATATACATTGTGGAGGTTAGGGACATTGTGGAAGTTAGGATTTGTGATTGGTCTTTAAATATGTTTCGAACAAGTCATCTCACAATTTTCACGATAATTATTTATTTTTATTTTTCCCCAAATAGTTTCAGACTATGAAACTTTGATCAAATAGAGGATAAATTTCTAGATACATTTGGAGGAAAAAATAGATTTTGTTTTGTTATATTTTCAGGGATATACCTTCTGGAAGTTAAGGTTTGTGAATAGTCTTAAAATCAATTTCAAACAAGTGATCATGGAATTTTCGCAATAATTTTTTTCTCAGACACTTCAAATTGTGAAATTTTTAGAGATATAAGGAGACATAATGAAGTTCCTTAGATAAAAAAATTCATAATTATTTTTGAATAATTGAACATATGGCATGATATACAAGTTTTCTCTTGGGAAGAAGCCAAAAATTAACAAGTTTTGTGAAATTTACCATAACTTTCACTTGTCACATCAAATTTAGATTAGACCTTGGAATTGTCGAGAAGACATATCAGAGTATTGCAGGCCAAAATTTCAAATTCACAAGGGCTCAAATCATAGAGATATATCAAGATAAAGGTCAACCATTCAAATAATCTCCAAATTCATGTTTTAAAGGTACATAAAGTACAAGTGACACAACGTTGATTAGAAGATACATTTTTTTGGGTGATTGATAATTGTGATAAAGAGGAGTACTATTATTATTTTCTCTATGGATCCAAAGAAATATCCCAAAGATACTACACCAAGTGAACCTCTTGAAAGCTTATCCATGATTCGTGAAGAAATAGAAGATATCCATCACTGAGTAACCAAGTTAGAAGATTCACAAATGCAAGGATAAATAAAGAATATGGAACAAAAGATGTCATAAACCAAGGAAGAAATACAAAATTCTAAGATTGAAAACAAGGAAAAAATTAAAAAAATCCATGACTGAAAATAAGGATGAAATAGAAAAATACTATTACAAAATCTCCCTAAAATGGATATGGAGGTCCAAGGGAAACATGAACATAAGGAGAAACAGGGCATCAAGGCTCAATCACATGAGGAGTATTTCATCACAAGTGGAGAATACAAATATTGAATCATAGAACCATAATTAGGACTTTTCAATCCAATATCCACATCATTGGGGCTTTGAGTTAACGCCAAGGAACTACTGCAATCCGAAGATTGATATGAGGAAGTTTGATGGTAACAATTATATAAAATGGATATTGTATATGCATCAATACTTTGATATAAACCAAGTGGAAACCTTATAAAAGGTAAATATTGCATCCATGTTTATAGAACAATATCAACATCTATGATATCAATGACTTTGCGAAAGGAAAAGGGATTCTAATGTATCTTGATCCATTTTTACATGGGAATCGTTAGCACATTATGGGGCATTAAGAGAAATACATTCTTTAACCAGTTGGTAAATCTTTGACAAAAAGGCCTAGTTATAGAGCACATTCAACAATTCCAAAAGTTGAGTCTTAGGGTAAAGAGTATTTCAAAGGATAATTTGTTAGATATATTTATGGGAACTTTAAAGGAAATCATCCAACGTGAGGTGCATCTATTTGAACCTAAATCTCTAGTGAATGCTTTTAGTCTAGTAAGGAAAGTTGAAAGTAAAAATGTGGCTACTAGAAAAATACCTATAGAGAAAATCATGCTCCCTCTCCTAAACCAACAAGGTTGACACCTTAGCAAATGGATGAAATAAGAGCAAAGGGACTATGTTTTAATTGTGACAACAAGTATAGTAAGGGGAATAATTGTAGTGAATATATATATATATATATATATATATATATATATATATATATATATATATATATATATATATATCTATATATATATATATATATATATATATATATATATATATATATATATATATATATATATATATATATATATATATATATATCTATATATATATATATATATATATATATATATATATATATATATATAGATAGATAGACCATGAAGATGAAGAAGATCATTAATTTGAATTGTCACAATATCTAGAGCTAGAAGTTACTACTCCAAAAATATCTTGTCAAGCATCAGTACTCCACCAACCTTCACGATATAAAGATGTATCAAAAAGAAAAAGATAATAGTGTCCATTGATTTAGTGAGTACCCATAACATCATCAATTACAAATTGGCAAAAATTCCTAATTTCTTTGTATATCCAACAACATAATTTCAAGTAATGATTGTAGATAAAGGTACCATAAATTCTCCAGGGAAGTGCCATAATATTAAGTTGAATATGGGAGAGTATTTATTGGATAGTACCATGATTGCAATCCAAATGGGTGGTGTTGATGTTGTACTAGGGGTATAATGGTTACAATCATTGGGAATAGTGGCCCTTAATTTTCAATATATTTTCATAAGATTTTCCTCATAAGGAAAGGAAATTGAGCGTAGAGATATCCAAGGGAAACCCTGTAAAGTGATAATCTCTAATAGTATGATAAAAATTCTAAAAAGTGTACACTTGGCGTAATTGTACAATTGTATTTATTAGATGTTGAAACATCTATATCCTCCTCTCTAGTGGATCTCCAAAATGTTAAAAAAAATTATTCTAAGGTATTTGGAGAGTTTCCTAGGGGTCTCCCACTTGCTTGAGATCATGGCCATGCTATTCATTTGCAACCTGGAAATGTACCACCTAACATTAGACCTTACATGTATCCATATGCATAAAAGAGTGAGGTTGAGAATATTGTTCAAGAAATGTTAGAGGTTGACATCCTTCAATCTATCCAGAGTGCTTTCTTTTCACCAGTGGTGATGGTTATAAAAAATGACAGTGCATGGCATATGTGTCCATATTATAAATAGCTCAAAAAAATGAGAATCAAAGATAAGTTTCCTATCCCTATCATTGATGAATTATTAGACAAATTCCATGGAGAAATTTTCTTTATTAAGTTGGATCTCCATTCTAGATATCATCAAATCAAAAGGAGGCAAAAGGACATTCCCAAATTAGCCTTTAGAACTCATGAAGGTGATTATGAGTTGAGTTTTTTTTGTTCCTTTCTTTATGTTGTTTGGACTTACAAAAGCACCTTCAACGTTTCAAAACTTGATGAATTCTATTTTCAATTCCTTCCTTAGAAAATTTGTGCTAGTCTTTTTTTATGACATACTAATCTATAATAAATCATGGGAGGAGCATGTACAACATGTTGACAATGTCTTAACACTAATGTAAGAGTAAAAATTATATGCAAATCCTTCCAAGTGCACCTTTGGGGTTTATGAAGTGGAATATTTGGGTCATATTATATCACATGAATGTGTTAAAGTGGGTCCCAACAAAATAAAAGTTATGAGGGAATGGCCAATCCACAAGATGTTGAAGAAACTTAGATGATTCTTAGGATTGACAGGATATTACCACATATTTGTCAATAATTATGGTCAAATAGTAGCACCTCTAAAAAAAATACAGAAGAAGGAAGCAATTTCTCCTACTAAAGAAGCAACCAAATCTTTTGAAAAACTTAAAGAATCTATGTATAACTCTCGTCCTAGTGACACTTAACTTCACAAGAACTTTCGTTATAGTGTATGATGCCTCATGCCATGACATTTGTGAAGTTTTGATGCAAGAAGGAAGACCCCTTTACGTTTGAAAGTAGCAAACTTAAAGGAAAGAACTTACTCATACTCATCTATGAAAAATAAATGTTGGCCCTGCTACATGCAATTAAGAAATGATGTCCATACCTAATAGGAAGACATTTAAAAGTAAAATTACATCATGATAGTTTGAAGTAATTCTTGGAACAAAGACTATCTTCAAAAGAACAACAAAAATGGGTTAGAAAGATATTTGGTTATAACATCGAAATTATCTACAACAAATGAAAACAAAATATTGTGACAAATGCACTCTCAAGGAAAGAGGAAGATACAAAGGGATTACTACGTGCTAATTCCATTCCACAATTTGACTGGGTGGAAGAAGCAAGGATAGAATGGAAGCAAGATGAGAAGGTACATAGGATCATTCAACAACTATAGGAGGACCCCCATGCAATAAAAAAAATATTTGGAAGAATGATTTGTTGTGGTGTAGAGATCACTTATACTTATGTAAGAATTCTCAACTCAAACAAAAGGTCCTTTTGGAATTACATACTTATTCTATAGGAGGACATCCAGGGATTTTGAAGTATAGTACAGTGACAAGAATTGATGGGAATAGTCCAAAAGCTACATGGAATATCAAAGATTATTGTAAGTGATAGAGATCCATTTTTCACTATAAATTTTTGGACTAAATTGCTTTCTTTTTTGGGTACTCAATTGGCTCACAAGTCATCCTACCATCCTCAATATGATTGCAAACTACGATTATGAATAAATGTTTAGAAGGATACCTATTTTGCTTTGCATTTGATAAACAGATGCAATGGGTCAAGTGGTTGCCCTTTGCAGGATGGTGGTACACCACATCCTTCCATACTTCATCGAAAATGTCACCATTTATGGCACTTTATGGATATCATTCTCCATCTATCACATCTCCCTTGAAAGATATTGTAAAGGAGCCAACAAGGGGTGTTCAAACTATTGAAGGACCCACTGGGTTAAAACACAAAATAGAATAAAACAACAAACAAATTGTCATTGTAGTGAAAGGAAATTTAAAGTGGGAGATTAGGTATTTTTGATACTACAACCATATAAACAAATCTAACTTAAACGACAAAAGAATGACAATACATTAGCGTTGAGGTATAATGTCCCTTGTAAGGTGTTATAGAGGATTGGAAGTATGGCTTACCGATTAGATTTGTCTCCATCTTCATATGTATATCTAGTCTTCCATGTTTCTTGCTTAAATAAGGTAATTGGTGACAAGATCCTAGTCCAAACTATTTTTCCAAAGATTAATGAAGAAGAAAAATCATACTATAATTAGAAACAATCCTAGAAACAAGGATAATATACTAGGTGAGAAATCGAGCAATTGTTGAGTACCTCATCAAATAGAAGAACCTATGATCCAGGTGGATATTGGTGGCCACCCGCCAATTCCACTTGGACCCCCACCATTGCTTCTTTCAGTTTTTGAGTTTCCATGATTGTATCATAATTTACTATTTTTAGGAGTTTTTCGGGTCCTAAACTTCCAGAGCCATTTTGAGGCCCTAAACGAAGTTTTTTTGGAAATCTATTGCTAGTGATTTTTTGTCTAAAATCGTCTTTTCCATCGTAGTCCTTGGAGAGATATTTCCAATGGGCTATCATGCGCATCAAACAGAGATAATATGACCAAGTCACGACCCCGGGAAGTTGGTTGTCCAACTC
Source organism: Pinus tabuliformis (assembly GCA_031772625.1). Taxonomy (NCBI): domain Eukaryota; kingdom Viridiplantae; phylum Streptophyta; class Pinopsida; order Pinales; family Pinaceae; genus Pinus; species Pinus tabuliformis. The sequence goes on along the minus strand of CM062817.1, from coordinate 707,235,433 downwards.
ACCCCAACGGGGCCCATAAACTCTTGGTGTTACATCTCCTCGGGTTAGGGTTTTGGTTGTTTAGGGTTTGCTCTTATTGTTCAATAATAAAAAGGCCCTTGAGCCTCATTGTAGTTTAGTTCAGAGGCTTGTAGCCGCCACATCTCTTCTCAGAGATAAGCTACCATCACCCTAACTAGCGTATTTCCATTTCTGTTTGTAAGCATATTTTAGTATTTTACATAATGAAATGAAGTATTATTTCCATTGCATTTTTGTGTTTATGGTTATATCTATAATTTGTTGCGTTCTTGTTTAAATTCGGATCAGTGGTATCAGAGCAGTCTGCTTTTTTTTCCTTTGTTTTTCTTTGCATGTCCCCAACGAGGTTGGGATATAAGGAGTTAGGGCTTGAACTCGTCAAACCTTTGCAAGACTAACCTCACAAATCTCGACGGCCTCCCATGGTGGATGAAAAGAAATACGAGGGGGTAGGAGATCCTACCAAAATCTTGCTCGAAGAAGCCCTCGAGCGACAAAGGAACGCGATGATGGATAACTTTGCCCAGATCCTTCAACGGCTACCCAGGGGTGATGCATCGACTTCCAATAGCTACTCTGGAAACACCACACCGTTTAAGGTACAAGTTAATTTTGAAATCCCCATATTCGAGGGTCAAATAAATGCAGATGCCGTCGATAAATGGTTAAATTCGTTAGAGGGTTATTTATCTGTTCATGATTTTCTGAGTCGGGAAAAGATTATTTTCGCTCTTCTCAAAGCAGGCCCCCACGTCAAGGACTGGTGGGAAACCTACTGCGAGCAGAAGGATGAAAGTACAGGCTCATTATTTTCAACTGCACCCACTTGGAATTCATTCTGAGATGCCATCAAGGAGCAGTACTACCCTGTCGGAAGCTATGAGGATCAATACATAAAGTGGACCATGCTGCGGCAGGGAAGGGACCAAGATGTGCCAGAGTTTACCAATATTTTCCATACCCTTCGCACAAAGTTGGGTATCAAGGATTCAGAGTAGCATTTGGTACTCAAATACCGCGGTTGCCTGCACAAGTACATCCAAGAAGAAATAGAATTCCTGAACATCTCCTCACTCGGCACGGCATACCGATATGCCGTCAAGGTCGAGCAAAAGTTTAAACAGAAGAAGCGAGACTTTGGATCTACGAATCCAAAGCAAGGGAAAGGTGCCCCCAAACTGCAGAACAAAGGACAAAGCCAAGGCAGGGTGGCCCAAGACAACCCACCAAAGCTGCAAGAAAAGAACAACATCGCGAAGCCGAAAAAGGACACAGGAAAGTGATGTGAGTTCCATAAGAGCTCCACTCACAACATAAGTGAGTGTAGGGCCAAGCAGTCACTAGTGGCCGAGCTAAAGGTTTCAGAATCAGATGCATGTTCCGACTCTGAGTCAGAACTTGACAAGGGGAATGACAAAGGGAAGCAGATTATTGATGCGGAGCCCAACGCCACCGTTGCCACCACGAAGATCTAGAAGGAGGAATTCGAAGATCCAGAGGAGGAGGAGCATCTCTTGCACTCCCAGATGTGGGTAAGGGGCTCCCCACTACAGTTCATTCTCAACAGCGGGAGCCAAAAAACCTCATTTCAGCAAAGGTCGTGAAGCGGCTGGGCTTATCGACCACAACACATCCACAATTGTACACCATTAGGTGGCTTCACCAAGGACAGGATATTCGCGCGAGCCAACAGTGTCACCTTCCATACAACATCAAGCCCTTCACAGATGAGGTATTGTGTGACATTGCTCCCCTTGAAGTTTGTGATGCATTATTAGGGAAACCATACTTGTGGAAGCAACATGTTGTGTATGAATCAAGGCCCTGTGCTATTATTGTTACTTTGGGAAATAAGTTGTACACGATACCGGAGGTAGCACCGCCTACTGCCATCTCTTTGGTTACTGCAAAACAATGCAGTAAGCTCATTTCCAAAATTGGGAATTTTTTTTTCCTAATGATACGCCCTTAAGGAAAGAAGAATACAGTGGCCACGACCTCTAGACAGAGCCCCTCTGCACAACAACTATAGATGGACAAGGTCGTGGAGGAGTACGAGGATATCTTCACCTCCCCTGCAGGGGTTCCTCTGCATTGTCAAGTCAAGCACTCCATCGATCTGACCCCAGGTGCACCACTGCCCAATGGACCAATCTATTGGCGCCCCGTTCAGGAGAACAATGAAATCAAGAGACAGATTTAGGAGCTACTGCAGAAAGGTCACATCTATCCGAGTTCATCGCCCTGTGGGAGCCCTGTTTGCTTTGCTAGAAAAAGGCCCACAAATCGATCCATAGAGGCTCTAAAAGTCTCCAAATTTTCTTAAAAACATGCCAATGGATCCATTAATGGCCTTGAAATCTTCAGCATTTGCTTAAAGATCATTCAAAAATCAGAACTAGCGCAGGAGGAAAGCCCTTAAAGGGGAGGAAGAACACTATCGGGAGGCCAAAACACTGAAAAATTAGTGAAAAACCATGTGTCGTAGGCTTAAAATGAGAAAGCACAACAGCCGTCAGATCTGGCCGATCAACGATCTAGATCTGATCATCGGGTTGCATCGGCACAGGCAATTGGCAGAAATTGGCACGGGCCCAAGGGAAACGGTGATTATGATCGACGATCATTATCAGAGATAACATGGAGTGCTTATAAACAGCCTAGGGCAGGAGCGATATGCGATTGCGATTAGATCGCATCGCAATATCGCATCAGCGCTGACCAAGGGGCAGGGCCTTTATATATATGTGACAACGACCCATTAACCGGACCCGACAACATTATGGGTTGAAATATATAAATTTTGAAGTCCGTGTGAATGCCATATTTTAATGTATTTTAATGTATTTCGTTGTTTAAATGAAATACAAAGGAATACATGATAGCGTCGATAGCGATACAACCCGGACCCGAAAGGGTTCGAGAATGATATTATATAATATTTCAGGTCTAGGGAAAGCCATTTTTCAATGAATTTCATGTATTTTCGTGTTTAACAAAATACACAGGGAACAAGCCAAATGCGACTTGCAATAGCGACAAGGGTGGACCTGATGGGTTTTGGAGGTGAAATATATATATTTTCAGGTCTGCAAAGGCTGATTTTTCATGTTTTTTAATGTTTTTTCCATATTGCAAAATATGAAGGGAACAAAGGGACCAGGCCGTCTACGATAGGCGACAGTGACCCAAAGAGCAGACCCAATAAATATATATGCCATGTTTAAGACCTTTGAAGTCCGAAAGGACAGAGAAGGCGGGATTTAGCAGTGATGACTATGTTTTCTGTTTAAAACAGAAATACACATTGTTTTCAATAGAGGTCCACCACAGGGGCAGCGTTGTTCTGCTATAACAGAAACATGCCTTGATTAAATCATGGGAAGGGCCACAACATGTTGCAACCCGAATTAAACAAGATCAGGGAGCATCAATAGCACAGACAGCGCAACAGGCCATCCAAAATATCTGAATGTAATTATTCCTCTGTAATTGTTCATTCAAGCTTCTCATCTTCATTCTAGCTATATAAGCTTCTTTTGCCATTATATGTTCAATGTCCATTCTCTTTGTTGTTCTATGCTTGCACTTGAACAATTTGTTCATGTTCTCTTTATGTCTAAGGCCAGATAACTGTCATCTTATCTCTACTTTGATATATTAGATTTGCAAGCTTCTTTGCTGCCTGTAGCTAGCCATGGATGTATGTTTACATATGCAATCTGCTGGTATATTCTGTATTCTCCATCTATCCATTGAATTTATAACTTATTGAGCATTAGTGGTCTAAAGCCTTGTATTGGTGAGAGTTTTCATGCATGCATTGAGTGAAAATAGAGCTGAAATGGTTATCTAACTTGATCCAAACCATCATTTATTCCAATAGTTCAGAGAACAATATTGAAGATTATATGTTACCATGCATCTCTGAGCTACAACCTAGGAGAGTTTCTTGGAGTGATAATAAGCCCGATCGTGTTGGTACAGAAGAAGGATGGGACTTGGAGACTCTATATTGACTATCAGGTGTTGAACAAGATCACTGTCTATAATAAGTACCCGATCCCATGGATTGATGACCTCCTGGACCAACTAAAGGGGGAAAATATTTCAACAAGATCGATTTGAAGTTAGGATATCACTAGGTACCAATCGAACCCTCCGATGTGTGGAAGACTGCCTTCAAAGCTAAGGAGGGCCTTTTCGAATTGTTGGTTATGCCTTTCGGATTGACGAATGCTTCTGCAACCTTCATGAGGCTAATGGATGACATCTTGTGGCCATTCACCAACTCATTTGTAGTGGTATACTTGGATGACATCCTAATCTTCAGCTAGAGTTGGGAAGAGAACCTCCACCACATCCGACAGGTTCTCCAAACACTGCGATAAGACAGGTTATGTGCTAATTTGGAGAAATGCACTTTTGGCATGACCTAGGCTCAGTATCTAGGATACATTATTGATGAATAGGGGGTGCATGTGGATCTAGCTAAGATCCAAGTCATTTGAGATTGGCCATCTCCAACCACTCTGACAGAGCTCCACAGCTTTCTAGGTCTTGCCAACTTCTACTGCAGGTTTGTGCCGGGATTTTCTCATATCACTTGGCCCTTGAGTCAAGTCACCAAGGGAGGAGCGAAAGCAAAAATTCTTTTGGTCTGAATCTCAACAGAAGGCATTCGCAGAGTTGAAAGATCACCTTTGCTCGACACCAGTGCTCGCATTACCAGAGTTGCAACAACCATTTGAGGTCAAGACAGATGCCTCTGACTATGCTATTGGGGCAGTCCTTACTCAAAACGGGCATCCAGTGGCATATCACAGTGAGACACTTTTAGACACAGTCTAGAAGTATCCCACTTATGACAAAGAGATGTATTCCATTATGCAGGCCTGCCGATAATGGAAGCATTAAATTTTGGGGAAGGAAACGATCATCCACACAAACCACCGACCCCTGCAGTTCATATAGACCCAAGGAAAATTACAGAATGATTGCTATCAGAAGTGGTCCACATACCTACAATAGTTCCATTTGAATATCAAGTATAAAAAGGGCAGCACCAATAATGTTGCAGATTGCCTTAGTCGACCACTGATCATGGCGTTAACTACCGTGCTCAATTCTTGTGGGCACGAGATTTCTAATTGGCCACTTCTCTACAAAAGCGACCCAGAATTTGGCCACACATACCAGACACTCTTGGAGGGTCAGCATGTTCCAAATTTTCACCTCCACGATGCCCTATTATGCCACCTAGGTCACCTTTGTGTTCCTTCAAGCGAGCGTGCCAAGATGATTTGGGAAGCAATCTATAGTGGGGCTACTGGGCATTTCGGGGTCGAGAAAATGGTGGCAGTACTACAAAAGTATTTCTATTGGCCAAATCTTCGACAGGATGTCAGGAAGTACATCAGATCATGCACTGCCTATGCCATTTCCAAACTGGCCATCAAGAAGCAAGGCCTCTATACCCCGCTTTCTACCCCTAGTCGACCTTGGGAATCCATCTCCATGGTTTACATGTCAGGCCTTCCTTCCACTAAGCATGGAAATCACTGTTTTTTGTCGTCGTTGACAAGTTCTTGAAGATGGCCATTATGGCGGCTTGCAAGAAGAATATCACAACCGAAGTCACTGCTAAACTCTTCTTTAAATGAGTGTGGGTACACTTTGGGATCCCATAGTCTATCATCTCAGACCGGGACAACAGGTTCCTTAGTACATTTTGGTCTAGTCTCTGGTCGATGCTAGACACCAAACTCACTAAGTCCACAACCTTCCATCCTCAAACTGATGGCCAGACAGAGGTTGTCAACAAGATGATCTTACACATTCTCCACATGTATAACTCAAAGCATCCACGCACATGGGACGAGAGCCTCCCCTATGTTTAGCATAGCTACAATCAGGCTCTCCACAACTCGACTAGCCACAACCCTTTTCAGGTGGGCTTGGGATTCCATCCACTATGTTTTTCAGTTTCTTTAATTGTAGCACAATTTACTATTTTTAGGAGTTTTTCGGGTCCTAAACTTCCAGAGCCGTTTTGAGGCCCTAAACGACGTTTATTTGGAAATCTACCGCTAGCGATTTTTTGTATAAAATCATCTTTTTAGTTGTATTCCTCAGAGAGATATTTCCAAAGGGCTATCATGCGCGTCAAATGGAGATAATATGACCAAGTCACGACCCTGGGAAGTTGGTTGTCCAACTCACCCCAACGAGGCCCATAAACTCTTGGTGTTACATTTCCTCGGGTTAGGGTTTTGGTTGTTTAGGGTTTGCTCTTATTGTTCAATAATAAAAAGGCCCTTGAGCCTCATTGTAGTTTAGTTTAGAGGCATATAGCCACCACATCTCTTCTCAGAGATAAGCTACCATTGCCCTAACTGGTGTATTTCCATTTCTATTTGTAAGCATATTTTAGTATTTTACATTAACGAAATGAAGTATTATTTCTGTTGCATCTCTATGTTTATGGTTATCTTTGTAATTTGTTGTGTTCCTATTTAAATCCTGATCAACCTATCAGTGGAAGAGGTGACAGATGAGTTATTCATGCAGAAACACATGCATATAGTAAAGTATTGAAGACAACACTTGTTTGAAGGGAATGGGCACGTTAAAACTTATATAAGGCCCATGTTAACCCTAAAACCTCTTATTAAGCCCTAGATATTCAATGATTACACTTCTATTATTATATGGTTATGTAGGCTAGAACATTTCATTGTCTCATTGACGGGCTATAGAAATGACATATTTTTATACCAATTGTTCCATACTTCCAATCCCTCTCCATTGAGCTAAACCATGTATTATTCCATTTTTTGTAGGATTTAGACTTAATCTGTTTCCATTACATTTTTTTAGCATTTTACATGAATTTATGATTAAACATTAGAAAAATATAATATTTGCATTTAACTCTGAGTTTATATCCAAAGACAATGTGTCAGACAAGTGGTTGTGTAGGTTTTGGTATCACCATAAGGTGTATTTTGGTTCCAGTTACTTTAACACTAATTTCCAATTGCTACAACATTCACGAGCAATTGTTGCAACACAATTGCTACCTCCTAGAAGTTGAAACACCCAAACATAAGTTGCAACACTGGAACTATGAGCCAACGTTGGAACCATTAGTCATTCTAACTATGAGTGATGTTGTTACAAATTTTTCACTACTCTATGTGACGATTATAGGTCCATGCAACAATAATGCTAGTGCAAGAAAATTAAAGATATGGAAATAATTTTGCAAATCCAAGACAAAATATTAGTTTGAGTGATTAACCTAGAATCTTGGAATTCTTGGGTAAAATATCTTGGAGTTATTTATTAATTGCTAATTGTTAGCAAGGATTATGAAAACTATTTGTTATTTAGGAAATTGTTATAACCACTATGGATTTATTAAATCCATAATTGGGTTTATTTATATATTTGTTATTTCTACTTTCCATTAAATTTATATATATAAGGGATAATTTCCTCTATTGTTTGACGAGGACTCTTAGAGCAATCTGAATGATAATTGAATAATTTATAAAATTATTGATTTTTTATTTTATTTGTAGTTTTAGAATTTCTGCAATGTGTGATTTAATTAATTAATTTAATGTATTTCCTTTGCATATTAATAAGTAGATGGTTTTATTTTAATTAGCTTAATTATTTAATTAATTTACATTGTCAATGTAGTGAGTGTTGATATAGAATAATATCAACAATCAATTTGTTATGTGGATGCAAGACCCACTCTATTAGAATAGAGTGTTATGTAGTTTAGATAACTTCTTTTTCTTGTTGCGTAATTTAATTATGTAATTATCCATTTCTTGTAAGAATTCTTTTATGTATTTCCTTAACTAGTTTCTTGTTATATGATTCAAATTGTTCATGCAATTAGATTACTCACGCGAGATTATGTTTATTTATTTATGCAATTGATTGTTCATGTCATATTTCATTTATTTATTTGTTTCTAATGCGTGTATTTAATATTGGGTTGCATTCCTTTATGTTGTTGAATAAATGTGCTTAAAACAATGATTACATTTGTTGGTTTGAGTAGAAACATGGATCATCTTGGCAAGGATTAGATTAAGTTATTTCTCTTTCCTGCAATCTAGATTAGCATTTCATTGCATGCAACTTAGTCATTTCATTTCCTTTCACTCTATGTGGTGCGTTTTATTTCCTGCAAGTATTTTATGAAACATGTTTACTTTGCTACAATTTAGATTAAATCTCCTCTCCTATAGCATGGTTTTGAAAAATCCCCATGGGTGGCTGAGAGTAGGGAACCAACACAATACACCATTTTCTCTCATTGTGTGTCTCTTTTTATGATGTGTTTTTGAAGGATCCCCACAAGTGGCTGAGAGCATGGAATTACGATAATCCACCACCTTCTTTGCAAGTTGTTTATTTTCCTGCAAGATTGTTTATTTTTCTGCAAGTGTGATTTCATTTCCAAAGTTTGTAGAACCTTGCCAAAATAACTTGTGAAATGTTGATAGTCTCCCCACAATAGTAGGAATTGATATTACAACTATAAGAGAAGCTAATGAAAGTATAAAATGTGATCTACATATATAATGTATGGTAAGTTGCAAATTCCATATGAACCCCAAATTGATAATTAAATGCACAATCTTTTTAATTATCTTTCTGAATAATTAAGAAGGTAATTAAAAGGCTTTGTCAACCATTTTATTATAATTTTATGCTTTGTCTTACACATATATATACACTAAGGAGACCTAATCTTATGATTATCAAATCTTTTCTTACACATTGTATTCATCATAAAAGGAGGTTTCCCCCTCGAAGTGGATTGTAACTAGTGGTTTCTTATCCTTTTTAAGATGCAAGGTACACAATAAACAAGTTATAGCATGGAGCTAGTATCGACATAGATGGATATAAATGTTATAATGACATTTTGTTGACATTGTTAACCTAATAGGAGTGATGTTGTATAGAGATTATGTTGACAATTTAAGTCGCAAAGTTGTGTTTTCATTGGATTAAGTAAGATGTCATTACAAAGGATGCACAAAGAGCTTATGACCATGAAGTATATGTCATAGGTGAACATCTATAGGCTATAAATGAGAGCTTGAGTTTCATGAGTGAAGAAACTAAGGGACTTCTCCAAATATGACAAAGACCATGAGAGGCTTAAGAAAATAGCTTCAATATTTTTACAAAGCATATAATGAGAGCATAATTGAGGCTCAAGAAGAAATAAAACTAGTAAAAATTTACCATGCAACAAATTTGACAAACACAGAGAGGCACATACATAATGGACATAATATAAATAATATTGGTAGCGGCAAGGATGGCTCTCAAAGTCAATCTTGTAAGAGGTCCTCATGTAACAAAGATAGGACCTCCAATGGTGGTACTTACACACCATTAGGAACCACTAATAGTGAAACATTTTACTTCAAATATTCATTAAGTAGTTCGATGTCTTCTTCTCGTAGGCAAAGGAGAAAGGGATCTACTAGAGATAGGTTCCAAAGATAATTTAGAAAATCAAAACCACCTATTTTTAATGAAGAGGTAAAGTTTGGTCATGAAGCTAAGGCTTTGGATTCTTGGGATGAGAAGTAATTCCAAGTTCATGAATAATTGGGAAATACATAAGCTAGAGTGACCATATTCAATTTGAATAATAGAGCATCAATCTAATGCAAGCATCACAGGTAAATGAAAAAAGTGGATAGCAAAAATATTATTTGGAAGTAGTTGAAAAAGTAATTTCAGTGGAAGTATCTCTCTAATACGTACTATGATGTTAGGTTAAGGAATTCCATGAGTTAAATTTGGGATCGATGGCCATAGATGAATAATAAATAATTTTTTGGCACTGTTGAGATATGTTAAGTACATTATAGGTGAGAAGTCAATGTTTAAGTGGAGTACCTTGATCCTATGGAAACAAAGTTGACTTTGATGAACCTTGAACTTTGGATAAGGCCATTGGAAAAGATAAGTATTATTACAAGCATAACAAGAACAAGCCCTAATTCCACCATTATTACAACACGGGGTTGTAACGCCACTTTTAGAACTGCATCATAATATTTTTATTTTTATTTTGAAAAAAATTAAGTTTCCATGATGCAAAATGTGATGCACACTAGGGAATTATTGTTTACATTGAGTTTATGTTGTAGTGGTCCTTTTTTGCATCATTTTTTGGCACACACCTTGACATGTCTTCTTAGCCTTGAATTTATAATGTGGAAAGTGGTATGTGTCAAAGTTTCATCAATTCATTTTGGAAAAATAACTTAACAGAGTCATTTTACATCATGTTTGCCCCTAAATGCATTTATCATGTCATTATAAAGGCATTATGAGTCACATTAGCAACATTGTGAGTCTTATTAGTGCTATGTTGAGCACATACTTTAGTCCATTAGTGTTGTGGTAGCATCTTAATATAAAACTTTTGCATCAACTTTGCTTCTTTCAAGAATCATATTATTTCATTTATGCACCAAATTTGTGGGTGGTTTTTTTTTTTATTCGACATCATTATCATGTCATATCGAAGTAGTTTTGCATCAAATTAGTGCATCAAATGTAACAAATTCCCATCTTGCTGCATCACAAATGTGTTGTCTTTAACTAAATTGCATCAAATTTGTGTCATATTAGTGTCAAATTTGTGATGTAATTATTATTAATGATTTTATTATCTTGGTTAATTTAATTATTATTATTGTTATATTAGTAGTTTATTATTTTTTTGTTTGATAGTTTATGTGAGTCTTGAGATGACTAGATGACTAACTTGTGGCTCAAGTAGTCACGACCTAGGGGCATCTAAGTCATCAAAATCACCTGGGGATCACACCCAGCCTAGGCCACGCCAAACCTTAACAAGGATGGATTTTTTCCCATGGAGTTTCAAACTGGTGACCTTTACACAATGGAGTGCCTTAACAAAACACCCTATCACTATCTATTCTAATCCCCATAGGAATATTATTAATTTATTATAAATATAATTATCATAATCATTATATTATTTTTCTTTATAATTAATACTTTTATAATATTTAAATATTGATCAACTTGATGATGACTAGCATATGCTTACTTTACAACATATTAATTATAAGAGGAAAAAACTATCTATATATAAGTGCAACCATTGAATTTTACCACAAAATTAAAACAGTAAATCAAGTTCATATCATGGAGGCAAAAAAATCATGTATATATAAATCATAAAATGTGATTTTAAACTAAATTGTAAAATAACCATGCAATTTTTTTGTAACAGCCTTGGTGAAAATTCCATGTAATAAAAGTTAATAAAGGCAAAATAATAACCATGGTTGATGGGACACTTATTCCAAGCTGAATGTTGGGCAAAAACATAGTGATGGGGATCACTGGTGATTGATTAATGGTTAAGGAAATGGAAGAGGCAATGAAAAAGGATTTGGAAAGACAAAGTGGCATTTAGGCACATATATTTATGAAACTAATGGAAATTAGGAGAAAAGGGAGGTGACAGGTCACAGATTGCATGTGAGGAGGAAAATGAAGGAAAATAATGGAAAATGAAGAAAATAGAGGCCTAATTAATAAAAAGGCTTATGAGGATCAGTTCACAGACTTTTGTCAGTTCAGTTTTGGAGCTTTTGTTTTATTCTCTCTCTCTCATACTCTTGGACACTTAGAGTTTTCTTGGAGCACTCTTGGAGAGTGTGGAATACTTGGAGTTTTGGAGCAAGAAGGCAAAGGAAAAGCAGGAAATTGCAAGAGGACATTGGCATTAGCAACTACATTGGGTTTTGCTTGCAGGTACCATGTTGCATGTATGTTTTCCTCATTAGTTTTGGCATACATGGCATATGCATGTGGTTTATTAGTCATGATCTGTCATTGGAATGGATGATTGCCTGGATTGACAGTGGATTTTCCTAGCCTTGCCATTTCCTAGATATCCATGGTGTTGTGGGTTCATTTCTTTGTTTTTCTATTTGGTTCTCATGTTTCCTTTAGCTTGGATCGAGTTACTAGTTCTTGGAGCCTTGGTTGGACAAATGCTCTGCACCCTTGTAACAACTTGGGTTGAGTTACTAGTTCTAGAGCTTTGGTTGGAAAAACACTCTAGGGCTCTTAGTGGGTTGAGTTACAAGTCTTGGAGCCTTGGTTGGACAAACGTTCTGGAGCCCTATATCAGTTGTGGATTGAGTTACTAGTCCTTGAGCCTTGGTTGGAACAAACACTCTGGAGCCCTAGAAGTCTTGGGTAGAGACCAATCTGGTGATAGTTTGTGATATTCGACCATGAGGTGGCATCACTGTTTGATGGGTTGATGTGGTTTAGCCTCTGGAAGCCCTGGATGGTTTTTGATTGATGTGTTTTTATGAGATCCCACATTCATGCTTGGAATATGACACAAGGGTGACTGGCTGAAGAGATATTTGGCTCAACCATGTCTATGGTCGGGTGGTTCATGGAAGTCCTGAACTTGGTTGGCCTTTGAATCATTAATATGAGGTTATTTCTCCTTATTGATTCATGAGTATTATACTGGTTTATATGTGGATTATATGGTTGTTATTTCCTTGGTATTTCTATTGTTATTATGTTGGTTATGAGCATGTATTATGATAGTGGCTATGTATGGCTCTCATCATGTTTTTACTTGTAAATGAATGAACAATGTATCTATGGCCAAATAGATGATACTGCAACTAATGTGTTGAGGCATCAATGCTTCTTAGCAATTCTCAAATAAGTATGATATCCCTGTGCTTGTATATGTTATTTAAACCAGTAGATTACATATTTGTGACATGTTTGATTAAATGCATGTCATGGCCAGTAGGGGTCCAGCCAAGTCCTAGTTTAAGTAATTACATTTTTATCATTATTTTGTTGTTATCTTTCAGTTATGAACCTATCATTGAGTTCTGGGCAGTGACCTAGGCTTTGGGCCTTAAAAGGTGGAACAAATCGCAGAGTTGCAGGCACAAGTCTGAATAGAAAAGTACCCATATGCATGCATGCCCATGTTGTGGGAGTGTCTGGAGCCTCCTAGACGCATGCTTGTCCATATTAATTGAGCGTCTAGGGGTTTAATGGTCTAAAAATTTAGTGGGACCTAGGGGCTGGTTACCTGAGTGGTTGGGATGGCTCCTAGGATTTTTGTTGCTGATGTGGAAGGTCTATATGGTGTGTTTATGTCAGTTCCACTTCCTTAACTAACACATAAGGAGTCAAATCATATCATAGTAACTTCTTGTCACATGTTTACCTTGGTTGGTCGGCTACTTGGGTAGATGTGGGAGGAGGGTGTTACAGAGTGGTATCAGAGTATGGTTCACCCCTCAGACTAGGTTGTGTATTGGCCATGCATTCATGTTGGTTGCATATGTGTTTCTTGTGTTGTAAGACCATGTGCTTGTTTCATTTGTATGGTGTTGGTCAAGGTTGTAGTGAGGTCGCCATGGGAAGTTGATGGTGTTGTGGTGGAGTGTGTCGTCATGAGTGTTAATCTAGGTTGTCATTGATGTCAATCATGGTAATGGCCGGGATGGCTCTTGTTTAAGTTGTCAAGACACAAATGAAGTGTCAATCATGTATATTAATGATCATAATGAAAGACTACCATATCACTATACTTGATGAAGGTCTAGAAGACATGCACTAGATGACTGGACTATGATGACATGTCTATGATAAAAGACTACATGATGAATTATGTGGACCACACTTGATGATTTGATGACAAACCTCCAATGATGTGAAGTTTGATGTCCTTACCTCCGGTGATCCTAATAATGAAGACTACATAATGATGGTGACCCTATGTTGAAGAAGATAAGGTGATGAAGAAGGCAATCAAGGACATGATGATGGTGACTCTATGTTGAAGAAGACAAGTACATGATTATGAAGACAATCAATGAAGAAATCAAACCATGAAGAAGCCCAACACTCAAAGGCATTCTGTCCTACCTCCATTTCTGCACTAATAAATAATTAGTCACATTAAAAAATATTTTTTGCTACCTTAGAGGCAAAATTCCTTTATGAAACCTACACCATCTTGAAGAGCATAATTTTTCCTTTCCAACGAGCTATTACTCAGCTCGAAACTCCAAGCGGTTTAAAAGTTATTGATTTTTTAAGTTAAGAATATAATTCTGGACTGTGAGCTGACCTGAACATGTCAACACATGTCGGCTTGCGTTTTAGATGTGGTTGTTCATTTAAGGACGGAAAAAGCATATTAATAAGAGGTTAGACCTCTATTTTTTGCATATGAATTTCGGTGAAGATCACAGAGGAGCTTAGATCACAGAGAGAAGGAGGCAGAACTTAAGGGCAGCCACATGTATTGCGGATTGATGACATAGATATTTATTCCTTGCTGTGGAAGGGTGTCTAAGGGCTGACTGAATTGTGGGATTTACCACAGAGACCTATTATAAGTGTGGTACCTCTTGTAGACTATGTATCATCCTCCCATGATACTTGGACAACAATTTTATGTGGCTCGGATATCTGTTCCAGAGTAACCTTCTTGTGAACAATCATCTCATTAGCTTAGACAGTGACATAACTGGACTGTGGTGTTTTCCTCTTAAACAGTGTGCAGCAGTGTGAAGGCTCAAGCTTGAACTACATTGCAGATTGGAGATTTGTTAGAGTGTTGATTGGGGGCTAGTGACAGCAGCATAAGTGCGGGCTAGTGTGATGAAAAATCCTTGACAATGCTACCTTAACAAGACTGCGGACAAGTGCCCTTGACTGCGTTTTTGTTGGACAGTGCTACCTTGGCTTGGGTGTCCTCTTCTGTTGTTCTATTCATTGAATTGTGGACAGAATAAGGACAACAAGGAGATTGAGGAAGTTTTTTGGAGAAATATTTGTTTGGGTTGCAACAAACCTCGGACTGTGGTGTAGCACAGTGGCTTGGATCTTTGAACAACTTCCTGTAGATATATAAGACTTCGGAATAGTGAACAGACCTGCAAGAAAAAGTTTCTAGGCACAGTGTATTAAACAGTCACTTATCTAGAAGCTCAGATTTGGAAGAAACTTTGGACCTGTGACAGTCTTAGTGCAGTGGTATAGTTTGGTGTTTAGAACAATGCAGAATTGTAGATGGTGCAACATTGGTGAGCTGTGGTGAAGAAGTGTTGGCGAAGTACTGGTGCAGCATGGTGCAAGAATATTGTTGCTGAATAGATGGTGCAGAATTGGTGAGTTGTGGTGAAGAAGTGTTGGTGAAGTATTGGTGACATGTGGTGCAAGAACATTAGTGCAGAATTGATGAAGAAGTGTGGAGCAGAATAAATGGTGTAGTATGGTGTATAAATCCTTGTACAGAAATATTGGAACAATTTGAACAGTGGTCTAGTGCAGTGTGATGCAAGGACATTTGTAAAGAAGAATTGTCATAATCTAGTGTTGAAGTCTTGTTGCAACAATGGTCTAGTAGTCTTGAGGTAATCTGGTGTTGAAATATTGGTGCAGTGTAGAAGTCATGGTGCAAAATTTGGTGTAGACCTTTGGAGGTAACTTGAAGTAATCTTTGGGACTAACCTTGGACCAGTTTTGAAGGAGGTGCAAAACTATTATTAGAGTTGGTGCAGAACTTGGTGCAGTTCATTGAAGACACATTGAAGTGTTGTATTGAAGATCATAATGCAGTGTTGATGTCATGATGAGGTAACTTAAAGAGATTGATTGGGTATTATGAAGAACAGTGGTGACATTTTTTGTATGATAAGGTTGTCATAGATGATGTTACGTCGAGATTAAGTGAAGGGATTGCTGAAGATTGACAAAGTTCATTGAAGAAGACTTTGGGAGCCGTGAAGAACAACCTAACATATCTTGACAAAGCAAAGCTAAAGGATTGGTGTCCTTGTAGTTTGTGCTCCTAAACTCAAGGTTGGTGCCTTGGATAAGATAGGGTCAAAGCCCTAGAGGTCGAAGCCTCACTAAAGTCCAAGTAGGTGCTTGGCACATCCCAAGTTGGAGCCTAGGTGCCTTCATCAAGGGTTGGAGCCCTATCCATATTGTACTTGATTCATTATAAAGATTATATTAATAACAACATTTATTTCTATTGTTCATTTTTATGTTCTAAACATAAGTGATCTAATTGGTAAAAGTAACAATTGAAAAGGAATGTTGGAATAGTGTTTCCAACATATGGTTGATTATGCACATTAGTATTCACATTTGGTCAAGTGTACATCGATGCGATGGTTGTTGTCATGCATGAGGTCATGGTATGTGTAGTTGATATGGTCATGCATTGATGACTGGACTCTAGCTATAATGATGGTTATGAGGTTATATGCTTATGTGTTATATTTCTATATGTTATCATGATTATGTTATACATGTATTATGTTGATTTGTTGATCTTGCAAACGCAGTATCCTCCATGAATTATGCTAAGGTACGTTGGTTTATTGTGATTTGATTTAGCAGACATGATATACCTTGCAGGAAGAATATCAAAGATGAATAACAAGATGGTAGACTACAGTTCCCAAGACTCACCTTATGGATCAAATAAGCAGTGCAGTGTTGGGTACTCTTCTGATTTGGCAAACACATTGAGAAGCTTAAATGCAGAAATAAGGAGTTATAAGCCAGAAAATGACAAAATCATATAGGCACATGAGAAACAAGCAGAGGTAAATGCAATGTTACTTCAAAGTTTGTCAAAATTGTAGTGATAGGGACCACTTCAGATCAGCCATGAGCAGGAGGACACTAATGGGGAATATGGCATTATATCTCTCGGTGGGTGCAGGTTAGATTGAGATGACACGATCAGAGATGGCGAGTTCTTGGACACTTCGAATAGGAGAGGTGATAGAAACGAGTACTATTCTATTTCTGGTTCTTACAGGAACTATGACCGTCATCATTATCATCCTTACAGGAGGAGTGATAGGGGATATTTTCCGGATGAGTTTAAGAAAGAAAATCCACCTACATTTGATGTAGAGATGAAGAAATCACAAGATGCAGAGGCTTGGTTGCTTGGCATGAGGAAGTTATTCAGGTTGCATGATTACTCAAAGAACATGAAATCCAGAATAACTACATTCAGTCTCAAAGGCAAAGAAGATATTTGGTGGGAAGATGTGAAGAATGTCAGAGATATCTATGAGGAGGAGTTGAATTTGAGTGAATTGGAGAGACTATTTAGGAAGAAGTACCTATCAAAGATTTACTTTGATGACAGGGCAAAATAATTCTATAAGTTAAAGATGGGATTGATGACAGATGAGGAGTATACTAGCAAATTCTTGGCGCTACTGAGGTATGCGCCTTACCTCAAGGAGGAGAAGGCCAAGATTCAGAGATTCATTAGTGGATTACCAATTGCATTCAAAGACAAGATTGAGTTTGATGAGCCCAAATCATTGGAGGAGGCCATCTGAAAGCTAAAGCATTGTTACGAGAAATCAAAACGTAGATTTGAGACTAAGAGGGACTGGAAAGGTAATGCAAAGAAAAAATGAAAATGGGACAAGAGGTAAGCAAGACCTTAGGGTACAGGTAATAAAGAGAATACAACACCATCTAAGAATTTCAATGCATTTGATAGAGGATAGGGACTTCGATCTGAGGACCAGAACAAGGATGCAAGCTAGAAGCCTATAAAGTGTTGGACTTGTGGCAAAGATCATTGCAGGAGATATTTTCCACAGGATCAGGGTGGTAGACCATAGATCTATAGTGCTTAGGAGGCATAGATAGTGGGATATGTTGGCAGAGTATTCCTAGGATCTATGTAGTGCTGGATAACAGACAAGTAGACCATCAGACATTTATCATTGAGATGGACGGTAAGCTTGGTGATCAAGTTATTTATATTTTGATTGGATCTGAATCTAATTATAGTTACGTCAATCTTGACCTGGTGGATAAGTGTGGTTTGAATAAAGAAGTGCGTGTAGAGTCTTGGTTAGTGTAGTGCAGATCAGATGTGGGGTATGTATACTTCCTTAATCACTGGTTGAGCGTATGTTTTGGTAATGTCTTTGGTATATGTTTTTGTTACATGTTTTGGTGATGTTTGGTATTCACATATGTATATGGATGTAAATACTACCATGAGTTATGTCATAAAGCTCCAATAAGTGGTATGGGTGTCATGTCATTATGATGTTATACTTGTTATGTTGTCATGTTGGTTTCCTTCTCAGCATGATGATCATTGTAAATACTACAATGAGCTAAGTTATAAAGCTCCATGGGAAGTATGTTTTGATTACAACATCATTGTTGGTTGTAGGTGTTGTTGAACACCAAGGATGGTGTTCCCCCAAGGGGGAGGGTTCTGTAACCGCCTTGGGGAAAATTCCATGTAATAAAAGTTAATAAAGGAAAAATAGTAACCACAGTTGATGGAACACTTATTCCAAGCTGAATGTTGGGAAAAAACATAGTGATGGAGATCATTGGTGATTGTTTAATGGAAAAGGAAATGGAAAATACTTTGGAAAGGAAAAGTGGCACTTTGGCACATTTATTTATGAAAATAATGGAAATTATGAGAAAAGGGAGGTGAAAGGTTATAGGTTTCATGTGAGGAGGAAAATGAAGGAAAATAATGGAAAATGAAGAAAATAGAGGCCTCATTAATAAAAAGGCTTCTAAGGATTAGTTCACATACTTTTTTTAGTTCATTTTTGGAGCTCTCATTCTATTCTCTCTCTCTCATACTCATGGACACTTAGAGTTTTCTTGGATCACTCTTGGAGAGTGTGGCATACTTGGATTTTTGGAGCAAGAAGGAAAAGGAAGAGCAGGAAAGTGCAAGAGGACATCGAGAACAATGCTTATAATGGGTTTTTCGTGAAGGTACCGAGTTTCATATATGTTTTCCTCACTAGTTTTGGCATGCATGGAATATGCATGTGGTTTATTGGTCATGATATGTCATTGGCATGGAGGATTTCCTAGATTGACAATGGATTTTCCTAGCCTTTCCATTTCCTAGATATCCATGGTGTTGTGGGTTCATTTCTTTATTTTTCTGGTTGTTTCTCATGTTTCCTTTAGCTTGGGTCGAGTTACTAGTTCCTGGAGCCTTGGTTGGACAAACGCTCTAGAGCCCTTGGTGGGTTGAGATACTATTCCTGGAGTCTTGGTTGGACAAACGCTGTGGAGCCTTGTATCAGTTGTGGGCTGAGTTACTAGTCCTGGAGGCTTGGTTTGAACAAACGCTCTAGAGCCCTGGAAGGCTTGGGTAAAGACCAATTTGGTGATGATTTGTGATGTCCAAACGTGAGGTGGAATCACTGTTTCATGAGTTGTGGTGGTTTGGCCTCTGAAAGACCTGGATGGTTTTTTATTGATGTGTTTTTATGAGATCCGACATTCATGCTTGGAATATGGCATGGCGGTGACTGACTGAAGAGAGATTTGGCCTAGCCATGTCTACAATCTAGTGGTTTGTGGAGGTCCCAAACCTGGTTGGCCTTTGCATCATTAATATGAGGTTATTTCTCCTTGTTAATTCATGAATATTATATTGGTTTATCTGTGGATTATATGGATTTTGTTTCCTTGGTATTTATGTTGTTATTATGTTGGTTATGAACATGTATTGTGACAGTGGTTATGTATGGCTCTCAGCATGTTTTTACTTATAAATGAATGAACAATGTATCTATGGCCAAATAGACGATAATGCAGCTAATGTGTTGAGGCATGAATTCTTCTTAGTGATTCTCATATAAGCATGAGATCCCTATGCTTAGATCTATTGTTTAAACCTATAGATTACATATTTGCGACATGTTTGACGAAATGCTAGTCATGGCCAATAAGGGTTCAATCAAGTCCTAGTTCAAGTAATTTCATTTTTATCATTATTATGTTGTTATCTTTCAGTTTTGAACATGTCATTGAGTTCTGGGTAGTGACCTAGGTGTTGTGCTTGAAAAAGAGGCACAGATCCCAGAGTTGCAAGTGTAGGTATGAGGAGAAAAGTCCCCAGACGCATGCATACCCATGCTGTGGGAACATCTGGAGCCTCCTGGATGCATGCTTGTCCATATCAAGGGAGCGTTTGAGGGTTTAATGGTCTAAAAAATCAATGGGACCCAAGGGTTGGTTACCTGGGTGGTTAGGATGGCTCCTGGGAGTTTTGTTGCTGATGTGGAAGGTCTATATGGTGTATTTTCATCGGTTCCACTTCCTTAACTAACACATAGGGAGTCGAATCATATCATAGTAACTTCTCATCACATGTTTACCCCGGTTGGCCTATTACTTGGGTAGATGTGGGAGGAGGGTGTTACATTTTGATGCGTATAAATAAGTGGTACATTGCCACAAAATCAAGAGTCTAGAAGGATATAATAATTTTAAATTTACAAATAAAAAATCCTAAACATATATAAGTTTAAAAATAAATAAATAAATTAATTAAAATTAAAATTCATACCTTTGAGCATTTTTTAACCCTTTTTTGGGGCATACTTTAACTCTTCATTGATGGGTTCATGACCATATTAACTATATACAATAAAATAAAAATATATATAATAATCACACATATTAAGCTAGTATATTAGCATGGTAATTGATATTATATTGATAAATTTACAAAGCATCCTCTGATTGCAAACCTCTTGACTTGCCCTGATAAAATGTAATTGTTAATTTCTTTTTATCTGTTTTTTCTATGTAACCAAGCACCCCACCCTTTAACCGACAGGCAAAGGTAAGATATTCTTTGAGACTCAAGGTTTTACAACAACAAGGCTCAAAGGGATTATAACAATATGCTTCATACGAGCTCAACATGTCTCTTATAGGAATTGAACATGGGTGGGGAGGATAATAATCATTCCTCCCAAACACCCAAGATAAACCCAAATGACATAATTTCTTTGTATCCATTTTTGTATATATAAGAAAATATAAGATTAATTATGTTTATCAATATTTGAAAGACGACTACAAATATAGGTCAATGGTGCTACAAGATTACATCATATAAAGATAATAGTTTAAAAACATATTAGAATGAACTACTATGAGCATGTTAAAATCAATAATTGCAAGCATATGTTATTTATTACCCTTTGTGACTTTTTGTTGTGGTGTTTCAAGATCCATTCCTTGTGTATGTTTCTCTTCAACATCCTTTTAGCCTATTTTGAAATCATTTAGGATTTTTTTAAATAAAAATTTGTTAATATAAAATGTTTTTTTTTAATCTTTGCATTGCTTAATGTTTTTTTGTGATGTTTTACCTAAATTTGTTCAAAACCGTAGAAATGAAGTAATCGATAAAATTCAAGAACTATACATAATTAAGTGTAAAGGGTAAAGAACTAGAAACATGAGCGAATATAAAAAAAACTAATTAAAACATATTTTACTTGATATAATATCTCCTCCTAATAGTTTTTGAGAATCTATAAGAACCCATTTATAACTAAATTGTAAATTTGGGAACCTTTTCTTAGGTCTTGTAATGCTTTGTGCTTTATTGGCACTACTCATTTATGGAAAATGCTTCTAGTATTTTTTTTACCACTTCCTTATGAATATGTCAAAACTTTATCATGGATAGTTGTACCATTACTCAATTTTATAATCTTTCCTTATTATCAACTTGTATATAATCACAATTGAATGCATTTTATCTATATTTTCCTAAAATGGATCTTCATCTCTACACTTCGTGCTCAAACATTAATATGCACATCATAGAACAAATAAGTACCATGAAAAATGTGATATATTGGATTCAATTGTACTTGAATTTTTTGGAGAAAATGTAGATAAATCATACCATGACTAACATGCTTAAATCTCCTGCAACTAAGACCCCTAGAACCTTCTCCCTTTTGTGCCACATATAAGCAATCCATATCCAAGTATTGTCTCCCTTTTTAACTATACTCAAAATTATTGCAAGTTTTTCTTAATCATTATTTTATGCAACAAAAAAAAAACTAAAGGAAGGATTAGAATTACGACACAATTCTTCATTAATTATATCTATATATATATATATATTAACGTGTGTAATTACAGCTTGTTAAGGTCTTATTGTTGTTGTTGCCTTCATCAATTACAATTTTTTTTAACCTTTTCTTCTCTCATGTTCCACTCTTTCCCTACAACTAGAATCATCTAAGGAATCTCCATCGAAAGCCATATGCCCTATAGATCTCTTACAATGACGCACTACTAACTTAAATACCTAAAATATACATAATAAAATATATGCAAAATTTGATATGAATATTAAAATATATATGCATAAGATCAACATATGAAGAGATGTAGAGAATAACCCTTTAACTCAAAGATATATGTATAAACTAACCCTTTAACTCCCTAACCCACTGCTCAATAAACAACAAACAAGGGTGCGCATAATGAAGGATTGAAGTTTTCGATGATAACACAATTGTTGCACAACTTTGGGTTGACACTCTCATGCATCCTCAGGGAATTATAGTATATGGGTAGAAACATCAATTATGTGGGTTCAAGCATTGGTTCTATAGCATTGTTTATTAACCAATGAGTTATTGACATACTACTTAATGAAAATATTATTAGCACACATAACTTGGAAAGTGTTTAGTGTAACAGACTATATATATGAGATTTGCAAGTTTTCTAACAAATTCAAGTCAATAGGTGGATTTATGCATGGTTAAACAACTTGGCTTATCCTTCAATAGAATGAACATGACATAGTAGTAGTTTTAAATTATATACAAGGAAACCAAAGAAATATTCATTGAAAAAGTTGTATCCATGGTAAGGAGAGAGTTATGGAATGCTCTTCAAACAAAGTTGAATATGAGGTAGAGGAAACTTTGACACTCAACCAATCATTCCTACTTTCTCAAATCCATTGGAGTTTATTATTGTTAAACTTGACACAAAAATACTTGAAAAGTGTTGGTACTCAAGTCTTGGAACTAGTGAAATTTTCATGTTAAAATAGGTGTTATACATGAATTCCTAATTTGTCTTACACGAGGGAAACTTATTCAAACTTTAATCTTTGTTTCCTCTAAATATACATTGTGACATCCCTCCATTCATAATTTTGAGTAGATTTTAGTGAGGGTTTCTTTTATTTTAATAAATCTTAGGGAAATTCAAGTATATATTCAATTTATGAAAAAGTAATGCAATTAACCAAATATCATGTGACATGGTCAAAGTCTTTGATATCTTGTGTAATTATGATTTGGTAGTTTTGAAATTCAAAATATACATGACATGGAAAATGTCAATTTCATTTCTCTTGTCATGGTAAAAAGTATAGGTTCCTATATTTATGAATTTAAAACTTTAATTTGTAAAACAATACAAACTAGCTCCTCTCATGTGTCATGGCAAGTGTACTAAATTCAACATCTCTATCTAGAAATATTGTTATTCATATTTGTGGTTACAAATAAGGCCAGGTGAGATGTAAATGGTGAGTAAATTAGGGTTTTGAGAGAAATTGAACCTATCATATGAAGTTGTGCTTAAGGGCCTAAGGAAATACAACATTATTGGTACGAACACTTTAAATGTTGCATCCCTTTATTGCTATGTTCCTTAAGGTTAGATGCTACATCCCATTATACCTTCCTTTCAATCTAAACAAAATAAAAATAAAGGGTGGATTATATATTTAATAATATAATGTTGTCTCTTCTCATTGCTATACTTGACTTGTAAAACCTAACATTCTCAAAGGGTTTAGATGATTCTTCTCATTTATCTTGTGCACATTTTGGATTACTAGTCTGTGCTTATTAAAGAAACTACAAAAATTAATATTGTAAACAAAATATCTTCTTATGTGACCATCCACTTTTCTTTTTACCAAATGTTTTTCTCTTTTTGGTCCCTTATGTTGGTTTGTTGTGTCTAAGCTAAATGAGTGAAGCTAAATGAGAAACCTCAAATTATTGGGTGAAAGAATATTGGGTCCTCCCACCATTTTAATTGACTCAAAATCCCCAAGTTATCTCATTTCATGATCCAAATGAACCAAGAAAAGGAAAAAACATGTGTCACTATTGCGTCATGACACTTAATCAACCGTAGTCTTTCAATTGAAGGCCATCTATGTGAACAAATTACAATTCAAAATTATTTTGGGCTTACACAAATAACTCAACTCTTATGTTTGTAAATTGAATTTTGTCTAAGAGAAAAAGAGATGAGAAGGCCTTAATATGTTGAAACTAGTGGTTCTTTGTAACCTCATCTTGTCAAAGTATGGAGTCAATCTTTGGAGGGAGTTGACCAAGCAACTGACTATGCCCACTTTGATTATATGTGTGTGTGTGTGTGTGTGTGTTAATTACATGTAACAAAGCACCCCACCCTCTAGTTGGTTGGTTGGAAAGGGTAAGATATTCTTCAATGCTCAAGGTCATTCAATAACAAGGGTTAAATCCATTACAACAATATCCTCAATGCAAGTTTAACATATCAGTTGCAAAAATTAAACCTAGGTGGGGATGTGTGTGTGTGTGTGCTAATTCCATGTAACAAAGCACCCCACCCTCTAGTTGGTTGGTCGGAAAGGGTAAGATATTCTTCAAGGCTCAAGGTCGTTCAATAGTAAGGGTTAAATCCATTACAACAATATCCTCAATGCAAGTTTAACATATTAGTTGCAAAAATTAAACCTAGGTGGGGAGGATGATAATTATCCCTCCCTACCACTTAAGATAAACCCAATTGACATATCTCTTTAATATGTTTATTAACAAACATACATTATTTCATGGAGATTTTCTCATTGTACTTAAGTGCCAACGATGTCTATTAACACCACCATTTCTCTTGGAATCTTTGTTGTTCACTTCCATTATTTTTTACCTGCTCCAATATGGTATGAAATTTTCTTAGTTCTTGATTAGGGTTTTAAAGAGTGAAGTAAGTTCCAATGAGTTGTAAGCTTTTTGCATTAAGCTGAGGAAGGTTTTGGTGAAGTGTAATTGTATGGTTTGCTTAGTTCCGGTAATAATGTCACCTAGCTTGTTTGGTGTAATCAAGTAACCTTCTAGGTATTTTCTTACCAGGGCTATCACACTATCAATCAAATCATGAGTATTTACTAATGATTATTTTTCCAGAAGTAGATTTAGTTAGACAAGTATCTCTTATTTTATCAGAAGATAAGATCATGGACAACTTAGTGATCTTGTGAGATGCTTATAAAACTACTTATGCTTCTATAAGTGTCAATTATTTGATTGATTAAATCCTAGAATGTGTTATGGTCGGGTGGGTGAGAGTTTGTTTTTCTAGGTTTTTTTTTATGTTATTGGAAGATAAGATCATGGAAAACTTAGTTGATCTTGTGGGATGATTATAATATACCTTTTTCTTCTATGGGCGTGAATTAACTAATCAATTGAATCCCAAAATGTGTTGTAGTCATGTGGATGAGAGTTTTACTTTTTTGACAATTTATTAGTTGAAGTAGTTAATTGAGAATTAACCAGTACCCTTTATGTATGTCTTATTGAACCCTTGTGTGGATCGACTATGAATTGAATAGTCAACTTACATTGTTCCAACAAAGATTGTCCATGAGCATTGTTGATGGATTGATAGAGGCTCATCTAGTGGTTGGTGGCCATCATTAACAACGTTAAAAGTTTTAATCATGTGTTGACTAGAGGCTTATGTATATGATTGACTAAAATCTTGCTTGGAGGTAAACCAATGCTTTGACACATGAAGGATTTACATTGGTTATGATAGGTGTGATGGAGAAGCGTGTTTCTATATGACTAGAGGCTTATGTGTATGATTGATTAAAAGCTTGGTTGGAGGCAAACCAATGCTTTAACCCATGAAGGATTTACATTGGTTATGATAAGTGTGATGGAGAAGATTTTTTTGAAGTCAAATATCTTATTAAGACTAATGTCGACTTATTTTTTCAATAATTATGTGTGTTCTTTGGTTGGTTGACTAGTATGGATCTTTGAATTTACAAATTGATTGTAGTAGTTTCGAAGTGATATTTAGTGATCAACTTGAATTATATTAGGTAGTATAACTCTACCTCAGTTCTTGTTAGGGTTGGTATGTAATAGACTCTTCAATTACCCTTTAATTATTTATCAAATAACTAAGGAACTGTTCATTAAATTATCAATCTGGTGTTCATATGAACTTGCGACTTGTTGTGCACTATATATGTTAGTATAATAATGTTAATTCCTCATGAGGTTGAAGTATTCTAAATGGATATCACAAACAAATATATTAAAGTTCTTTCATAAGTCACTGAAAAAACGAACCACACTTGCAAAATTGAGATGGCACACTTCTGCCTAGTGGGCTTAGGAAACTTATTGCTATAACCCGCAACATAGGTAGAATTACTGATCTAAGTTGCAGGAAAAAAGATATCACTCTGCTACCTAGTGGGCTTAGGAAGCTTGTTGTTGTAACCCACAAAACAAGTAGAACACTTAATACATGTAGGAAGTAAATCACAGAGGCATCAAAGACGTGATGTGCTCAAGGTTTAAATGATCCTGAATTTTGTAAGAAAGATGCACATGGGATGTAATACTAGTAAGTTATAATATAAAGGAACTAAAAAAGTTGTAATAAGATTTAAACCACAACTATGCTATAAGGAATCTGGTTACAAACATAAATGATAATTGTAATTCCTATAAAATAGAGTAAATAGAGTATTGGAAATCGAGTAAACAACGCAATCATGAAAACATAGTACTATACTTATCTGATTAGTGAGTTGCAAAAATGCAAGGAATGGGAAACATAAAAGTTATTGAGTTGATTGAAATATAAATAGATATTAGAAACTAAACCATATAGCTACAAGAAGTACCACGCTAAAGAGGGGACCCTACCTCCTTAGGCGAGGCACTGGTTATTAGAGTAGTAGACTGTTAACTAATCAACACACCATTCAAGCAAATAAAATTGAAATGGGACATGAGCTTATATTAATAATTTTGAATGGAGATTACAATCAGTAAATCATCTCTGTCTTCTTTTTATCCCCATCTTCCTTTTCTCCCCATGGCTCAAGTGGAGCTGGGTTTTTACACGTATTGCTTGCTATCTTGAATTATCTAGGAAATCAAGTGATAAACATAAGAATATTTAGATGCTCAAGCAGTTTCCCTCTGTTACAATGATTTCTCCAAAAAGCTACAAAATACTAAACCAGGAAATCAAGTGATAGACATGAGAGTTGTCAAATTCTCAAGTCGTTTCCATTTGTTACAATGATTTCTCCAAAAAGATACAAAATACCAAATAATGCTAACTCTCTCAGTTGTGAGATAGATGGTAGATTGACCATATTCCCAATTTTGGTCAACATTTCTTTGTTGGATGATCCTTGGTCTCTATCACTTTCCTTCGTTGGGTACACAAGTTGTTGGGAAATTGGATGTAGACAAATATAGGTTGACCAACCATTGAGTTGTGCCAGTTGCTTGAGAGTTGTAGTAGCCATGTCCAATAATTAACTATCAACATGTTGCAAAAATAGTTGCATCATCAAGCCTAAGGTGAGTTGTAATGTTGGTGTTATAGCATGTTCATGTTGTAGCGATACGATGGTGTTGTTACAACACAAACGTGTTGCAACAACACTAGGAGTATTGCAACAACTGTACCTCCAAAAACAAACTAAAGTATTTCCTCATGATTTTCCACAAGTTACCACAAAGATGAAAAGGTTTCCCTAAATGCACAAGAATAACATTATAATGGCATAATCAAGAGATAAATACACCTTGATATAAAATATATTCTTGTGGGAAAAAATTGTGATGGAGTGGCATGGAAATGGAAAAAGGTGTGCAAAAAGGTATTGGAGGGGTGCTAAAAAGTGTAGAAATTAATGTTTGGATTCTAAATTGCTCATGGATTTTTCTAAATCACAAGACTAGAAGCTACTCTACTGATCTGCGAAAGTAAATTCATGATCGAGAACACAAATAATTAACATGCATCAATATTCAACACATATACATAGAGATTTTATCTAGGGGAAAGCAAATGCTCAAAACCCCTTACTATTTGTATTGCATTAATCAAAGAATCTGGATGAATGCAATATTCTATGCTCAAGCTTGAGCTCAACCTGCACTTGTATTTTCTATCATCTGCCTGAATGACTGACCTTGGCAAATATTTAACCAAAATTTCGAGCCTCCAAGCTCTTATTTCCTTGCACTGTTCCCTTGGGAAATTTGTCCTATTATTTAGGAATTTCATGCAAGGGACTTGTGTAATTACCATAGGGTAATCCTCTGACTGCATGCACCACCTATATAACTTGGATTAGTTTACAACTGATAGTACACTTCCCTTGAACTCCAATCTCAACTAGGTAACTTGAATTCTCTGCATGCAACAATTATTTTGGGCTGATTGATCAGTTAACTAGATGATCACTCAGTGTGAAAAAAGTTACACACCCACAACTTGACCTCCACTAGTTCTTCTGACAGTGAGAACTAATTAAACTGATAATAACTCAAATTAACTGAAACAGATTGCTACAAATTAGCAATCAATCATCTAGAAATGAACTCAAGTTTCTCCAACTTGAATTTACTAAGTTAACTAAGTGACAAGAGCCATGTCACCTCAATTAACTACCTCCAAGTATTCTACTGAAATTGAAATTTGAATTTTAATCTAGTTTGACCAAGGAAAAGTCAAAACTAAATTTTATTGCTGCAATTTCAACACTCCCTCTCAACAAGAAAGGGATTATTAGACCCCAATCCTGCTTCTATGGAACTCAAGTTTTCCTCTTCACAAGGCCTTTTTCGAAATATCTGCATCTTGTTCCTCTGTTGGAATGTACTGCAACAACATAATCCACCTCTGCACATAATCTCGTAGATGGTGATACCGAATTTACTGGATTCTCAAAGTGTTTTATACAACTCTGATTGTCACAGTAAATCACTATATGATCCATATTTTGACCACATAACCCAACAAGAATCTTTCTAATCCAGATAGCCTCACATGTTGCTTGACTTGTAGCCATGTACTCTGCTTCTATTAAGCTAAGTGCCACAAATCTCTGCTTCCTGCAAGAAAACGTTGTTGAGCCAACATTGAAAATTACACCTAAAGTGCCCTTCTTTTCTAATGGACTCCCCACCTAATCTACATATGTGAAGCCTTGCAGCTTCACTCCCTTTGTCTATATGTACCAAAGACCAAACTGAGTAGTGTCTCTGAGGTATCTCAACACATTCTTTGCTACCTTCCAATATAGTTTGGTTGGATTAACCATTGCTTGACTAAGTTGGTTAACTGCATAACACATGTCCAGCTGTGTGTTCACCAAATACATGAGTGAACCCACATGCTGCCTGTAAATGGTAGCCTCCACTTCCTCACCTAAAGTGGCATCCTGTTTCCTCCAGTTACTTGCTAGAGGAGTGTCCATGGGTTTGTCACTCTCCATGAGGAACTTCTTTAGTATCTCATTGGCATACTTTCCCTTAGAGAAAAACAATTCCCCATATCTTTGCCATACTTCCAAACCAAGGAAGTAGTGCATGAGGCCCATGTCTTTCATCTCACACTCTCTTGCAGGGTCCTCCTTGCAAGATCTGATCAGTTTCTCATCACTAATAAGGATCGAGCCATCGGCATATAAAACAATACTCAATAATTTACCTTCTATCACAATGTGATAAAGGTTTACATCTACATCACTTTTGGTGAAGCCCAAATTGGTTAGATAGCTATTGATCCTAGTATACCAAGCACAAGGTGCTTGCTTGAGTCCATACAATGCTCGCTTGAGTCTGCACACATGTGACTCTCTGTCAAAGGTCTCAAACTCCTCCGGCTGCTCAATATACACCTCTTCCTTAATAACTCCATTGAGGAATGTTTTCTTCACATCCATCTGGTGGATCTTCCACCCCATATGCGCTAACAATGCTAGAATTGACCTGATGGATGAGTACCTTGCTATTAGAGAAAACGTCTCCTCATAGTCAATTCCCTCCACCACAGAGAACCCCTTGGCCACAAATTTGGCCTTGTGTTTCACTATGCTCCTGTCTGCCACATGCTTTACCTTGTAAGGCCATCTCGAACCAACCACTGATTTGTCTACTTGTCTTGGGACCATTTCCCAAACATTGTTTCTGACAATGGAATCATATTCACATACCATAGCATCAACCCATATTGGTTTCTCTATAGCTTCCTCGAATGAGGATGCCTCTATCTCTATAAGTTCGCTCATCAGATCCATGTAGCTAGTGTACCGATCCAGTGATCTCCTCTGCCTACACGATGATGTGGGTGCTCCCACATTCTCTCTCACATCCTGCAATAATCTACTAGCTCCCTTGGTTCGCTTCCTTCCTTCTCTAGATGTCTTATCTTGAGTGGATGTCTCCACTCTTTGCTCCTATTCTTGTGGCTACTCCATAACTTATTGAGGTCATTCCTTTGGAGCCAAAATCTCTTGATCAAGCTGCAACTAAAGCTCCCTCTCAAGAGAACACCTCATTGCCTTCTCCTCATCAAATTTCACACTTCTTCTGACCATTGTCATCTTGAGGAATGGAAAGTACACATAATAGTTGTGAGGTGTATCTGTGTACCCGACAAATATGACCAACTCTGTTGTCGGCTCTAGATTTTTCCTTTCTTCTTTGGAAACATGATAGGAAAATGATGAACCAAAGATCCTGGAGTGTGACACATTTGGTTTCTTCCCTGAAAAAGCTTCCTCTGGTGTACCCATGCCAAGAATACGACTCATGTTCTGAAAATAGACCATTGTGTTGCATGCTTCAGCCCACAAGTGTAGAGGTAGGCTTTGGTCATGCAACATCACCCGTGTTTCTCCCACAATACTTATGTTCTTCCTCTCAGCCACCTCATTTTGTTGTGGGTTATGAGGTGTTGTCAACTCCCATCGAATGCCTTCCTTTGCACATAAATTTTTAAACTCATTCGACACGTACTCACCACCATTATCACTCCCGAGAGCATTCATTTTCCTACCAATATCTTTCTCAACAAGTGCTTTAAACTCAAAAAAATTGGAGAATTTATCGTCTTTCTTCTGCATGAAGTAGATCAAGCACTTCTGTGAAAAATCATCTACAAATATAACATAATACCTGTGCTTGGAAGTGGAGGTTGTCGAGAAAGGTCCATAGACATCAGTGTGGATCCTTTCAAGGATTGCATGTGCCTTGATTTCCCGATCATTGAAGGTGGATTTTGTGTACTTCCTCAATGTACATCCTTTACATGTATCCTACTGCTCTAGTAATCCAATGGGGAGGCCTATAGAAATTTGTTGCATGATCTTCAAAGCACCATGATGCAAATGGCCAAAGCCTTCTATGCCATAATTCACCAACATCTCATCTCTGCACCTTCTCTACTTTTGTGCTCAATGTTGCACAATCTTCCACATCTAAATTGTAGAGGTTCTTCACTCAAACCCCGATTTTCTTCACTTGCCCCACGGCGATGTGTCTCAAGAAATCCTTCCTTTTGTTGAATATGACATTGCAACCACGGTCTTCCAACATTGCGACAAAAACTAGATTCTTCTTCATACCCGATACATACATCACATCCTTGAGCCTAAGAGGAGAACCAGACTCCTTTTGAAAAGTAAATATACCAATTCTACTTGTGTTATACCTTCCACCATCTCCCATCTTGATGTGCATTTAGAGATCCTTCTCATCCAAGTCACTGAAAAATTCTTTGTTGCTCGTCATGTGGAATGAGGCACCGCTGCCGATATACCACACACTACCCATCATTGTGCTTTCCATGCATGTAATGAGGGTAAAATCAAGTTCGAACTGTGAAGCCAAGGCTTCACCCGCTACTCCTCCTACATTCTTCTTTCTTGCCTTCTTGTGTGGACATTTTGTGGCATAGTGTCCCAGTTCATGATAGTGAAACCACTTGATTTTGGAAAATTCTTTTGTCTTGCCCCCTTGACAAAATTCTGCCTTGGATTGGGATTTATTCCCTTTCCCTTTATTTTTCTTTCCAACCAAGGCACAATTCTCTTTATCCTTGCCCTTGGATGAAGTCTCGTCTTTGTTGCTCCACCTTATTTCTTCCTAGACTATATTGGACCATAACCACTCCCAAGGGGGCTAGAGCTACTAGATCTTCTTTAGGGACAATAAAATCGACCCTACCAAGTTCATCACGACACTATGTAAACATGCTCGGGTAATACATAATTGTTTCATTCTTTTACATCTTAATACTTCGAATCTTGTCCTTGAGTGCCAGCTTCCTATGGTCACTATTTTTCTCAAACAACTTTGTTAGCATTTTCCACATCACGAACAACATCTCTTTCCCATGGATATTTGAGAAAATATGATCTTGAACTCCCTCCAATATGATCCTCCTCGCTTTAGCCACACCCTTCTTCTACTGAGCAATATCCTAGGCATCAGATGTTGGGGTTTTGCTACATCTGTCTTGATGTATTATAGCAACCCATTATCATCCAATACTGCCTCCATGCCACAAAATTTGTGGTTCCTTCCAAAGCATACTTGAGCCTAAGTCCATTGAAAGCCATCTTCTTAGTCTTAGATAAAGCCTATAACACTGATCTTCGAATTCAAACCTACTGCAATGAAAACTTTGAAATATCTTATCTACTGTGAATCTAGCTCTGATACCATGTAGAAATTAATGTGTAGATTCTAAATTGCTCATGAAATTTTCTAAATCACAAGACTCGAAGGCACTCTACTAATCTGCGGAATTAAATTCATGATCGAGAACATAAATAATTAACATGCATCAAGATTCAACACATATGCACATATATTTTATCTAGGGGAAAGCAACTGCTCAAAACCCTTACTACATTTATTTCATTAATCAAAGAATCTAGATGAATACAATATGTTATGCTCAAGCTTGAGCTCAACCTACAGTTGTATCTTCTATACTCTGCTTGAATGACTGACATTGGCCAATACTTAGCCAAAATTTTGAGCCTCCAAGCTCTTATTTCCTTGCACTTTTCCCTTGGGAAATTGCCCCTATTATTTAGGAATTTCACACCAAGGAATTGCACAATTACCATAGGGAAATCCTCTGACTACATGCACCACCTGTACAACTTGGATTAGTTTACAACTGATAGTACACTGCCCTTGAACTCCAATCTCAACTAGGTAACTCAAATTCTCTGCATGCAACAATTATTTTGGGTTGATTGATCAGTTAATTGGATGATCACTCAGTGTGAAAAAAGTTACACAACCACAACTTGACCTCCACTAGTTCTTCTGACAGTGAGAACTAGTTAAACTGACAATAACTCAAATTAATTGAAATAGATTGCTACAAATTAGCAATCAATCATGTAGAACTGAAATCAAGTGTCTCCAACTCAAATTTACTAAGTTAACTGAGTGACAAGAGCCATGCCACTTCAATTAACTACCTCCAAGTATTCTGTTGAAATTGAAATTCGAATTTTAATCTAGTTTGACCAAGGCAAAGTCAAAACTAGATTTTCTTACAACATTTTCAACAAAAATATGCCAGTTTGGACACCCATCATCTCACCTGAGCTAAAATAGTTGCATATCCCTATGCAACTAGGAAGTCGATTTTAGTATGAGAGGGTGTCGCTCCCATGGAGGTTGCTAACATTGTGGTCAACTTTCCCTGCTTCATGGGCATTATAGTAACCTTTTCTTTCCTCAACATCCCTCCAATTTGCAATTTTTTCCTTCCTAGACATGTTGTAGTCTCTCTGATAACTTATGGAAGGTGGCCATATCATAGGGTAGTGGAAGTTGAAGCCTACCCAATGGTTTTCACAGTTGTACATGCATTTAAAATATTGGTGCGCTCTCTTAAGAGCCATTGGAAGGTTTCTAGGGCTGAATGAATACTTTCTGCATATGTCCTCTATGGCCTACCTCTAGCATTGAATGCACCTTTCTACAACTACTCTTGATACTATCTCAAACGTTGCTTCATAATGATTATTGGCCTCTTGTCTATTTTGGGCTATAAACTCTACATGTTGTGGGATTTCATGCAGCTATAATGTGCAAGGAGGCCACCCTGAGGCCTGTAATACTCCCCTATGATCCATAGATTTCATTTGAAGTTATTCTCTGTTACCTGGTGATAAATTCACTAGTCGGTGTGGTTGTTCAGGTGAGACGCAAAATCTCTTAGTTGAACATCTCCCACAAAATGGTTGGGGTTCCGAATTGGGTCATGGTACAACAAAATATTGTGTTGGTATAGCTCACGCAACATGTTCTTTTCATAGTAGGATTCTAGAATGTGCTTGGGGAGGTGATCTC
Organism: Pinus tabuliformis; assembly: GCA_031772625.1. Classification (NCBI taxonomy): domain Eukaryota; kingdom Viridiplantae; phylum Streptophyta; class Pinopsida; order Pinales; family Pinaceae; genus Pinus; species Pinus tabuliformis. Next base: position 707,201,003 of record CM062817.1, on the reverse strand, counting down.
ATATGGTTTGCTAGTCATGATGGCTTTCCTTTGAAACACAAGGTATTTTTCTTGTAAGTACATGATGTACAAAAGGGAAGGAGCCTTGTAGCTAAGTTCAGATTCTACTAATAGCGCAAGTTGAATCATTTCAATTTATAGCTTTTCCTTTTGCTTCTGGAATTCGATGGTTTTCTTGGCCTCCCCATTCATTTTCTTCCTCGATTGTTCCCATTTGGGTCTATGGGCTTGTAAGTATCATGCCTACGTCTCCTTGAGGTTCCTAATAATCTATTGATGCTCCTTACCATATATTATTCTCTCTTTATAGTCAACCATCACTTCTTTCCACATATATTCATTAGGCTTCTCCCATTGATCTTGAAGGTTTACCTGAACAACTTGATCCTTCATCGAACTAGGATTTATCTGAGTGCTAATTTTTAACAATTCAAGTTCTTTATTCTATGTTTGAGAAACCCTCTATTGGTTTTCTCTTCTATGTATTTTTTTTGGGTTGTCTCCCCTATCTTAGGAAGAGATTCCTCCTTATTCTTTGTGTCAAGGAAGCTTCTTGTGTAAGCAAGGAAATTCGATCCTAAAAGGATCAATTTTCACTCAATTTATCTTCTAAAATTTTGATTCTATTTTGTGATTCCTTGTTCTTTCTCTCCAAAATTATATTTTTCCTAATAATAGATGAATACAAGGGTTTGAGAGAAAGTGCACCTATTGATTTCTCATTTCCAAGTTTGTTTCTTCAGGATTTGAGTGTTAGCCCTGATATATTGAGCTACAACCTCTTCTTGTACCTTTATTTCGAGATGTTCTCATCTACTTGTTCCTCCTAAGTTGCAACAAAATAATTTCCCAGGTTTTCCCTTGCTAGTTCTTGTGGTTCAACAAATTCTTTTTCTTCCTCAGTTACCTCTGTTGGTTCTTATCTGGTAGCAAGGGATCTCATCTTCTCTTTACTCTACACTGCAACAAACACCTGGTCTATAATTAGAGTTGCAACAAGTGTTTCTTCTTTAATATCCATCCCTTTTGGTTCTTGTGTTGCAACAGGGGTTGTAATTTCCTCTTCAATTTGTGTTGTAGCATGAGGGATTTTCCCTTCTCCTATAATATACCTAGTCCTCTTTTTTCAAAATGGCCACATATACAGGCCTCTTACTCTTAGTCATCCTCCTTAGCCATTTCTTTAGAGGTATGCTTTTTGTAATTTCCAAGTCGTTATCATGACTTTATGCATCCTCTATGTCTTGCGGCTGTATGTCAACCTTTTCCCCTTCTTCAGGTCATTTGGAAGTTGCAACAAAGGGTTCTCTTGATGTTTCAATAATAGTGACAACCGATAGAGTTGGAACAAAGGTTTCTCTTGATGTTGCAATAGTAACAATAACTGGTGGAGTTGCAGCAAAGGGTTATCTTGATGTTGTAGCAGCAGCAACAACTAATGGAGTTGTAGTAGTTGGTTCTCCAATAGTATCTCTACTCTGACCCTTGGTGCTCTCACTACTTCATCCCAAGTGAAACCCTCTCACTAGAGAGCACGCTCCACTAATAGTTTGATCAAGCCGTGGTGTGACAGGGCATCCTTCGTCCTGCTGGACTTTTCCACTTCAAATACCATTTTCCAAAGTTTCCTCCACATAAAGTATGGAATATTGATCAACCTTTGATTCCCTCGGTGTTGGTAAATATTTTCTGTCAAAATTTCTTCCTTTTCTTATCAGAGCCTCCCCTTGTTCAAGGAATTGTTCCACTAGTTTTGGCTTGGGTTTCCTCCTGAAATTTTGTCTTTCCCTAACTTTTGGTAGTCCATACACTACAACAACTATGTATTTGTCCACTTGGACCACTGTCTCTCTTACCAAAATTTGATCATTTTAAAGGTTGAGAGTGAAAATTCTAATGCAACATCATCATCATAACCCTCTAGTCACTTAACATAGTTGATACAACCTTTGACTTGAAAAATTCCCATATGCTCTCATAAGCCTACAACAAAAGAGTCTTTGTGGGATCTCTATAGTTTTGTTAACCTCCCATTTTTTCTCTACTTGGTGCTCAGATAGACTATCGATTTCATATTTTGAATGAATAGTTTGTTGGGTGCTCGTTTCTAATAGTGGAAAAGTAATTATGGGGTAATGACAAAGGTAATTTCATTGGTTATGATGGTAATGGAATATAATGAATGCAATCTTGTCAAGGTACATTTTGTTAGGCCAATTAATGCTATTCATTTCGTAAAAGTAAAGAAATACCCATGTTCTTACCGTGAGTTGTCCTCCAAGATGGTGGGGGTAGGTTGTCACATCCCATGTTCTTTGATGATTTCACCTCTTATGTGAAAACAAATTTCATCCTATCTAGTGGGAATGTTGCAGTAGTGTTGCAACATTTGTTAAACCTAGAGTTGTAACACCTGTGCCAAGCTGGTTTTGAAACGATGATCATTGCATCGGTCTGGTTGGAAGGGTTATCAATTGTTGTGAAGTTTGATCATTGAAGGGTGTTGTAGCAACCTTATTGGTTCTACTTGGCACAAGGTGTTGCAACACTTCATTGTACGGGTGTTATAGCATTGGAGTTTCATCCACCAACAAATGGAGTTGTAGGAATTTGTATTGCAGCCATACCCTACTAGTGTTGCAATAACAATGTTGCAGAAATGGTGTTGTATTATTCCCTGCAACACAATCTTGTAGAGTGTTTTATTAGAAACTCAAGAGATATAAATAATCTGTAAGTTTCATGAATAGGAGGGTCTTGACATAACCATCACAAAATCGTCAAGTGCCCTTCTACTAATGCATTATTTAGATTATTCATTTTTATTTATTCTTTTAACATGTCATGCCACTATATGAGTTTGTTTTCACATGCCATACAACCAAGTGCTCCTTTTTAGGGGTTTTCACAAGCGGACTTTTTCTTTTTTTCCTTATTTAAAGAAATGGAAATGGGATTTAATAATGATTCTTCCAACAAGGATTTCTCCTTTATGAGAAATCTCCATGTCACTATTGGGCCATCCATCACTGACCTTATTCAAGAAGGCTTCCTTTAATAAATGTCTATTGTATAGTTGAACCTTGTGTCCATTCGCAATTAGTGTGATTCATTATTCTCAATGGTATGGAGCTTGATGGTACCATTGTCATAAATAGTATCAGTCTCATAAAGTCCAAGCCATCGAATGCAAAAATTTCCTTTGAAATTTTTGAAATTTGATTCAAACAACAAGTCCTAGTCTCTAGCTTTGAATTTCTTCTCTTTTATGAACTTATCATGCCACTAAGCTCTCTGATGTTGTATCACTAGTGTATGGTGTAGGGAATCTTGACAAAGTTCATCTAGTTCATTAATATGGAGGAGTCTTTGTTTCTATGCTTTAGGCAAGTCCATCCCAAGTTGTACTATTGTTCTTAAGGTTTGTATCTTTGTCTCTATCGACAAAGGTAATCTATTTCCATATACCAATTCATATGGACTATAACTAGTAGTTGTTCTCCATGTTTCCTAGTAGGCCCATAGGGCTTTGAAAGTATGTCTTCTAAATCTTTATTATATTGGCCTCAAGGATCTTGTTCATCCCTTCTGCTTGTCCATTAGCTTGTGAATGGTATGGTGTTGTAATATCGTGCTTGATCTTATATGTATCCATTAGGTTCTTCATAAGCCTTGAAGTAAATTGTGTTTCTCCATTAGTGATGATCTCCTGTAGTATCCTAAACCTGTTGAAGATCTCTTCATGAAGAAAATATGCTACTGCTTGCTTGGTTGCAGCTCGGGGTGCCTTGGCTTCCATCCATTTTATTGTTGAAAATGTAACTAGGTTCGATCTTCATATTTGTATCAAGAATGTAAAAGAAAAAGAAAAAGAAATTATTATTTTTATTAGCCAAAGCATGCATTTCATGCTTCTAGGATTTGTCAAGTCAAAAGAAAAATTATCATGAGTCAAAGTTCCATATGGACTATTTGTAAAGAAAAGGAAATATTTTATTTTTTAGTGAAAACAGTCAAATTGTACCCAGAAGACCAAGTTGTCCCTCCAGATAATCAAGTTAGCCTACCCAAAGGACGCGACTTTTCAGACACACGAATCACTATATATTGGCCAGTGTGACCTTCATTTTGAATAATATTTTATGTGCTTCTATGGTAAGATATGTGAAGTCTAATGGAGATAGATAAGTGAATTTTCTGTGGCATGGGCTTGGAAAGGATGTGAACTCCTTGAAGAATAGAATGCAAGTTTCTCATGGATTGTTGAAGCAGCGATGAAGCTATGCTTTGCGAGAATAAAGATATATTTTTTGAAGACTATCTAATGGAAAAATCATGGTAGAATGGAGGGTTGAATTGGTTCTTGTAGGGATATTGGCCTTGGTATTGGGTCTTTTATATCTCACTTTGATTTGATTCTATAAGAAGAGAAATTATTTTCTGGGTTTTCCCCTTGGGAAGGGGTTTTCCCCTGGCTTGGAACCATATCTAGTGTCTACTATTTTATGTGATATTCTAGATATATAGTTTTGACAATTGTTTGATGAAGAAACACAAAAAATAGTAATAAAAATGGCTAAACACATTCACAATAAATTATTGATAAAAGAGAAATCACCTTAATCATGTAGCCTCTAGATTTCTCAACGTGGTTTCAGAGCTTAGGTTGGAAGAGGGAGGCCTAAAATATCACATTCTATAAGCATTTGGATTGAAGTATGATGTCAGTGGATTTTATTGAACAAAATATCTATGAAATTGCTATGGTTCTAGATCTCCCATGGTTACAACAAACATGAAGAAGACCTTGATCTCATCTCGCTTATGATCAATTGTATTATGGCTTACCTACTGGATCGTCTATCTTTGTGGAAGGATTACTGTAGTCACAATAGTCTCGCATATTTATGGCTCGCTTGTCTTATTTTATTCGCACTATATTTCTGTGGTGAATGTGATAGCTCGTCATCCATTTTTTCACACTTCGAGGCTCATAATGTAACTATGGAAACTTGTTATAGTTTTTATAATAGTGCTCTTCACCTCTCTGCATCTTGACTATTATCATGGATCGAATTCAACTAAAAATCACATATTTTTGTTTTGAGATTCATATTGAAGGCTCACTCTAACAACTCACTATGACATGCCATACTCTATGACATTACAAATACTTGGAGGTTTGGATCCACATCTCTGTAGCTCAACAGAGACTCATATGTGATATAAATTGCAATTACTTGTGATGAATTGCAAATAGATCACATCAATTCTCTGTAGACTACCTGTGTATAATTCACATACTGTAACCATGATACATATGACAATGAGGATTGTAATTACAATGGATTGGTATACACTAAGGATTTCTTTATTGTAGTGGCTCATTTTTTATTCATATATAGTGTGAAGACTCGTGTGAAGGCCCTTGACTATATACAATGTAAAGGCTCGTTCTTTTGTTACAATGGCACATGGATCTCTATTGGCTTTACTCACTCGCTTACAAATGATCACATATGTTGCTCATTCTTGGAAACTGTAACATACCTTCTTAAGCTCGATCTATGGAAAAATCTTGTAGCACAATTATACCTTGTGGTTCGTACCACTTATTATCTTGGTTCACAATAATCTTTGTGGGCTCATATGATGGCTCTCTTTTGGTGTAACTTGAGTTGCACGTGGTTCGCATTCCCCTGTGACTTGCAATACATATTTATGTACCACAATGATTTTACAAACCTTGTCATATGGAAAATGAGACTAATATTTGTCTGACAATAAGTATGATAGAATGTTTGACATCCAAGAAGATCAAAAATCAGGTATGATATGATGATGCAAAGGAAAGGTGGAGCCCTATAGCTACTATTGAAGATCTCCATGGAAGAAGAAGTAGTTGATGTATTAGTGAAGTATGAGATAATATTAGACTTGTGGTTGTGTCTCCCTAGTTGAGAGGGAGCAAGGATATATTCCCTGATCAAGAGGGAATAAGGATTATCTCCCTGGTTGAGAGGGAGTAAGGATCTCCTACCTGGTTGATAGGGAGTGATGGTTGATAGGGAGTGATGATGGACATCATATTCTCTTCTCCATGTGTCATGCACTAGGCCAGGACTAACAGTTGTATGTCCAGTGAAGGCCACGGAGGGAGAATGGAGGATTGGATAAGCATCTGAAACCAATACTTCTTGAGGATTGGGAATCCAAGATAGAAGTAGTATCATGGATAAACACTCTTTGAGTATTGGAAAGGGTATCCAAGACAAGAGTTGTTGAAGAGGAAATATATTCTTTGAGGACTGGAATCCAAGATAAGAATATTCCTAAGGACATAACTAGTGAACATCTAGATGGGTTATGTGCCTTGAGAGGTAGTGTGGTGTATCACATAAAGCCTCCCAGAATTGTGCTATAATCTAGTGGAGAGATATAACTTGTTAGTCAAGGTCTTACTATGTTTCTATGTTGACAATGTTGGTTGTGATGTTGATGCTTAAAATATGGCTTATCAATCTGACTCTTATTATGAGCATATTTCAATTTGATAGTATCCTTGTACCAGTTGTGGAATTATGAAAATATCCATAGTTAATAGGGAGTGTTGAAAATGTAAATAGGTTCGGTCTTCATAATTGTATCAAAAATGAAAAAGAAAAAGAAAAGGAAATTATTATTTTTATTAGCCAAAGCATGCATTTCATGCTTCTAGGATTTGTCAAGTCAAAAGAAAAATTATCATGAGTCAAAGTCTGAGTTGGACTATTTGTAAAGAAAATGAAATGTTTTATTTTTTAGTGAAAAGATTCAAATTGTACCCACAAGGCCAAGTCAACCATCCAGATGATCAAGTCGGCTTGCCTAAAGGATGTGACTTTTCAGACACACAAATCACTATGTATTGGCTAGCGTGCTCCTCATTTTGAATTAGATGTTTTGTGCTTCTGTGGTAAGATATGCGAAGTCTACTAAAGCTATATAAGCGAATTTTCTATGGCATGGGCCTTGAAAGGATGCAAACTCCTTGAAGAAGAGAATGCAAGTTTCTTATAGACTGTTGAAGCAGTGGTGAAGCTATGCTTTCCCAGAATAAAGATATATTTTATGAAGACTCTCTAATAGATAGAATCATGGAAGAATGGGGGGATGAATTGGTGCTTATATGGATATTTCTCTTGGTCTTGGGCCTTGGATATTTCACTTTGTTCTAATTCTATAAGAAGCGAATTTATTTTCCTGGTTTTCCCCTTGGGAAGGGGTTTTGCCCTGGATTGGAGCCCATATCTTGTGTCTATTATTTTTTGTGATCTTCATGATGTATAGTTTTGATAATTATTTTATGAAGAAGAAAAATAAACAATAATTAATATGGGTAAACACATTCACAAGTAATTATCATTAAAAGATAAATCACCTTAATCCTGTAGCCTCCAAATTTCGTAACATTCATGACATTTTATGTACATACTAGGATGTAAGAGTTATGATGAGAAGGAGGATTGATTGGTCCAACAAATTCAAGGGCCCATTTGTTGAAGGATTGTAGTACTAATCGTGGTTGCAATGACATTTCATTTGATTGTACCTGTCTTCCCATAGCATCTTTTTACATGATACTTGGCATCATGGAAGATGGTGGTCCAATAGTACTCTTGATGGAGTACTTTATATCCAGCCCTCCTTTCATAAAAGTGCCCCCCACAAGGGCCATCATGTCAAGCTTTCAATATGTCATAGATCTCATTCTCTCATACACACTAATGGATGGTAAGATATGACCCTGTTTAGAAGAGGCATCTGTCAATCCATGAAAGTCTCTAGATTTTCCTGATGATCTTTTGCCACTTTTTTAGAGATAGGTGATGTGGGTTCATCTATAGCCAAGAAGTTAGCAATATCTACAAATCAACGCGAGTTAGTAAATACTACAAAAGGATGCTCATCAGGAAAATAATCTTCTATAGGTGGCTTATTCTCATTTGTTGTAAGTCTATAAAGAAATTCTACCACTACATTATCTTTAGTTGGTTTGCTTAAGATGGTTATGTCAAATTCTTCTAATAATAACAACCATCTAGTTACCCTACTATCTGTGATTGGTTTATTCATTAAGTATTTAGTGGAAGCATGTTATGTGTTTAAAATCACAGGATAACCCATTATGTAATCCAAAATTTATTAATAGCATGTATAATCATAATATGTAGAAATTTTGAATAATAAACACATATTCAACAAAGATTATCCCGATTATACACTATTGTGGAATACATGCATAATACCTAATCTCCTCTATGTTGATCATCAATTTAGCAGCATCAAAAACAATGAAACATCAATCACATGCACATTAACATAGTATGTATCCTAGGGAAAGATTACAGCTGAAAACCCCACACTATTTGTATATTAATGATTGAGAACATGTAACATTACGTAGTACAATAGTATCCAGCACTATCTCCACCTGTTACACACAAAACTAGCTCAGATCCGAACAAGTCACAAGTTCAAATCTTCTCCGTTGCTTTGCCTGCCTCTATTGCACAATACCTGCTGAGAATCACTCACACTGGAAATCACGTGAGCACAGGCTATTCTACTGGGCATATGTTGGGCAATACTCATTGGCATACTCAATACATTGCTTGTGCAAGACCTCATGCACAACTATAGTCACAACTGATAGCAATCTCAACCTCTAACACCTGTCTCCACTGAACTGTACATGCACTGAGTTAACTGATGTATTCTTCAGTTACATTATGAGTTAATAATTAGTGAATTAATTTAATCAATTAATTCACATCACTCATCACTAGTCTATTTGCAGTTAGACTAATTACAACTAGTTTAACAAAGTCAAACTGAACACAACTCCATCAACTCCACATCCAACTCCACAGAACTCACATGCATGAGTTCTAACTGATGTCCTGCATGCAATAGCTCAACTGACTCATAAGAAAAGCGTATTTCCTTCTAACAACTGCATGTGCCACATCTGTAGCTCAAACTGAAGTGCTCCAAGAGGATAAGATAAAGTTTATAGTCTAAATATTATTATGAGACAATAATATTTGACTTTTCTATTTTTGACTAGTAGTCTAAAAATAGACTCTGATCACTCCTGCTGTGATCCAAAAATAGAAGTCCATCTATTTTTCCCAACATGACCAATCATCCATAAAGAGCATCCTGCAACTCATAGACCATGATCCATATGTCTAAAAATAGACTTTGCGCCATAATTTGCATGCGGGCCCACTTAGTGAAGGCGACTCCTTTCCACTAAGCTCCATCATCTTGTTGCATTCTCAACACTCCCTCTGAATAAGATATGGATTATCAGCAACCCCTATCCTACCTCGGTGGTATTCGAATTTGCTCCTGGTGAGCGCCTTCATCAAGATATCAGCATCCTAATCCTCCGTTGGAATGTATGAAAGTAACATGATTCTCTGCTGCACACAATCTTTGATATGATGGTACCTGATGTCAATATGCTTAGATCTATCATGAAATATAGGATTAGTCGAGAGTTTAATGCAACTTTGGTTATCACAGTAAATCAAAATAGGCTCCAAGTGAGAACCGAACAAACCAACCAGGATCTTCCTCATCCATATAGCCTCGCATGCAGCCAAACTTGTTGCCATATACTCGGCCTCTGCTGAACTGAGTGCCATGGATCTCTGCTTCCTGTTGTACCAAGAAACTGCTGTCGACCCAATACTGAAGACCCCTCTCAATGTGTTCTTTCTGTCCGTTGGGATCCCTGCCCAATCTGCATCCGTGAAGCCACATAGCTTCACCTCATCCTCCTATCTGTACCACAAACCATATCCCGATGTGCCTCTCAAATAACGCAATACATGCTTGCCTGCCTTCCAGAAGAGCTTGGTTGGCTTAACCATAGCTTGTGAAAGCTGGTTAACAATGTAGCATATATCAGGTCGTGTATTGACCAGATACATAAGCGACCCCACCAACTGTCGATAAACAGTGGCATCCACTTCTTCTACCGAAGTGGCATCCTCCTTCCTCCAACCTCCAGGAAGAGGAGTATCAACAGGCTTGCAGCCATGCATGTTGAACTTCTCCAGTATCTCCCGAGAATACTTACCCTGAGAAACAAATAGTCCATCACTGCGCTGCCAAATTTCCAATCCTAGGAAATAATGAAGGAGGCCCAAATCCTTCATCTCAAACTCCTTAGCAAGATCATCCTTGCATGAAAGTATCAACAGCTCATCACCCGTTAGAATCAAATCATCTACATACAGTACAATGATAAGCAACTTACCCTCCACCACAATCTGGTATAGGTTAGGACCCGCCTCACTCTTGGAGAATCCAAGTCCAATGAAATAGCTGTCTATCCATGTGTACCAAGCACGTGGTGCTTGTTTCAACCCATACAACGCTCTCTTGAGCCTGCACACATGCGACTTGCTGCTAAAGATCTCAAAACCTTCGGGGTGCTCAATGTACACCTCCTCCTCAATGACTCTGTTGAGGAACGCAGTCTTCACATCCATCTAATGAATGTGCCATCCCATCTACGCTAAGAGAGCAAGAATCGTCCGTATGGAAGAATACCTTGCCACAGGTGCAAAGGTCTCCTCATAATCGATCCCCTCTATCTGTGAAAAGCCTCGAGCAACAAATCTTGCCTTGTACTTCTCCACACTCCTGTCAGCTACCTACTTAACTTTGTAGATCCATCTCGAACCCACCATTGATTTCCCTTCCGGTCTAGGAACAATATCCCATGCATTGTTTCTTACAATCGAATCATACTCTTCCACCATGGCGTCTACCCATGCGGGATCCTCCATAGCTTCCTCGAAAGAGGATGGCTCAGTCACAACACATTTTCTCATAAGAGCCATGTATCCAGTGTACCGATCAGGTGACTATCTCTGCCTACGTTGGGCTGTAGGTGGTCCTACAACTTTCTCTACATCTTGAGCCAGTCGCTCAGCTTTTGTCAAGCGCTTTCGCCCTCTGATGGTTGGCGCTGCATGAGTGGTCTCTTCCACTCCATGAACCTCATCCTGTGGCTGATCCACGTCCTGAAGCTCATCCTTAGGAACTAATAGCTCCTCATCTGCATGCAAGTGTAGCTCCCTCTCAAGCGAACACTTCATGGCTTTCTCCTCCTGAAATTTTATATCTTGTCGCACAACAGTCTTACCACTATCTGGCAAATACACACGATAGTTGTGAGGCGTATCAGTGTACCCCACAAATATCCCAACCTCTGCAGTCGGCTCCAACTTCTTCCTGACATCCTTCATCACATGCATGTAAACGTTAGCACCAAAAATCCTCAAATGAGAAAGATCAGTGTTCTTAGCAGAATAAGCCTCCTCGGGTGTACTCATGCCAAGTATCCTGTGAGGACAATGGTTCTGCACATAAACTACTGTATTGCATGCTTCTGACCACAAGTGAAGGGGTAGACTTGATCATGCAACATCACCCGTGTAGCACCCACGATCGTTCTGTTCTTCCGCTCAGCAACCCCGTTCTGTTGTGGGTTATGGGGAGCTATGAGCTCTCTTCGAATCCCTTCTACACTGCAGAAATCCTTGAACTCGCCAGAGATGTATTCACCACCATTATCGCTCCTAAGAGCCTTCACCTTCTTCCCCGACTCCTTCTCGACCAGTGCTTTGAACTCACAGAACTTTGAGTATGTCTCGCTCTTCTTCTGCATGAAGAAGATCCAACACTTACGAGAGAAATCATCAACAAAAATCACATAATATCTGTGTTTTGTTGTCAAAGCTACTGAGAAAGGTCCACACACGTCTATGTGAATTCTCTGAAGGATCGTCGTGGTGTGACTATCCTTCTCGTGAAAGGTGGCTTTCACAAAATTTCCCAAAGTACACCCCTTGCACTGATCTAACTGCGCAAGAGTGCCTTTAGGAAGCCCTGTAGTGATCTGCTGCAGTATCTTCAAGGCTCCATGGTGAAGGTGACCCAATCTCATGTGCCACAACTCGCCATCATCCCAGCTCACCAATCCTTTTGGCTTGCATGCCATTGCTGCGCATCCATCTACATGCAACTGATAAAGGTTCCTCACTCAAACCCCTATCTTCCAGGTTTCTCAAATTGTCTTGCTGCGCAGGAAAGCCTTTCCCTCGCTGAAAACAACATCATATCCCTTGTCTTCTAACATCGCCACAGAGATAAGATTCTTCTTCAATCCTGGAACATGCATCACTTCCTTCGATACGAAGGGTTTACCAGAATCCCTCTCAAAGGAAATGGTACTGATACCGGTCGCATTGTATCTACCATCATCGCCCATCTCGATGTGCACTCCAAGATCTTTGTCCTCCAGATCAGAAAACAAATCTCGATCTCCTTTCATGTGAAAAGGCGCACCACTGTCCAAGAACCACACCGATCCCATCACACTTGAAACCAAGCATGCGATCAATGAAAAATCAAGCTCAAACTACGAGGCTAGAGCCTCTCCTGCTGCAGATCCAGCAGCTTGCTTGTTCTTCTTCTTTTGCGGACAATTAGTGGCATAGTGTCCGTGCTGGTGAGAGTGAAAGCACTTCACCTTGGATATGTCCTGCTTCTTGCCTTTCGCACCCGACTGAGAAGCTTTCTTGCTCTTCCCCTTCTTTGCTTTGGCAGCCAAAGCACAATTTTCTTCATCAGTTCCCTTTGATGAAGATCCGTCCCTAGTATTCCGCCTGATCTCCTCCTGCACAAGATCTGACCAAAGTCTCTCCCATCTTGGCAATTTCTCCCGACCATTGACAGAGTCCTGATAGGAATTCCAACTCTTCGGAAGACCAACGAGAGCCAAGCTCACCAATTCCTCATCATCGACAGTCACCCCCACACTTCCCAGCTCATCTCTGCACTGAGTGAACTTCGTGAGATATTTGGGCATACTGTCTCCCTTCTCACATTTGATGTTTCTGAGTTTATCCTTTAGCGTCAGCTTCCTCTGATGGCTCTTGCTTTGGAATAGATCTGTCAACGCTTTCCACATAAAGTATGGAGAAGCCTTTCCATGTAGGCTGGACACAATGTGATCCTTCACGCCCTCCAACAGAATCCTTCGATACTTCGTTGTCTTCTTTTGCCAAGCATCAACCTGCGCAGCATCAGTAGGCTTTGGGACATCAGCCTCTATGAAATCCTTCAGCCCATTATCATCTAACACTGCCTCCATCCTGTCCTTCCATGCAATATAGTTTGAGCTGCCCTCAAGAGCATACTCCAATCACAATCCGTTGAAAGACATTGCCATGTTGATACCAAGAAAACACTGCTGCAAATTCGAATTCCACCAGCTCCAAACTCAACCGCCTCGGATCTAAGATTTGTGAGAATAAGGTATTTCTTGTACAAAGATTGACTATATGGGATTTTACCGGATATCTCACCTTCCAAAGGAAGGATGAATCCAGAGGCTACCTGGGCCGATTACAGACTCTGCCTGAAGAAATAGAATGTAAACACTTCCTGAATAGTAGATCTGATGATCAACAGCTCTGATACCATGTAGAAATTTTGAATAATAAACACATATTCAACAGAGATTTTCCCGATTATACACTATCGCGGAATACATGCATAATACATAAGCTCCTCTACATTGATCATCAATTTAGCAGCATCAAAAACAATGAAACATCAATCGCATGCACACATTAACACAGTATGTATCCCCGGGAAAGCTTACAGCTGAAAAACCCACACTATCTATATATTAATGATTGAGAACATGTAACATTACATAGTACAATACTCCTCTCAAGTATCCAGCACTATCTCCACCTGTTACACACAAAACTAGCTCAGATCCGAACAAGTCACAAGTTAAAATCTTCTCCGCTGCTTTGCCTGCCTCTATTGCACAATACCTGCTGAGAATCACTCACACTAGAAATCACGTGAGCATAGGTTATTCTACCGGGCATATGCTGGGCAATACTCATTGGCGTACTCAATACATTGCTTGTGCAAGACCTCATGCACAATTATAGTCACAACTGATAGCAATCTCAACCTCTAACACCTGTCTCCACTGAACTGTACATGCACTGAGTTAACTGATGTATTCTTCAGTTACATTATGAGTTAATAATTAATGAATTAATTTAATCAATTAATTCACATCACTCATCACTAGTCTATTTGCAGTTAGACTAATTACAACTAGTTTAACAAAGTCAAATTGAACACAACTCCATCAACTCCACATCCAACTCCACAAAACTCACATGCATGAGTTCTAACTGATGTCCTGCATGCAATAGCTCAACTGACTCATAAGAAAAGCATATTTCCTTCTGACAGCTGCATGTGCCACATCTATAGCTCAAACTGAAGTGCTCCAAGAGGATAAGATAAAGTTTATAGTCTAAATATTATTATGAGACAATAATATTTGACTTTTCTATTTTTGACTAGCAGTCTAAAAATAAACTCTGATCACTCCTGCTGTGATCCAAAAATAGAAGTCCATCTATTTTTCCCAACATGACCAATCATCCATAAACAGCATCCTGCAACTCATAGACCATGATCCATATGTCTAAAAATAGACTTTGCGCCATAATTTGCCTGCGGGCCCACTTAGTGAAGGCGAATCCTTTCCACTAAGCTCCATCATCTTGTTGCATTCTCAACATAATAAACTCTTTCTCTGTTACTGTATAGTTAAGTTCTACGGGAGAGATAATTTTACTAAAAAAGTATATTGTGTCTGAATTATTTCCTTCTTGTTGCCCTAAGATAGCTCCAATGGAAATGTCTGCCACATTTATAGATATGTGAAATGGAAGGGACCAATTGGACCCTCTCAGAATAGGAGCCTTGGATACTCCAGATTTCAATTCTTCTAAAGCATGATGGCAACTCTCTATCCACACAAATTCAACATTTTTCTTAAGCAAAGAAAACGAAGGACGAGCCATTTGTGAAAATTGTTCAATAAAACAACAATAATAACTAGCATGTTCCAGAAAACTTCATACCTCCTTTTTTGTCTATGGTGTAGGCAAGTTTAGTATTACCTTTATTTTTTCCAAGTCCACTTGGATTTATTTTGATGAGATATGTTGCCTTAGTACTATACCTTCAATTAACATCATGAAACATTTCTCATTATTGAGGGTTACATGGCTCTCCTTACATCTTTTTAGCACTCTTTCTAGATTGGCTAGGGAAAAGTCAAATACATCACCATATGTCATGAAATCATCCATGTAAATTTCCACATAGTTGTGAATTAAATCTAAGACTAGTCTAATCACTGCTCACTCGAAAGTTGTTGGAGTATTACATAGTTAAAACAGTAGCCTTGTGGTAGGAAAATGTTCCCAAAGGATGTGAATATGGTTTTGTCCGGATATTACAGAGCGATTTGGATTTGGTTGTATCCCCTGAACCCATTGAGGAAAGAAAAGTGCTTCTTTCCTATCAACGTATCTAGGACCCGATCAATAAATGGAAATGGAAAGTGTTCTTTGTGTGTAGCTTTGTTAAGTTCCATGTAATCGACACAAATTCTCCATTTTCCATTCTTTTTAGGTACAATGAGAAGAGGGTAGACCTATTGCCTATTAGAAATGGGATAGATGAAGTTGGCTAAAAATAATTTCTGCAGCTCTTCTTTAACTGCATCTCTCATTGCCAGATTAATTTACTGCTAGGGTTGACGAATTGGTCTAGACCCTTCCTTGATATAGATATGGTGAGTGCAAAGGAAATGTTGGATTTCATTCATGTCATTGTAGTCCCAGGCAAAAGTGTCACTATGTTTTGGTATAACTTGGACCAATCGTTCCTTTTTTTGTTTGGTCAACCATTGATTGACTTTTAAGGATTTTCAAAGATGATATATATAGTTTCAAAAAATTGGTCCCGACTCTTTAGAGGAGGAGGATTCATGTTCTACTAGTGGTTCATTTGTTGTGACAATGGAAGCTTGGACTTCAGGGTTCATGATGTGGGTGAGATCATGTCAGTTAGATGAAGAGGAGGAGGAGGCTATGAAATCACTAATTTCTTTGTCCTTAGTTTTATCTCTAATTTCTAAATATTGGTCTATGATGAGGACTTGATGGGAAACTTCCTCCTCATCACTTTCTTCTCCATCAACCCAAAATGGCTTGTCAAGATCTATATTGGGCTTGGCTATAGGATATAGGGTAAGTTGTTTTATGGAGGTCCCATGGGAGATGGTCATATTACTGAACCTGAAACTGATGTCACTGTTTATAATGGCTAGGCATGGCCTTCCCAAGATTAAAGGATAGTATGCTAAAGACGACTTGGGTTGTAGGATCATGAAGTCAGCATGATATTCCTATGAATCTACAAAGATCACTACAAATTCCAAGATTCCTTCTAGTTTGATGGTTGATTTGTCAGCAAGTTCTAGCACTCTTGGGTGTTAGGGTCCTATATTATAGGGATCTTAGTCATTTCAGTCTTTCTATGCACTTGAAGTCAATTTGTAAAGTATTAGTCTTGATCTCATGAATATCATGGTCTAAAAAGGGTCATTTGTCAATAAAAGTCTAAGGTCTAGGTTTTAAGTAGCATATAAAGGTTCTAAGGTCAAAAAAATCTCAAAGGGGCCTATTTAGCAAAGTAAAGGTTTGGTGTCATGTGATGCCATGAAAAGAGAGAAAGTGGGGGTTCATTTGTCATCATGAGAAAAGTAATGAAAGATGTCATATCATGAGTGGTGTCAGTTATTATGGGTCAGTTATGATGAGTCATAGAGGTCAGTTGTAGGAATCATATCTTCATCATCACAACAAGGAATGCTCTAGAAGTTTTTGTAGGAATAAATATGCATCTTGGTTTTCAAAATCACTCACTAAAGGCATGCATCTATTCCTTGGATGCTCCTAGAATCCACAAGAAGCTCGTTGCACGTTGTCTGCAGGGGGTGTTGCGCTTCTACCAAGGCATCAAATTTTTGGTGATAGAGCATGGTTTTTGGCACTACTTCCTATGCACGAAGGTATAAGGAGGTTTTTTTGAATGTTAACATCATCTCTCAGTCATTTTCTCAATCAAAAGGTCAACATCAGATCAAATCAAATAGATGAAGGTCTATTGCGCAACTGTGTTGTGTTTTTGCTACAAGGAGAGTTTTTGAAGCTTGGAGGTCTGCACTTGGTTTACAACTTGTCTGATGGATTTGCAACATTGCATGGATCATTCCACACCAGCCCATAGCCTTCAACAGTTTAGAGGATGACCAAAGATAGTTCAATATTGGAGTGTTGTGCAAGTACGCTGCGCATTTGAAGAAACACAACACTTGTCACTGCGCGTTTAGACAATCAACATATTTTCACCTTATCTCTTAAACCATGTACTCATTTGCCATGAAATTTTTATAGGAAATGTATGGAGGTGAGATGAATAAACCCACTTAATTTCAGGTCTAAACGCTTCATAGTTTTCAAGAAACAAGCCATCGTCATATACAACCATTTTCAGATTTTCTCGAAATCCGTGAGTTGGATTTAGCTCATTTTTTTGGAGAAGAATTATGATGATATTAACCCGCTCACAAAAAATAATCTCAACATGACTAATTGTTTAGGAGATATTAAAAAAATATCATTCACAGGGTTCGCTGCACAAGTATGCTATGTGTTTGCATTGTGTTTTTGGACAGTCAAACATTTTGACCAGCAAATTCAACTTCCAACCTTCTGAAAGCAATTTTAATGATTGTAATAGATTTCTTTTGGTTCTTGATGGTTCGAAAAACTTATTTTGATGTAGTCATTGATAATTTTATTATGCATTTGGTTGGAGATACTAGTAGGTAGGCAATTCCTACAATTATGTAAACAATTCTATATTCCCTCTCACAGGTGGAAAACTGATTTCCCTTTGGGAAATTCGGTTCCATTAGGTGGCACTCATGATTTTTGATGTATATATTTTGTAAATGCAATAGAAAAGGAGGGAGTCAATGTGTGGAAAGAAGACTGCTATTTTGTACTCTCGATCAATTTTTCAAGTGAATAGAAGAAGGTCAAAGTGGTTTACTAGGGATTCATGTGCCAGACCTTGTTGGTAATGTTTTTTCCTGTATTGTGAATAATTTCATGTTAGTTTCATGCTTTAATACATGTCTTCATATTTGACTTAACAAGAAAATATCTCAAAATTCACTACATGTGCTCTATTTTATGTTAGCTGAAGAGTCTATGTTTACTTCTTATGACATTTAGAATTCATCTTGTAATCTGACGCTCTATTGTCATCCTCACAACAATTCATTCGCCCTATCTACAATGACTTAGGTTAAAATGCCAACAAATTGCCTATCTTTCCCCTGCCTAAATCACCTCATTATCCCTTATTCACTTGAAACCATTAGCAGAGGGTGACTCCATGCCCAATGGATGTGTCTTCTCTCCCATGCCTACAAAACATTGAAATCAACTTGCTTTTATGATCCTCATAATTAGCCTAAGATTAGAAATCATTCAATCATCTAATTGACTGAGAAAACCTTAGGGAGAGAGCCCTCTCCAAGGCTAGAAGGGCTAGATTCTAGCCTAAAAGTGGTATGTGGTTACCTTTGCAATCCTTTTTTTAGCCTAAAGGAAATAACAGAGTTCTAACATTATGGCACCATTGTTGGGGAGAAAAAGGTTCCATCTTCCTCGGGAAAGATCATCAAAGTTTCAGATCTGATTGTTGATGGTGGGCATTGGTCAGACAGATGAAGGTTGTACCATTCACCTGGCGAATCCAATCAAGTTTCAACCTAATCCAAAGACTCCATTGGTAGTAGGATCCAAAAATTAGGGTTTTACAGACAACTCTACTAGCTCAAGATGAGTTCTATATCTGCAAGTATGCTCCTTAAAAACGAGATCACATTCTAGGTTTTCTCAATCACATGCCTAATGTATATTGACAAACTTATTTGCCAAAATTCAGAGATCGGGTAGGAGATGATGTTTCTCTTCATTTTGTGAAGTTTCACATGCATGTGCATAAGCTAAAGGTTGTTTTTCATGAAGATTGTCTCATGAAGATGTTCATGGCTACCTTGGAGGGGAAAGCAAGATATTGGTATGAAGGTTTGCCACCTAGTAGTTTGTATTCCCTTAAAGATTTTTCATTTAGTATTTTTTGAGAAATACAAAGAATATCATCCTTCTTTGTCATTGGTTGAGAATTGTTGTGACCATTTTGAGAATTTCATTTAAAATCTAGAAAATTCTTATGGTGATGAAGAGTTCATGGATGAAGAAATCCTGGAAGCTTTGTACGAGAACCCTTTTCATCACCAAGAAGAAACGAGAACTTCTCTCTTGCCTGAAAATGAAGTAGATCAACATCCTGATGCAAACAACCATGTTTCATCCTCTAAAGATGATGACGATTTACAACAATCTTGTCAGATGTTAAGTCACCGAGAGAAAGAATAGGATAGACAATCATTTTTTCATCAGCCCTTTTATTTCCTAGGTCTTTATTTCAAGAATAATCTTATCAATTTTTGAGTTCTGAAATTGTATGTATGGAAACTCAAAGCAGTGAGCTCACTTTAAATGAAGATGGTGTTATTCATAAAACAAGTGACCTAAACAATGACATCTATACTCCATAGTTACAAGAGGATATGAAGAGCAAGTTGTTTTAGACCCTTTGGAAAATAAAGAAACAATTCTAGATTTCATGCTTCTTGAATCATGTTAAGGGTTAATTTTTGACATTCTTGTTGTCCATGATGTGACAGTTTCATTATATGCCTTTCAAGAACATTCAAAGTTTTTTCTTGTAGATGAAAAATATGTTAAGCAGGCTTCTGTTTAATCATTTGAAAATGATCACGAGGATTGCAGTGAAATTGAAGATGTGAAACGAAAGCATGAAGCTTGTCTTCTTCATTTTGCCCATCAACAAGAAATGAACATAATGAACATTCCTATTCTTAAAGATTCTTTTTCCTTCTTAATGAAATTGTCAAGGCAATTTATGTTGCTCACCTATACATGAATTGGATTCGGGATGGAGTTTGAGTTGCCATTCTCCAATTTTTCTTTCCACTTGAGGAAAATATGAGCATAACACAATCAAATAACCATTTTCTTTTATGGTTATACTGGCATTTTTCTATTACCCGATCTAGAAGATGTTTCTAGTAGTTTTGAGTAGGTAGGTGTGATGAATAAGCTCAACAATCTGAGCATCTTTTTCAACAGTGTAACAATTTCCAACAATTTGTTTTGGAAGATTGGTACTTTTCAGCATTCATTTTCAGTTTGCAATGTGCATTTGTGATTTTGAGTTTGTATAGTGATTCTAGTTTCAATGGATTTGGTTTAGTTTGAGGATTGGAATAGGTTTCCAGTTTGAGCATTGGAACAGGTTGCCAATTTGAGGATTGGAACATGTTTCCAGTTTGGTTTCAATTGCAGTGGTTTCAGAGCGGGAATAGGTTGCAGGAATGATGATGGTCAGGGACATGGTCTATGGTGTTCTTGTCACCTCAGAGGGAGGATGCCATCCCATTAGAGCCAATGTTAGGGTCATATATTATAGGGATCTTAGCCATTTCAGTATTTCTATGCACTTGATGTCAATTTGTTAATTATTAGTCTTGATCTCATGAATATCACGGTCTAAAAAGGATCATTTGGCAATAAAAGTCTAAGGTCTAGGTTTTAAGTAGCATATAAATGTTTTAAGGTCCAAAAAATATCAAAGGGGCCTATTTAGAAAAGTAAAGGTTTGGTGTCATGTGATGCCATGAAAAGAGAGAAAGTGGGGGTTCATTTGTTATCATGAGAAAAGTAATGAAATATGTCATATCATGAGTGGTGTCAATTATTATGGGTCAATTATGATGAGTCATAGAGGCCAGTTGCAGGAATCATATCTTCATCATCACAACAAGGAATGGCTTAGATTTTTTTGTATGAATAAATATGCATCTTGGTTTTCAAAATTACTCAATAAAGGCATGCATCTATTCCTTGGATGCTCATGGAATCCACAAGAAGCTTGCCGCATGTTGTTTGTATAGGGTGCTACGCTTCTACCAAGGCATCATTTTTTTTGCGATAGAGCATGGTTTTTGGCACTACTTCCTATGCACGAAGGTATAAGGAGTTTTTTGAGAATGTCAACATCATATCTCAATGATTTTCTCAATCATTAGGGTAATTTTGAAGTCTAAAATGGGCTTCCTAAGGAAATTATAAAATAATAGTGGAAATAATAAAATAAGATTAGATTACATCATCAAAATTTAGAGGGAAAAAAGAAAAAGAAAAAGAAAAAAAATTCAACTCGTATTTTCAACTTATCTCCGTTTGGGTTTACTCAAATTTCGAGTGGAAACATTCGTTGGATGCATAATTTGATTCCTCATCCAATGAGTACCCATGTTGCATACTTTTGATGGACCCTGCTACATGAAAAATGAGAAATACATGAAAAGCGTGATTGCAAACACGTTTTTTCATGTATTCCTCATTTTTCGTGTAGCAGGGTCCATCGAAAGTATGCAACATGGGTACTCCTTGGATAAGGAATTAAATTTTTCATCGAACGAGTAGTCCTGCTCGAAATTTGAGTAAAACCTTAGGGAGATAAGCTGAAAATACGAGTTGAAAAACTAGTTTTATCATTTTATTGTTTTTTAATCTTTTTACTTTTTTACTCCAAAAATGGTGAATCACCCCCATGGTTGACATCATCATCTTCAATCTTATTTGTTCTTATAAAAAAAAATTGGTTTTACATTTTTCTTAGGAGGCCCATTTTAGACCTCAAAATTCCCCTAATGCATAAGGTCAGCATCAAACCAAATCAAACAGATGAAGGTATGTTGCGCAACTGTGCTGCGTTTTTGCTACAAGGAGAGTTTTTGAAGCTTGGAGGTCTGCACTAGGTTTATAAATTGTTTGATGGATTTGCAACATTGCATGGATCATTCCACACCATCCCATGGCATTCAACATTTTAGAGGATGACCAGAGATAGTTCAAGATTCAAGTGTTGCACAAGTATGTTGTGCATTCGAAGAAACACAACACCTGTCGCTGCGTGTTTAGACAGTCAACATATTTTCACCTTATCTCTTAAAAACTGTACCCGTTTTCCATAATTTTTTTATAGGAAATGTTTGGAGGTGAGATGAATAAACCCACTTAATTTTAGGTCTAAATGCTTCACGATTTTTGAGAAACTGGCCACTGTCATCTACAACCATTTTCATATTTTCTTGAAATCCGTGTGTCAGATTTAGCTCAAAGTTTTTGTGGAGAAGAATTATGATGATATTAACCTTCTCACAAAAAATAAGCTCAATCTGATTAACCGTTTAGGAGATATTAAAAAAATATCAGTCACAGGGTTCGTTGCGCATTTGCACTCCGTTTTTGGACAGTCAAACATTTTGACCAACAAATTCGACTTCCAGCCTTCTAAAACCAATTTTAATGATTGTAATAGATGTATTTTGGTTCTTGAGGGTTTGAAAAACTTATTTTGATGTAGTCATTAATAATTTTATTGTGGATTTGGTTGGAGATACTAGTAGGTAGGTAGTTCCTACAATTATGTAAACAATTCTACATTCCCACTCATAGGTGGAAAACCAATTTCTCTTTGGAAAATTTGGTTCTAGTAGGTGACACTCATGTTTTTTGATGTATATATTGTGTAAATTTGATAGAGAAGGAAGGAGTCAGTGTGTGGAAAGAAGACTGCTATTTTGTACTCTCAATCAATTTTTCAAGTGAATAGAGGAAGGTCAAAGTGGTTTAATAGGGATTCATGTGTCAGATCTTGTTGGTAATGTTTTTTCCTATATCGTGAATCATTTCTTGTAAGTTTCATGCTTTAATACATATCTTCATGTTTTGCTTAACAAGAAAATATCTCAGAATTCAATTTTTGTTGTGTTTCATGTTAGTTGAACAGTTTATGTTTTCTTCTGATGACATTTAAAATTCATCTTGTAATCTGCTGGTCTAGTGTCATCCTCACAAATCTTCATTCATCCTATCTACAATGAATTAGTTTAAAATGCCATCAAACTGCTTATCTTTCCCTTACCTAAATCACCTCATTATCCCTTATTCTCTTGAAACCATTAGCAGAGGGTGACTCCATGCCCAATGGATGTGTCTTCTCCCCCCTGACTACAAAACATTGAAATCAACCTGCTCTTTTGATCGTCATAACTAGCTTAAGATAAGAAATCATTCAGTCATCTAATTGACTGATAAAATCTTAGTGACAGAGCCCTCTCCAAGGTTAGAAGGGCTAGATTCTAGCCTAAAAGTGGTATGTGGTTACATTTGTAATCTTTTTTTCAGCCTAAAGCAAATTATAGAGTGCTAACATGGGGTTATGCCTAAGATTGGAAAATCCTAGGGATTACATTGTCTCATGAGTCATGACATTGATGGCAACACCAAGTTCGATCAATGTGTTGGGAATGAGTGTATGGTTAATCTGCACATTAACTATCGGTCTGTTAGGGTCTAAACATTTAGCTGTGAGAACTCCCCTTATCATAGGGTTTGATAGTTTTCCCATAATATGAATAATTTAGGATACTTTGTTCTTCTAACAGGTCTCCTTAAACACAAATCCCTTACCTTTTTCAAGTAAATAGGAAAATCCTTGTTTGCTTGGAACAATTGTATGCAAATCAAATTCAAATCTAGGTTGGGTAGTTGGTTTCTCTTGGTCTAATCTCTTTGGGTAAGAAAGAATCTATGGTTCCATGCCAACTTCGTTTATTCCTGAGGAATCAGGAGATTGAACTAGTTTTGATTCTTGACTCAAAACTTCTTCATTGAGGTCTTCAATATGTATAGGAATATGTTCTTTAGTTAAGGTCTTCTTTGTAATATCCCCGACTAGAAACTCGAATGGTCTTTTAACTGTACATGCAATACTTAGGTTGATGAGCCAGTGCATGCAAAATAGGATGGTGAGCTAGGCTCCATTAAGGCATGCATGGCTATATGTGTAAAATGTGTTAGGTTGGCGGACCAAAGTAATTATGAGTTTTAAAGGCTAGAGTGCCTACGTGAAAAGTCTGGTGAGCCTAACAAACATATTATGTAAATGTACTGGGATTAACACAATAACACCATGGTTGTAGAATGAGGGATGAAAAGAATATGGGGGATTAGGACTCCACAGCTGGAAAAGTGTTTTGATACATTATAATATTATAATATATCATTAAAAAATATAAAAGTAAGGGGTACCATCCCTATAAAAAGGTGGTTCCCCTATTCAATTGATTATGGATCAATAGGGATAGGTCCTTGTGTAAAGGATTAGAGGTTACTTGGAGACCATTGAGGGAAATAAGGAATCCTAGAGACATAGTGCTTTGGACATCCCCGACTGACCGAGTTGATCACCCTAGAGGTAGTGGCACAACTTAAGGGGCTGTGAGTGTGGAGGTGCAAAACTTGGGTGTTGGGTTGATGGGGCATGTAAGCCTCTTGGTTGGAGGATAACTGGGTTTGGTACCTTGGTCCTGTATAGGTACTTGGCTCAAGAATTTGTTTCCAAAGTGGAGTTACTACCCCAAATCGGGGGTGGCTAACTACTGAGAGAGCTAGAGTAGCGTAGTTTATGATTAGGTGGTAGGTTTGAGTCTTGTAGCTAGTCGGCCAATTTTCACAAATCAATGCTTGAAGCCTAGTTTATGCATGTTTTACATATTTTCTAGCATAATACTTTACTGTTTTTTCATGTTACTTATATGTGTTACGTTCACGATATCAGTGCCAAAGGCGGTGGCATCACCTAAGTTGGGAAATGGGGGATGTTATAATTTCACCGAGAGGCTCTCTCATGCCCGGTATGGAAGATTTGTCGTAAGGTTATGTTATGTTATGTAAACATTTTGACTCGATCAAATTAAAGAACAATAAAAATAAAAATAAAATACAATTAAGAAAACATATATAAAAATAAAATTATTAATTAAAACATTTTGGTTGCGTCAAATAAAATAAAATAAAATAAATAATTATAATTATCAAATATTAATAATTAAACCTACTTGATCCATCTTAACTCTGGATCTACCAAGCGTTGGGAGGGATCAAATCTCTTGAGGTGCAAACATCTTTTAGAGTGAAAAGAGATTTGATCCCTCTCATCGCTTGGTAGATTCAGAGTTAAGATGGATCTAGGTTGGTTGGTATCAAAGCCCATGTTTGTAGCACTATGAATACATAGAATAGAGACATAATAAAGGGGAAGTAGATTTATGGGCATAGTATTAATTTCTTTTTTTGTGCCGAGAGGTGCTCTCCAGCCCAATACAAAAGAGATGTTGTAAGGTTATGTTATGTTATGTAAACATTTTGACTTAGTCAAATTACATAACAATAAAAATAAAAATAAAATACAATTAAAAAATAAATAAAATATAAAAATTAAAGTATTAATTAAAACATTTTGAGTAGGTAAAATTACAAAAAAATAAAAATAAAATAAACAATTATAATTATCAATTATTAATAACTAAACCAACCTAGATCCATCTTAACTTTGGATCTACTAAGTGTTGAGATGGATCAAATCTCTTGAGGTTCAAACTTCTTTTAGAGTGAAAAGAAATTTGATCCCTCCAAGGACTTGACAAAATTGGAGTTAAGATTGATCTAGGTTGGTTTTTAATTACACCAAAGGTGTTTTCTATGCGGGATTGGTTTGGGAAAACACTGCTCATCCCAGCCAATCCCAGCGCTGCATTTTCATCGTCCTCCAACAAATTGTTTTTTACCATGTTGTTGAGTTACGAAATGGGTATGTATTTACTCCTAATTTCATCACATTTTTCCTCTTTTCTTATCTTTTTCATATATTAATACGCTAACATATTGATGGATTATGATAAGAAATGGATGAACTATTCGCAGTTAAGATTTAGCTATCATAACTAACTTTTACTCCTATTTATGTAGAAAAACGACGAAAGGAATAGTTGTTGTTCCCTAATGATGGAACAACATAAACCAACAAACAAAGGATGGAATGCATTGGTTGCGGACAGGACAGATGATGAATCAGGAGGATCAGCGAGAAATAGGAAAGGTGTCTGAAGATAGCAATTAGCTGCGAATCAGGTGTTTGAAGATTGTAATTTTAAGTTACAGACTGGTGCTGTTGGAGAACACGACCATATTATAATGCTACTTAAGTTCGATGATTAATATATAATTGAAGTTGTTGTTCATTCGTATTCTCTGAAGTAGCTCAGCAGTGTTCGCTAGTGGCTAAGGGCCCGGCCTCTGGTGGATTAAACTGCTTCCTTGTGTTATATATTTCTGATTCTCGCAAGTTTGATTGGTTTGATAATTTTCCTATTTTCTGTGAGTTTATCTTATTCACTATTTACTACTTTCCTGTATTGAGGTAGTGCATTTTCTTTACATGTTTTACAACATTGTCATTTGATTCGATTTACGCTTATTTCAAATTAAATTATTTAGATAGTGAATCGTATTGATTTAATCAACTGCAAGAGTTTGGTTATTGCTATTGAACTCTCAAATTGATATCATTTCCATTTGGATTGCTTCGTAGAGATTGAGTATGATTTAGATTGAATCAGCTAAGAAGAGATGAGTTATTACTACTGTGCTCTCGGCTGATGCTATTGTTAATTGAATTGCTTGTGTGAGATTTGATTACGATTTCAGTAGAGGATTGAGTCTTGAAGCTTAGATGTCATATTTCCTTTAATGATTGCAATTTGAGTTTATTAGATGCATCCGTTTACTCTTGTATCAAAGGTCTATACTTCATTTTAAGAAACATTACTCTCTAGATTTATAGCATGCACATATTGTGTACACTCTTGGAATAAAAGGACTTGCCTGAGTTGATGATTAATGTGGGGTAATTAGGAGTTTTAAAAGACACCTTTTATCAGCCAACATTTTGGCACTGTTGCCGGGGAGAGTGTCGCCATTTTACAAAGAGTGATGTATATCTGATAATTGCTATTGGGAAAGAATTGGGTATTGAAAACA
The DNA here is from genome assembly GCA_031772625.1 of Pinus tabuliformis. Lineage (NCBI taxonomy): Eukaryota > Viridiplantae > Streptophyta > Pinopsida > Pinales > Pinaceae > Pinus > Pinus tabuliformis. Next base: position 707,173,932 of record CM062817.1, on the reverse strand, counting down.
GAAGGTAAGAACCTACGTAATGAGAAAGTAAAGTGCTTGCTCCTCCACCCGCTTTTCAGCACAATTATAGAAAAGTGAAGTAGGTGTTTGATGTTTGTCTGTTGAGAGAGAACTGGGTATTAAAAACGGAAGGTAAGAACCTGCGTACGGAGCAAGTAAAATGCCTGCTCCCTCGCCTGCTTTCCAGCAGAATTGCTAGGAACTTAAGGTAGAAATAAACATTTGAATTTTTGCATGAATGACTAAGAAGAAAACACCCAAAAACAATGCAATTCCACATCCCAAACTTGAAAAATCTAAGGGACCGGTGACCCTTGGACGATCAATTTTTATCAACGACATCTTAAGAAAAGCTGAATCTTAGTAATCAGTAGGTCCCCGAACCGTTGCTTCCAGACAACATACTGTCTCCCTTCGGGCCACAGGCGTACCATCTGTAGCCTACGCTAAGGTCCATAGTAAAACTGAAGGGACTGAACAAAGTTTTCAAGACATTGAAAATTCACGACCAATTCCCTCACAAGAAGGGAATTCTTGCAAAATTTGTGAAGGAGGAGGAGAAATAGGGGAAACAAAGGAACCAAGATCCCCTCAGGTAGTAATTTAGCAGAGGACATCCAATGTCCCAGATCAAGGGAGTGCTGTTAGGATCATTCCCACCTCTTCTAGACAACCCAGAGATAACTCTCTAGCTCCAGAGATCCCGGAAGGGTACTGGCATATCTTTGATCAAATGGCTAATAATCCACAAACACCCTAGAACTCTACATTACAGTATCCTATTGTTGACACCGCTGTCAACGCACCCATGAAAGCTATCCCTCTACAAAATATTCCCACCTTTCATGGACTCACGTCAGAAGATCCGGATGCGTTTATGTTTGAATTTGATGTCCTATGTCAGGGTTATGATTACACCACTGATCCTCAGAAACTGAAGTTGTTTCCCTCCGTTTTAAAGGGAGCAGCCCTGCGTTGGTTTATGGGACTGGGTGGGGGCACCATAAATGATTGGGGCCAAATGAAAACTGTTTTCCTTAAAAAATATCAGGATTATTGCAGATCTATAGAACTAAAAGATGAGATATTCCAAATGGTAGCAAGACCTAGTGAATCTTTGGAAGAGTATGTGGAGTGTTTCCAATATAACCTCCAAAGGTCTCCCTACACAAATCTACCTTTTCTTGATAATGTGCTAAAAACCACGCTGATTAAGGGGATGAAAGACTAGTGGATAGAGACATTAAATATTATGGGTAAAGGTGATATCTATCAAGAAGAATATGCTAACATTATTAATTTGTGTATCAGGTGCTCGAGGGGTAGTACAAGACTAAAACCAATTGAACGCGATATGATCACCAAGGACAACAAAATCTCTAGCGGAAGCATTACGCGTACGGAAATCGACAACTTGTTGGAAGATTTCAAAATGAATATCCTGGGAACCTTGACAACTCAATTAGACATCATGCAATCCAAGTAGAAGTAGGCCGAAGCAGAATAGAACCTGGTGATTTTTTTCCCCTGATGCAGGAAGAAACATAGTCATAAAGAATTTCCACTGGATATGGTACAAACCTGTGTCATATGCACTAAAGAACATGCCACAGAAAATTTCCCATCGCTCCCAGGATTAAAAGCGGTCTTCAAAGAGGCAGAGGAAGAAATGGAACAAGTCTATCTGTTAAATCAGCATCACCAATGGCATGCACAACAAACAGGTATGCCTACTGACCCATCTTCATTATTTCAGCCCTCACAATATAGTTCTTAGCAATACACAGGAGCTACACGGCAGAACCAGCCACCTTTTCCTAATTCGTCACCACAAGCATTTTCTATGCCACCTTGGTCCAATCAATCAAATCCAAACAATAGTTGGCCAAATTCCTCTTACTTTCCACCATTTTGGCAGAACAATCCATATCCATCTCAATGGTCCCCCCTCCACTTCACAAAACCAAAACTGGTAGTCAAACTAGCAAAGACCTACAAACCAGCCAGCAGGAACAATCCCCCTGCCTCAACCTACACTACCAGCACCTTACACATTGCAACAGAATCCTCAACCCAATTTACGACCACAAATCCTAGCCCAACCCATTCCGAATCCCAACAATAGACTAGTCCAGTCGGTACAAATTATTGAAGGGCTGGATTCGGAAATTGAGTTGAGAGAGTGCAATGAACTCAAATTGAGGTCTGGATGAATAATTGAGTTAGAGGAGGATAAAAATATACAATTAGAAGAACCACTGCTTGTAGAACAAACACCTCAAACAGAGAATACAGTTAAACAAAGAAGCCACGGTCAAACTATTACCTCTTCTCCACCATTCCGAGAAAGATTGATTATACCTCGCCCAATCGAATATCCTGATTTCAATCTCCTGAGAGAATTAAAAAATCTTTGTGTAAAAACCCCTCCTCCAGGCTATTCAAGACATTCCAATCTATGAAAAATCCATTAAGGAATTATGTACCAAAAAGCCTACGAGGAAAATAAAAGCAACACCAACTATCCACGTAATTAGAACTTTGTCTGATTTATTATCAGGCAGAGAAACATCAGTGAAATATGAGGACCCAGGAAACCCTGTAGTCACAGTACAAATAAATGGATGTTCCTTTCCCAATGCATTGGTCAATCTAGGGGCAGCCATTAATATTCTCACAATAACAACCTGTCAAAGACTTGGCATCACAGCCTTAGATCCAACTACGACCTTGCTGGAACTTGCTGACCGATCAGTTGTCAAACCAGAAGGGACATTACAGGATGTAATGGTGTCTGTAGATTCTTGGGAATACCCAGTAGATTTCTTGATTATTAATCCTAGAAACTGGCTAGATGGACATCCTCTAATATTAGGAAGACCTTGGCTAGTGACCGCAGATGCTTATATAAGCTGTCGAATAGGCAGTATGACTATAGCAAGAGGAAGTAATGTGAAGAACCTAGCTTTATATCCTCCAGCTCAGCCAAGCCTAACTATAATAAAAACTAGGAAACAACCTGTAACATATTTAACTGAAAATATTCAATCACCACTAACTGTAGCAGATGCTCTTGAATTTAAGAATCAAACAGAAGATGACATTATTAACACTTACATTAACCACCTAGCTGCCGTATCTAATCTAAAATGTCACATGATTGAAGCAGCCTTGGATAACGAAATTGAAGAATATCCTTTAAAAGATATCAATGACCAAACAATACCAACAACCACTGTTTATAACAGCAAACCCATTGAAATTGAGCTAGGGAAAGTCCTAAACATTAACAAAAACCTGACTGATGACCAGCACCAGAGGCTCATTCAACTCCTTAGAAAATATAAAGAAGCTTTCGCTTGGGATTACCCGAATATGAAAGGGATTGACCCCAAATTATGTATGCACCACATCTACACTGAGAAAGATGCGAGACCCATTCGACAACCTCAACGAAGATTAAACCCTCACCTAAAGGATGTTGTTAAAGACGAACTACAAAAACTGTTAGATGTAAATTTCATCTATCCTATATCTGATAGAAAATAGGTTTCTCCATTAGTTGTGGTTCCTAAAAAGAATGGGAAGTGGCGTATATGTGTCGATTACAGAGAGATTAATAAAGCAACACAAAAGGATCATTTTCCCTCCCGTTCATCGACCAAGTTCTGGACACATTGGCAGGTAAAAAATTCTTCTCTTTCCTAGATGGCTTCAGTAGCTACAACCAAATCCAAATTTCCCCTGAAGACCAAGATAAGACTACCTTCACTTGCCCCTGGGGGACGTTTTCTTACAGGGTATTACCTTTTGGATTGTGCAATGCACCTACCACATTCCAGAGAGCCATACTCAGCATTTTTTTAGACTTGATAAACGAGGGACTCGAGGTGTACATGGACGATTTTACACCCTATGGAGATGACTTCGAGCCGACATTACAGACGCTGGAGAAAGTCCTGCAAAGATGCATTGCTACTAGGCTCTGCTTAAGCCACGAGAAATGCCACATGATGATGACTGAAGGCCTCATCCTGGGTCATTACATCTTAGCAGCTGGAATTCAGGTAGATCCAACAAAAATTCAGATAATCCTCTTAATACCTACCCCCTGCACTCAAATTGAGGTACGTAGTTTTTTGGGATTTTTTGGATATTATCGAAGATTTATAAATAAATTCTCCCAAATTGCTGCACCATTATATGCTTTGATAGGAAATATCGATTTTATATGGACTGACAAATGTGACATTGCCTTTGAAGAATTAAAATGGCTAGTATCAACAGCCCCAGTATTACGGGGCCCGAACTGGGATTTACCATTCTAGATTTCATCTGATGCATCAGATACAACCATGGGAGCAGTTCTCAGTTAAGAGGAAGATAAGAAACCTTATGCGATATACTACATCAGCAAAAATTTAACTCCTGCTGAGTTGAATTACACCATGACTGAGAAAGAGTTTCTAGCTGTAATCTATGCTATTAACAAATTCAAACATTATATAACAGGATACCCTGTGGTTTTGTATATTGATCACTCTGCTATCAAATATTTAGCTAATAAACCTATTACGAATGGAAAAGTGACATGATGGTTAATCCTTTTGCAATAATTTGACATAACAATCAAGGATCGACCAGGAAAGGAAAATCTGGTGGCAAAATTCCTCTCACGTGCGCCAAAGACAGACGATGCAGTGGCAGTAGAAGACTAGTTCCCCGATGAGCACCTATTTGCTGTAACTGTGAAAACACTATGGTATGCGGATGTCACGAATTACCTAGCAGTGGGAAAATTACCCAAGCACCTGATGCCCAAAGAAAGAAAATTAATAGTGCAACACAACACTCGGTTCTCCTAGATCGGAGGATACCTCTTTCACACAGGAGCCGATATGCATATCCGCAGATGTGTCAGGGAAGACGAAATCTATGATATCCTAAAAGCCTGCCATGATGGACCTTGCGGTGGACACTTTGCAGATCATAGGACTGGACATAAAGTCTTACAGATGGGCTATTATTGGCCCACCATTTTTAAGGACGCCAAGAAATTTGTCCAGGCATGCGATAGCTGCCAAAGAATGGGTCGCCCTGGCCAGTCTGACGAGATGCCCCTACATCCACAATTAGTCATCAAACCTTTTGAACGTTGGGCGTTAGATTTCATTGGCCCAATAAACCCATCATCTAATTAAAAGACATATATACTAGTTGCAACGAATAATGTGACTAAATGGGTAGAGGCAAAAGCATTATCAAGGGCAACAAAGGACACAATAATCCATTTTCTTTTCCAAATTTTCGTGCGGTATGGCTTGCCCAAAGAAATAATTACGGATGGAGGGCCACAATTTGTAGGCCATAAGATTGCTGCTACACTAAAAAATCATCACATTTTGCACAGAATCACATCTCCATACCACCCGCAGGCAAATGGCCAGGTAGAAAGTACCAACAAAGTAATCAAGGCCATTCTAACAAAGACATCCGCCTCGCATAGATATGACTGGGCTACTCGACTGCCAGAAGCCCTGTGGGCATATCGCATGACTTGGAGGAATACCACAAGATACTCCCCATATCAATTAGTGTTTGGCAAAGAACCTATCTTCCCCATAGAATTTGAAATTCAGACATTGAGGATAGCCTAAGAAGTAGGGTTGGATCTAAATAAAGCACAGGTTAATAGACTACATCAAATCAATGAATTGGATGAAATCCGGCTATCAGCTTTTCAGCATACTGCAATGATCCAACAACAAAGAGCAAAATTGCATGATGCCCTCATTAAGAAAAAAATATTCCATGAAGGTGACTGGGCACTTCTGTACGATTCTAGGTTCCAGGATTTCCCGGGCAAACTCCAGACTAGATGGTTAGGTCCCTACAAGATACAAGAGGTGCACGATAATGGCACCCTTACATTAGCCACCATTGATGGGTTTGGTTACTCTTTTAAAGCAAATGGACATCGAGTACGCCTCTACCACAAACCGCTTACAAGGGAATCCTTTTGCCAATAGATACGTGAAGATTCTACGATACAAATTCTCACTGAAGAGGGAAACTCTTCGACAACACCAGTCCAGTGAAGAATTTATTTTTTGAAACCTGTACATAAAATTGCTTTTCTATTTTCTTTCTATTTGATTGGATTTTCTTAGAACAGTAGATTGTTTATTAGTTTTTTTTCCTATTTTCCTTTGTTGTTCCCTATAGGGAACAACTGCTATTCCCTATAGGGAACAACACTTTTTCGTGTGTATTTTCCTTTGCTGTTCCCTATAGGGAACAGCTGTTGTTCCCTACAGGGAACAGTTGTTGTTCCCTCTAGGGAACAACACTTTTTTGTGTACATTTTTCTTTGTTGTTCCCTATAGGGAATAACATTTTTCGTAAGCATTTTCCTTTGTTGTTCCCTATAGGGAACAACTATTGTTCCCTAACTGTTGTTCCCTACAGGGAATAACACTTTTCATGTGTATTTTTCTTTGTTTTTCCCTATAGGGAATAAGAATTTTCGTGTGTATTCTCGGGAACAACACCTTTTTGCGTGTATTCTCTTTTCTGTTCCCTACAAGGAACAACTGCTATTCCCTATAAGGAACAACACCTTTTGCATATATTTTTCCTTTGTTGTTTCCTACAGGGAACAACTGTTGTTCCCTACAAAGAACAACACTTATTTTGCGTGTTTTTCTTTGTTATTCCCTACAGGGAACAACTCCTATTCCCTGCAGGGAACAACTGTTGTTCCCTATAAGAAACAACACTTTTTGTGTGGGTTTTCTTTTGCTGTTCCCTTCAGGGAACAACATCTTGTGAGTATTTTTGAGAACACCCTTTTTCTCTTCCTTGCATGATCATCCCTAGACCATCCCAGTTCACTCTTTATGATCCTCTTTATGGCATAAAAGTACAAATACATATTTAAGGACAACAAGTATGGAGTTTACTGGAACAGGAAAATGTCTTGAATATTATCATCTTTAACAAGATTGCTTTGTATTGATCGAAAAATAAAGGACACAATTATCTATATCACTTCACTGTCCTCATTTCCACTATAAATCAAACTGATTGATTATCTATACCATGTTGGTTCTCCCCTGTCCCGTATAACTCTCTCTATTTATTATCAATAAGATTATGGGCATATTTTTTTCTATTGATATGTTCAAACTTCTTCCACCATCCCTACTCTTAAGGAGTGCTGAGCCACCCTCTATATATAAATGGGAAGTGTTCAATATATATATATATATATATATATTCACTAACAATTGTATGATTTTTTTTTCCACAGATGGAGGATAGGGGGTCTCATCATGAGCCAGCCTACCATGATCATAAGGAAGGAGCGAAGTGGCATTCCCACTATGGCCACCACACCAGGGATATGATCCAATGGATGCATCAAGAAATAAAGTCCTTGGAACAGGAGGTCTCATCACGAGTCGGCCTGACCACTTTTCGCTACTTCCCAGTGAATGGCAATGTGTTCATCTGGTTACCATGCCAGCACATTGGTCTCTACTATGGATATCATAATGCACTTCCCCAATTATACATAGAGGACCATGGTTCCCAAGGGTTAGAAAGCAACTCTGTCGAGGCTATAGACGCCTGCAGGCAACAGAAGCTCTGTTGATGGTATTGAAGTTTTATTTTACATCAATAATTATTATAATGCCCTCTTCTTATGTTTTCATCTTTCTATGGAGAGACTATGTCCCTAATTTACTGTGAACCTTTATGCATGAGTTAATCTTTTTAAATCAATCACAACAGTTTTAAGTGGAATAACGGCGGTAAAGTATTATTTCCTGCGTATGCTGTCCTTTTTCTTTATTGCATCACCTCACGACATCTTATCACTTATTGATAATTCTCGTTACACACCTTGTTTTCATCACTCCAATATCCTTTATGATCCTTTCATTAATATGCGTACCTTGCCACTTTCATTACCCAATCCATCACCCCTGTACTTCACTGCCAGCACGTTATCCTTGATAATGGTATTTATGTTTATAAAGTATCACCTAATAGAGCCATTACAACCATTTGATGTTCCATCACTCGACTCTGTTTGTTGCTATGCTTTCTCCACTACACTAATTGTTTGCAAAATTCAAGCACCATGGGAGGAAGAACAATGCACCGAGAAACTTTAACACTAGATGTCTCTGATGAAGCCAGGGAAATTCTAGCGCATGCAGGATGGATAGCATATTTTATGAGATTTCAACCCCCCAATGAGGAGATTGCCATCAAATTTTTACGGAATCTACAGAATGGAAAATCTGTGGTAAGAGGCAGACAAATCACTGTAACAGATGCTGTGATAGCAGAAGTGTCTGGGTTGCTGGCAGAAGGACCAGTATGGGCTGGCAAGCGATTAAAGCTGCATGATGCTATCGAGGCTTTTAGGGACGAAGGACAGGAGCTAATCAAGAAGGGCAAAGGCATTCAACCATCTTCTCTTGGAGAGCCATGGGGAGAATTGGCATGAATTGTCCAGAACTATATTACCTGCGATGGGCGTAAAGACGTGGTAAGGCCATGACAACTCAAACTTTTAGCAGTTTTAAAACAAAAATGCTCTGTTAATTTGCCTGCACTGTTGAATTCATTACTGCATGACACTGCCGAGAGGCTGAGACGGTCCCAACACATAGAAACAATAGTTAGCCACCATTGTCTGATCAGGTTAATAGTTAGCTATAACCTTGCCTAGCAACAATCAACCTGGGATGATCTAATATTAGCCCTCGACAGAGGTGTAGCCCTGCCAACACCTAACCCTGTTCCAAAAATAAAGAGGACAGCCCTTTCAGGAAGCATACCTCACAAACGCAGATGATCCACAAGGTTGAGGTCAATACACAGAGTGTCTGAAAATCCTCAAGGCAACACTAGTCAACCCATAGAATTATCCAGCCCAGTAGGTGAACAATACTTGCAGCTAGTGTTAGAAGGACAAGATAACCCTGAATCAGAACTCGAGGAAGGAACAGGGCATTCTTGAGGTGAAAAAAGAAACGAATTGGGACTTCCCTCAACACCAAATATGAGTCCCCAAGGTGATTTGTTGCACGATTTCGAGATGGCCCAGGTCCTGGCCAACATGAATGTGTACATGCAACCTAAAGGACTGCTCAATCTTAACTTAGGAGAAACCCAATCTCCTTGGAATTCTGGCTATACCCGAATTTTATCTACCTTAAAAGATGCAAGTCGTGAAGCGAAAGCAAATGCAGAGGCCATTTAGGAAGTAGAGAACCAATTTGGTGACACGCTCCCAGTGGAAAACAGCCAGGTAGGCCTAAACACAGAAAACATAGGCCAAGAAGAAGAAGCAGAGACAGGGATTATTCGGGAAGCCGATAATCAATCTGGAGACATGGTCTTATTGGAACAGAGCCAGGATGAACAACTAGGCTCTTTACAAACAGAAGCTATTAACGAAACTACCAGTAGACCAGTTACTCCTCCGAAAAGGTATAGAGCCAAATTGAAGAAGCTAAGAAAAGAACAACAGAAGCTTCGCAAAACGGTCAAGAGGCTCAAAAGAAAAATAAAAGAAATCACAACGGGAAAGGTTCTGGACAATACCTCAGAGATAGTAAATGTGGCCGTACAAACAGATTTATATGAAGGTAAGGCTACAAGAACTCAAACTGAGCCCATACCTACTCAAACAGTCATCACCCAAGAGGAACAACATGTAATTTTGGTAGACGTAGCTACTCAGACAGAGGATGTACCCTCTTATAGCATGGCTACTCAGACGGAGGTTTGGACCTCCCATAATAAAGAGATACAAATAGAAAACATCCTTTCTCATAGCATAAGCACTCAGATAGGCATACAAGCCAAGGACATCATGACACACAATGACCCCATTATACTGAATCTTCAGGAAGAATTGGCACAAGCTCAGCTCGCGTTAGAATGGCTTGAACAAGAAACCATTTCCTAGTAGAAATATCAAGAGTTGCAGAGACAGCTTCGGGAAATGAATGCAATTGAGAGCGAGACTTTCGACAGATGCAGAAAGGCAGAAGAGAAAATAGAGAAAATCAAGCTCAAACTAGACAGGGTCATAGGTCAGACAGACACCATCTGCTCACTATATATAGATGTCTTGGCATGCAGGTCTCCCACCACCAATTATGCCTTGTTTTTGTTAGAATGATACCTGTTATTGAAAATTAAAGCCATGAGAGCTGGAAAGCCAATTGAATTAAGAACAATTGAAGATTTTATAAATTGCTGCAAACAACATGGTGTAAAGGTTCAAAGGCTTCTTTGTGAGTTTTACCTGCAAAATTTTGTATTAGAGAACGAGGTGGAAAAGAACCCTAACCCTCTCGTGGGAGATGTTCAATTCTAGGCCTTTATCTCGTTTGCAGTTAACCAACTTAAATGGTTTAAAGCTCATAATGCATTCCAAAGATAGGAACATGGATTGGATCTTTGGGTAAGAAGTGAACCCAAGCACCCTTTACAAATGCTTGCCAACCATAAGAGTCTGATGACAAGGGAAGGGGTGATTAAAATTTTGGGGCCCATTCATAAGGAGATTGTATAGAATGGAGTATCATATTTCCTCTCCATTCAAGAAAGCTCTCTGGCTACATCCAAGCTCAGGTGGACGGTCTCCACTAGTAGTGTGCAGGATAGGGAGCCATTTAATTACATAAATTTTAAAGCAGCTGCGGCCCATTTTGTCACCTATAGAAATCTTATTTTGAGAGAAGGACCTTATTGGTTAGGATGTCGATTTCGTAGCCCCATCATTTGGTATCCTCCTGAAGGTTATCGGGCTATCTACGAATTGCCTGAAGGAAAGGAAGGGCCCGCCTTTGCGCTCCTGGCTCAACATCATGGTTTTAGACCAATTTTTGACGCTCCCTCTCCAGCCTACTCTTTAACTGCATTGCATAAGAACTACTTACTTTTCATGAGGACATGAAACATGGTAAGCAGGGGAGTATGTTGAGTTACGAAATGGGTATGTATTTACTCCTAATTTCATCACCTTTTTCCTCTTTTCTTATCTTTTTCATATCTTAATACGCTAACATATTGATGGATTATGATAAGAAACGAATGAACTATTTGCAGTTAAGATTTAGCTATCATAACTAACTTTTACTCCTCTTTATGTAGAAAAACGACGAAAGGAACAGTTGTTGTTCCCTAACAATGGAACAACATAAACCAACAAATGAAGGATGGAACACGTTGGTTGCGGACAGGGCAGAGGACAAATCAGGAGGATCAGCGCAAAATAGGAAAGGTGTCTAAAGATAGCAATCAATTGCAAATCCCTCAGGATCGGGAGATCCTGAGGGATCGCATTTATCTTTTACCTCTTTCTGACTATAAAAGCAAACGATTGTAGGAAGAAAGGGGATCGATCTCTATTATTTCAAATTGTAATTTTAAGTTACAGACTCGTGCTATTGGAGAACGCGACCATATTGTAATGCTACTTAAGTTCGATGATTAATATATAATTGAAGTTGTTGTTCATTCATATTCTCTGAAGTAGCTCAGTAGTGTTCGCTGGTGGCTAAGGGCCCGACCTCTGGTGGATTAAATTGCTTCCTTGTGTTATATATTTCTGATTCTCGCAAGTTTGATTGGTTTGATAATTTTCCTGTTTTCTATGAGTTTATCTTATTCAATATTTACTGCTTTCCTGTATTGAGGTAGTGCATTTTCTTTACATGTTTTACAGCACTGTCATTTGATTCAATTTATGCTTATTTCAGATTAAATTATTTAGATAGTGAATCGTATTGATTTAATCAACTGCAAGAGTTTGGTTATTGCTATTGAACTCTCATATTGATATCATTTCCATTTGGATTGCTTCGTAGAGATTGAGTATGATTTAGATTGAATTAGCTAAGAAGAGATGAGTTATTACTACTGTGCTCTCGGCTGATTCTATTGTTAATTAAATTGCTTGTGTGAGATTTGATTACGATTTTAGTAGAGGATTGAGTCTTGAAGCTTAGATGTCATATTTCCTTTAATGATTGCAATTTGAGTTTATTAGATGCATTCGTTTACTCTTGTATCAAAGGTATATACTTCATTTTAAGAAACATTACTCTCTGGATTTATAGCATGCACATATTGTGTGCGCTCTTGGAATAAAAGGACTTGCCCAGGTTGATGATTAATGTGGGGTAATTAGGAGTTTTAAAAGACACCTTTTATCAGCCAACACACGTCGCACCATGCCCGTACACACCCACCAAGCGCTACCTTAATTCGAAGCCGCATTCGTCCCTTCTCCACATCGACAATGCCGTAAATTCCTTAAAGGCATCTATTGATTCGATTTAATCACTATTAATATCACTGAATCACAACCATTATTTGTCAATCCTGGGTAGGTCTATTTATTTCAAAGGAGTATGCACTGTCTGTGTCGATACACTTCAACCAAGAGTAAAATTAAAAGACAAAACAAATGTCGCTGAATTTAATTGCAGAAAGTAACACTCATGCAGAAATAAAAAACATTCTACAGAAATGAAACCACACTTCATGTTACCAAGGAAAAGGCGCGCCACACACCACACCACTAACTAAGCCGGCTAGCCAAATTTTATGTTCAAATCAATCCTGTGTGATAACATATCAGAAATTTGGAAACATAAATAAACCCATTCTGCAAATTACATGGCGAAAAAAATAATTTCACACTTACTGAAAGGAACAATATTAATCTACCTCTATGTTACTATTGCTACTACAATCCCTGCTAAAGAGGAGGGCCCTTCCTCCCTAGCAGGGCGCAGGGATGAGATGCAAACTAGTAAAGTCTCAACACCACGCTTATAAAAACATCATAACATTGTTCTTTAAATTAAAATGATTATGAGTTACATGAGAAAAATAATGATAATGTTCATCCTGTTTACATGGAACTGAGTCCCTTTCATAATATTTACATGTCCAAAGTAAGAAACAGATCAGTCATGAGAATCTCATGATTCTCATGCTGATCAATATCGAGAGAAAATAGAAATCCTAACAACAAGTTCTAAATACAAGGACTATTGTTGTTACATCATTTCCCAAAATCACAACTGCCTTGACTCCTTAGCCACACATATATAATACAATCTTTATGATAGTTGTCCTTTGGAATAGTACCCACGGTCCTAGACAGTTGCGACGTAGTCAACGTCCCATGGTGTAACAACAATTCGAAGTGTAACAACAATGGTCTCAAACATCAATTACTCAAAAACCCCTTTGTAAATTATCACACTGTTGTTCATCCTTTGGCCGTAGACTTTGGAGCATCACCTGTTGAAATATGGCAACAAGAATATTCCAACTTAACTTGTCCTTGAATTAAATTGTGAATTAAAATCGAATTTAGTCTTAACAGCTACTTGGAAATAATTAATTAATTTATTTTAAATTAATTAGTTGGAGAAATTCAAGTTAGAAGTCTTTCTGAAGTCATGCAAGAGTTATCCCTTAATTGAGATAAGATTGAGTTATATTTGAGTTGTAATTAGTTAACTCAATTTACTGAGTTAAGTCCAGTTAAATTAGTTCCAAACTGTTTGAGGAACTAATAGTGAGTTAACAGTCAATTGATGCATTAATGCACTCAACTAGTGCTACTCCAGTTAACTGAAGATTCCCTCATCAGAAACACATGCATATCTATTTTGAGAAAGACCCAGTTGAGATTAATGTTCAAGGACAGTGTACTATTAGTTTCATGTGTTTTCTCATGGAGAAAAATCATGCATGCAGTCAAGGATTCATCCTTGAGGATTGCGCAGTTTTGAAGGCTTTATATTCCACTTGGTAATAGGCTAATCATCCACAAGGAACAACACAAGGAAATAGGAGCTTGGAGGGTAGAGAGGAAGGCTGGAGAGAAGCCAAGATTTCCTGTGAGACTCTATGAGGATTGTACTGAGAGCTGGCTAGCTATGAGAGCTAAGGCTTTGTATAATTCCTATGTGTTTCCACCATGTATGATAATACAATAGTGTGGGGTTTTTATTTGAGACTTTTCCCAAAGTATTTTCATGTATATTGTGCCATTGATTCTTCTTCTTCTGGTTATATTGTTCAGCTCGATCTTTAAGCTTCCACAAATTGATAGTAGAAGTACTTTATAGTAATCTACTTTGATTTAAATTGCATTATCGGGTTAACCTATCACAGATTTTCTACATGGTATCGAAGCTGTGAACAGTATACTGAGAAGAGAATTTGAAGTTTGAAGTTCGGGGTTGCAGGTGCAAATCGAATTCATATCATACTTCAAGGTTGGCCAATGGCATTCTATGGCTTGAGACTTGAGTATGTCTTGGAGGTAGCTCGAATTACATAGCATGGAAAGATAGAATGGAGGTTGTATTAGAAGACAATGGCTTGAAGGAATTCATTGATCAAGAAATCCCAAAGCCAGCTTCAACTAATGCACAAGAGTTCACTGAGTGGAAGAAGTGTGTGGCGAAGGCGAGACAGATCATCCTTGAGGGAATTCAAGACCATATTGTCTCTAGTCTCCATGGGAAGGATACTCCATTTTAAATGTGGAAAACATTGAAGGACCTCTACCAGAACAATAGCGACTAGAGGAAATTGGCGCTCAAGGATAAGCTTCGAAGAATCAAGATGGAGAAGGGTGATACTATTTCCACATATCTGAACAAGCTCACCACCTGCAGAGGTGAGCTTGGTAGTGTGGGAATAACCACTGCCAATGATGATATGGTGAGCCTCGCTCTCCTTGGCCTTCCAAAGAGTTGGAATAGCTACCAGGACTCTGTGAATGGAAGGGAGAAACTGCTGGATCGGGAACGATTGTGGTCGGATCTTATGTAGGAGGATATCAGGAGGAGCACATGAGATGGTTCTTCATCCAAGAATGATGATGAAGAAAATTTGGCCTTAGCAAGTAAGGCAAGGAAAGGGAAGGGGAAGGCTTCCCATTTCAAATCAAATTCTTCTCAAGGAGGGAAGAATGGTGACATGTCTAAAGTAAGATGCTTTAATTATCATAAGATGGGACATTATGCAACTAATTGCCCATCGAAGAAGTCCAAGAAGGGATCCTTGGAAGGATCAGAAGGTGAGGCATTAGCCTCTCAGTTCGAAATGGGCTTTACCCTCATCGCATGCATGGTGTCATCGATGATGGGTTGTGTCTGGTATCTTGACAGTGGAGCCTCATTCCACATTGTTATAGCTCCAAATCTCACTCTTATGGTTTGTGATGCTGTACTCATTGCCTAGGGCAACCCCTCCTTCCAGACCTGGTCCTAAAATTTAAAAAACAGTGTTTTATCCCTTATACGCGACATTGCCCTGAGTTAAACACGTGTATACGCGGGTCTGTGTATACCCAACCCGCGTATATGTATTAAAACACTTAAAAAAATATAAAACTCCTTAATTTCGGGCAGAGATCGCGAGTTTTACCTGCTGATCACCTGTTAGTGCCCGTGGCCCAACTGTTCCCAACCAACTCCCAACTAAAAAACTACTTTGGGAGAGGTATAAAAAGACCTCAATGGGAAGGCCTAAGGGAGGAGAGAAGAGAGAGAAAGGTTATTATGCTGAGATTTTTCCCCTGACCAGGTCTGAAGTCCCTTGTGCCTTCTGCACTTCCCCCATTTGTACAGGAAACCCTTGTTTCCTTGTGTGTTGATGTTCATCCACTACTTATGACATCATGGAGTAAGTCATGGAAGGAGTTTGTTAAAGGATGAATTCTGGTGAAGTCCTCCTCGGTTTTTGACAGACTTCCTTTCCATGTACTTGCATAATACATTTCGGCCATCATGTACCCCTTCTGACCTCATATATTAGGGGGCATATGTTATAGCTCCAAATCTCACTCTTATGGTTTGTGATGCTGCACTCATGGCCTAGGGCAACCCCTCCTTCCAAACCTGGTCCTAAAATTTAAAAAACAGTGTTTATCCCTTATACGTGACATTGCCCTGAGTTAAACGCGTGTATACACGGGTCTGTGTATATCCAACCCGCGTATATGTATTAAAACACTTAAAAAAATATAAAACTCCTTAATTTTGGGCGGAGATTGCGGGTTTTATCTGCTGATCACCTGTTAGTGCCTGTGGCCCAACTATTCCCAACCAACTCCCAACTAAAAAACTACTTTGGGAGAGGTATAAAAAGACCTCAATGGGAAGGCCTAAGGGAGGAGAGAAGAGAGAGAAAGGTTATTATGCTGAGATTTTTCCCCTGACCAGGTCTGAAGTCCCTTGTGCCTTCTGCACTTCCCCCATTTGTACAGGAAACCCTTGTTTCCTTGTGTGTTGATGTTCATCCACTACTTATGACATCATGGAGTAAGTCATGGAAGGAGTTTGTTAAAGGCTTGAGGCTAGAACGGATCCGGAAGGAAGCTTTGCTTGGAGCCTACTAAAGGTGACTCAGGTGAAATTATTCCTTTTATGTACTTTATTTGTCTATAATAAAAGAAACACATGTCTTGGTTCCTGATATGAATCTTCTTTATGTTTATGATATTCATGTTAGAATACATATGTGAATGGTTGTTTATATTTCATAACTAACTACCTTTCTTTATAACATGAAGATGGTTTCTTTATAAGGTTTTGTCGATATACTGTTGTGTTCTTTGGAATTTGTGGTTTTGCAGGACAAAGGAGCAAGAGGAACTTGAAGAAGGGTTTGGACCCTTGAGGACCTTCTCAAACGTAGGATCTAAGGTACGTTCCATTATCATAGAATTTTCTTATGATAGCATAATGGCTGTGTGAATGTGTGTTTCTCTGTATAGACAACTTTCAGTCTGCTAGGGTTTCAACCCAAAAGCCTTAGGGGAACATTTCCCTCAACACACATGACCGGTGATAAAAATTTATTCAGTGCCTTGGAGGAGAAAGACTTCAAGATGTACATAGAGATGGGTGATGATGGAAGGTTTAGTGTTTCAGGAGTGGGAACGGTTACTTTTCAGAGGGAGCATGGAGCTCCTCTCACCTTGACAGATGTGATGTATGTGCCTAGACTGAAGAAGAACTTGGTATCGGTCGCAATGTTGGAGGACAAAGGCTACGATGTTGTCTTCAGTAAAGGAAAGGAGTTCCTAAGACACATAGGCATGGGTCAGACCAAGAGGATAGGGATTCGGGTGAAGAATCTTTATAAACTAGAGGTAGATGATTGTGCAACATTGAGTACAAAATCAGAATTGGTGCAAAGCCAATACATTGGTGAGTTCTGGCACAAGTAATTGGGCCATTTGCATCATGGGGCTTTGAAGATAATGCAACAGATATCTACAGGACTTCCCAAGGGTAAACTTGAGCAAGTTTACACATGCAAAGGTTGTACCTTGGGAAAGTACACCAAGTCTTCCTTTCATGATCGAGACAATTGATCAGAGGCTATCTTAGAGAGAGTTCATACTGATTCGTGTGGACCATTCTTGACAGCATCCATAGCGAAGCAAAGGTATTATGTGATTTTCATTGATGACTATTCTCGTAAATGTTGGATTTATTTCATGCAGGAGAAGGACCACACTTTCACAAAGTTTTGTGAGTTCAAAGATTTGGTCGAGAAAGAGTTAGGGAAGAAGATCAAAACCTTGAGAAGTGACAATGGTGGAGAATATGTCTCTCAAGAGTTTAAGCACTTCTATGTAGTGGAAGGAATTAAATGAGAGATGACGACACCTCATAACCCACAACAAAATGAGGTGGCCGAGAGGAAGAATAAAACTATTGTAGGGGCAGCACGGGAAATGTTGCATGACCAAGGCCTACCACTTCACTTGTGGGTTGAGGCATGCAACACAATGGTCTATTTGCAGAATAGAAGCCCGCATCGCATACTTGGGATGAAGACACCAGAGGAAGCTTTCTCCGATATGAGACCAGATGTGGGTCACTTCAAAATCTTTGGCTCATCAGTATATTGCCATGTGACAAAGGATGCACGGAAGAAGCTTGAGCCGACAAAAGAGTTGGGGATATTTGTGGGGTACACTGATACACCTCACAACTATCAGGTGTACTTGCTTACCAGTCGGAGGACAGTGGTTCGCAGAGATCTCAAGTTTGATGAGCAGAAGGCCATGCAAGTTTCCCTTGAGAGGGAGCTCCAACTATAGGCTATGGAAGAACTGTTGGTTTCTAAGGAGGAGGAGCCTGAGACTTATGCGGAGCAGCTGCATGCAGAGGTTCCAGGAGTGGAGACATCCACTTACATAGTCTTCCAGAGATGGACAGAAGCGCACAAGAGAAGCTAACAGATGGTTGGAGGATGCGAGAGAGAATGTGGGAGAACCATCTTCTTAGTGCAGACAGAGGAGGTCACCTGAGAGGTACAATGGATACATGGCCCTTGCTAAGGAATGTGTTGAGACTGAGCCATCCTCCTTTGAGGAAGCAGTGCAACAACCGATTTGGATTGATGCTATGGTGGAGCAGTATGACTCCATATTTTGTAACAGTGTTTGGGACGTGGTTCCGAGACCAGAGAACAAGTCAATTGTGAGTTCCCGTTGGCTTTACAAGGTAAAGAAAGCTGCTGATGGTAGTGTGGAGAAGCATAAGGCAAGATTTGTTGCCCATGGCTTTTCATAGGTTGAGGGGATTGACTATGATGAGACTTTTTCTCCTGTCGCAAGGTACTCATCTATCATATCTATGTTGGCACTATCAACACAGATGGGTTGGAAGATCCATCAAATGGATGTGAAGACTGCATTCCTCAATGGCTAGATTGAGGAAGAGGTGTACATAGAGCAGCCAGAAGGTTTTGAGACCTTCGATCGTGAGTCACATGTGTGCCAACTCAAGAGAGCGTTCTACGGGCTAAAGCAAGCACCTCGTGCTTGGTACACCAAGATAGACAACTACTTCACCAGGTTGAGCTTCACAAAGAGTGAAGCGGATGCGAACCTGTACCACATCATGGTGAAAGGTAAGCTGTTGATCATCATACTTTATGTTGATGATCTCATTTTGACTAGTGATGATCAGTTGATTGTGTCTTGCAAGGAGGACCTTACAAGACAATTCGAGATGAAATACATGGGTCTCATGCATTACTTCCTTGGCATGGAAGTCTGGCAGAAGGATGGGGAGTTGTTTGTGTCTTAGGGCAAGTATGCCAACGAGATACTCAGGAGATTCCACATGGAGAAGTGCAAGCCCATGCAGACTCCTTTTGCAGGTAACTGGAGGAAGGAGGTTGTTACTTCAAGAGAAGTGGTAGAGGATACTGTGTACAGGCAACTTGTGGGTTCACTGATGTACTTAATGAACACACAACCAGATTTGTGCTATGCGGTGAACCAGCTGAGTCAAGCGATGGTTCAACCTATCAAGATGTTTTGGAAGGCAGAAACGCATGCATTGAGATACCTCAGAGGCACAACTCAGTATGGATTATGGTACAGACGGAAAGAGGGAGTGAAGCTACAGGGCTTCACTGATGCAGATTGGGCAGGGATTCCATCAGATCAGAAGAGCACATCAGGAGGGATTTTCAACCTTGGGTCAGCGACAATTTCTTGGTACAGCAGGAAACAGAGGTTGGTTACACTCAGCTCGGTAGAGGCAGAATACATGGCTGCAAGTCAGGCAGCATGTGAGGCCATCTGGATGTAGAAAATCCTAGTTGGTTTGTTTGATCAGAGGATGGATCCAACTGTGATCTATTGTGATAATTAGAGTTGTATCAAACTCTCTGAGAATCCAGTATTTCATGATAGGTCCAAGCACATCGACATCTGGTATCATCATCTCAAAGACTATGTAGCGAGGAGGATCATGTTGCTACCGCATATTTCGACAGAGTAGCAAGATGCTAACATTTTGACAAAGGCATTGTCAAAATGTAAATTCGAGTTCCATAGAGACGGGATCGGGGTGGCAGATAATCTCTTTCTTGTTGAGAGGGAGTGTTGAAATATGGCAACAAGAATATTCCAATTTAATTTGTCCTTGAATTAAATTGTGAATTTAAATTGAATTTAGTCTTAACAGCTACTTGGAAATAATTAATTTATTTATTTTAAATTAATTAGTTGGAGAAATTCAAGTTAGAAGTCTTTCTGAAGTCATGCAAGAGTTATCCCTTAAATTAAGGAGATAAGATTGAGTTATATTTGAGTTATAATTAATTAACTCAGTTTACTGAGTTAAGTCCAGCTAAATTAGTTCCAAACTGTTTGAGGAACTAATAGTGAGTTAACAATTAGTTGATGCATTAATGCACTCAACTAGTGCTACTCCAGTTAACTGAAGATTCCCTCATCAGAAACTCATGCATGTCTATTCTAAGAAAGACCCAGTTGAGATTAATGTTCAAGGACAGTGTACTATTAGTTGCATGTGTTTTCTCATGGGGAAAACTCATGCATGTAGTCAAGGATTCATCCTTGAGGATTGCACAATTTTGAAGACTTGTTTTTCCACTTGGTAATAGGCTAATAATCCACAAGGAACAACACAAGGAAATAGGAGCTTGGAGGGCAGAGAGGAAGGCTGGAGAGAAGCCAAGATTGCCTATGAGCATCTATGAGGATTGTACTGAGCGTTGGCTAGCTATGAGAGCTAAGGCTTTGTATAATTCCTATGTATTTCCACCATGTATGATAATACAATAGTGTGGGGTTTTTATCTGAGACTTTCCCCAAAGTATTTTCATGTGTATTGTGTCATTGATTCTTCTTCTTCTGGTTATATTGTTTAGCTCGATCTTTAAGCTTCTGCAAATTGATAGTAGAAGTAGTCTACAGTATTCTGCTTTGATTTATATTGCATTATCGGGTTAACCTATCACAAATTTTCTACATCACCTGAAAGAAATAGAGCCAGAGAAATTTTTCCATAATTGCCTCGGTTAGTCATCAAAAAGATATCACCTCATTCATATTTAACAAAAATGGAAAAATAATATGTCAGAACAAAAATGGATTCTTATAACCGAGAAAAAGGTAATTATGATATAAAGTCCACAGGTTCATAGGTGAAATGGCCAAGGATGGGGGGAAAAGGTGTCCAAAATATGCACAAAACCTGTACCCAACATCTCCCCCAAGCTGAAGCAATTGCATGTCCTCATGCAAAAATAATTCAAAGCCTGCTACTATAATTCATATGCAATTCTGTAAAATTATAGGCGTTAGCGGTGTCCTCCTCAGCAGACCTGTAGCCTTGAGTGGCCATCAGCTGATGTGGCCAAGATTCCTCCTCATAATCACACAGTTGATATTGAGGCAGGTACTCTTCCACTGGAAGCCAAATCAAAGGATACTTAAACCTAAGTCCTATCCAAAAGGCACTGAATCGATCCATAGTTTGGGCATACTCTGGGACCCGTACAACAACAACTACAAAATTTTGAAAACCAAACGAGTCACTTTCCTGTAGTCTTGCACTACTAACCTCTGTGTGCTTATGGCACCTTGTTAGTGCACAACTCTTCATCTGCAAAAAAAAGGTTAAGGCAGAGCTTCACAATTCTTCACCTATAGATGCCTGCCTATTCCTTGACATCCAGAACACTCAAAAATTTCCTGAAAAGTCATCTTAATTCTGTGTCCATACTTGGTTCAGCCCGGATCATTAATGTTGCCTTCTCTTCATTCGTGTCCACTGTCTTCATGGCCATGTGTCATTCTATCTAATTTTTCATAAAAGAAATAAAGGTGCGCAACTGCAAATCGCCCATGTAAGAAAGAACACATGCAACCATGTGCGTACTAACATGCTCACAAATTATATTATGAAGGAAAATCTCACAAAGAAAGCTTTGATCATGGAAATCGCACGAAAAATGTCCAAAAAGGTTTGGGTAGAATTACCCAAATATGGTTTATTTTCATAGACCACCTTTAATTGAAATAAGAAAAATCGTTCCCACAGAAAAACTGGGTAGGATGGAGAGGGTCTTCTACACCCTAACAAATTTAGGGTGAGTTCATGCAGCTTGTGTTTATCATTCGTTAAATCTCGAACCTGTTGCTGCAACAACTGCAACTTCTCTTCGTTCTTCTTCATAGCTATTTATTTTTCCCATCTTTCCCATTTTTCTGCTAATTCCTTCTCAGCCCATTTCTCCTTGAGTGAGTTTACTACTTTCTGGTGTGCCACCAGCGAGATCACTCCTTCCTACAACAAGAGTGCATGTTGTTTCCACTTCTGCAACTCTGATATCAATAAAATTTTCTCTGAACACCATCTTGATTCAGGACCTTATGTTCCTTCACATGCAATATCACTTGGGGGTGTAACAACATCCCGAGGATTGAGCTTCTCTGTTTCGGCTGCTGGTTCTTGTGTAAAAACAACGTCATTAATGGGTTCTTGTGTAGCAAGCTCTTCTTTTTGTCCCTGGGTAGCTTCTGCCTCTACTGCTGGTTCTTGTGTAGTAACAATATCGTCAGCAGGTTCTTGTGTATTAGTTCTAGTAACAATAAACGGGTTCTTCTGTAACAGCTTCCTAGGGTTTGGTCTGAGTTTCCATTGAGATGGTGCTCACAACACAGACTTTGTATCCGGTTTCTGCTCCACTTCTTTCTAATTGCTACCTTAATTTTTCATTTTCTTCTTCTAATTTTTTTACTTTAAGCAGTGAAAACTAAGTCTCATCATTACCTGGCAGAGGGTCTTCTTCCAGATGGGGTTGTTCCCCTTCTTTCTACTTCCCCATGTCCTTTCTCGGTTCTTTGGTGGATGAAGGTGAAGGTTCTGGTTTTGAAATGATTTTTACCCTTTTCTTCAGTATCCTGCTGCTTGTTGGCTTCTTTAATGATCTTTTCTCGATCCTACCCTCCGAAGATTTGCCTCGTTCTCTAGTCTCCCTTGCTTCCTTTGGGGCATCAGGGATTTTAGTTCGCCTCTTGCGGGAGGTCCTTGTCTTTCTACTCATGAATTCTTCCCAGCTTCTGCCTTATCATTCCAGTGCGTCCAGTACGATCAATTTAATAAGACCGTGATTGGTGACACAAGTTTCTAGGTGTGCAACAATTTTTACAGTCGCTGACATGTGCCTGATGTTTTCTAATAAGAAATACGGAAGGTTAATCAGCTGCATGTGCTGCAGGTGGTTTAGCAGTGCAAAATGGTAGTTAAACACAATCGTTGCCCTTCCTTTGCAGGTAATGTACTTGATAATGTACAAGGAAACATCTCCCCATGGCTGAGGGAGTGACGATCTGTCAATTCCCCTACCCTTCTTCTCCAATTGTTCCTCTCCTTGAAGGAATTCTGCCTTAAGAGAGGGGTCATTGATTTTTCTACCGAACCACCATTTCCCCACAGTCTATAGTGATGTCACACGAGAAATCACTTCTTCTGTCACTTCTAGATTTAACCCCTGAACTATCATCTGGTTTCTATGCATGTTCCGAGAAAATTCCATGGCCACCGACTCCTCTGATCCCTTGAGCCGTTCGAAAAATTTGAACCAGCCTGCTTCCTTAAAGACCTGGCATGCCTTAGGGAAATTCTCCAATGCTTCAGTCGAGTTGGGCTCTTGTCGGACTGTTGCTCCTCCCATCTCTACCCCAACACTTTGTGCTCTAAGAAATTTGGAATGAAGGTGCAATGCTTCATTGAGGTTGATGTTAGGGCAGTGAAATAGGCAATAAAATGAGGATTTTGGGTTAGGGAGGATCGTATTGCACACGGTATGGTTTCATTATTGGTCTAGATCATGGAGATCTGGTGTTAAATGTGTTTTAATTCTTGGCATTATCAAAATAAAGGGATAATGATGACAAAGTTTTCATAATGATTACCGACTTCTTAAATTTGAGATCATAGATTACGAAATGACTCGTCCTCTCCCTCGAGTTTAATGTGACTTTCATCCTCGATCATCAAAGAGATACCATATTAATTTCCATGATTGTTAAATAGAGGGCAGAAGTGATATACCTTTTTATGACGTACCTGATGTGATGTGGCAATAAAGGATTGGTGACAGAGATTAGTGATATAATTAATTCCAACGATGATGTGCTAGTTGTATGAATGGCTCTCGTGACATAGTGTTGATGAATACTATCTCTTTTATATATTGTGACTGACAATTTTGTTGATGTGACTACTTACAGGTTGACAATTGTTACACATGTAATAATAGACCCAATTTCCACGTTCTTTCTACAACCGTTTTTTATTTACATGATTCTTTAAAATACTCACAAAAAGAATTTAAAAACATATTCTAATAGAACTTGTAACAACATAAAAATAGAATATGCATGAGTTACATAATGTTGTTATAGAGGAAAAAGAAATGTGTAACAAATGCCACATGGTGGTTTTCAGCTGTCACAATCGGTCTTTCTGCACCCCAGAAGATGTTTTCACAGTCATATTTTTATTTATATGTTTTCATGGATTTATTTATTTATTTATTTATTGTTGGGTGTAACAACTGCCAACAAAACCTGGTTTTCGACTGTTACACTTATTAGAGAATTACGAAATTGGAAGCACAGGGGAATTATCCCCTTCCTTCATAATCTGAAGTTCAAAATCCTTGACAATGTTGATGAATGATTCCCTTGAAGTAGGTTTGTGATATAGCCGAAGACAGTGCCCATTAGTGAACAATGGTGTCCTAGCATTATCAATGGTTACTAAATTTATAGTCCCATTGTCGAAGACTGTGTCAACTTCATAAGGACCTAGCCACCTGGTGCAGAGCTTCCCTTTAAAATCCTTAAATCTTGAATCATATAATAGAGCCCAATCTCCTTTTTGAAATTTCTTCTTTTTAATGAATTTATCATGCCACCTAGCTCTTTGTTGTTGGACAATGTCTATTTGCTGAATGGAAACTAACTATTTCTCATCTAGTTCATTAAGTTGATTCAACCATTGTTTCTGTGTTGTTGCCAGATCCAAATTTACTTGTAGCATTTTTCTTAATGTCTTAATTTCAAATTCTATAGGAAACAAAGGATTTTTACCATACACTAATTCGTATGGTGAGAACCCTGTAGTATTCCTCCATGTAGTCTGGTATGCCCACAACGCTTTTGGAAGTTTATCAACCCAATTTCTTCGATGGCTAGCTACGATCTTGGTAAGAATTCCCTCAATAACCTTGTTGGTGCTTTCCACTTGGCCATTTGCTTGCAGATGATAAGGCGAAGTGATTCTATGGTAGATTTTGTATTTTTCAACCAGGTTCTGAATCAAATGAGATGTAAACTGGGGTCCTCCATCTGTCACTATTTCTCTGGGTACTCCAAAGCGGACAAAAATATCTTCAAACAAGAAGTCTAAAACAACCTGCTTTGTAGCTCTGATTAATGCTTTCGCCTCAACCCATTTTGTGACATAGTCTGTGCAGACCAGAATGTAGGATTTTTGTTGAGATGACAGGTTAATTGGTCCTACAAAATCTAGGGCCCATTTCTCAAATGGTTATAAAACTATTTGAGGTTACAATGACATCTTGTTTGATTGGAGTGGTTGACCCATTCTCTAGAAGCTATCACATCCCTTCACGAATTTCTTAGCATCTTGGAATATTGTGGGCCAATAGTATCCTGTTGAGAGCACCATGTATCGTGTTATCTTATCTGCAAAGCGTCCTCCGCAAAGTTCCTCATGAAAAGCTCGAAGGATATCAAAAATTTCATCCTCCCTTACACATCGTCGAATCTAATGGTTTGGCCCAGTGTGATAGAGATTTCCTTCTATCCATGAGTATCTAGCACTTTGTTGAACAATCCTTTTCTTTTCCCCTATAGGATAGATGTCTGGGGATTTTTCCTGCAGAAAGATAATTAGCTATGTCTGCATACCATGGTGAGTGAAGCGAAATAGCAAAAATATATTCATCCGAAAAAGAATCTTCAATAGGCATGCTTTCACTACCAGCATTAAGCCTAGAAAGAAAATCAGCTACCACATTATATTTCCCAAGTTTATTTAGGATAGTTATATGAAATTCCTGTAACAACAATAACCATCATGTAATCCTACCATTAGTGACTGGTTTGCTTATAAAAAAATGAATTGTAGAGTGGTCAGTGTGTACAAACACTTGATATCCTGTGATGTAGTGCCAAAATTTATTGATGGCATGCACTACTGCAAGGAATTCCTTCTCGGTCACTGTGTAATTGAGTTCAGCTGGAGTCAATTTTTTACTTATATAATAAATGGCATATGGTTTCTTGTCCTCCAACTGGCCCAAAACATCTCCCACAACAGTATCAGATGCGTCCGTAGCTATATGGAACGACAGATTCCAGTTTGGACCCCGCAAAATAGGAGCTGCTGATACACAGTCTTTTAATTTCGCAAAGGCCTACTCGCATTTTCCTGTCCATACAAACTTTGCATCTTTCATAAGTAAAGAAAATAAAGGAGATGCAATCTTTGAAATTTTTTCTATAAACCTCCTATAGTACCCTACATGACCCAAGAAACTACATACCTCTTTTTGTGTCTTGGGGATTGGGATTTTCAAGATTACCTCTATCTTAGCAGGGTCCACTTTAATCTCGTCAGCTGAAATAAGATGTCCCAACACGATCCCTTCATTCATCATCATGTGACATTTCTTTGTACTCAAAGCAACATTAGTCTGTACACATCGTTCTAATACTTTTTCCAAATTAACTAATGTTGTTTCGAAGGTGTCCCCGTAGGGTGTGAAGTCATCCATGAAAATTTCTAGACAATCATTCAACAGATCCGAGAAAATTCCCAGTATTTCCCTTTGGAAAGTTGCTGGTGCGTTACAAAGTCCAAAAGGAAGAATCTTGTATGCGAAAGTTCCCCAAGGGTAGGTAAAGGTCGTCTTATCTTGGTCTTCTAGGGCAATCTGTATTTGGTTGTACCCACTAAACCTGTCTAAAAATGAGAAAAAATTCTTTCTGGACAGGGTATCAAGGACTTGGTCTATAAATGGCAAGGGGAAATGGTCCTTTTGAGTGGCTTTGTTAAGTTCTCTATAATCCACACAGACCCTCCACTTTCCATTCTTTTTGGGGACAATGACAAGCGGAGACACCCACTCACTATCAAAAATGGGATAAATGAAATTGGCATTCAAGAGTTTCTGCAATTTTTCTTTTACTACCTCCTTTAATGTAGGGTTCATGCATCACTACGGTTGTCTCACTGGATTGCAACTGTCCTTCAAATAGATGCATGAGTGCATAGGCTGGGATGGATATTCTTAATATATGTATAATCCCATGCAAACGCCTTTTTGTATTTCTGTAACAGTTGTAACAACAATCTGTTTTGCTCAGCAGTCAAGTTTGGATTGACATTAAGATATTTTCCTGGTTCTATTTCAAGAGGACTGTTGTTAATACTTGGAGTGGTCTTCATCTGCTCAAGGCTCAAATCTTCTACAACATCCTCCTCCCCGAGTCTTCAATGGAAGTAACAAAAAGTGAATTACTAATAAAACCACTTATGATATCATCTTCTGTTTCATTCTTAAAGTACTGTGCCTTCCCGAGGGTGAGAAGTGGTTGTGAGTGATCTGACTCGGGTTCAAATTCATCCCACAAGGGATTTCCTGAATCCATATCTGGTTTTTTTGGGGGATAAAGGCTAAGATTCTTGGTGGCTTGGCCATCATAAATCATCATAGACCTAGACCTGCATCCTATGAATGCATCTGCAATGGCTAGCCACGACCTTCCTAAGATTAAAGGATGCCCCCCCAGGTTTGATTTAGTTTGTAAAATAAGGAAGTCAGCAGGATATCACCAAGAATCTACTGTAATCACTATGTCTTCTATCATCCCCTTGGGTTTGACACGAGACCTATCTGCTAATTCCAACATTGTAGGTGTGTGTCTTAGTCCATGTAATCCTAAGGTGATGAAGAGTTCTTTCGTCATTACATTAATGGTTGCCCCTAAATCAATCAATGTATTGGTAATGGGCTTTCCATCGATGTAAACAGTGACAATAGGATTCCCTGGATCATTGTATTTGGTTAAAAGGGGCTAATCAATCATCAACTCGGACAACTTTCCCATCACATGAATAGTAGCAGGGTCCTTAGGCTTCCTTCCAGGTTTTTTAACACACAGATCCCTTATTGTTTTTGCATAAACAGACACATCTCTGATAGCCTGTAGTAGAGGAATCCGTATGTGTAAGTTTTTCAACTCCTTGAGAAAATCTGATTCCAGGTGTGAAGTCATACCAGTTCTGCTAGCCTTCGAGGATATGGAGGGTATTTAGTTGTTATAGTCAAATCGGTTGTTACAGGTGTATCAAATTTACTTGAACTGGTTGTTACAGGTACAATAGTCCCTTTCGAATCAACTGTTACAGGTGTGACAACAACTTCAAAATCTGTAGAACCCCCCCTGGGTGACTCACATTCTTCTTCGGTTATAACATTATAGAGTTTTGAGTTAACAACATTCCCTGAACGAAGATGGATTTCATTATACCCAACAGGAGTGATACAATAAGTCTGAAAGGTAGTCGAGGGTTCAATGTTCTAGGTTGCCTTATTGTTTGGGTTAGGGTTAGGTTGCACAGGTAATTAGGGTCGTATAGAAGGTGTAGCAACAGGTGTTTGAAGAGGTGGTAGCTGCAACTGTTGTTGTACTAGTATTACAAGAGGAACTGGTCCTAGGGAATTTCCTCTCCAATTTTGAGTCCAAGGATATGGTTGCGATGGAGGGCATTGGAAAGGTGATGAGGGAGACCACTGATTCCAAGGTGAAGGATATTGTGCTTGAGGAGGGGAAGAGTACTGCCATGGAAATTGTCGAACATTATGTGTATTATTCCATAAATTGAAAGAAGAGAAGTCTTGAGGCATACCCGGGGGTCATGATTTCCATGGTTTCCTAGATCCAATGAAGTAGGAAGACTGAACCTCCTCGCTTGATTCCTTAACCATGAATTTCAATCTGGGAAGCTCCGGGCAATGACCTGTGGAGTGCTCTAGATAAAAAAATTTGCATAGGCCAATGTTCTTTACCCTACATTCCTTTCGGGAATGCTTATCTTTACATATCGGGCAGAACACAGCTAAAGCTGCATCAACCTCGTCCTATGCGTTCTTTACTTGTGTTGTCGTTATTTGGGCAGACATGGTATTGAGAATATCGGTTTTAAGATTCTCTAACAAGTTTCTAATTTCTGCCCTAGTCACACCACCATTTACAGATTTCTGTATCCAAGCAGAGGCATCTCGTACCATGCTTCTCCCCTTCGATGATCCTCTAGAGCATCTCAAACAAAGCTTTACTATCTCGGGAAATGGTTCCTGAGATATGTCGCCCTTCCCTAGTAGATTCAGGGTATCCAGGAAATCATCTCTCATTCCCCTTATGAATATGGTCTTCAAGATTTCTTGATTTAAGTCACTATGTTTAAACCTCTGTAAATTGTAATGGGATCGCTCCACATATTCCTCCAAGCTTTCTTCCTCCTTTTGTGCCATCCTAAATATTTCTTCCCTCAAATCCCTGGTTATGAAATAATCCTGATACTTAGATAGAAATGTCTCTTTCATGTCGCTCAACATCCGAATGGTGGCAGAGTCTAATCCCATGAACCATCTCAATGCTGCTCCTTTTAGAGTAGTAGGGACTAATTTCAACTTCTGAGCATCTGAAACATATTCATAGCTCCTACACAAGACATCAATTTCAAACAAGAAGGTGTAAGGGTCTTCTACAGTCATCCCTTGAAAAGATGGGAGAGATGGCAAATGAATATTTTACATGGGAGCCTCGCCTCTGATATCCCCTATTGGAAACTCAAAGGTGGTAATGGTGGCATTTGTTTTAGTGTTATTGTCATTGTTGTCCCCCATTGTTAATCCTCCTAATCCTTGTTGTGATAGGTATTCTTCAGACCATTTTGGTTACTGTCTTGTGGGTGAAGATTTGTTAATCGATAGCTCAGGCTGCTTCGGGGCTAGCTGTTTCACTATGCTACCTAAATCAAGATATTGATAAGTCAATGAATGATTTTCCCTCTTAGGCTCCTAGTGTTTCCCACCGATTTCCCCTTGACCCTCAGTCATAAGGTCCTGATCACTAGCCTTCCACTGTTGCTTTTGATTTGGATGCTTATTTTTGGGAGTGGTTACATTAGTTTTATGATGATACGGTCCAAAGACAGAGGAACCGGATGCTTATGTTCTTATTATGGGAGTAACAATTTTTTGTGGCCCTATTTTCCTTGCGTCCCTATAAGAATTTGATTGTTCTTTTTCTGCTTTTGAGATCAACTCATGAATAAATGTTTTCCTCCCCAAATCTGTGCTCTTCTTATTTCTTTTATGACCCATTTTTCCTGTGATTTATTAGAGTGGTTGTATTTTGAGATTTCTATTATTCCTACATTTTACACATGGACCCTATGCATATTTATTCAAGCCCTAAGTGTCTCATCTTATACAGTGGTGAGCCCACTCAAGTATATTAGAGCGATGTGCATGTTCTTACCTCTCATCTTACCACCCAACACTTGTAAAGCTAAGAACACATTTAAAGAATCAAGGAATTCACACAACCTAAGTGTCCTAGTGACCATAGGGGTGAGCCCGCCCAGGTATATTAGAGCGATGTGCAGGTTCTTACCTCTCATCTTACCGCCCAACACCTGTGCACTAGAAACACTCTATTAACAAAACACACTTGGTTGATTGCATCGTCGACTACCTTCCCTGGAAACGACGCCAAAATGTTGAGTTGATTTAATCACTGTTAATATGACTGAATCACAAACATTAATTGTAAACCTAGGGTAGGCATGTTTATTTCAAAGGAGTATGCACTATATGTGCCGATACACTTTAACCAAGAGTAAAATTAAAAGACAAAATAAATGTCGCTGAATTTAATTGCAGAAAGTAACAATCATGCAGAAAGAAAAAACATTCTACATAAATGAAACCACAATTCATGTTACCAAGGAAAAGGCACGCCACACACCACACCACTAACTAAGCCGACTAGCCGAACTTTATGTTCAAATCAATCCTATGTGACAACATATCAGAAATTTGGAAACAGAAGTAAACCCATTCATCAAATTACATGGCGACAAAAATAATTTCACACTTACTGAAAGGAACAATAATTAATCTACCACTATGCTATTGTTGCTACTACAGTCCCTGCTAAAGAGGAGGGCCCTTCCTTCTTAGCAGGGTGCAGGGGTGAGATGCGAATTAGTAAAGTATCAACACCGCGTCTGTAAAAACATCAGCAACGTTGTTCTTTGTATTAAAATGATTATGAGTTACAGGAGAAAAATAATGATACTTTCTGTCCCGTTTACATGGAATTGAGTCCTCTTTATAAGATTAAATGTAAAAAATAAGAAACAGATCAGTCATGAGAATCTCACAATTCTCATGCTAATCAATATCGAGAGGAAATAGAAATCATTACAGCAGGTTCTAAATACAAGGCCTATTATTGTTACATCATTTCTCAAAATCACAACTGCCTTGAATCCTTAGACGCACATAGATAATACAATCTTTACGACATCTATCTTGTGGAATAGTACCCATGGTCCTAGATAGTTGCGGTGTAGTCAACGTCCCATGGTGTAACAACAATTCGAGGTGTAACAACAATGCTTGAGGTGTAACAACAATGCTTGAGGTGTAACAACAACTCAGGGTGTAACAACAATGGTTTGAAACAACAAGTACTCAAAAACCCCTTTGTAAATTATCACATCGATGTTCATCCTTTGGTTGTAGACTTTAGAGCATCACCTGAAAGAAATAGAGCCAGATAACTTTTTCCATAATTGCCTCGGTTAGTCATAAAAAATATATCACCTCATTCATATTTAACAAAAATGCCAAAATAATATGTCAGAACAAAAATGGATTCTTATAACCAGGAAAAAGGTAATTATGATATAAAGTCCACGGGTTTAGAGGTGAAATGGCCAAGGATGGGGGGGAAAAGGTGTCCAAAATATGCACAAAACCTGCACCCAACAACATCTTCAATAACTTTTAATGTGGTCTTTGAATCTACAATGATGTAATTAATCTTCCTACGGAGATCTACATTTCCAAGCAAGCAAAAACCTTGTCACAATATCCTCATCAACAATCATAGCAATGATTGCAGAATTAGGAGGAAATCATAGCTTTTCCAACCATTGCAAAAGAAACTCAAGCCAACTCAAATATAAATCTCCTCCTCTGGTAATATTACACGATTGCAAACAAATCTAAAATACTAACTTTGAAAATTGATCTGGTATCACCTAAGATGTTGCTCGTCCAATCTAATCAAACCTTTGCATGATCACACAGTATAGAACCCACGATTTCTTCAATTAGTGCCCAAGCTATCCAACATGAGCCTATGATCTCCTCTCCTTGCACAATTGCGAACCAAATGATCCACAATATATGTTCGTCGTCTTTCCCGTTGTCTGCGACGCTGAGAAGCAACACGGTCTCCTGCTTCTCCAACACGTACTTCACTAGTACTTCCGAGGAGACAAATACTATTACGAAGTCTGTTGCTCGCTTTCCATTTGTCTTGACAAGCTGGTAGATCTCCTGTGTGTCGAATCTCCGTGCTCATCCATTCAAGCCTACTGAAGGTGAAAACCTCATAAGAAAATTTGCGCCACAACTTTTATCAACAAGAATAACCTTAAATTTGATGTCGATTGGGAGGAGATCAACGTTGAAGGAACTAGAGTGAAAATAGACTTGCCACAGTAAAAATCTCCTGCTATTGTGCAAAAAAAAGGTGGAAAAAAATTGTAGATTACAAGCTTCAAATTTCGTTTTCTATTACAAAAATCTATATATAAATGCTCTCAAGTTCCACAAACAAGAAATTTTTGTGGAGGAAAATCACCCGACCAAGCTCAAACCCTTTCCCTTTGTTGCTTCCTGAGAATTCACTGACAATAACATCTCTCTCAATGAAGCTAATTGGGCATAAAAGAGGGTGATTCACAACGCAATGCTTCAAGTCCTCCATTCTCTGTTACTTTGGGCCACTAAATTATTTAGTCTAAAATATACAAATCCCAACGACTCATTTAACATGCAAAGCTAGACTACTTAATACACTTGTCCACTCGGTAATGACACATGTTGATCGTGTCATTGCATCCCCATGACATTTTCCATTGTGCAGTCTGTCATGATATATGCACGCTTGACATGTCTTTGTTTTAAATGGGTAATGACAACAATTGGTGCGTCACTTGTGTCCTTGGCTTCCATCCATTGGCTTTTGCACCATACAATTTTTCCACTGGAATTTGATGTCATCGACATGGGATAAGGGATAGTTTTGGGTGTCAAAATTTAAAATCATTGGAATCGGGGAGAAGATATGAGAAATTTTAAAGTTCCAACAAAAATGGGGGCCGAAAGATGGTGAAATCACCTTTTTCAACGATTTTTCTTATGTAAACATCACCATTTTCCATTTACCACATAGTAAATACTGCATTAATCAGTAATTACAATGAAATCTGTCAAACTTTAATGTAAAAATCATTAAGGAATAAATGCCAAAATCAAGTGGAGAGTTTAATCTAAAGTGATTTCAGAGTTCACAAAGTAGTATCCAAAACTGTTTTCAAATACTCTAAAAGGTTTTTTATGTACACATGTCAACCTATGGATGATTATGGAGGAAATCCTTTTCCTTATTCACTGTGCTCTTTTCCTTTTTAAAAACATTTTGATTGTCCAATTGTCGCACATATCCACTATTGGATATTTTGTAAGCATAAATGATCTTATATAGGTTGAATGTTTTTTTTTTCTCTTTAATGAATCGCCATTGGAGCATAAGATCTCTGCAATACCTATTCAATTTATTTTTCGAAATGAATTACACCCAATGAATCTCACCAAATGAGCACCATTAGATCTTTGAAAGTTCGATAACCATGCTAACTAATGATTACTTCTCCCTTCAAAATGATTTGATTAAGAATATTAGTTTTGTTGTGCTAAAATTCCTTTTCAAAATATATTAAATATATTTTAGGATTCATGAGATTGTTTGCAAGTATAAAACATGAATTTTGAGTGTTTTTATGTAATTTTTATCTGTAAATTAAGATAAACAAATGACTGAACAATAACATATAACAGACATAAACATCACCATAAACAATATCACAACAACACATGATAAAGGAGTTCACCCCTCTTGGGTGACGTCTCCTTGGTCTAGCTTCCAATGGCTTGACACTCTCTATTATGCTCAAAAGTGTGAATACATCAGTTAACAATGCTCAAAATGCTCTAAAACCTATCCCAATGGATCTAGAATGCCGAAAAATGCCTATGTAGCCTCTTTCTGCTCTTGATTTGGTCAAAAATTGAAGAAGTTATGGCCTTCCCCAATATTCTGCTAATTGCACTACAAATGCTCCAAAATTCGGCTTCATCCTACAATTTCGCCCTAGAAATGCACTAACGGAGTGACGATTTCTCCAAAAACTAGGCGAAATTGTCAGACAGTTTAAATGCCTGCTAACGCCTATGTACCAAAAATCATGGACACGTGGGGGGCCATGTGCTTGGGGCTAAGGCCAACGACCCACCCCTGTCGGTCGGGCCCCCACTCCTCCTCCACCGATGATCGTGTGAGGTGGTATAACTATGAGCTAGCCCCATGCGCGCTGGTTCGTTTCCCCAAACAACACAAACTTAAATTTCAAATAGAACTCGTGGTCCATACATGTTAAGAACTACCACCGTGATGTATTGGTAATTGGCAATGTTGTGTGTTAGGAGGTTGCGTGTTCGACCCCAGCTGCCTCTGCCCGGACTATGACCAAAATTTTGGTGGCCTCCCGGGTTACCACATGGCGGCCTCCGGCAAGGCCACGTGTCAGCTCGTGGTTGGCTACCATTTCAACCAATGAAAAACAAGAAATTTCAACCAATACAAAGAAGCCACTTGTCACATTGTGATTCACCAAGGATCTCATTGACGAAGTCAACGACCACATACCCTGCCCAGTCAGCGCTATGTCAGCAGTACGGACTACTGACTGGGCTGTCCATTTTTTTGAAAATTTGCCTGTTTGGGAAAGTGAATAAAACTCGTTTATGAATTCATATAGAGTCCATTTTGTGCAAAACGAGTTGTGATGGATTCAGGATGACGAGAACTACACGGTCATCTAGGTTACACACCAATCCGACAATTTTGAATTTTGAGCTATTTTTGAGCACCTAATCATTCCTCCCCATTGGAAGCCTTTTTGACCCCAAAATATCACTTTCAGTTGTCCAACAGGTGAGGGTACAATTCCCTCACCTTTCCAATCTCGATCCATTTGGCCTTTGAAGGATTTGTTCCCTTGAGCCCCACTCGAAGGTAATCCACATTCCCTCGTTTTGAAGACCTTGTTCTTCTATCAAGAATGGTGTCTTGTTGTAGTTCATCAAGGTATTCAGGAGAAAAATCCTCTATGGAAGGAATTTGGACATTTTCTCCTTGATCTTCAATCAACGGAGGCTCATACAACCTTAAGTTCTCAACATTAACAACAACATAAATTTGCATATATGAAGGCAAATCCAACCTAAAGGCATTGTTACCAATCTTTTCCAAAATTATGAATGGACCATATCTAATTGGTTTTAGCTTTTACCTTCTCCTTGGAGCCTTTCTTTGTTAATGTGAAGCCAAACTTCATCATCGACTTGGAACTTGTGATCTACAAGATTCTTGTCATTCCTTGCTTTGTACTTTCCTTGGCTCTTTTGAAGTTGTTCTTGAACTATTTGGTGTACTAATTGGATTTGTTCAATGAACCTTCTTGCTTTGTCTATATCACTATGACCATCAATAGCAACATCTTTTCCAAAAATGAAATCCAAAGGAGATTTAAGCAAGTATCCCAAACATGCTTCAAATGGCGATGTTTGAGTTGAAGAGTGTTTGGCTCAATTGTAAGCATGATGAATATAGTGAAAATGTTCATAACACAACTTGGGATGCTTGTTGCAATACCCAAGAAGAAGATGTATCACTGTCCTGTTCACCCACCTCTGTTTGACCATCTGTTTGCGGATGAAATGTTGTACTCTTTTTCAATTTGATGTCCATGAATCCCCACAAGCTTGACCAAAAATCCCCAACAAAGCGAGAATCTCGATCACTAACAATGGATGTGGATAATCCAAAATGCACCCATACATTCTGAAAGAATAATTGAGAAATTTGTTCAACTGTAACTTGATTTTTACATGGCATCAAAATACACATTTTCTTGAACATATCCACAACTACATACAAATAATCGTGACCTCTTTTTGATAATGGAAGACCTCCTACAAAATCCATAGAAACACTCTCCCACAGTCGTGAAGGAACCGGAAGTGGTGTGTACAATCCTAACTTCCTATTGCTAGGCTTACTGACTGCACATAATGAACATCCTTTAATAAAACGTGACACACTTTCAAGCATATGAGGCCAATAAAAATACCTTTGTAGATGTGCCACCATCTTACTTACACCGAAATGACCAACAATAAGAGAAGTATGTGCCTCTCTTATGATGTTGACTCTTTCTCCCCGTGGAATACAAAGCTTGCCAAGATGGTACAACAAGTTATCATGCAAATGATAATCCAATTCCTCTACTTGGTTACCTTGACTCAAGCTTGCATAAACATCCTGAAAGTCATTGTCTAATGCATATTGCTCAATATAACTTTCATGCAAAACATAATTATGCTTGAGTAAAGTAGTTGCACTAATAATAGGCCTAGAAAGCATATCAACAACTTTATTGTAGATACCTTTCTTATACCTTATTACCAAGTGGAATTGTTGAAGAAAACCCATCCATCAGAAGTGCCTTGATTGCTGCAACTTTGATTGAGATTGAAAGTATTGCAATGGTTGATGATCAATGTGAATGATTGTTTCCTTACCCATCAAGTAATGTTTCCACTTTTTCACACTTTGCACCAATGCATACAATTCCTTGTCATATGTAGGATAATTAATCACTGCACCACTGAAAGTTTCCGAATGAAAACATATAGGCTTACCATGTTACATGAGGGTTGCACCCATGGCGTAGTCACTAGCATCAATTTGAATCTCAAATGAATGTTTCAAGACTGGAAGTGAAAGTACTAGAGCTGAACTGATCTTTTCCTTCAATGCATCAAAGACCTTTTGCTATTTGCCTCCCCATTGAAAAACCTTTTTCACACTTGTCAATGCATGCAAAGGAGCTGCTATAGAAGAAACATTAGCAATGAATTTCCTCCAATATTGGGTTGCTCCCAAAAACTTCTTACCTCAGTAACTGTCTTGGGCCTTGGCCAATTCAAAATGACATCAACCTTGGAGGGATCTATTTTTAACTCACCTCCTCCAACAATATGACCCAAGTAAACTAAAGAAGTTTTTCCAAACTCACACTTTGACATCTTTAAATACAATTGTTCTTTCTTTAAGACATCAAGTACATTTCTAACATGCATGGCATGTTCATCACAAAATTTACTGAAAATTAAGATTTCATCTAAGTAGACTATAACAAACTCATCAAGAAATGGCCTCAACACATCATTCATCACATGCATGAAGGCAATAAGAGCATTACATAAACCAAAAGGCATAACTAGCCATTCAAACAAACCTTGTTTTGGTTTGAATGTTGTCTTCCAAATGTCTCCTTCAACAATTCTAATTTGATGGTAGCCACTCCTTAAGGCCAACTTAGTAAAATACTTGGCATCTTTCAACTGATCAAGTAAATCACCTATTCTAGGTAGTGGTTAACTGTTATTTACCGTAATCTTGTTTCATGCATGGAAGTCCACACACATGCGCCATGTTCCATCCTTCTTTGGCACCAAAAAGATAGGTAAACCACATGGCGAAGAAGATGGCCTGATGATCCCTTTATCCAACAACTCTTGAATTTTCTTTTTAATTTCTACACTTTCCATCACTGACATCCTGTACATGCCAATGCTAGGAAGAGGACTATCTTGCTACAACTGTATCTCATGTTGGATTCCTCTCTTGGTAGGCAATCCTTTTGGTTCCTGAAACATCTCATCATATTGGTTAACTACATCAACCAATTCAGATTTCAATCTTGAATCACAACCTTTAAAAGCTTCATTATCAACATCATTCTTGGGTTTAATCATTAGAAGAACAGAAATCTTGCTTGAATTCACTATTCTTTTCATCTGCCCCGCATTAACAAGTGAAAGATTTAGTTTCTTGCTATGAGCTCTCACAATATATTTTACTCCATCTTTGAACAAATGGTATTTGTTTTCATGTCTATGGAAGATAGCTTTTCTGTCATAGAGATACGGGCTGCCTAAAACTATACCACATATATCTAATGTCACAACATCAAGCTCCACTTCATCTGTGAAATTTGCAGTAATGCCAAATTTCAGTTTACACTTTCTAGTTACCTGCAATTGTGCATTGTCACACACCCATCAAAGTGGATATGGTTTATGATGTGGAATGATTTCCAATTTTAAACTTTTGACAATATTTTCAGAGATAAGATTTGCTTGAGAGCCACTATCGAAAAGTGCATCAATTTTGCTATGTTTTGAAATCACCCTTACGTGAAAATTTTTTATCCTCTTCTTTCCATTTGGAGTTTCATTGTGTGAATTTGATGTACTAGTGCTAGCAATGGATTCTTTTCCCTTCATACCCATGGATGTAATTTTAGTTTCATCGCCTGAATCGGATACCAAATCCTGTTGAGTGGTTGCAGTTGTCTTTTGTTTTCCCTTGTTGTTGAATTTCTTTGGTTTCATTTCGAGATGAAGCTTCTAACAATGAGCTTCATCGTGAACCTCTTTGGAACAATGTTTGCATGTTAATTTCTCTCCTTCCTTCTTAGTAGATGCATTTTTCTTTCCCTTCCCTTTGAAACCCTTTTCTTTTCCTTTACCCTTAAATAGGTTTTTACTACCCTCTTCTGGAGTGTTTTTCCCTCTTGCCTCAAGATGAGTGGCTTGCACACACACCTCATCTAGATTATTGGGATTAAACATAAGGATAATATGCCTAAGGTAACTGTGTAAACCCCCTATGTACTTCAGCAATGTGTCTTGTGATTGCAAATCTACACCTAACATTAGAGATATTTTTCTAAATTCTTGGGTGTAATCTTGCACATTTTGACCTTTAAGTTGTCTAAAGTTTTGCTAATTCATGATGACTTTCTGCATATAATCTAGAGGGTAGAATTGTCTTTTAATTGCAACAATGAAATCAGACCAAGAAATTGAGATCTTACTGTGTTTTTTTATCTCCTCTTGTGTCTTTGATTCCCACCATACTAGTGTTGCACCCTCCATTCTCAAGGAAGCTAATTGAATCTTTATGTCATCCTCTTGAAGGTTTTGAATTCTGCAATAGACCTCCAACTGACGAATCCAATTATCAAGCTTCTTTGCATTCACTTCACCATTATACATGGGCAGTTCAAATTTAACATCAAGTTTTAATAAGGGTGATTTACCAGTTCCTTTTGAGGTATGTTGATGAGTATGAGTAAGGGTTGTGTTAGTGGAAGAGGGTGAAGATGTTTGTGAAGAAGAAGATGAAGAATATGGTGGAGAGGGTGGAGGTTTATCTCCATTTCCATTACCTCCTCCTCTTGAAGAACCTTCTCCTTTGGGAGGTTTGGAGATTTCACCCTGCAGTATGGTATTCCTCTCTTCATAGAGGACCTTCACCATCTCTGTCATATCAAAGAAAGCCTTCCTGAAGACCTTCTCATCCTCTGTCATGTTTGTAGGCTCTCCTTCTTGAGACATGCTCATTGGATCCTCAACTGCAACTTGAGGAAGAATTGGTGGTGGAGATTGTGGCAACCTTGCCCTTCTTCCCTTTGAACCAACTTTAGGGCTTTCAACCAGTTTCCCTTCTCCTCTTTTGAGTTTTAACTTTGTAAGCATGCCATAAATTTGAAAAACAGTTAAATCCTTCTTGCACAAATAAAACCAAGAGCTCTCATACCAAACTTGATCTGATTAAGAAGATTAGTTTTGTTGTGCTAAAATTCCTTTTCAGATTATACTAAATATGCTTGAGGATTCATGATATTGTTTTGCAAGTATAAAACATGAGTTTTGAGTGTTTTTATGTAATTTTTATGTGCAAATTAACATAAACAAATGATTGAACAACAACATATAACAGACATAAACATCACCATAAATAGTATCACAACAACACATGATAAAGGAGTTCACCCCTCTTGGGCTACGTCTCCTTGGTCCAACTTCCAATGGCTTGGCCCTCTCTATTATGCTCAAAAGTGTGAATACATCAGTTTACAATGCTTAGAATGCTCTGAAACCTGTTCCAATGGCTCCAGAATGCCCAAAAATGCTTGTGTAGCCTCTTTCTGCTCCCGATTTGGTAAAAAACTGAAGAAGTTATGGCCTTTCCCAATCTTCTAATAATCGCACCGCAAATTCCCCAAAATCCAGCATCATCCTACAATTTCGCCCTAGAAATGCGTTAACAGAGTGACAATTTTTCTGAAAACCAAGCGAAATTGTCGGACAGTTTAAATGCCCGCTAATGCCTATGTACCGAAAATCACAGACATTTGGGGGCCACGTGCCCGGGGCTAAGGCCAACGGCCCACCGCCGCCGGCCGACCCCCGACTCCTCCTCCGCCGGTGGTCGTGTGAGGTGGTATAACCATGGGCTGGCCCATTTCCCCAAACAACACGGACTTAAATTTCAAATAGAACTCACGATCCATAAATGTTAAGAACTATCATCACGGTGTATTTGTAATTGGATATGTTGTGTGTTGGGAGGTCACAGGTTCGACCCTCCTTGCCTTTGCCTAGACTATATCAAAATTTTGGTGGCCTCCTGGGCTACCACGTGGCGGCCTCTGGTTGGGCCACGTGTCAGCCCGTGGTTGGCCACCATTCCAACCAATGAAAAACGTGGAATTTCAACCAATACAAAGAAGCCACTTGTCACATTGTGATTCGCCGAGGAGCCCATTGACCAAGTCAACGATCACATACCCTGCCCAGTCAGCGCCATGTCAGCAGTATGGACCGCTAACTGGACTATCCATTTTTTTGAAAATTCGCATGTTTGGGAAAGTGAACAAAACTCGTTTGTGAAGTCATACGGAGTCCGTTTCATGCAAAACGAGTTGCGATGGATTCAAGATGACGAGAACTATGCGGTCATCTAGGTTCCACACCAATTTGACAACTTTGAATTTTGAGCTATTTTTTGAGCACCTGATCACAAAAGGAAATATACATTGTTAAAATGCATCTACAATTGATGCACCATCAGATCACCATCAAATGCAAAAAATTTAAATGAAAAGGTTAATGTTTTATTCTAAATGAAACTACATCATAATTAATAAATAAAAAAATAAAAAATAAAAATTGATACCTTGAGTAGATTTTCATCAATATTAAAATAAAATAAGCTTTACCTAAATGCATGTAAATGTGAATGGATATCATGTAAATAATATAACTATGCTATTGTGACAACAAATCAGAAACAAAATGTTAGGAATACTTAACACTTTTTTCAATCCAAAAGCTTTAAGATAGGTAACACTATACAAAGTTTTTTTTTTATGGAAGGATCAACTTATGTCCACTTGCCTTTTTGAGTGGAAACCTCCCAATGAACTAAACTCCAATACATGACGTCCTATAGGGAAGAATCAATCTTTTCTTATAGAGTGCTAGAAAATCCTAATTATAACCACACATTAGCTACTTTGTGGGCTTTCTTTTAAGAGACCGCATTACATTTGTTCTACATGAACTACCTGGTGAGTCTTATTTAACAACAAAAAACATAGTGGACCTAGTCCATGTTGCGTTGAATGACCACAATTATTATTATTCTGGTGGGTCTTCACCCCCACATTACATCTCTAGGGAGGATCTCACCATTCCATCCCCATTTGAAAATCTTTTCCCTTAATGCTTGTGTTATGAATGTACAACAAACTAGGGCCCCATCTATGAGTGCTAACTACAATATTGAAGTATTCTACAAAACTAAGGTCTCATGTACAATTCCTGACCTCAACAATTAAGTAGTGCAAGAAACTCATCCTTAAAGCCAAGTCCCATGTTGAAGTGCTCATGTTGACTCCCCACTAAAGACACCTAAATGTGACAAATTGTTGAGTAGTATGCTCCAAATGCACACCACAATCATGTGGATCCAAATAAATATAACCATTCATCTCATAGAGATCATCCACATAGTTGCAAAAGGTTGATTGTGGATTTGGAAGGAGCACTACCTTTAGAAATTATTCAAGTTGAAAATTGGTAGTCATAGCTTGCTTTTGACATCCCTCAATGATATTCTATATATAGTGTGGAGTAAAGTCATCAAAGGGAAAGTGAAAATGACTATTGTCCATATACAAGTCATCACAAGCTTCCTCTAAATCACACTAGACATTGATGTCTCCTCTGTACCCTCTTTTAATTAATGTATATATCTTGCCTTGGCCAACTTGTCATGGACATTTTTAGTGCATTAGAAAAGGACAAGTGTCAACATGTTATTGGAAAAAAATGAATGACCAACACAATATAATAGAAATTGAATGGATCTTATCATTGTGGGAAAATTTGAACTAGGAATCATCCACTTCTATCAAAGGAATGTCTTGTAGTGTGATTATTATCACTATTTGTCATACTTTTTAATAAAAAGATTGTATAGTGTAGTGTGAAAAAACAATGTGTTTGTATATTGAATGATCCAGATTTAAACAGGAACGCAACAAATTACAAAGATAATCATAAACATAGAGATGCAGCGGAAATAATACATCATTTCATTAATGTAAAATATTGAAATATGCTTACAAACAACAATGGAAATAAACCAGCTAGGGCGATGGTAGCTTATCTCTGAGAAGAGATGTGACAGCTACATGCCTCTCAACTGTGTTACAATGAGGCTCGAAGGCCTATTTATTGTTGAGAAACAATGGAAAACCCTAAACATCCAAAAACCTAACCCTAGAAGATGAAATGTCAAATTGTGGGCCCCGTTTGGGTAAATTGGTACATCAACTTCCTGGGGTCGTAACTTTGGCATACGATCTCCGTTTGACGCGCACAATATCTCATTAGAAATATCTATCCGAGAACTACAACTTTGGGAAGAGAAACATCAGTCCATCGACCCATGTTGCTCCCAGTTTTCCCAAAAAATATCGTTTAGGGCCTCAAAATGGCTCCAGAAGTTCAGGACCTGAAAAACTGCTAAAAATAGTAAACTAGGCTACAATTAAGGAAACTGAAAAGCTGAAAGAAACAATGGTGAGGGTCCAAGTGGACTTGGCAAGTGGCCACCAATATCCACCTGGATCCTTCCTCCCCCCTCAAGAAGCAATGGTCCCCATTGCGTTGAGTTCCTCCATGAGATGAGGAAACTTCTGCTGAACTTGGTCCCTGGTGAGCCACTTGCCC
This sequence comes from Pinus tabuliformis, assembly GCA_031772625.1. Classification (NCBI taxonomy): domain Eukaryota; kingdom Viridiplantae; phylum Streptophyta; class Pinopsida; order Pinales; family Pinaceae; genus Pinus; species Pinus tabuliformis. The sequence continues at coordinate 707,130,402 of CM062817.1, read as the reverse complement.
TGGTGAAGGAGTTGGCCTGCTTTGATAACTCAATACAATTGGATATTTTGTTGGCAAGTGTGCTTGATCTGTGTGTCCATGATCCGATCAGTTGCAGCTTGTTCCATGCAATCTGGATTTAACTCTGTGGGTGTGAGTTGTTCTGCAATGTCGGATGTGTCTAGTAATGGTGGAAAGTATGGCCGAAGGTGGTCCACATTGAACACTGGGTGCAGGCCAAGGAATGGGGGAATGCTGAGCTCAAATGCATTATCTCCCACAGCCTTGGTAATGGTGTAAGGACCATATCGGAGTGGTTTGAGTTTCCGATAGGCTCCGGTAAGGCATTCCTTTTGCAAATGCAACTAGACTTTGTTGCCCACCTGAAACTTGTGTGGCACTCGATGTTGATCATGTCACTACTTGTACTTGGCATTTGATTTCTCCATAATGTCATGGACCTGCTGGCGAATATGTTGGATGTGCTCAATGAAGCTGTTTTCCTTATCTGTTTCGGACTGGACATGAGCCAAATTTGCATGAGTAGCTGCGAATGACATGGCCACATCAATGGGACATAGTGGCTGGAATCCCAAGCCCACCTGAAAAGGGGTGTGGCCAGTCGAGCTGTGGAGAGCCCGGTTGTAGCTGTGTTGAACATATGGGAGGCTCTCGTCCCATGTGCGTGGATGCTTTGAGTTGTACATGCGTAGAATGTGTACGATCATCCTGTTGACAACCTCCGTCTGGCCATCAGTTTGAGGATGGAAGGCTATGGACTTAGTGAGTTTGGTGTCAAGCATCGACCAAAGACTGGACCAAAATGTGCTGAGGAACCTACTGTCCCAATCTAAGATGATAGATTGTGGGATCCAAAAGTGTACCCACACTCGTTCAAAGAAGAGTTTAGCAGTGGCTTCTGCTGTGATATTCTTCTTGCAGGCAGCCATAATGGCCATCTTCGAGAACCTGCCGACAACCACAAAAACACAATCGTTTCCAAGCTTAGTGGAAGGAAGGCCTGACATGTAATCCATGGAGATGGATTCCCAAGGTCAACTAGGGGTAGGCAGCGGGGTATAGAGACCTTGCTTCTTGATGGTTGGTTTGGTAATGGCACAGGCAGTGCATGATCTGATGTGCTTCCCGACATCCTGTCGAAGATTCGGCCAATAGAAATACTTCTGTAATATTGCCACTGTTTTCTCGACCCCGAAATGTCCCGTAGCCCAACTGTAGTGTGATTCCCAAATCATCTTGGCACGCTCGCTTGAAGGAACACAAAGGTGACCCAGGTGGCATAACAGGGCATCTTGGAGGTGAAAATCTGGAACATGCTGACCCTCTAAGAGTGTCTGGTATGTGTGGTTGAATTCTGGGTCGCTTTTATAGAGAAGTGGCCAATCAGAAGTCTCATGCCCACAAGAGTTGAGCACAGTGGTTAACGCCATGATTGGTGGTCGACTGAGGAAATTTGCAACATTATTGGTGCTACCCTTCTTATACTTGATATTTAAATGGAACTTTTGCAGGTATGTGGACCACTTCTGATGGCGATCATTCTACAATTTCCCTTGGGTTTGTATGAACTACAGGGGTCAGTGGTCTGTCTGGATGACCGTTTCCTTCCCCAAAATGTAATGCTTCCATTGTCGGCAGGCCTGCATAATGGACTACATCTCTTTGTCATAAGTGGGATACTTCCAGACTGTGTCTAAAAGTGTCTCACTGTGATATGCCACTAGATGCCTGTGTTGAGTAAGGACTGCCCCAATAGCATAGTCAGAGGCATCTATCTCGACCTCAAATGGTTGTTGCAAGTCTGGTAATGCGAGCATTGGTACCGTGCAGAGGCGGTCTTTCAACTCTGTGAATGCCTTCTGTTGAGATTCAGACCAAAAGAAGTTTGCTTTCGCTCCTCCCTTGGTGACTTGACTCAAGGGCCAAGTGATATGAGAAAATCCCAACACGATCCTACAGTAGAAGTTGGCAAGACCTAGAAAGATGCGAAGCTTTGTCAGATTGGTTGAAGATGGCCAATCTCAAATGACTTGGATCTTGGATGGATCCACATGCACCCCCTGTTCATCAATAATGTATCCCAGATACTGAACCTGGGTCATGCCAAAAGTGCATTTCTCCAAATTGGCACATAACTTGTGTTTCCACAGTGTTTGGAGAACCTGTCGGATGTGGTGGAGGTGCTCTTCCCAACTCTGGCTGAAGATCAGGATGTCATCCAAGTATACCACTACAAATGAGTTGGTGAACGGCCGCAAGATGTCATCCATTAGCCTCATGAAGGTTGCAGGAGCATTCGTCAATCCGAAAGGCATAACCAACCATTCGAAAGGCCCTCCTTGGCTTTGGAGGCAGTCTTCCACACATCGGAGGGTTCAATTGGTACCTGGTGACATCCTAACTTCAAATCAATCTTGCTGAAATATTTTTCCCCCTTCAGTTGGTCCAAGAGGTCATCAATCCGTGGGATCAAGTACCTATTACGGACAATGATCTTGTTCAGTGCCCGATAGTCAATACAGAGTCTCCAAGTCCCATCCTTCTTTTGTACCAACATGATCGGGCTCCCACAGGGCGATGAACTTGGACGGATGTGACCTTTTTGTAGCAGCTCCTGAATCTGCCTCTTGATTTCATCATTCTCTAGAACAGAGTGCCGATAGATTGGTCCATTGGGCAGCAACGCACCTGGGGTCAGATCGATGGAGTGCTTGACCTAACAGTGTAGAGGAACCCCTGCGGGGGAGGTGAAGATGTTCTCATACTCCTCCACGACCTTGTCCATTTGTAGTTGTCGTGCGGAGGAGCCCTGTCTAGAGGTCGTGGCCACCGTCTTCTTCTTTCCTTGAGGGCGTATCATCAGGAAAACAAATTTCCCAGTTTTGGAAACAAGCTTACTACATTGTTTTGCAGTAATCAAAGAGATGGCGGTAGGCGGTGCTACCTTCAGTATCCTGTACAACTTATTTCCAAAAGTAACAATAACAGCACGGGGCCTTGATTCATACATAGCATGTCGCTTCCACAAGTATGGTTGTCCTAATAATACATCAAAAACTTCAAGGGGAGCAATGTCACATAATACCTCATCCGTGAAGGGCTTGATGTTGTATGGAAAGCAACACTACTGCCTCAAGCGAAGATCTCGTCCTTGGTGAAGCCACCCGATGGTGTACGGTTGTGGATATGCTGTGGTCAGTAAGCCTAGCCGCTTCACAACCTCTACCGAAATGAGGTTCTTTTGGCTCCTGCTGTCGACAATGAACTATAGCGGGGATCCCTTTACCTACATACGGGAGTGGAAGAGACGCTCCTCCTCCTCTGGATCTTCAGGTTTCTCCTTCTGGATCTTTGTGGTGGCAATGGTGGCATTGGGCTCCACATCGATAATCTGCTTCCCTTTGTCATTCCCCTTATCGAGTTCTAACTCAGAGTCAGAACATGCATCTGATTCTGAAACCTTTAGCTCAGCCACCAATGACTGCTTGGCCCAACACTCACTTGTGTTGTGAGTGGAGCTCTTATGGAACTCACACCACTTTCCTGTGTCCCTTTTCAGCTTCACGAAGATGTTCTTTGCTTTTAGCTTTGGCGGGTTGTCTTGGGCCACCTCGCCTTGCCTTTGTCCTTTGTTCTGCAGTTTGGGGGCACCTTTCCCTTGCCTCGGATTCGCAGATCCAAAGTCTCACTTCTTCTGTTTAAACTTTTGCTCGACCTTGACGGCATATCGGTATGCCATGCTGAGCGAGGGGATGTTCAGGAATTCTATTTCTTCCTGGATGTACTTGTGCAAGCAGCCGCAGTATTTGAGTACCAAATGCTGCTCCGAATCCTTGATACCCAACTTTGTGTGAAGGGTATGGAAAGTATTGGTAAACTCCAACACATCTTGGCCCCTTCCCTACCGTAGCGTGGTCCACTTTATGTATTGATCCTCATAGCTTCTGACAGGGTAGTACTGCTCCTTGATGGCATCTCGGAATGAATCCCAAGTGGGTGCGACTAAAAACAGTGAGACTGTACTTTCATCCTTCTATTCGCAGTAGGTTTCCCACCAGTCCTTGATGTGGGGGGCTGCTTTGAGAAGAGCGAAAATAATCTTTTCCCAACTGGAAAAATCATGAACAGAAAAATAACCCTCTAGCAGATTTAACCATTTATCGATGGCATTTGTGTCTATCTGACCCTCGAATATGGGGATTTCAAAATTAACTTGTACCTTAAACGGTGTGGCGTTTCCAGAGTAGCTGTTGGAAGCCGATGCGTCGCCCCTGGGTAGCCGCTAAAGGATCTGGGAAAAGTTGTCCATCATCGCGTTCCTTTGTCGCTCGAGGGCTTCTTTGAGCAAGATTTTGATAGGATCTCCTGCCCCCTCGTCTTTCTTTTCATCTGCCATGGGAGGCCATTGGGATTTGCGAGGCTAGTCTTGCAAAAGTTCGACCAGTTCAAGCCCTGACTCCTTATATCCCGACCTCATTGGGGACATGTAAAGAAAAACAGAGAAAAAGCAGACCGCTCTGATACCACTAATCCGGATTTAAACAGGAACACAACAAATTACAGAGATAACCATAAACACAGAGATGCAATGGAAATAATACTTCATTTCATTAATGTAAAATACTGAAATATGCTTACAAACATCAATGGAAATAAACCAGCTAGGGCGATGGTAGCTCATCTTTGAGAAGAGATGTGGGGGGTACATGCCTCTCAACTGTGTTACAATGAGGCTCGAAGGCCTATTTATTGTTGAGAAACAATGGGAAACCTTAAACATCCAAAAACCTAACCCTAGAAGATGAAACGCCAAATTGTGGGCCCCGTTTGGGTAAATTGGTACATCAACTTCCCGGGGTTGTAACTTTGGCATACGATCTCCATTTGACACGCACAGTATCTCGTTAGAAATATCTATCCGAGAACTACAACTTTGGGAAGAGCAACATTGGTCCGTGGACCCATGTTGCTCCCAGTTTTCCCAAAAAAACGTCGTTTAGGGCCTCAAAACGACTCCAAAAGTTCAGGACCCGAAAAACTGCTAAAAATAGTAAACTGGGCTACAATTAAGGAAACTGAAAAGCTAAAAGAAACAATAGTGAGGGTCCAAGTGGACTTGGCAGGTGGCCACCAATATCCACCTGGATCATTGAATGAAAATTAGATTGAACTATGAAGAATGTATTTGGACAAATAATAAAAATCAAAGTGGAATTAATAGATCAATATTTGATTGTTCTATATTGTAATTGCACCAAAGATTTTTTCCTGTGGCGTTGGGTTGCATAGACACTATCATCTCAGATAATAAGATGCATCCAGTTTCGTGTTCCTCCATCACAACCATTTTTTTACATGTGGCACTCTAAACAGTACTTGCCCTAGTTTTCTTCCAATGCCCTACAACTCGTCTTTCTATTACTAAACCCAAATCCTCGGACAAGGATCATCGCTCCACTGCTGGTGGGAGTCCCATGGTTCCGCTGGGGCTTCAAGCGCCAGCAAACTAAGATCGACATTAATGTTGGGGTTCTCGCCATGGCACTTTGAAGAGTGGAAACCTTGCGACTTGTAGCTTTGTTTGTGTTGCTATCCCTTCACCAACTTAAAATACACAACTTAAGATGAAGAACTTTGCTTCAAATGCAAATTCTTTTTGAAAAGATCTTTTGCTACCGAGTTCTTGAAAATCTTATGGCCTTGTATCTCAAACTTTTGTTTACGAGATTTGGATTACAAAAAGCAGGACTTGGAAATCAATGCTTTTCTTCAAAAACACTTCCTATGCCAAGCTCAAGCAAATCTTAGGGTCTTGCAACTCTAACCTTTGTCTACTCCTCCTTTCGCTTAATCGCCCTGAATTACAAAAAGTAGGACCAAAAACTTTGCTTCGAACACAACTTCTTTATCTTACCCAACTCTTCCATTGTCCACCCTATGGAAATCTTACAACTTACACCTCCAACCTTCGTATGTTCTTCTTTTCATTAAACTGACTTTAAGTACTCAACAAAAGCCAAGAAGCTTTTTAACGGACATGAGATCTCAACCACGCTGTTCCGCGCGTGAGCTCGTGAAAATCCTACTGGAAAATTTCGCAGATCTTATGCACATGCATTCAACCTTGAGCTTTGTTTATAAGATGATCATTTTCCCGAATCTTCTATTCATTACCTTTGCACCTTAAGAACCATTGCTAATTGTGCTTGTATGCAAAGTGTATACCCATAGATAGTGTAGCTGGCCAAGCCATTGACAAAATGTTGCCAGTATGTGATGATTTCAAGCTATGTGCAGGAACATAAATCTTGTCAGGAATTGTTTGACAAAATGCCGGAGCGAAATATGGTGTCTTGGATTTTGATGATAGGAGGTTATTCCCAGCATAGCTATGATGAGGCTGCTCTGGAGCTCTTCTATGAAAATACAAGTTGAAGGCATGATGCCAGACCAGTTCACTTTTTGCAGAGTGTATTGAAGGCTTGCATTAGCATCACAGCTCCTAAACAAGGCAAGAAATTCCATGCTCAGCTTGTCAGAGTTGGACTTGAGCAGAATATTTGTGCACGCAGTGCTCTTGTCGATATGTATGACGAATATTGGGTAGTTGGCAAAGCGCAACAAGTGTTTGACTATATGCATGAACAAAACCTAATATCTTGGAATCTAATGATGAAGGCCTAGGCATGACAGGGCACTTGGACGTGCTATGGAGCCTTTACGGGCAACCTGATTCTAGTATGTGATGTTGTTCTTTCATTTCAATGTGAAATTGCTATTGGGCTCTAGGGTGAATGAATAACATCCATGTGCTCATTTATAATTGCCGTTTTGGAAGCTCAAAATCCATGGAATCAAGGGCTTCGATGTCATGGTCTGCAAACAGAGAGTAATTTAGAGGTATTTATAGGTGCAGGGTATGAAAGAACTATTCAATAAGCAATGTAAGCCCATTTTGGGCACTGTCCACAAAGAGATTGAATGCTTGAATATTTAAAGTCCACGGAAGCCACTAGAATGACAGCTCCAATGGTATGGTTTACGAATTCTTTAACAAAAAAAATCAGGCGAAACAATCAACCAACCATTGACCGACAAATCCCCATACATGAATATGACTCTGACATAAGCCTTGAAGAAAACCCCCGGGGAAAGGACCATAATCTGGAAGAGAGTATATTCAGTGCCTATCTTTCCATCCACAGGAAATCCAATGCTGAGGGTAACCTATCTAAGATAAGAGAAAGGGCCGGCTGGTTGCATCGAAGATTTGAACCATATTGTAACACTCTGCTAAGAGGACCATCTGAATGAGGTACCTCTACTTATCATGTTGCAACACTCTGCAAACAAGGCCATCTAAAGTAGGTGTTATAAATATTGAACACGATGGAGAATGTAATGGTGGTGTTGGTGACGTCTTCACTACGTATTTTTCTTCCTGACAGGCTTCCATTCAAAAGAGAGCATTAGCAGAGGGAAAACTTATTCACATCCACATGAATCAAAGTTCATGGAATCCTTGGTCGAATAACAAGGAGTGGATGTGAGTTCTTGTTGTGGTGGCGAATGCCCTCCTGGAAATGTATACAAAATGTGGGAGGATAAAGATTGCACTTGAATTGTTTAACCAAATACCTGAACGAAATATTATGTTATGGACTGTAATGATTGCTTCGTTTGCCAAACAAGGCCGTAATGAGTAGTCTTACTGACATTTCTACCAACTGTTGGAGTGTAGCAGATGCCGACAAAGAGGCATCGGTTAGAGGTTGATCTACCAACACCCTGTCAGGGCATATGGAAATATTTCATGAAATCAACTTTTTGTCTGTTAACAACGGAATTTTGAGGTCCTCGCAATACTAAGGACACTGGTAGGACACTATAATTCTGCCATCCACCATCGGTGGGACATTGGTTAACCTAGACTGCAATATGTGATCCATGCGTTTGTATGCAACAATATTGTATTTCCTTGACTCTCCAACCTTGTATCCTACAATCAATTTGATGCTACATAAGAAAATGGAGCATTGTATAGCTTTAAGTGATCTATATATTTTGAGGTGTGATGTGGATTGGAGCTCTACTGCAACAATCATGACAGTAGCCATGATATTTTCTTTACTTCCAGTGCGAGCAGTCCGGTGTGCTGGTGCTCATTCATCTGCTACTGGATCACCAGAGGCAATGCAACTCACTATAACGGGTATAACAAACTCTTTGTATCCCTCATCATCTAGCATTGAGGGCTCAGAGAATGTAAGGCACTGTGTTCACTATGCAACAAATTCTCATCGAACTTGATTATTCTAGTATTGACCTAAGTGTTTAGTATGAAATAAAGCAGTGCCCTTGGGCCCCTGAATGATTGATTATTTCCAGGGATTCCAAATGTTCGTAAATTTAGTTGAAGGGATGGAGAGTTTGAAATTTTGTGATTGCACATACCTTCAGACATGTAGAATATGTTTCCAAAGCTTGACTTCTCTAGCATATATCCAGCATAAAGAGAAAAATTCATTAAAGTAGATTAAAGTCCTAGGTTGATGTATTAATTGCTATTTTCTGATAGAAAATCTCAGCCATAGAAGGAGAGCAGTTGAGACTACAAATTTCTGCAACCAAATTAGAGATCAATAAGATGTTTCTAAATGATGAATTCTATGTTCGTCATCAACAATAATCTCCTTTGGAGCTTGTAGAGGATTTTTATTGGTCCTGATTTACTATACAGTGGACAACCATACATGACAGAGTCTGCCATTGGTTATGTCCCTTGAAATTTGATAAAGTTCTTGCCCTCCTCATTTTATCCAAGAAATATTAGTTTTTGATGTGAACAATGAACAGTTAGCTCACACAGGATAAAGACTAATACAGAGACTCTGGAAATATTGCAACATTGTTTCTGCTTCAAGAATGAGCAAGTTTATAGAAATGGTGTATTAATTTTGTAGCTTTGTAGGAAATATGTACTTAAGGGGTTGGTTGAACAATGTGCCAGGAGTGTCCAATTGCAATCATTATTTCAAGGGGTCACTTCCAGGTGGTTGGGCAGGGAAGAAATTACATCAAAACAAATTTTCTTCAGTGGTGGTGATATTTGTGTCAGCTTCGTTCTTTGATGGCACTTTTGTTAGTGAAAACTATGCAGAAATAACATCTAGGTCCGGTGGGCCATATGCTTTACAGGCCTCCACGTTGAAGGAATGGAAGAAGGAACCTCAACAGCAGAAGGAGCATGAAAGGTATCATAAGCAGCAATTCAAAATATTGATGCTGTCTTACTAATGTTTTGAGGTCTCATATCCACTATGTGGTTCCAAAGTTTTATGTGACCATTAAAGAGTGCAGAGTTAGCTCATGATTTATATTGAGGGTATTTTGTATCACTCAGGAAACTCAGAGACCAGGATGGCACATACAATTTAGGAGTCGATTCTCAAACGGGTGCATTAGAGGTCAAGATGTGGTCACATTCTTCAATTGCAGAAGGCAACAGGGGTTCCATTATTGCGTTAGAATGCTTGCTGAGGGACGTTTTATTAGATATCCATCATTTAGAAAGATGTGTTCATATGAAATATTTGATCATTTCAAGCCCGAGAGAATTCTATGGTATGCATTCTTTATTGGAGCCCTACCACTACATTCGGCATGAACTTAAGGTTCTATACCAAGTCAGGGGTAAAGATGCAAGTCAATCTCGAGAAAAGCACACTATTTTTGTCCTTTTGTTGTAATTTTATGGTAAGGAAATTCCCAGGCCTAATTTCATTCTCAGATTCAAGGTACAATTGGCAGACCAGATCTGGAAATGCATTTCCAGCAGACATGTTCCAAGTAATTTTCGAGGGGAAATTAGTTTAGAATTCCATATCTGTCTGAGCTACAAGTCAAACCTTATGGAGTCCTAAAATAGTCAGCAGGCCACATGATAAAGTTCCTAAAACCTTCTCAGATATTGGAGCTTGGATCATATCTTCTTTTCATGACATTATTGGATCTCCAAGTATTAAAAGGTGCCGGAGGATGCAACTTTCTATAGGCACAGTTTGACTTGTTCAAAAGGCAAAGAAGCATTAAGATAGATGGCATGAATACCTCCCATGGTGTGGGAAAAAAACCATCTTTGTGGACATCGTTCAACATGAAGAGATTCAATGACTTTTCTAGGAGGACATTTTGGCATAGGAGTAATAAAATGAACTCAAGTATTATGATTTATAGACTATGATATTTTCAAATTTTTAGGATCAGGTAAACAGATTGAAATTTATGATTATCCTGTGGGACATCCAAATGTCTATGCGTCCCCTACATTCATACATTTGGAAGGGGTGGTAGCTGTGGAAATTCATGACGGGTTGCAGGTTCTCCGATGGATATTGACGGAAGTTCTCGTTAGAGGAAGACAAAGAGAAGGTCACCCAAAATAAATTCTCATCCACTGTTTGAAGTAGCATCAGCAGAAGCAACAAAGGATGCTTCACGTAATTTGGCTACCCAACAGTGGAAACAAGCGTGGGACATTTCATGTTTTCCGTGCTTCTTGCCTTATAGATTTGGTTCTCTTGTGTGAATAAAAATCCGGCTATCTCACTTGAATGGCAGCAGAGGCACTCAGAAGAGTAGATGGTTAGTTTTTGACCAACGGAATAGAATTTGTGGTGTGAAACAAATCAATGGAAGCAAGACCAACAACGGTTTTGCTTCAATTTTCTGTCCTGAATGCCAAGGAACTGATCCTAAAACGCAAGGTGGTTAGTTGGAGGTTCCACAATATAGGCTTGCATAGGTATTCGATTGGATATTGGAGTTAATTCAATCTTGGAAGTTGTGGATTGATTATCCTGAGTAGCTGCAAGAATGTGCCACAAAACTTATATTTCATCCTATAGATAACAGCCAGAGGAATGTGTTATCAATGCTGTCGCTGCACTTTTACACTGCAAGCAGATCTAAGTTTTCTGCAGGACCTGTGTCAGCAATCGAATTTGCAAGGAAATACCGACAAACCTTGAGGTCTGCCAAAGAAGAGAATGTCACAGAATTTATTTAGAAGCTCATGGAAATAGATGTTATGCAAAGGCTATTAAACAGAGGCTAAAGATCACATTTCCAAGAGCAGTAGCAACAAAGGATCCAGGAAAACCAGAGTAGCATGCAAGGGCTCTACATTTAGAAGCTCACTTTTCAGTAATTTGAACATCTGGTCATTGAGATCTCTTTGTTGTTGGATAGTTGACATTTCAAGGAGCTCATTTATTCCTTGATCCACACCTAAGAGGCTATGTGTTGCAAGGAAAGTTGAGGCATGGAATTAGTTTACAGTGCTGCTCCAGGTGGGGATCATTTATATCAACATCTTCCCCAAAGGATAGTATGGTGTCACCAAGTAAGGAAGACAGGTGGTAAATAGGACTGTTTACCATTATTGTGGGCTCAACAGATTGTTAAACAGTCTATCTAAGCAATAAACTATTTGAAGCTTGCCATATTAGTCTTATTCTAGTTGTAATGAATACAATCCTGGGTATTTTTCATATACATTTGCAACCGTTGGAAACTCATCAATGGTTAGTTATGCATCAGGCCAGCAAAGCATGTTCGCAATCTAACTGGAGGTGGAGAATTATTCTACATCATTTATTAGCAAAACTTGTTTTGAAGAGCTTGTGAATAAGGGTATTGATCACACAAGTTATTGGGTATTCATTGGTTTCATCTTAAGAAGCTTTTAGAACTTGCACCAATAACCACTTTGAACTTAATCAGAGATGAAACTGGGAGAAAAAGTAATTGACACACAATTGATTCAATCGAGTGATATTTCCAAAGTATACCCATGTTCAAATATCCCAGCTAATGGAATAATAGTGTGGGTTCGAGCCATCTCAATAAGAGTATGATTACCGGTGAGTCAACTCCAGTGTCAAAGAAGAATATTTATTTCCAAATCGCTTCATAGGCAAGTAGAAGTGTCTTAGGCATGATAAAACAGAAGAAAAGGCATGCCAGTTATGCATGGCAAGAAACATAAGTTTGAATCACCTCTTAACTAGTGCATACATCAAGCACAATACAAACATATAGATAAGTAATTATTTCTGAATAATTATTACATTTTGAAGTTGAACACTCTTGAAGATAATGTAAATTTTTTTTAAGAGTATAACAGATCTTTTGCTTGATGGCTAATCATGAACAAATGAAGAATAAAGGCATGCAATGAATCCCTACCACGAAACAAAGCTCCAGGTTGCAGGATTTGGATGTTACATGGAATATATTACATTGAATACAGTGCATAAATAAGGGGGAGGGGAATGTAATATCCCAGACTGGAACCTCAAATGGTCTAGTAAATATACATGTAATACTTAGGTTGGCGAGGTGGTGTATGTGAAATAGGCTGGTGAGCCAGGTTTCATTGAGGCTTGTCTGCCTATATGTGTAAAATGTGTTAGGCCAGTGGGCTAGAGTACTTATGAGTTTTAAATTTCAGAGTTCCTGTGTGATTGGGCTATAGAGCCTATATGGTAAAAGGGCGGTGAGCTTGGAAGACATATTGTGTAAATGTATTGAGACTAATACAATAACACCATGGCTGTGGATAGATGGAGGAAAAGAGTACAGGGGTTGAGACCACGCATGTTATGAAACCAGCTCACAAAAAGATAGAAAAGAGAGATCCACGCCTTAGAATTCAGCCTCTTCGAGGGGGCAACCTCCTTTACATTACATAAATGAACAATTCTTGGATGATACAAATGACAAAACCTCCTTTCTATATATAGGAGTCTAGGGAGTCACAATATAATCCAACCGACCCAACAATAATAATATAAAGCCACAAAAATAACAATAGAGGGATTCTATGGGGCACAGAAATAACAATATGGGGGTAATAGGGGCACAACAATATAAATAAGGGGTATAACTACAATAGTAATGGGGTAATCACTAGTATTATAGGGACCCAACATGCCCCTCTCCTTCAAAAAAGTGTTGTCCTCAACGCTTGAGTAGTTCTGGATACTTCTGCATAAAATTCTCATCCTCCCATGTGGAATCTTCAGCGGATAAGTTCTTCCACTTGATAAGATACTCTGAAATTGATCGATTTCGTAGCTGTCGAGTTCTTGTTTCTGTGACTGCTTCCGGTTCCAATATAATTTTTCCTTCCTCGTCAAGTTCTGGCAATATTGTTTGAATTGGGAGCTTGTCACCTATAACCTTCTTTAAACATGAAACATGGAAAACTGGGTGCAATCGAGAAGCTGCAGGAAGCTCCAATTTGTATGCCATAGTACCAATCTTTTGCAACACCTTGTACGGACCATAATACTTTGGTGATAATTTATTATCCTTCTTAGCTTGCTTTAGGGACATTTGCTTATATGGTTGTAGTCGTAGGAATACCCAATCACCTACATCAAAACTTCTTTCACTGCGATGTTGATCTGCCTGTTGTTTCATTCTATTTTGTGCCAACACTAGGTTATCCTTTAAGAGTTGGAGGACTTGTTGTTGATGTTCGATGTGATGTTCCACTGCCTGAACCTTAGAATTTTCTCTTAAATATGATGTGATGGATGGTGGTTGATACCCATAAAGTGCCATAAATGGGGTCATTTTTGTTGCTGTATGGAAGGAAGTGTTATACCACCATTCAGCCAGAGGCAACCATTTGACCCATTGTGTCTGTTTATCAGATACAAAGCAACGAAGATATCCTTCCAAACATTTGTTTACTATCTCAGTTTGCTCATCAGATTGAGGATGATAAGATGAGCTATGAGCTAACTGAGTACCAAGACAAGAAAATAATTCTGTCCAAAAATTTCCAGTGAAAATGGGATCTCTGTCACTTACAATAATCTTTGGGTTTCCATGTAGCTTTTGAACTGTTTCCATAAATGCAGTAGAAACTGTACTGGCTTTAAATGGATGTGATAATGCACAAAAGTGTGCATACTTGGTAAGTCTGTCAACTACCACCATGATGACACTCTTTCCCTCAGACCTGGGTAAACCTGTGATAAAATCCATTGAAACCTCCTCCCAACGTTGGCTTGGAATGGATAAAGGTTGTAATAGACCCGGTGTCTTAATTGTTTCAACTTTATTTTGCTGGCAAACCAAACATTCCGCCACAAACTTTTGAATATCTGATTTAAGGCCATCCCAAAAAAATTCCTTCTTAACCCTGTGGTAAGTTTTTAAAAATCCTGAGTGCCCTCCTAAGGGAGAAGTGTGCAATTCCATAAGAATCTTTTGTTTTAGCTGGGAATCCTTACAGAGGTATAAGCGATCTTTGTACCATAACGAATCATTTTTCCAGCTAAATGTATCAGAAGTACTGGAATCTTGTTGTAACTTTCGAATAAGTGCCCACACTTCTTCGTCATTCTTCCATTCCTCCCTTGCTTCGTTTATCCAATCTGGTTGGATAATAGAAATGGCACACAACAATGCTTCCACATCCTCATCCTTTCTTGAGAGTGCATCTGCCACCACATTTTGCTTTCCTTTTTTGTAGATGATTTCAAAGTCATAACCCAACATCTTTGTGACCCACTTTTGTTGCTCTTCAGAGGATAATCTTTGTTCTAAAAAGTATTTAAGGCTATCATGATCCGTTTTTACTTTGAAGTGTCTTCCCATTAGGTAGGGTCGCCATTTCTTAAGTGCATGGAGTATTGCCAACATTTCCTTCTCATAAATAGCTTTGCTTAAAAACTTTCCCTTGATTGGACGACTTTCAAAAGCAATGGGTCTTTCATCTTGCATTAGAACAGCACCAATTCCATTTCCTGAAGCATCACATTCCACAATAAAGGTTTTTGTGAAGTCCGGTGTAGCTAAGACCGGTGCTTGGCACATTGCCTCTTTAAGATGTTCAAAGGCCTTTGTTGCTTCCGGAGTCCATGAAAATGAATCTTTCTTCAATAATGTTGTTAGAGGTGCTGCTATTCTCCCATAATTCTTAACAAACTTGCGATAATACCCTGTCAACCCAAGAAATCCTCGCAGATGCTTTATGGATGTGGGGATTTTCCATTCCTTAATGGCTTTAATTTTGCTAGGGTCTACCTTAACTCCTTCATGAGATACAATATGACCCAAATATTCCACCTCCTGGACTCCAAAGAAACATTTGGATCTTTTTGCATATAATTGTTTCTCCTCCAATAGTTGTAGCACCCTGTCAACATGTTCAACATGATCCTTCCAAGACTTGCTGTAGATTAGTATATCATCAAAAAATACTAACACAAATTTTCTAAGGAATGGTTTGAAAATTGAATTCATCAAACCTTGAAATGTTGAAGGTGCATTGGTAAGGCCAAAAGGCATGACCAAAAATTCATAATGACCCTCATGAGTTCTAAATGCCGTTTTCGGAATGTCTTCAATCTTCATTCTGATTTGATGATATCCCGAACGAAGATCCAACTTGGTGAAGTAAATTGATCCATGCAATTCATCCAGTAATTCATCAATAACAGGAATGGGGAACTTATCTTTAATAGTGAGCTTGTTGAGCTCCCTATAATCCGGACACATGCGCCATGATCCATCCTTCTTGTGCACCAATACTACTGGAGCTGAGAAAGAACTTTGACTCGGTTGAATTATACCAGCCTCTAGCATTTCTGCAACCATACGTTCAATTTCACTTTTTTGGACATAGGGATATCTGTACGGCCTGATGTTTGGAGGAACACTTCCTGGAATCAGATGAATAGCATGATCATGATCACGCATAGGTGGGAGACCTTTGGGAGTCTCAAATACCTTGGAATGATTGTCCAGGACTTTTTGGAGATCTGGAGAAATAGATGATTCCAATGTGGAAACATCTAGCGAACATAATTGTGCAATTACACCTCTTTGCTCCTTTTTTAGAAGCTTTGTCATGCCATTAGAGCTGATTATCTTTCCTGGTTTCCCTGCAATACCCCTTAATTCAACTTCCTTTCCTTCCACAGAAAATTTCATGAAAAGTTCTTGAAAATTAAAAGCTATTGTACCCAAGGATTGTAGCCATTGGACTCCTAGTACAACATCAGCACCTCCCATTGGAATGGAAAGCATTGGGCTAGTCAATACATATTCTCCCATGGATAGCTTGATATTATGGCACTTTCCAGAACAATTTATTGTTCCTCCATTTGCAATCATCACTTGACACTCTGGTGCTGGATATAGGAAGCAATTCAATTCTTTTGCTACCCTACAATGAATAAAATTGTGGGTGCTTCCTGAATCAATCAACACTATTACCTTTTTCTTCTTGATTTGTCCTTCTATCTTGATGGTTTGAGGAGTGGTAATTCCCGCCAATGCATTACAAGATATGGTCGGATTTATTTGTTCTTCATCTAGGCTTTGTTCCTGGAATATATCCTCTTCTTTTGACCTTTCTTGCTCCTTTTCTTCTTCCTCTTCACAATCTATGTAGAATAATTTCTTCTCAGCACACTTATGACCTTTTGTGTATTTGCTATCACAATTGTAACAAAGCCCTTTTGCTCTTTTTTCTTCCAATTGTTGTGGTGTCAACCTTGTAGGTTGTGGAAGACTATGGGCAACAACACTTCCGTCTTTATAGTTGTGAACGGTATGCTTCCTAGTTGCCATAATTTTGCTTTCCATTTTTCTTGCTAACCTGAATGCCTTCTCTAATGAATCAGGTTCCCAAAGGCGCACATCATGTTGGATATTATCCTTTAAAGACCCTATGAACACATCAATCCTATGCTCCTCTGGAATATCTTTTACCCTTATGTTCAATTTTTGGAACTCCTCAATGTGCTCCATTATTGAACCCTTTTGTTTGAGACTTATCAATTGGCTAAAAAAAGTGTTGCTTTTTGTATCCTCATAATGTGCTATCAATTCTTCCGTAAAAATTGCCCAAGTGATAAATTGTTTACGAGAACAAAGCCATTGATACCATACAAACTGATTTGGTTCCAAATATAAAGTTGCCATACGTACCTTTTGTGTGTTTTGCACATTATTGAGATCGAAGAATTGCTCCATCTGTAATATCCATGTGGCGGGATCCTTGCCATCAAACTTCCTCATATCGATTTTTGGAACATGGTGAGTCTTCGATCCAACATTAGAGTCTATGGAATCATGATTAACATTTCTTTTGTTCTCATCATGAGTTTCCTTTACTACCTTTTCACCATTAGTGACCCTTTCTTGTAGCAACTTCTTCAATTCATCCATCTTATCATCCATGCCATCAATTTTAGCGTCCATGCCATCAATTTTAGCGTCAATCTTAGCTTCCATGCCATCCATCTTAGCTTCCATTCCCTTTATCTTAGATTCCACGCCATTTACCTTAGATTCCACGCCACTTATCTTAGCTTCTGTTAGCTTTTGTGAGCGTGACATTTGTTGCACTTGTTCTTGTAATTTTGATATATCATGTAGCATTTCTTCCTCTTCTTCATGAGTCATGCTAGAGCTTTCAGGCTCCTTACTAGGTGTTTGCATTTTCTTTCCTCGGGGCATCAGTTACCGATAATAAAGTTTTACTATGCCCTTTGAATTCCGTTAAACCAAGCTTACACAAAAATTAAAAAAAAACTACACACCTTTTTTCACTTTATAGAAGCCTGATATTGAATCTGATGTATCTCTGTAATTTCGGATCCTCCAATTCTGAAATTGCTACCTGTAGTAGCCTTCTGCGTCCTCTTTCCAATGCCACAAGTCTGAGCCAAATTGGATTCTCCCAGGAAGAGTTATGTGAAATCTCCCACCGTGACTTGCTTTTAGACTGGTTCAGTAGAGCGAACTTGTACGACGTGCCACGAGTCACTGTTTCAACCTTTGAATCTGAAACACACACAAAAGAAACTACAGTCTGTCCTCTTTCTGTACCTTTTTACAAAATTTCAATCCGATCCTCAGAGAGAGAGTTATGACGATTTTCCCCAGGTCACCTGTTTTGAATGTAATTCAGGAGTCTGCAAAAAGACCAACTTCCTCAGATCATATCTCCGAAAATATCGCGAGAAAAGCTCTGAAATTCGGACCCAAGGTTCAGCGCCAATTCTTCTCAAATGGGTTTTTTTTGCGACTTCTGAAACGTCACAGAAAAAAAGTTATAGCGAAAATGCCACGATGACCTGTTTGGAGCAGCAAAACCCTAGAATCCAAAGCTCTGATACCAAATGTTATGAAACCAGCTCACAAAAAGATAGAAAAGAGAGATCCACGCCTTAGAATTCAGCCTCTTCGAGGGGGAAACCTCCTTTACATTACATAAATGAACAATTCTTGGATGATACAAATGACAAAACCTCCTTTCTATATATAGGAGTCTAGGGAGTCACAATATAATCCAACCGACCTAACAATAATAATATAAAGCCACAAAAATAACAATAGAGGGATTCTATGGGGCACAGAAATAACAATATGGGGGTAATAGGGGCACAACAATATAAATAAGGGGTATAACTACAATAGTAATGGGGTAATCACTAGTATTATAGGGACCCAACAACGCATCTGGAAAAGTGTTTTGATATATTATAATATTATAATTTATCATTAAAAAAATACAAAAGTAAGGGGTATGTAACACACCTCTCATCACATTTACTCGCTTTTACAAGCCCTCCGGGTAATGTGAAACAAAGTGCTACTATGACATGATCCAACCTCCTAGTTGCAATTAAGGAAGTGGGACCTACAAACTAAAACCTTTTTGACTCTCCTTAGGGGCTACAAACCACCCAAGAGCTAAACAACCACCCGAGGTGACCAATCCCTGACCTAGAACCTTTTTTCACTGACCTAGACCCACAACCACACCCTTGACACTGCTTCCATGCGGTTATGAGGCTATAACCACACTCACAGGCTTGCCTCCATGTGGTTATGGCCCAACAATTCCAGTTCTGTGTCTGTGGTTTTGGGATTTGAGCCACGTCTTAAGCTAGCCTCCAGACCACTGACCAGAACTGCTTGTAACTTTCCAAAAGCATAAATAAGATGCTAACAATTCTAATCATTGATAACTTGAACAAGAACTTGACCTAACCATGCCTAACCATGACAAGCATTCTGTAAAACATATGACAAACATAGAAGCTACAGGTCATGAATGCATATCTGATCTTAAATATTTGAACTTCATATGGAAATCACTGAGAAGGTCTAATGCCCTCTCAAGTAGCTACAACAACACTTGCTAGATAATGCATTCATTAACCATTCATTAACTTATCAAAGCATAACAAGAGCCATAGCCAGAGCACATCATAAACCATGTTTATAACCAACATATAACTAGAATATTAGCTATGACGGAACAACCATCAAAGCACCATAATAACAACTACAAGTGCTCAAAAATCACAATAGGAAAATAGCTCTTATTAACATATGCAAAAGCCAACCAAGTCAAGGACTTCCACATACCACCCAACCATAGATTGAGCTGAACCAAATCTTTCTTTCAACCAATCACCCCCGTGTCATATTCCAAGCATAAATGTGGGATCTCATGGGATAAACCAAAACATAAACAACCAACAAAATCCAGAGGTTAAATCACCTCCACCCTCAAACTATTGTGATCTTGCCAGAAACGGTCAAGAGATCACAAAGCCAAAACAAACTTGGATGCCTCAGAATTCCTTCACCATCCTTTGAGGAATTTTGTTGTTTCCACCCACTTGTCGAGGGCTTCCTAGAGAAAACCATCTCCACCCCCAACCCTTGGGAATTTTTCTGAGACCTCCTCACCTGGATCCAAAACCTTTTGGCAATCCAAAGCTCAACCAAGAAATGAATCCCATCACACCATGACTATCCAGGAAATGGCAAGGCAAGACTGAAGCCATTATCAAATCAAGAAAAATCCATGCCAATTACAACAAATGAACCAAATACACAAATGCATGAACCATGCATTCACATCTCAGCTAGGAAATCACACATGCAACATATTACCTACAAAATCTTTCCACTAAACCAACCTTCTCCTTGCTTTCCTTCACTTTGCTTTTCCTTCTTTTGCTTGCTTGTCCAAAGTGCTTGTTCTCTTTCCTTTGCTACACCTGCTCCAAAGATGGGAAAAAGCTGTCAACTGATTCTTAGGTGCCTTTATCATTTATGTCTCATTTTTCTTCATTTTCCTTCATTTTTCCTCTAATTTCCCTTTCATGCAAATTTGTGTCTCTTCATTTTCCTTTTCTCCTATTTTCCTTTATTCCTCATAAATAAATGCCAATTATTTTCTCTTTGCCTTTGCCAATTTCCTTAGCGATAAATAAACCGAAAGTTAGCCCCAATGTGATGGTTTCCCCACCATTTAGCTGGAAATATGTGTCTCGTGAGTCGTGACCTTGGTCTTATTTTATTGACGTGGAAACTTAACCCGAGGTTGTTATAGTGTACCATGCCTATAAAAAGGTGGCTCCCCTATTTAGTTGGATACGGATCAATAGGAATAAGTATCCTTATGTGAGGGCTTGGAGGGTACTTAGAGACCCCCTAGGGTAGTAGGAACTCCTGGAGCCACAATGCTTTGGACATCCCTGGTTGGTTGAGTTAGTTACCCTAAAGGTAGTGGCACAACTTGAGGGACTACGAGTGTAGAGAAGCGGGTGCACTACTTAGGTGTGGGGCTGATGGGGGATGTGGGCCTCTTGGTTGGAGGTTGTCTGGGTTTGGCACCTTAGTCCTATTGTATTGGGTATTGAATAGGTATGTAGCCCGAGAAGTCATTGCCAAAGTGGAGTTGTGGCCCCAACGCAGAGGTGACCAACTGTTGAGAGAGCAACGTGATCTATGGCTGGGTGCTACGTTTAAGTCTTGTAGCTAGTTGGCCAATTTTCATAGATTAGTGTTTGGAACTTGTTTTATGCACATTTTACATATGTTTTGGCATAATTCTTTACTATTTTTTCATGTTATGTATATGTATTATGTTCATGGTATCAGTGCCAAAGGTGGTGGCATCGCCGCAGTTGGGCGACTAAGGGGTGTTGGATTCTCTGATTTTAAGTGGATATCATGACCATCTAGGGAAGAGATGGTGTGAGTTAGGTAAATAGCAAGCTCAACATCTTGGGCTGGTAGAGCTTCCTTATCATTATTAGGGTTAAGAATGGGCTGTGCAAGCAGTTATGATCAAGGAGGGGCTAATGTGGATGGTTGCATTTGTGGAGAGGGAAGATGTCACATCTCCATCAAGATCGATAAATCAATTACTCTTAATACTAAATGTAAATGAGAAAAGTAATTTTTTTTATCTAACTACTACAATTTAGCGAGTTTTTAATGTGAAATTTTCCGCTTATATTAAGAAACCTAAGGAGAAGTCCAGATAAAACATCTTTCACAAGAGAATAGTTTGAAATCTCATTTTTTTTGACATGAAACTTTTCTCATCATAAACACCTTCAGTATGCTTCAACGCCTCATGTACCCATTGACTGTCAATGTTCCGTTCTCATGGTTTGGTTAAAATTCTTTTTATTTTTACCCATATAACATAACTATCTTAGTGGTTAAACTTATTTTTAAATGGGCATTGTATCTTGATTTATATAAAAAAGGTTATATAAGTGCATAGTTATGACCACTGTTGAGAATCTTTATAACTATATAAATTCCACATAACGATTAATCATTAAGATGTGCTCTCGACTTAATAAACCTCTTTAATAAATTAACTCTTTGGGACCTTCGTGTTATGCGTGTGGGAAATTATCATTGGCACAGTGAAGGTATATTATAAGTCTCGACAATGTATATTGTGCTTGTTGTTTAATTTTTCATATATATAGTGTTACCCTTTATTATTATTTCAACTCTCCCATTGCTTAGTTGTAACCCACAACGATGCTCTCGAGGAGAAATATATCTACATTAAAATTATTTTATTAATCTATGGATGCGTTGGCTTCATTTTTGTTGGACATTGGGTTCAATATTTCTTGTGTGTTTCGCAATATGGACTAATTGCCTCTAGTGGATCTTAACTCTAACGATTCTAGTGGAGACTAATGTCTGTGGGTTTTGTTCTAATGACAATCGTGATTCCAACAAGTGGTATCAGAGCGACAGTTCTCGAGTTTGAAACTCACCTAACTCGTGCTGGGGGAGACTATTGGACATTGGGTTCACTGCTCCCTGTGTGTTTCGCAACATGGACTAACCCTCTCTCGTGGATCCTAACTCTAGCGAATGTAGTGGAGACTAATCACTGCGGATTTTGGTCTATCTAATGCCTTTGGATTTTGGCCTATCGACAAATGTAGCAAAGACTAAAGCCTGCGGGTTTTGGTCTAACGATAATCGCGATTCCAACAATATCTGTTGTACATGTGTTGTTTGGTGAATCGATAGCGATGGTTCATTGGGGTTATTCTTGGAGGTAACCACCCTCAAGGTTGCCCTTTCCCTTTCTCATTTTCATTCTCTATTGATGAAGGAAGCTTTGCGAGCTAGGGTTTCCTAGGGTTTATCTTCCTATCAATTTTTCTGCAAACATTTTCGGAAACTGATTCACTTGCAGTCCAACAAGGTTGATGGCTCCTTGATCTAGATTTTAATGGCACTCTTCGACAGGGAGATTCCCTTGGTGAGTATCTTTCCGATTCTGGTTTATCACAATGGTCAACTCTCAAATCTTCGATTCTCTCTTCCTAGCGATTGTTCTGACTATAATACTTGTTAGGTGCACTCGTGATGGTGTTTGAATGATGGTCACAATCAAGAGATTTATTCGGCTTCATTAACCCTATGCAAGCAGTGAGTTACTAGAATCCCCAACTGGTAAATGATACTTAGTCTCTCTTTCTTTTAATATTGGATTCACCATTTTGTTCCTAGTTAAAGTGTTGTAATTTTCATGGTTGGATAAACCTTGTTAGGGTTATATGAGCTTCTCAAAGCAAAGAAGACATGGTCTGCACATGCTACAAGTATTTTAATCGTTGTACATATCTTTTAATAATAAATCCATTCCTCTAAAGTGTGCATTTGCAATCTGGCCAACAAGGTTCCCTTATTAATTGTTTTTTTTCTTTGTTTTACTCTCTTTGCTTGCAGTGCAGCTCTCTAATTGATACAATGTTCATTCTTCAAGAAGAACACTCCTTTCTTTAGAGCGACTTCGTTGACACCACTTGGTTCTAATTACATGTTATTTCTTTGATTTCTAAGGTTTTCTAGATTACAAGCCGAGTTGATAGGTTTTGGCTATAGTTTTAGGGCTCGATATGTATCTCTATGACACGAAAATTTATTCAAGGGTTTTTCCCTTTTACTTTCTTACGAGGAAGTTTAACACAATTATGGTTACGACCATGCTTCTAGCTATAACATTTCATGTAGCTATTACTACCTTTACTTAGTATGCCGAATTGGCGTGGCCAATCAACCTTTGACACACATCATATGTTTTTCTTTAATGTCAATATAAATGTTATTTTCAGTTGGAATGATTCCCTCTCATGGTCATATGAAAATGAATATGTTCTGCTCATTCGCTCTTACACATTCGATCACCAATACTCTGTGCTCTGTTATGATTTTGTTCTTAAATTACAAGCATGTTATAATTTGAATATGTATGGATTAAATGAAATGACATCATTAACTAGTTCCTTTGTTGCTTCTGCAAGTATTTTCTCTACTTTACTACTCGACTATGTTACAATTTTAACGTTGCTTTCTGACTCCTATGTTATCTAGTCACTTCAACATTTACAGTTGCTCTCCGAACTATATAGTTATCATCAACACAGTTAACCCTAAACAAAAATTCACTATAGTTCATAACTGTTACTGAATCAATCCCATAAAGATTTACAAGAACCAATAACATAATTCATCCTATAAATATTTGTTGGCCTAAGCTTACCAACCCTTCATTATGTTTCTTCTTCTTGGTACGGTTTATCAACATTATTCATGTCAGTGCTTGTGACTATTTTCACAGTGAGTTTCCTGCACCTACACACCTGCATCTTTATACATTTTCTTTTCATAGTTTTCTATACAAATCTTTCTTTCTAGGTTAGAAATTACACTATCAAGCATTTTTACAAACATCTTCTTTCTTCAAAACATAGAAAAGGAAACTGGATTAGAAAACTTATCTAGGTTATTATGGGGAATATGCAAAGGGCTCTCATGGTCCATCCAACCTTAAGCTAGCTGCCCAATTAGCTACCCGAGCATCACCCCTTCCAATCATAGAATATATATATATATATATATATATATATTATTTATTTATTATTATTATTATTATTATTATTTATTATTATTATTATTATTATTATTTTTGAACAGTTCAAAGAGTATTTTCTTATAACCCCAAGCAACGCCCTGCTTTTGTTTGAGGGCTCCACCAGTCTTTCTTTCCCACTAGTTTGTGTTTGGAAACTATTGTATTTCTCTCCCACAGTAAATTTCAATTAAAATCCGATTCATGGCATTTATCTCGAGCCATTTATTCTGGTCTGAATATTCTTCTAGACCCATGGCATTTATCTCTAACCATTTTACTCTAGTTTGAATATTTTCTCAACTTTTTTCTCTCTGTTTCTTTTTTCCCTCTTCTCTCTTCAGAGAATGGGCAAAAATGAGGAATTGTTCTCTTTTGTTATTCCCCTTCAACCGCTTCTCTGACTGCTAGGGATTTAATTTTACCTGATAGCCCTTTACATATTCTCAAGAAATTTATAAATAAAATAAAATTTCATTGCCTTCGATATATATATATATATATATATATATATATATATATATATATATATATATATATATATATATATATATATATATATAACAATAACAAAACATATTAATTTCATAAATCAAATTTTCCAATTTAATAGCAGTTCAAACTTTAACTAATAGAGTCTTGAGTCATGTCATGGGGGATATTACAGAAGAATTTGCATAGGTGGTTGTATTATGACCTATTAAGGGCCTCTAAAAGTGGGATTTCTCCACCCTTGTTGCCAAAGTTGGATTGGGGGAGGAGGAGCCATCCATGGTTGAGAAATCAAGCACCATGTTGGAGAAGAATATTGCATTGAAGGGTTAGTCAAATATGAATTCAAATATTGTAATTGATCTTGAAACATACCTTGAAGTTTTCGCTACCACAATTGTTTTTGAGAGATGAAACACAACTGCTTCGCTTCCTCAAATTCCTAGTAGAAATATTTCAATCCTAATTGGGATGGAAACTTATTGGTAGCACTGTCCTCATTGCATATTACACATCTCTCAATATGGTCCAACAAACATTCCTTCCATGGGTGCTTTCTTCTGCACTTTGGATACAAAATTGCCAAAGTTAATTCTGCTTCCCATTTCTTGTTGTTCATGTGAAATGTGTCTAATTGGGAGCTCAATGAACCGAGTATATTGCTTTTCAAATACTTTAACATATTCCAATTTTTTTTTTTTTTTGTAACCCCATTTCCAGTAGTCTTTCCAACTCTTGTCAATATATCTCTGGGTCCTCTACTGATTTTTGAAGTACCTCTTAAATTATTTGACACAACTCAATGATCACATCATAGGATTGTTGAGAGACATTTCCTCCACTCATTAGGTTGAGAAGTTCAATACAATCATCACAAATTCCTCTCTGTTGGCATTATGATACAGGTGTTGTCCTTGATGGCAACTCTCTTAGATGACAGTTCACAATGCAGCAGGTTAACAACAAAAGATTACAGATCAGACTCCAAAGAATGAAGAAAGAGAGGTATACGCTGGTTCATTTTGTCCAATAAACATATACACGTGGGTTAACAGAACAAAAGAAGCATATAACGTATACAGACACTTTCACAGAAGGAAAAGCGTGTACATGTTGGAAAACCAAGTATTTGATCCAAGGTATTGGTCCGAGGTATTTGGTCCAAGGCATTGACCCTAGGTATTTGGTCCAAGGTATTGGTCCTAAGTGGTTTTTGGTCCAAGGTATTGAGAAAGGCCTAAGAGTATATAAGGAGGAGAAGATCATTAGGCCAGGGTGTGCAAGCAATAAGATTCTAAGGAATACTTCTATCTGAAGTATATTTTATGTTGCAGGGTTATGTTTGGGACTAGATCTGAAATATTCATGTGCACCTTGAGTTTAATATTGGATCAAGAATCATGAGACTTGAAATGACTTATTCTTGAATGATCTGATATTGGGTGAGACTAGATCTAATGTTTTGCGCCTGTTCTATTCGTTATCTATCATGATCTGGGTTTTTCTGAAGTCTAGAATTGCAGCAAAGTTCTGAGTCAATATTTGCAGATCTGTACGCAGGTTCGTCTCAGCCAAAGAGCGTATACACGCAGGTTCGGTTCTTTCAAGTAGCATATACAAAAGAAAATCTTCTTTTCAGATCTGATTGATCTATCTGATAAAATTTTGTTATTTTATTGCTGTCTGCCAATGAAGTATTCTTAGATCTGAATGTAAAATTGAATGCATAAGGAGGCTGGCATTTGATTGATTGATTGTATAAGTGAGAAGAAGTGATCTCTGTCCCCGCCTGTGTAAAGCTTTGAAAGTTGATAGTAGATATTCAGAATATTGATAGTTGGTACATACTTGATTCAAAATTTTATGTTTACAGTAGTTTTGAAGGTATACACAGGTTTAATTAACGGAAGTAGCGTATACACGCAGTTTGGGTGCAACCAAGTAGCGTATACTCTCTAATGCATGATTTTTGAGGTTACAACTGGTTCTGAATGATGATGCAGGGTTCTGGGTTCAGCATAGTGTTCTGGTGTCAGTGATCTGATTGTTCAGATTATCTGAATATTGGTTGATGCAGTTTAAGTTTAAAAGTTATGATGGGTCCAGTGTGAAAATTTGATGAAATGTGGCCTTCAGATTGTGGTGTTGTGATCCAGGAGTATCTAGTTTGAAAATTCATGAAATGTGGTCCCTAGTGGAAGAGTGGAGTTTTTCTGTAGGCTGGCACCTACGTACTAGTAAACATATTGGCTAGTACAAGAGCTAGGGGGTTGTAGCTCCCTTCCAGTAGAAGCTAGAGAACGAGAGAAGGTTGTAACCTTCTGTAGGTAGAAGCCTGCATACTAGTATGAGTTTGCACCAGTACAAGATTGTAAACAGATTTTTATTATTATTAAAAGAAGACAGAAACGAAAACAACAGGTGGTTTTTACCCACATTGGGTTTCCACCTTACGTCTTGGTGTTCATGTGTGTTGCTTATGTGTGATGCTTTACTCTGTTTTTTTGCACTGTCTAATAAATCTCTGATATACTGCGTTAATATCAACACATGATAAGTTGTCTAAATCACAAGTTCTCTGGATATACGCCAGTTTCCTTAATCACAATCGTGTGTACATGCTAGTTCACTTCACTGATGTAGTGTACATAAATCTATTTGGGAAATAAAGGTATTGATTTGATAATACTGATTCACCCCCTTCTCAGTATTATTTCCAACACTCTCAATAATAAGACACATAATGTCTCAGGATCCAAATTGTCCTACCTTGCTCTGTACAAATCATAGTTTTATCTTTCATATAATCTTTAAGACTCTCATCTTCATTTTGTGTCATTTTGAAGGCTTCCTCCCTCCATTATTCTTATTTACAGTACGCTTGGTATTTCTCCAGGAGTTTCTATTTCATCTGATTCCAAGTGCAGATGCTGTTCTTGTCAAGGCCCATGAACTAGCAAGGAAAAGTTTCAATATCTGGGCATCAAACACATAATTGTAGCTCTTGCAGAGTATATCAAAGTCAAAGAGGAAGGTGTCATGGTCTTCCTTGGATAGATTGTGAAAGTTTGGCAGGGCTAAGTGAGGAATATTCTCCGTTTTGGTCTCCTCATTTGATTCTCGAATAGGGAATTTGAAGGTAGGATTCTTTTCTTTAACTTCTTGGGTCATCTCCTCTTTCGATGGTGCTTTAGGAAATTTGGGAAAAATCAACTCTCTAGAGTGGAACTTCTCACTTATCAAACCTTTAGGGAACAAAATTTTTGTTTGTGCAGAGGATGAAGCTCATATAATTTCAGATCCCTAGACAGAGGTTTTAGGTTCCTTATTAGCAAGGGATCTTGTTGTGGGGGTTAAGTATTTCCATTGACTATGCCCCTTTTCCTCTTGAGATTGACTCGCTGTGTTAGTTTTATGGATGGTTTTGGTGGAATTAACGAATCTAGCTAGTTGATCTCTAACTCTGTGCATGAAGAAAATAAAATGACATTCTTTCTAAAGTATACAGTTGAAAAGAAAAACTTGAAAGAAACATATCACACAAATTATTGTAATTTTTTTTGTAGTTTAATCAAACAAAAAAACAACAATTATACTATTGAAAGTTCCCCAACAATGATGCCAAAAGTAATGGGTTTTACATTTTAATCAAATAAATTAGGAACTATTCATTTAATTTTCAATTTGGTGTTCGTATGAACTGTTGTGCACTGTATATGCTGATATAATATTTTTAATTGTTGATGAAGTTGTTGTATTCTAACTGAATGCCACAAAGCAAGATATTAAATTTCTTTCACAAGTCATAGAGAAAACCAAACCACACTTGTAATCAAAACCACACTTGTAGAATTGAGATGGCACACTTCTATGTAGTGGGCTTAGGAAGCTTATTGTTGTAACCCCCAAATAGATAGAATTGCCAATCTAAGTTGTAGGAAGGGAAATATCACTCCTCTACTTAGCGGGCTTAGGAATCTTGTTGTTGTAACCCCCAACACAGGTAGAACACATCATGCAAGTAGGAAGTAAATCACATAGGCGTCAAAGGGGTGACTTGCTCAATGTTTAGATGATCTTAAATTCTGTAACAAAGATGCATTAGAGATGCAATGCTAGCAAGCTGCAATATGAAGGAATTAAACCACATGCTGTAATGTAGAAGATTCAAACCACAACTATGCTGTAAAGAATCTAATTACATACAAAAACAATAATTATAATTCTTGTGAAACATAATAAACATATATAGTACTCGAAATAGAGTAAATAACTTAATCCTAAAAACAAAGTCTTGTACTTTTTTTATTAGTGAGTTGCAACAATGTAAGGAATGTGAAACATAACAACCACTAAGATAATTCAAATATATAGGAATATTGGAAGCTAAGCTATATAGTTACAAGTAGTACTTGGCTAAGGAGGGGGCCCTACCTTCTTAGGGGAGGCACTGGTTATGAGAGTAGCATAACGTTAATTAGTTAGCACACCATTCAAGTAGATAAAATGGAAATGGGATATGAGCTTATATTAAGAATTTGGAATGGATATTACAATCAAGAGATTCTCTCTATCACCATCTTCCTTCTCTCCCCATGGCTCAAGTGGAGCTGTGTTTTTATACATATTACTTGCTAGCTTGAATTATCTAGGAAGCTGAGGGACAACCATGAGAAACTTCATATTTTTAGGCTATTTCCCTCTGTTACAATGATTTCTCCAAAAATATACAAAAGATCAAATGATGATGACTCTGTTAACAATGCAACAGGTGGAAAATGGGTCATTTTCCTAAGGTGGTCATATTTTCTTTGCTAAATGATCCTTAGTCTCTGTCACTTCCCTTGTTGGGTACAAAAGTTGTTGGGCAATCTGTCGACAACTAGAGGTTGAGTAGCTGCTAAATTGTGCTAGATTCTTGGGAGTTGCAACAATTATGTCAACCAACTAATTTTTAGCATGTTGCAACAATGGTTTTTAAGCAAGTTTCAACTCTTGTGTTGCAACGGTAAACATGTTGTAACAATAGTAGGGTGTTGCTCTAACATGAATGTGTTACAACAACACTACAAGTATTGCAACAAATTGTACCTGCACAACATGCCTAATTTATTTTCCATGATTTTCGACAAGTTAGCACAGAGAGGCAAATTCTTCCCTAAATGCACAAGAATAAACATTAAAATGACATAATCAAGAGATAATTACACCTTGATAAAAATGTATTCTTGTGGGAAAAAAGGGTGATGAAGTGACATGGAAATATAAAAAGATGTGCATAAAGATATTTGAAGGGTGCTAAAAATATGCCAATTTGGGCACCCATTAGAATGCTTAGTATCCCTTGAATTTAGTTGTAGTTATTGATAGTTTTGCATACAAGTGATTGGGCATATTTGTTTGTCCAAGTTAATTTTGAATTAAAGTTACTAGCATATGTTTGACTTGGCATGGTTGATTGCTGGTAAAATAATATCGTTATCCATTACTCATTATTTGCTTAAACTTCGTATAACATACTTATTTGATTGGAGGTTTTGGAGTATTAAATAAAATTCTTGTCCTCACTCGAGATATATTTGTTTTTTAAAGACAAATCAATGAGGTTACTTTAGCCATAGATACATTGTATTTAAGAGTGGTACTTCCCATTTGGTTCCTTGAGCCTTGGTTGCATTATTATGGTCTAAATATTACTCAGTTGTTGGAGAACTTCCTTCAATCATGCTAATTGAGGAAGGAAGGTTGTTCATGTTTTTATTTAGATTAAATAGACATGAATTTTACTTGCTATGAGATATATAACCTACTTGATTTCATGAGTTTAGACAATTTTTTGTTGTTGTACATGATGCTGTTTTGGAGGCAAATTAAAGATTGTGGTTGTCGTGTTATTGTTCGGCAAGATAGAGGATCTATATTCTTAAGGAATTCATTGCTATTGTTAACAATTATTTTCTTAACTAATTGAAAATATAGTGACTATGGTGATAATGTTCCTTAGTATACTATAATTGTATTATTAGTTATATTTGGTGGTAGTGTGTTATGCTATTCACTATTTTCTTATTATTGTTGATAAAAGACCAATGACCTTCGTCTTTTGGAAACATGTTGTTTGGCTAATATACTCATGATAAATTAAGTGCAATGACTTGACACTAGAGTAAGGATTCTTGTCTTAATTGACAATTGACCAATAGATAAGCTAGATAGTGAACCCTTTCAAAATTGACTAGTGTAGTAAATGAAGTTCCTTTTTTCCCTTTACTGGAAATATGGGTGCTATGAAGATACATTGTGCATAAAAAGAGGGAATATTAAAGCTTATCTCTGTGGAAGAAACAATTGTTGAATTACATAACTTGGTTTCTTAGATTTGTCTTGAAATTGATGGGAAAGGTAAGACCATCCATAGGTTGTTGCAAAGCATGCCAAGTCTTGCTACAAATGCTTTATAACCCTGTTGACGGTGCTAGACCCGCCAATATGTTAGGGGATCTCCACGGTAAGAAGTCCCAATTAGAACTCAGACCGTTTGGTGTAGGAGTCCCAGCAGTGGGTCGTACAGTATTTCCTTGACTACAGTTTTGCACAGAGGCAAGTAAGATGTCCCTGTTGGTAGCAAGGGTGTGACAGATACAACAAAACAAGGAAGGTGCATGAACGGTTCTAACACATGGAGAGTGGGGTGAGTGCGCCCCTTGGAAACCTGTGATAGCACACGGTTTGGAAGGTAACACACGAGCGAAGATGCATCACAAACTAGAAATCAAGTTAG
This sequence comes from Pinus tabuliformis, assembly GCA_031772625.1. Lineage (NCBI taxonomy): Eukaryota > Viridiplantae > Streptophyta > Pinopsida > Pinales > Pinaceae > Pinus > Pinus tabuliformis. The sequence goes on along the minus strand of CM062817.1, from coordinate 707,098,837 downwards.
CTAACAATCCAAAGTGATGGTTAAACCAATCAGCGCATTTCAATAAGATTCATACAAACTTATACATAATAGTCCATACATGTATGCATAAGCAAACATATACATATATCATTTAGAGTAAATAAGATAGCTGGAATACAATACGACATATGCATGAAACGTGCTGGCTCTGTTATATTAAGAAGTGTAATTTCTAGTCATACAATACATCCATGTCCAACCACTAGTTCCAACAGTGGAATGTTACAGTCACAATTGCCTGCTCCTCCAAAGAGATATACTAGCTCTGTTCAGTGGAGAAGCCAAGGTTCGTTACAATACTGTCGAATCTCTCTCTAAGATACTCCTATCGGAAGCTTGGCTAACCAAAAGCCATTACAATGAGTTATGAGGGACTATTTATAGCAAAGGGTAGGGTGGCCCTTGACATTCCCCTTTGTGACAATTCACCTACACTCATGACTCTTCATCTACTCTATGACTGTTACATCCCACTATCTACACTTGAACTTCCACTTGACAAGACGTTACATATGATCTGTACATGTACCCATGTGAGACAAAATGGCTTGAGCAAGCCATGCAAGACATCACTACACTTAGACCATTGTGGTGAGACCAACTCTTTGACATCCTTGTGATTGTCGATGGTGGCGAACTAATGCCAAGCTTGGTCGTCCATGATGGTGTCTGTGCATTCAATCGTGACATCTTGTTGAAGCGAACTCTTGCCTCTGTTGCATCTCGGTACACTGATATGGCTCCTCCATCCCAACTCGTCTGATAGCATACACATGGTCATCGTGGGTGCGACCGAACTGGCGACATGTTGATGCATAGTGTCTACGTTGATCTCCAAGCATGTGCTGGTGGCCATGCACATCAACTTGTCAAAATACATGTTCAACTCCAACTAGACTTGCTTCTTGTCTTCGCCTCAGTGAGTGTGCCAAATGGGTGGGATCACATGCATGCGCACAATGACATGCATGCTACTGAATTCCCTTGCATGCGATCAACATCACTGCTCACCTTGTTTGCTCCGTGCCAGTTGTTGGGATGGATCTATAACTTGTATGGGCGCAGTTTCATCCATCTATGCATGTTGCGCCCCCTGCTGTACCTATTCCTGCTTCAACTCATTCTCTCGTATATGTAGCTCCGATTCTTCCTTGAGTTGCTACTTTAGCACATACAACTCCTACTCTATTCCGTTCTCTGCCTTCATGTGATATTCATGTTGCGCCTTCTCCTCATAGCCTCAATCTCCAAATTTATTTTCGTCATGAGTGGATCTACTTTGAACTTGCATCTTTGCTATGTCTCTATGCTGTCAACAACCTTCCTCTTGCATTCATCGTGTGCAGGTGTGCTGCCTTTTTTTGCTACTGATGGTGCTGCTCGCGATGATGGCGTTGCCATTGATAGTGATATCCTTGTCCATGAACAACTTGATGTCTTCGTGGATAGGCAAGTTCATAGACACTTGACTGACTGCATCCCCAGTTGCGCTCTTAACAGTGTCTTTGACTTTTCTCTCCTGGAAGCCATTGTACTTGTGCTGCTGAGAGACAGACGAACACCTGTGATGCTTGGAGACATAGCAACACTCATGGCAAGCAATCTGTCAGTCGAAAACCAAAAAAAACTTGAGGACTGACTTGCAACATACCTGTGTGATTGAACGTGAAGGTTGCGTAATTTTCGCCGGAAGGTCGGGACACTGATTGCCAAAACTGCGCAAGGCACAATTCGGGATGTTAGGAGGCTGACTAATTGCTGGAATGGCGCAATGCATGGTCCAACCTAGCCTACTGAGGATTGAAACAATGTAATGCGCAATTTCAGTCAGTAGTGGCATGCAACTAGTAAACTGCATTGTGTAGTTTCTGGGGCCAGGAAGACACTGCCTCCAAGAATTGTTGAATGCAAGTGTGGAGGTTAGTGTTGGGCCAGGCTTGCGCAATTTCTGGAGGGAAGGCAGAGCCTTCGCTTTCGAAAATGCGTAGTGCTAGCCAGGCAAGGCACGGTCCAGGGCAAGGCAGCCTAGACTGACCGACGGGCGACTGAAAACATGAGAAGTCTGGATGCATGGTGAGATGAGTGCAAACAAGAGTGAATGATCATACATGCAAACAGCAAGTGCAGGATTCAGGAAATGGGAAAGCATGCATGTGTGTGAAGCAAGTCGCCGCAACGGCGACTGTTCGTGCAAAAACAGTGTCATGCATGCGACAATAGTAAGATGCGAACGAAAGCTGAAACAACGCTTCTACAAGCTTACATACATTAAAATGACATCAAATTCTCACTGAAATCAAGTAGACAACACTCACACAAGGCGAATAAAAAAAAAGCGACAAAAACATAACGCGAGAGATGAAAAGCGGGCTTACCCAAAAACAACTTAGCTGAATGTGCCGATGACTCCTAGATGCAATGTGGGTTGTCAGAGCTGCAAGGTCAATGTGAGAAATGAGATTTGTAGCATCCGGTTGACAAATTTTGATAAAATCGAGGTCATGATGTGGATGCCACAAATCTAGGAAAAGCGACACTTGGCAGGAGGTTTCTGAAATAATCCTTGCATGTAACATCCGACTGCTAAAAATAGATCCTGAATCAAGGGATGCCTTTGCATTCTGCCTTGGGAGAAATAATCCATGCTTGCAAATCAGTTTTGCTCGGTCCCAGAGGGAACTGGTCAACTTGAAGGAACATGCATCAGTCTGTGGGCTTGGGATGAAAATTTGCATAGTTTCTGGGTTGAGCAGAGATGATTGTCTTAGAGGGATTGCACAATGTCTGAGAGGAACAGGTGATTGTCTCCCAGGATTTCACAATTTCTGGGCTGAGTAGCTGTCCTGGGTGGATTTGCACAATTTCCGCTAGCTACTGGGCTAGTTGTCCCAGAGGGATTGTGCAATTTATGGGCTGCGTAGCTGACTGCTGCGCAGAATTGTTCAATTTCTAGGCTGGATTGCGCAGTTTTTCCAGTGAAGGCTGAGAGGTAGGATTGCACAATTCTGGATCCCAACAGGCTATCAGTCAAGATTGCGCAATTTTGGAGGGAAGGCTAGTTCCCCTCTAGAATTGTGCAATTTCTTGAGGGAGCTACTCAGCTTGGAGCTGGACCAAGTCTCGAGAAACAACCTGTGAGGGGGATGCAACAAGCCATCATGCACAGGCTGGTAATCTGCTAGAAAACCACTGAAGCTTGTGTACTTGACAGTGCAAGACATGCTGATGAAGATGGTCGGTAGGGAGCCTCCAAAGTGAAGCTAAGGCAAAATTTTGGAGGGTGGTTGTAGCCGCTACAACACTTGGTGACGCACTGGTAGGGCTCCAGCTCTCTGAATGGACCTTGTTCGTGAAAAGAAATTCTAACACCTCCGGAAGTATTGTTTAGTTCTCTAGTTGTCTTGGTTTCCACACTTGCTTGGTTGTAAGATGTAGCATCTGCCAAGCCCTTGGTCGGTCGACACACATTCCAAGCCAAGCCAACATAGTTGTTTCGATTGGAGTTGAGGGGTATATTGATGCACAAGCAGTGTAGTCGTCAGAGTCTTAGTTTCATCTATGGTGTTGCTCCGCTGCCAGCAGTTCTGGACAGTACCCCAATGGAGTCACGCAAGAACACAAGCATCACTCCGCTGCTAATGAGCTTGGTCACTAGCCTGGTGGAATTAATTGCATCACCTCTCTGTGCAGGAAGCCTTTATCTTCTTTCACCTTATTCATTTTTTCAAAATTTTTTCACTTTTTCATTTTTTTCATTTTTCATTTCATAACTATGCATAACACTTATTATTTTCAGAGGTGGAAGAGGGATCCTAACTTACTGATAGTAGAAGAGGTTGTTCCTTCAGAGAACTAGTTTATGTATACCTATGAAGTGCTTGTTAAGGCTTTCCCCCTCACCTTACTCTACTTGACTGAGATGACAAGGATTAACCCAAAAGCAACCGACTAGAGTAGGTGACACTAGTTAGCATGCAAGCATTGTGTTTTCACCAAGGTTCACTTCAAACAATACGTATTCTCCATTGATGTATCATGGATTTAAAACAACAACTTTTTCATATAGAGGCAAGACGACAAATAACCAAGTATTGATAATTGCACAAGTCCTCTTGTACTTTACCCAACTTGTTTCAAGAGTCACACACGGTTCATGCGAAACTAACCTACGGACAATAACAAGCAAACAAACCAAAAAGCAAAGCGAGAAGTAGAAGAAAAGCGAGTAAGAAAACAAGCAAGCAAGCAAACAAACACAAAAAGAAAGAAGCAAACATGCATGCAAGCAAACAACGCAAAAGCAAATACTACTCCTACTCCTAAGCTAACAGTGCACATGTCGTCTCATGTGAAGTGATACTTCCAATGCAGCCACCGGTGCATTGATTGACCCATGTTGGTGAAGGCACGGTTTTCAAACATCGCAGTTGCGCAAACCAGAAAGAATGTAAGGTATAACGATGAAGGCAGACACACTTCGAGCTTACAAATGACCATTGAACAAAGATGAGTGAAAGTTCAAGACATGCACTCTGTGGACTTGCCATGGTGCTATGCTACACTGCATGCAGATGTTGAGTGTATGCATTCTATTGACTATGACATGCAAGAAAACGTGAGAAAGGTAAACCAATTACGTTGTGCATGTGTGCTTGCTGTGTAAGATTCCTCCAACGCATGAGCGATTGGATCATGCAGTTTGAGTGGAGGAAGCAAAATCTGGGTGTCTGGTTGATCTTCAATGCAAAGCAGAGAGTGATGAGGAGCCTTGAGTGTTTCAACAATTTCCTGATCGGAAGTGAAACCAACCTCAGGACAACGAGGGCTTGACATAACCATCAGCTTGGGTTGAAGTTCCTTGATAGTCTGCAGGGTTTCGACTTCATTGACAGATAGATCATCGTAGACTAGTGTCTTAGACATATTAACAATGATTGAATCAACATCATGATTAGATGAAGAAGTAGAGAGATCATGACAACCAAGATCAGAAAATTCAGGATGTTTGTCGGCATCCTCATGATTTGATGAATTGGGCAGAGGGGTAGATGAGAAGCAAAGATGTTCACCCTCTGTGTTTTCAAAAATGACAGATGACAGATTGGACGAATTTCCGGAGGAAGATGTGTCCTCTCTGCACTGTAATGACAAACTCACATCCGACGTGTCCAGTGAACGATCAGAGTTAGAAACATCCAGAAATGAGTTTTCACATGGGAAATCAATAGTGGAAGAATCACAAGGGATGTCATGATAAAGCGGATGAGGCGCAACTGGAAGGGAGTCATCCTTCACAGCGGGATCTTCTTTAAATTATTGCACACACTCATCATGAATGATGATGTAGGTTAACACCACCTCTGTCAACAGCTTGATCCTCGCTCACAACAGGTGAGGAGTCTGGAATGGAAGAACACAAGACAATAAAATCCGTAGGATCAACACAACGCAGGGACAGAGGTTGAGGGAATGAATCCACGTGACAACCAATAGGCTTGCAAGCCAAATCTACGAAGATATCAAGAGCACATGGGGTGGGAGGATGTGACAGCTCAACAGAGGTGTGTGCATGATCTCCCACATCACTATGCAATGGTGGAGTTGATTGATGAGGTGAAAATGGACAATCACTTGTGACAACAACCATGCCTTCCTATGATTGCGCAGCTCCATCATCAAAGTGTGCTAAGAGGGGCTCAGATATGTGAAGAAGATACTCAAACCTTCCATCGAGAAATTCCCAATCAATTTCATCTTCGGGGAATCGGTATGCAAGATTACAAAAGCATGTGTAAAACTATTCAACGAATTCATCGGGTGCTTTTCATAATTTTAGAATTTCTTTATCGAGTGTTTTAAGGTTAAAGTGATTGACATCACGATCTATCTCTGCGACCATACGAGCCAGAGAATGAATATAATTTTCGGGCAGCGTGGCACACCAGTGCATTGGGTGCCCTCGAAGCGTGTAGACGAACATCGCACAGGTCATGTATTCTTCAAAGATTCCATGTCTTTCGCATGAGCCTACAATGCTGATCGTGTGCCTAACCAAGGCTACGTGGCCTCCACGATCATATCTTTTATGTGACAAGTTATTCGAGAGATTTTCTGAGATAATGAAGTCATTTCCATAAGACATACACTCCGGAAGAGAAACTTTGTAGTTAGTCATGATTGATATGTAAAGATTCAAAATAGATGTGAGGACTCAGCTTGTCATCTGGCCCTCCTTCTAGTGCCATATATGTTGACATGCTAGACCCACCAACATGTTAGGAGATCTCTCTGGTAAGAAGTCCCAATTAAACCTTAGACCATTTAGTGTAGTAGTCCCGACAGTGGGTCGTACGGTATCGCCTTAACCACGGTTTCGCATAGAGGTAAGTAAGATGTCCCTGTTGGTAGCAAGGGTGTGACAACTACCGCAATACAAGGAAGGTGCATGAACGGTTCTAACACACGGAGAGTGGGGTTAGTGCACCCCATAGAAACCTGTGATAGCATGCGGTTTGGAAAGGAACACACGAGCGAAGATGCATCACAAACTGGAAAGAAAGTTAGCTAACAATTCAAAGGATGGTTAAACCAATCAACACATTTCATTAAGATTCATACATACTTATACAAAATAGTCCATACATGCATGCATAAGAAAATAGATACATATATCATTTGGATTAAAATAGATACATATATCATTTGGATTAAACAAGACAGCTGGAATACAATACGACATATGCATGAAACATGCTGGCTCTGTTATATTAAGAAGTGTAAGTTCTAGTCATACAATACATCCATGTCCAACCACTAGTTTTGACAACAGAACGTTACAGTCACAACCGCCTACTCCTCTAAAGAGATATACTAGCTCTGTGTAGTGGAGAAGCCAAGGCTCGTTACAATACTGTCCAAGCTCTCTCTAAGATACTCCTATCGGAAGCTTGGCTGACCAAAAGCCCTTACAATGAGTTATGAGGGACTATTTATAGCAAAGGGTGGGGTGGCCCTTGACATTCCCCTTTGTGACAGTTCATCTACCCTCATGACTCTTCATCTACTCTATGACTGTTACATCCAACTATCGACACTTGAACTTCCACTTGACAAGACGTTACATACAATCTGCACATGTACCCATGTGAGACAAAATGACTTGAGCAAGCCATGCAAGACATCACTAACACTCAGACCGTTGTGGTGAGACCAACTCTTTGACATCCTTGTGATGGTCGATGGTGGCAAACTGATGCCAAGCTTGGTCGTCCGTGATGGTGTCCGTGCACTCAATGGTGACATCTTGCTGAAGCGAACTCTTGCCTCTGTTGCATCCGAGTACACTGATATGGCTCCTTCGTCCCAACTCATCTGATAACATGCGCAGGGTCGTCCTGGGTGCGACCGAATTGGTGACATGTTGATGCATAGTGTCTGCGTCGATCTCCAAGCATGTGCTGGTGGCCGTGTGCATCAACTTGTCAAAATACATGTTCAACTCCAGTTGGACTTACTTCTTGTCTTCGCCTCGGTGAGTGTGCCAAATGGGTGGGATCGCATGCATGTGCACAATGACATGCATGCTGCTGAATTCCCTTGCATACGATCAACATCACTGCTCACCTTGTATGCTTCGTTCTAGCTGCTAGGATGGATCCATAACTTATACGGGCGTAGTTTCATCCGTTTGTGCATGTTGCACCCGCTGATGTACCTGTTCCTGCTGCAACTCATTCTCTCATCTATGCAGCTCCTGTTCTTCCTTGAGTTGCTACTTTAGCACATTCATCTCCTTCTCGCAATCTTCATGTCGCGCCGTCACCTCATAGCCTCAATCTCCAAAGCTTTTTTCGTCATGAGTGGATATGCTTTGAACTTGCAGCTTTGCTCTGCCTCTATGCTGTCAACAACCTTCCTCTTGCATTCGTCACATGCAGGTGTGCTGCCTTCTGTTGTTGCTGATGGTGCTGCTCACTATGATGCCATTGCCATTGATCTTGATATCCTTGTCCATGAACAACTTGATGTCTTCGTGGATAGGCAAGTTCATAGACACTTGACCGATTGCATCCCCAGTTGCGCTCTTAACAGTGTCTTTGACTCTACTCTCCTGGAAGCTGTTGTACTTGTGCTGTTGAGAGACAAACGAACACCTGTGATGCCTAGAGACATAGAAACACTCATGGAAAGCAATTTATCAGTCAAAAACCAAAACAAACTTGAGGACTGCCTTGCAACATACCTGTGTGATGGAATGTGAAGATTGTACAATTTCCGCTGGGAGGTCGGGAGACTGATTGCCAAAACTGTGCAAGGCATAGTCCGGGCTATCAGGGTGTTTACTGATTGGTGGAATTGTGCAATGAACAGTCCAGCCTGACCTACTCAGGATTGAAACTACGTAATGCGCAATTTTAGTCAGCATTGACATGCAACCAACAAATTGCATTGCGTAGTTTCTGAGGCCAGCAGGTCACTGCCTCCAAGAATTGTACAATGCAAGCCTGGAGATTAGTGCTGGGCCAGACTTTCGCAATTTCTGGAGGGAAGGCAGATCCTTCGCTTCTGGAAATGCGTAGTGCTAGCCAGGCAAGGCACGGTCCGGGCCAAGGCAGCCCAGATCGGTCGACGGGCGACTGAAAACATGAGAAGTCTGGATGCATGGTGAGATGAGTGCAAAAAAGAGTGAATGATCATACATGCAAACAAAAAGTGCAGGATTCAGGAAATGGGAAAGCATGCATGTGTGTGAAGTGAGTTGCTGCAATGACAACCATTCGTGCAAAAACAATGTCATGCATGCGACAACAGTGAGATGCGAATGAAAACCTAAACAATGCTTCTACAAGCTAACATACACTAAAATGACATAAAGCTGTCACTGAAATCAAGCAGACAACACTCACACAAGGCGAAACACAAAAAGCACAGAAACACAGTGCAAGACATGAAAAGCGGGCTTACCCCAAAACAACTGAGTTGAATGTGTCAACGACTCCTAGATGCAATGTGGGATCTCAGAGCTGTAGGTCGATGTGAGGAATGAGTTTTGCAGTGTCCGGTTGACGAGTTTTGATAAAACTGAGGTCGTGACGCGCATGCCACAAATCTAGGAAAAGCAACACTTGGCGGGAGGTTTCTGAAATAATCCTTGCATGTAACCTCCGACGGTTAAAAATAGATCCCTGAATCAAGGGATGACTTTGCATGCTGCCTTGGGAGAAACAATCCATGCATGCAAATCAGTTTCGCTCAGTCCCGGAGGGAATCAGTCAACTTGAAGGCACATGCATCGGTCTGCGTGCCTGGGGTGAAAATCTGCGCAGTTTCTGGGCTGAGCAGAGATGACTGTCCTAGAGGGATTGCATAATTTCTGAGAGGAACAGGTGATTGTCTCCAAAGATTGCGCAATTTCTGGGCTGAGTAGCTGTCTTGGGTGGATTTGCGCAATTTCTGCTAGCTGCTGGGTTGGCTGTCCTAGAGGGATTGCACAATATTTGGGCTGAGCAACTGATTGCTACCCATTATTGCGCAATTTCTAGGCTGAGCAGTCCTACTGGGCTGGATTGCAGAGTTTTTCCAGTGAAGGTTGACAGGCAGGATTGTGCAATTCTGAAACCCAACAGGCTGTTAGTCAGGATTGTACAATTTCTGGAGGGAAGGCTGTTTCCCCTCCATAATTCCGCAATTTCTTGATAAAACTGCTTAGCCTGTAGCTAGATCAAGTCCGGAGAAATAGTCTGTGAGGGGGATGCAACAAGCCATCATGCACATGCTGACAATTTGCTAGAAAACCACTGAAGCTTGTGTACTTGATAGTGCAAGACATGCTGTTGAAGATGGTCGGTAGGGAGGCTCCAAAACGAAGCTAAGGAAAAATTTTGGAGGGTGGTTGTAGCCGCTACAACAAGTCCTCTACCTTGAAGGAGAATGATGAATGTAGTATGAAATTTGTTATCTTGGAAATAACTATGGAATGTGTCTTTCATGGCGTAATGGAATAATTGGGGATAATACACACCTCTTGGATGATTTAGAGGAGGGAGTTAAAATTCTCACTCATATTAATATTTATGGATTGAAGGAGAGGATTAATGGGCTAGACCAAGCCAATACCCATTAGGAGAATGAAGCTAATTTCTTATAGGATTTTGTTGATGAGCTTCATATGAAAGGTACTCCAAAGATAATTTTTCATTATTTGAAGAATATCAAGATTTAATGAAATTTCATGATGTTTTGTTGTTATAGATGGTCAAGAAGGATGAGACTATTTAGGATTTGAAAGATTACATACAGGGTCTTTAGAATTAAGTTAGCTGACTATAGATCATTGTGAAGTCTAAAATAGAAATAATTGATGGTATGCCTCATAATACTTATTCTATTGATACTTTTGATGATGTTGTTGTTAGTCTTCATTGTAAGAAGTATATGTTATGAAACCAACTCACAAAAAGATAGAAAATATAGATCATTGACTTAGAAATCAGCCTCTTCGAGGGGGAAACCTACTTTACATTACACAAATGAACAATTCTTGGATGATACAAATGAAAAAACCTCCTTTCTATATATAGGAGTCTATGGGGTCACGATATAACCAAAGCCGACCTAATAATAATAACATAAGGGCACAAAAATAACAATAGTGGGCTTCTATGGGGCACAATAATAACAATATGGGGACAATAGGGGCACAACAATAACAGTAAGGTATACAATGACAATAGTAATGGGGGAATCACTAGTATTATAGGGACCTAACATGCCCCTCTCCTTCAAAAAAGTGTTGCCCTCAATGTTTGAGTAGTTTTGGATGCTTTTGTATAAAATTATCATCCTCCCATGTGGAATCTTCAACGGGTAAGTTCTTCCACTTGATGAGATACTCTGAAATTGATTGATTTCGTAGTTGTCAAATTCTTGTTTCTTTGACTGCTTCAGGTTCCAATATGATTTTTCCTTCCTCATCAAGTTTTGGCAATATTGTTTGAACTGGGAGCTTGTCACTTATAACCTTCTTTAAGCATGAAACATGGAAAACTGGGTGCACTCGGGAAGCTGTAGGAAGCTCCAATTTGTATGCCATAGTACCTATCTTTTGCAACACCATGTACGGACCATAATACTTTGGTGATAATTTATTATCCTTCTTAGCTTGCTTGAGGGACATTTGTTTATATGGTTGTAGCCGTAGGAATACCCAATCACCTACACCAAAACTTCTTTTGGTGCGATGTTGATCTGCCTGCTGTTTCATTCTATTTTGCACCACGGTGAGGTTATCCTTTAAGAGTTGGAGAACTTGTTGTTGATGCTCGATGTGATCTTCCACTGCTTGAACCTTAGAATTTTCTCTTAAATATGATGTGATGGTTGGTGGATGATATCCATAAAGTGCCATAAATGGGGCAATTTTTGTTGTAGTATGGAAGGAAGTGTTATACCACCATTCAGCCAGAGGCAACCATTTGACCCATTGTGTCTGTTTATCAGATACAAAACAACGAAGATATCCTTCCAAACAATTATTTACTATCTCAGTTTATCCATCAGATTGAGGATGATAAGATGAGCTATGAGCTAACTGAGTACCAAGACAAGAAAATAATTTTGTCCAAAAATTTCCAGTGAAAATGGGATCTCTATCGCTTATGTCAGACCAAGCAGTAACTCCTTAAAAACAACTTATTCATATTCATTGAGGTTGGTTTTTATTATCTAGATGAGGGAGAGGCTGTTCACTTCATCTCCCGGTGACTATTCATATTTCTTATTATTTATTTACATCAGTTACACTTATTCACCCAATTCTGATGACTAGGTGTCAACATTCCCCCCCTTAATCTGAAGGGATGTTGGTGAGTCCAAGCATCGTTCTGAATCGTTCAAGCTTTTCTCTTCCAAGCACTTTGGTGAAGATGTCTGCAATTTGCTCATTAGTGGAACAATGGCGGAGATGGATTGTTTTGGCCTCAACATGATGTCGAATCAGATGATATTTAGTATTGATGTGCTTCGTTCGATCATGGAACTTCGGGTTCTTGGCCAACTTTATTGTCGAGGTATTGTCAATCATGAGTGGAGTCGATTGTACTTGTTTTAACTACAAATCTTCAAAAATTTTCCTGAGCCACACAATTTCTTTTGTTGCCTCAGCTGCTACCACATATTCTGCTTCTGTTGTGGAATCTGCTGGAACTGATTGTTTGCGTGATCTCCATGAAACAGCGCCTGATCCAAGATTCATAGCATATCCTGAAGTAGATACCCTAGTTTCTTTGTCTCCATCGAAGTCTGAATCAGAGTATCCAATCAAGTTGAAGTCATCCACCTGTGTATACTTGATTCCAAAGTCTTGAGTTCCCTTCAAGTACCTTAGAACTCTTTTTGCAGTCCCTCACAAGGCTTTTGCATAAACTTGGAGAGGATTCCAACAGCAAACGAAACGTCTAGTTTGGTAGTAGTTAGGTAGTTGAGACTTCCTACAAGCTGTCTATACTTTGTTGCATCCTCAAATTCTTTTCCTTCAATGGATGTGAGCTTTAAGTTTTGTTCCATTGGAGTAGTAAGAGGATTGCATTCTGTCATGCCAAACCTGTTCAACAGATCTCCAATGTACTTCTTTTGAGAAAGAAATATGGACTTCGGATGTTGAGTTACTTCAATACCAAGATAGTAATGAACATAGCCCAAATCAGTCATTTCAAAACCTTTCCTCAATTCCTTCTTTATGGATGCAATGTAGCTTTCATTGTTCCCTGTCATCAAAAGATCATCTACATATACCACAAGATATACAACTGTTTTGCCAACTTTCTTGACAAATAAAGTTGCATCATCAATATCATAATGTTTGAAATTGAGTTTCAAAAGATGCTTAGTTAGTTTTTCATACCAGGCTCGCAGTGCTTGTTTGAGGCCATACAAGGATTTTACAAGTTTGCATACTTTATGTTCATGTCCTTTCACAACAAATCCTTCAGGCTGGGACATAAAAATATTCTCTTTTAGAACTCCATTCAAGAAAGTAGTTTTTACATCCATTTGATGGACTTTCCAACCGTTCTGAGCTGCTAGGGAAAAGAGTGTCTGGATGGTAGCCCATTTTGCTGTGGAGGCAAAAGTCTCCTCATAATCGGCCCCTTCCTTCTGTGCAAAACCTTTTGCCACAAGCCTGGCTTTGTGCTTGTCAAGTGAGCCATCAACTTTATACTTGTTCTTGTAGACCCACTTGCAGCCAATTGGTTTGGTTCCTAATGGAGGATCAAATAGCTTCCAAGTGCCATTCTTTATCAGAGCATCATACTCCTTTTGCATCGCTTCTTTCCATTCATCATGAGAAGCAGCTTCTTTGAAGGAAGTTGGTTCGAAATCTGTAGACAAATTCAATTCAAAATCATAAGAAACGTCCATATCAATAGGTGAATCAGAGTCATCTACATCACCTCCATTTTGCCAGTTTGAATTTCTAGTTCCTGTCTTTCCAACCTCATCAGGATGAACACTTTCAAGTGTCTTTATTAGCCACTTTGGGGGACCTTTCTCAGATGGTCCATTCTGCTCCATTGATTGAGTTGGGATTGAATCAAGATTGAGTCTCCCAATTCTATAAATCACATCACTTAAAGCATCATCCGTTGTTGGGGTTTCATGCGAGGGAGAGAGCTCTTCAGAAGAATATTCCACATGTTGATCTAGTATAGGGATCCCCCCTTCAAGATGTGGAATTTGATTATCAAATTCTTGAAATTATTTTGCATTTGCTAATCTATCCAAACGATCAAGTTGCCGCTCAACAACATTGTCAGTTTTGGATGATTCAAGAAAGATTACATCTCTAGATACAACAAAATTTTTATTGACTTCATCACAGAGACGGTATGCTTTGGAGGTGTTTGAATACCCTAAGAAGATACACTTATGACTTCTTGCACCAAGTTTGTTGCTATGTACCTTTGGTATCAAGGCATAGCAGGTGGAACCAAATACCCTGAGATGCTTTACCGAAGGAACGTGCCTATACCACATTTCATATGGAGTCTTGTTTATAATAGAATTAGATGGACATCTATTCTTTATATATACAACACATAGAACTACATCAACCCAAAACATCAACTTTACATTTTTTAAAAACATCATGGAGCGGACCATATTTAAGATTGTACTATTCATTCTTTCAGCTACACCGTTCTATTGGGGATTATAAGGCACAATTGTTTGATGTTTGATCCCATGTTGGTGAAGATAGTTTTCAAATTCATTTGAAGTGTATTATTTTCCATTATCAGTGCGAATAGAGCCAATATGAGATTGTGCGTCATTTTCAATCCATGTATGAAAGTTCTTGAATGTTTGAAAAGCATCAGATTTGTTCTTCAATAAATAAACCCAACACATTCTGGTGTAGTCATCAATAAATGTCATCATATATTTATTTCCATTTGCAGAAGGAACAGGCATTGGACCACATAAATCTGAATGAATGAGTTCAAGTTTTCTATGTGCTCTTTAATGTGAATCATGAAAAGACTGTTTTCTATGCTTTCCTAGAATGCAAGTATCACATTGCTTAAGTTTCCTAGGAATTGTAGGCAAACCAGCAACACCATTTTTCTTCAACAAGCGGAGGCTGTCATAGTTCAGATGTCCAAATCTAGCATGCCATAATAAACTTGATGGAAGTGTACCTTATTCATAATGAGATTTGTATGAGAAGTGTTGTGCACGAGCAGAGGTACCTTGTAGCTTGAGAAGCCTTTCTTCTTCTATTCCCCTCATGACAAGTGAGTGGTCAGATGCTTTTCTCACCTCAAGCTTGCCATCAAACATATGAATGGAGTGACCTTGCTGGCAGATGTGGACCAAGGACAACAAGTTTCTCTTCAGCTGTGGGAGATATAGAACATGATGCAGAAGAAAGTCTGGAAGACCAGGCAATTTAAGCTTGATTATGCCAAGCCCTGATGGCTTGATTTTTGATTGGTCTGTAAAGTATATTGCTCCATCAACATTGTCAGTAAATTATTCAAAAAAATCTTTTCTATGAGTCATGTGGCAAGTTTCTCTTGAATCAAGCAACCAATCATTTTTCCAAGAAGCAAGTGAAGCATTAAATAAGTCTTCATTTACTCCGATATTACATTGTGCCACAACATAATGAGCAGATTCAGGTGCTTTACCTTTGTCTGTGTCATTAGTTTTACCTTTGGGTTGATTTCTTTGCTGCTCAATTTTGTCCCAAGGTAACTTGCATGTAGAGGCATCATGTGATCCATTTCTTTTGCAATGTATGTAGTGCAAATTTGACTTTTCTCCTTGAGAGTGTTTGCCCCCCCTGCCTCTGAAATATCTTCCTCTTCCTCTTCGACCACCTCTTCCTCTGGAAGAATATTGGGCAAGATTCTTTTCTTTATGAGCAAGGCACACAGCCTCTTCAGAAGATTTAGGGGCTGTCTTCTTTCCAAAAGCTTTCTCTCTTTCAGCAAATTTTTTCACAAGAGAGTCAAAGGTGATATCTTTGAGATTTCCATTTGCTTGCAATGACTCAAGATAATTGGAGTAAGTAGGATAAATTGCCTTGAGAAAAGCGATAAGAGGAATATCCAATTTAACCTTAGTGGATTCGATATCATGCATTATAGATTTTACTTCGGATGCAAGAGCAAGAGGGTTATTATTTTGTAATTCAAGGGTGAAGAGTTTAATCATGAGTTGAACAACTTCAAGTGCAGAATGTGAGTCATAGATTTCTTTCAGCTTTTGTAAGGCTTTGAAAGCAGTTGAAAATGGCGAAATATGGCGACTCACCTCTTCACTTACAGATGCTGCAATTAATGCATAGGCTTTGCTGTTCTTATTTTCCCAAATGGCGAACTCTTTGTCTGAGGTAGGTTGTTCTGGCTCTTTGTCTCCGTCTCCAATACACACTCCTTTCCACAACTCATTGAAAATGAGGGTGTGTTTTATCATCCGAGACCACTCAGGATAGTTCTCCTTGCCAGTGAGAACTATTCCCACAATGGATATGATTGAATGCATTGTAAAATCTGTGTGCTGTAAAAATACTTCTGCTGGAAAAAATGTGCTTTTGTGGATAAAAGAAAATTCCGCTTCTAAAAAAATACTTCTGCTGATAGAAAAAATACTTCTGGTCGTAAAAAATGCACTTCTGGTGTAAAAAATTACAATCTGATCTGTATAGAGCAGAGATATTATTGGGGAAGGGTATATTTGGGAAAGGGTGTATATGGGGGAAGGAGTATATGCGAGAGGGGGTTTATGGGAAGGTGCATATGGAGGAGGCTGTTGGAGGGAAATGTTCCCCTAGGGCTTTTTGGGTTGAAACCCTAGCAGACTGAAAGTTATCTATTCAAAGGAACACACATTCACACAGCCATTATGCTATTATAAGAAAATTCTATTGTAAAGGGTATGAACCTTAGGTCCTACGTTTGAGAAGGCCTTTAGGGTCCAAACCCTTCTTGGAGTTCCCTTCTTCTCTTTTGTCCTGCAAAACAACCAATTCCAAAGAACACAACAGTATATGGACAAAACCTTATAAAGAAACCATCTTCATGTTATAAATAAAGGTAGTTAGTTATGAAATCCAAACAACCATTTACATATGAATTCTAAACATGAATATCATAAACATAAAGAAGATTTATATCAGGAACCAAGACATGTGTTTCTTTTATTATAGACAAATAAAGTACATAAAAAGGAATAATTTCACCTGAGTCACCTTCAGCAGGCTCCAAGCAAAGCTTCCTTCCGGATCCGTTCCAGCCTCAAGCCTCTAACAAACTCCTTCCATGACTCACTCCATGATGTCATAAATGGTGGATGAACATCAACACACAAGGAAACAAGGGTTTCCTATACAAATGGGGGAAGTGCAGAAGGCACAAGGGACTTCAGACCTGGTCAGGGGAAAAATCTCAGCATAATAACCTTTCTCTCTCTTCTCTCCTCCCTTAGGCCTTCCCTTTGAGGTCTTTTTATACCTCTCCCAAAGTAGTTTTTTAGTTGGGAACAGTTGGGCCACGATCACTAACAGGTGATTAACAGGTAAAACCCGCGATCTCCGCCCGAAAATAAGGAGTTTCATATTTTTTTAAGTGTTTTAATACATATACGCGGGTTGGGTATATACAGACCTGCGTATACACGCGTTTAACTCAGGGCAATGTCGCGTATAAGGGATAAAACACTGTTTTTTAAATTTTAGGACTAGGTCTGGAAGGAGGGGTTACCCTAGGCCATGAGTGCAGCATCACAAATCATAAGAGTGAGATTTGGAGCTATAACATATGCCCCCTAATATATGAGGTCAGAAGGGGTACATGGTGGCCGAAATGTATTATGCAAGTACATGGAAAGGAAATCTGTCAAAAACTGAGGAGGACTTCACCAGAATTCAGCCTGCCAAGCCAGCAAAGGAGATCAGAAAGAAACAATGTCTGAGGCGGGCATACCCATGCTCAGAAAAAGTAAAGCATGTCCGCATATCAAGTACAAGCGGATCCACTAAGTATACAAGTATAAATGACTTGAAAAGACATAATGGATCATCTGATCATGATGAACAAGTACATGTCTGAATATCACATATAAGATTGTCAATGATGCTGAAAGATGTAACGGATCACTGATATCAAAGACTGATCCCAAAAGGTACCAACTGAACATGATGGAATAGGATGGTACTGCACTACAAACTCAGGTGCCAGCATATAGAATGTCGCCAGGACTGACTGCAACATATAAGGTGCAGTGGTATCAACTAGCAGCAACAGAAGCAACTGTCAAGTGAACCAATGAACGCTGATACAACCTGAGGTCTTCACCGACCGCCGTGGTACATTTCTACACCATGGGAATAAATGATCTAAAGTCGACCATGTGAGAAATCGTTTGATTACCGATCATTGATGTATACCGTTAAAAAACGCGAGACTACTCACCGATAATGATAATGAGCATCAAGGTACCCAGTACAATCTAACAAGTGTGAATAGATGAGCTGGAGTCGAACACCTATAAGAATCTATCAATCAGGAGACAATGATGGTTTCCCGCTGCCAATAGCGAAGGATCTACCACTAATGACTGCAAACCCCAAGGTACTGCCAAATGAACTTTAGATCTTTACCCCAGAGTAATGAGTCAGAGTCGATAGGGAAAGATCCGCTAGAAGGAAGGCATTAAGGCATCCTTCATCAATCTAGCGTGAGTGTAACCCGTAGGCCAATAATGTGGAAGGAATCAGACGAAAGAGTTGTAGTAACCAAACCGAAGTACGTTTCCGGCGTACACAAGATGTGGCTAGCGCACGACAGAAACCTTCTGAACCAACCAATAATGAAAGTTGACACAGAGGTGAGGTATCCACCAATAGGGTCAAATGGAAACCAAGGTACTGCACGAATCCCAGTGTGTGATAATGTAAGCTGATGTCGAACACAAGGGAAACCACTCAGTCAAAGACCCATGATACTGATCGATGCTGAGCACAAGGTGACCTATCAATAATGAAAATAGGGCTAGGGTGCAGCTCTAGGCCTGTCCTCAGAGCAAGGTGTCGTTGTCGATAACGACAAGACCCGCCGACAAGAAGTCAATGGGGACCTTCTCAAACCGGCACGAGTAAAGGACCAATATAGTTGATGTGATGATAGACATGATACTGAAAACCAGGGATGGCCGACTGAAAATGAGTCAAGAGACACCGCAGAAAGGCCGACTCAAGCTAACTTCCCTTGAACAAAAGCACGACTCAATGTGACTATGTGGCAGCATATGATGACTCTGTATAAGTTCGTCATGCAGGAGGCACGAATGGACCCTCCATATGATTGGAAGAGATAACCAATCGGGGGGGAACTGACTCAATAACAAGGTTAAGGCGTACCTAAGTCAAACTAAATCCTGCCCAAATGAAGGAGACTTTGTTTTGAGTGCTTTGTTCAAGGGCATCACAACTGACTCTAGCTGCCAACAATAAATGGAAATAATGTCCCGTTCCCGCTCTTTTTGGAATATCTAATTTTTTTGTCTTTTTTTGTTAAGCTTGAAAAAGAATAAAAGAATGCTATGGTATAGTGGAAAGAACGAGTGTCGGTGAAACAGAGGATCTAGTTCCTGGGAATGGAACGTTCCTATGCTCAATGCAGGGAGGTGAAAACTGGTCAGTGACACTCAAAGGTGTGTTCCTTCCACAGGTCAAGGTGTGTCAAGTTGCAGAAGTCAAAGGTATGCAAGGTTGATTTTGCAGTCGTCATGGTCAAAAGTTGGCTTAAACACGAGTCCAAGTGAAGCCGGCTCTAGGCCAAAAGGTGCAAGTGGTCAACATGCAATGCAGTAGTACAACTCAACACAAAGGAGCCTCTAGGGTATAAGGCCAGAACGAAGCGAAGAAGCAAAGAGGAATGAGTCTTCAATGCATAAGTCATGGCGGGACTACAGAGGACTCCCGAGCCTACTCAAATCGGAGCAGCATGGGCAAAAAATGTCAGTGAGGTGCTAACTACGATGCCCATGTAAAGGATGGCTCTACCATCATGTCATGATTTAAAGAATCGACGAGTGAAGATGGCTTACGAACCATAACACGATGGGGTCGACCCTATGGTAGATGTATCGGCAAATGAAGGCTAGTATGCATAATGCAACGGAAAAATGGTGTTCCTAACTTATATGCCAGTGAGAAAATGATACCTGTCGTGACGGGTCAGCAGTCATGGAACCGTCTCGAAACTGAAAAACGTCCAAAATGTCCTGAAAAACAAACCAATCTCGACATTCCAAGCTCCCAAATTAAAAGTCACATGAGTCCAAAAAAAATAAAATTTTGAAAAAATTTTGCATTTTCAAAACTTATAAAAGAGATTTTGGACTCACCATTTTTACCATTTGAATTTGAGAGCAAAGGATTTGGAGCAAAAGGAGCAAACTTCCCATAGCCAGATTCAACCGTTCAAATTCGTCAAAAACCTCCAGGTAACTCTTATACTTAGCTTGCAATTGATTGTGACTGGTTTTAAGATTTTTGATTGATGTTTCACCGTTGAATTTTTTGCCCAAAATTTCTCCGTGGCGTATACGCAGGTTGGTAATATGAAACCCGCGTACACGCGGGCCCTATACGCGACTGTGTGTATAGGGACCCGCGTACACGCTGTGAACAATTTTTAAACAAAAACTAACGGTTACAAATCATTTTTTTCTCAGGATGCCTGTCACGTGGCGTGAAAGAGAGCACGCAGCGGTGGATAATGAAGTTATGAACAATCCAGAAGCCTTATATGCCCTACGGGGATGCAGTTTGCTTAAATTCTTCAAATTGCCGAATATGAAAGCAAACACACGTCTGCTTGAGATGCTCATTGATAATTGGGACATCGAGGAGGAAGCCTTTATGATCGATCAGATGCCACTCCGGGTAGAAGTGGAGGATATCTATTTCATCATGGGCCTTTCCCGAAGGGGAGAGGTAGTACATTCCCGGGGCAAGACACGGAGTAGTCTCACGATAGAGGACTATGTACAGAAATATTGCTCGGGACATCCCAAGAAGGTTGGGAGCCAGATTTCCATCACACATGTGGCGAGTTTATCGCTGAGGATAATCCTGTTCACCATAGCTCGAGTGAATGGATCGTCCTCTCTGCATCAGGCATCACGGTTGACCATGAGCGTGGCAGTTGACTGTCTCACTACTGTGTTCGACTGGTGTACTCCTCTTCTGGCCAACATGAAGAGCCAACTCACTTCTATTAGGAGGGGACAGACCAAAAACTTTGGATATGGGACTATCCTGTGCACTTTCTTTTTCGAGAAGGTTCTCGCACTCTGCCCCAGGGTAGCAGTTTCCATCAGCACCCCACGCGATCCACGCATGGGCCGGTGGGCTGATCTGATGAAACGTCTGGGGGGTGGGGAGGTCCAAAGGACTGCCTTCGATGATGACTTCTTCACCTGGTGGGATCAACAGATCATTGCCGTGGATGACTACCCCTATGCTAGTCTGGATTTCCGAGGAGATCCTGATCTAGCGTTACCACTGAACGCAGCATGGGGCGAGATTGGTAAGAATTTTTTGATTTTATGATTTTTTTGGATTTTTCGAATATAATGATGAATTTTGAAAAATATTTTTGATGAGATTCAAATGACTGATATGATGATCATGTTCCAGACATTGGGCCGGTACGACCAGATGGGTTCCCACGGCATGGACGGCGCGGCCGAGGAGTCGAAGAGGCGGCTGCTGATACAGAACAGACTCTAAACAATGTCCAGCGACACTTGGCGAGACTGAGCTGCTGAGTACCGATGGCTGCCATAGAGGACCTTCCTGAGGATATGCAGCATCATGTGGTTGGCATGCCATGTGACTGGGTTCACACTTTTCGGCGTGTGGCCAATGCGATAGCTACATACTTAGCTGCTCATCCTGAGCTGGGGCATTAGATATGTCGGACATGATTATGGGCATTTGAGTCCCAATTTTGTATATTTTTGGACACACATACGTACACTCGAGACGCTTTATGATATATATATATATATACAGTTTGACTTTTTGATGCTTGATTTTATTGTGATGAATGATTGATGTGCTAGTCTAATGCCTGATTAGCGATAGAATCAGCTAACTAATTATGAGATCTTGGAATGTGAAAATAATTAATATAAGTAAATGATCTTTGCAACAACCTCACCCTTAAATACTGGCGATATAAAGATGGATCCCTTACCCGATAAATGTTATTTAATTGAGACACCATCAATTGAGAATCAAGATACACTACCAACGAGTCGATCCCATGAGAGATTGCCTCGGATAATAAATTGATAACGGCAATATATTCAGCCGTATTGTTTGAAGCAGGACTGATGCATACGCCTCTTGATACCATCAATTGACCAGTTGGATAATAGAGTACCCAAGCTGCGGAAGCGAGATTCCGAGTGTGCCGACTAGCACCATCGGCGAACCCAAAATAGACCAAGTCATCTATCAACACCTGCCACAGCAGACCAAAAAGTGCTGATATCGAAAACCCTCGATGATATATGTACAAATATACATAAAGTACAAAGAAGCCATTGCCTGGCCAAAACTAAGCAAAGTACTTATTTAAGTAGAGCCCGTTTTGGGGCTCCGCCAACTTGTTTCCCTCAAAATTGATTAACTCATATGACCCTTTTTCTAAAAATCGTTTAATAATGAAAGGACCGTACCACATAGGCTTAAACTTGCTTGCCCCCAAGGTGTCTTTGTCTTGGTCATAGACCAGGACAAGGTCACCTTCAGAAAAGACTCGAGGACGGACATATTTATCATACTGTGTTTTAACCCTTTTCTTATGAGCCTCATTTACCGTGGCGGCATCTCGACGCTGCTCATCGAGATGTTCCAAGTGAAGTAGGTGCTCTTCGAGACTCGAAGTCTCTGGAAGGAGCTCAATAGCTAATTTAAGAGATGGAATTTCACATTCAACCGGAAAGATAGATTCCATCCCATAAACCAACTGAAAAGGTGTAAAACCAGTAGCCATTTTCATGGAGGTTCGGTATGCCCAAAGAGCCGAATACAACATAACATGCCAATTGGATCGATTTTTGTCGATTGTCCATTGGAGAATCGTCTTAAGATTTTTATTGACTGCCTCGACCTGTCCATTGGCCTAAGGATAATAAGGAGATGAATGCTCCTGCCGGAAACCTAATTTGAGAGCCAATTCATACATTAGTTGATTCTGGAAATGACTGCCATGATCAGTGACAATCTCTCTCGGGATACCGAATCTTGAGATAACCTGATTGAAAAGAAACAATGCTACCATGTCACTATCGTTCTTATAAGTAGGCATGGCCTCAGCCCACTTCGTAAAGTAGTCTACGGCCACGATAATGTACCTGTGATTTGCCGCTGAAGGTGGATTACAAGTCATAAAATCAATACCCCACTTAGTAAAGGGACCGACGGTGACAACGGGAAAAAGAGGAGCTGGATGCGCGTGCATCTTACGAGTAAAAATTTGACACGGGTGACAACATTTGACCACTTCCACACAGTTTTTAAAGAGTGAAGGCCAAAAATAGTCGGCACGTAAGATGCGCTGGGCTGTAGCAAGCCCTGATAGATGACCACCACAAGCTCCACTGTGGCAGTCATTGAGCACTGACTCTGCTTCCTCTAAGGTTAAACACCGTCGAAGGATTGAATCAACCCCTCGACGGTATAATGTGTCACCAATGATAACATAGTTTTTAGCCAGGTGATGTAATTTTCGGCGTTCATGTTTGGAGAAAGTAGAGGGAAACTTCGAAGTCTGGAGATAGACAATGATATCTCCATACCAAGGGTCGAGTGAAGAGATGAGGAATAAATGTTCGTCGGGAAAACTTTCCTCATAAACAGTATCCTCTCCACAAGGTAGCTCAGAAATTAGCTCCGCGAAAACCATGGATTTCTTAGACTTTGCAGACAAGAACTCGAGATCAAATTCTTGCAAAATGACTATCCATCGATTATATTTGCCCCCAATCACTCGCCTACTGAGGACAAATTGAAATGGATTGACTGCCGCTAAGACAAAAGTTTTGCGTAGTAGGATATAATGATGGAGCCGCTGGACAGCATGGACAGCTGCCAAGGCCAACTTCTCAACCGGAGAATAGTGAAGTTCAGGACCTATTAAGCCTCGGCTCAAATAATAAATCACATGCTCAGTGAGAGCATCATCCTCCTGAACGAGAACCATACCAATGGTTGATTCTGCTGCAGTGAGATATAAAAGGAAGTCTCTTCCATAATCCGGTGGACTCAAAAGCGAGGTAGAGACTAATGCCTTTTTCAAAGCATCAAACGATCGCTGCGCAAAGTCGTCCCATACAAATGGAACTCCTTTCTGTAGCAAACGCATGAACCCTTTAGTGATCTCGGCATAGTTTGCTATAAACTGTCTTAAGAAATTAGCCTTCCCTTGAAGACTTTGAAGTTGTCGAATCGAGGATGGGGGAGGCAACTGAACTATTGCCTCAACCTTGAAGGGATCAACCCGAATCCCTTCATTGGACATGATGAACCCTAAAAACCGACCGGACGTAACCGCGAAAACGCACTTGTTGGGATTCAACCAGATTTTATAAAAATGACATCGCTCGAAAACCAATTGAAGATGACTAGGGTGATCAGTTCTCTTTCGAGAACGAGCAGCGAGATCATCCAAGTATGCCTCGATGACATGTTTGATGTCGTGGAAAGCATATGACATGGCCCGCTGAAAAGTGGCTCCAACATTTTTAAGACCAAAAGGCATCTTTCTATATGCAAAGGTACCCCAGGGACATATAAAGGCTGTCTTATGTTGATCTTCAGGATGGATAGAAATTTGATTATAACTCGAAAAACCATCCATGAAGGAAAAAATCTCATTACCCGCACATTCGTCGATAATCTGATCAATGAATGGCATGGGGTAATTATCTTTCGGACAAGCCTTGTTTAAGTCCCTAAAATCGATGCATAATCGGATTGTTCCTTGCTTTTTATCCACAGGGACCGGATTAGAAACCCAATAAGTAAGAGGAATAGGGTATATGAAACCCGCCTTTAGCAGCTTCTCAACTTCAGCTTTGGTAGCTGCTGCTTTCCTAGGGTTAATTGCCGAAGCCTTTGACGAACTGGTTTGGCGTTCTCATACGTCTTGATCTCATGTTGAACTATAGAAGGATCAATGACAGGCATTTCCTCATAAGACCAAGCAAATACATCTCGAAATTCCTTAAATAGGTTAGTGTAAATTTGAATTTCTTCAGGGGAACATTCAATTCCGATGAAGAGATTCTCGATCACGTTAGGGTCTCTAGAGATGTTTATAGGTATCGTTCTTGAAATCACCGACATATTACCTTCGGCACAAACGTGTGCTGGAGCCAAAGGGTTTGACATCGTACAAACATCACTAGTGAAGAGCTCGGAGAATCTAGATTCTACTTCCTGCAATGGAGGAAGAAAGTATGAATGATGGTGTAAGTCTTCCCAAGGTCGATCTATACCCATCATTGCTTCGAGGATTGCTTCTTCAGAAGGTAAAACTGAATCTAAGCAGTCGAAGGCAGAGGTAAAATCAAGGCTCCAAGCTGGGGCCACATCACCATCTAACTCCTCTTTGGAAAAAGGAGCAGAGTGGTTGTCTGCAGAGTCTACGATAGACTGATATCTAAGCTCAGCTGCAGATATAGGGAATGCCATCCCATTTACTTGTCCTTCAACTAATGTGGTCGTAGGTGAAGGCAAGGTCCAAGGGTCTGAAAAATAACGAGTTCGGAAGAACTCTTCTCAAGGAGACCCTTTAGATGATTAAATGGCATTGATTTTAGCGAAAGGAGAGGGAAGATCAAAGGTACCCATCAATGAGGAATACATTCCCACTCCTAAATTCTTAGTAGGCGGGCAAGGGTTATCCACTAAAGGAACAGTAGAGTCAGAGCTTGCTTGAGGATCGACTGGACAATAATCCATTTGATCAACCTTAATGATTTTCCCCTCATCAGGAAAACAAATGACACGAAACAGAGTCGAAACAACGACATCCATTTCGTATACCCAGTTCCTTCCTAATAAGATATTATAGTCTAGGTTAGCATCTATGACTTCTACTTCAATATTGACGACCTTCCCCCCAACACATATAGGAAAGGCCGGGATAATCCCATGCGGCTTATGAGAATGACCATCAAATGCAGTCAAGACGGTAGGTGAAGGAACAGCCGAAGGCGATCTAATAGCCTTCCAACATGACATCGACATGACGCACATGGAAGCTCCTTCATCAATAACGGTGCGAAAAATATTGATTTTCCGGTATGTAGACTTTATCTAGAAAGCCATATGATGAGGGAGTCGATTTTTGACATTTAACATGTCATAAGTGAGCACTAAAGAATTAGCTGGATCGACTACTCCAATTGCGGAAAGTAAAGCACTTCGCTGAGCCGGACACGACTGGAGAACCTCTAAAGCGGACATGGTGCATGGACTCTGAGCCAGATCCTCCACAATGGAGTAATTCTGGGCGGCCCTGGCATTAGTATTAATAGTCGCACGTTTAGCGGAACCTTTTGGTATCCGTGGTATAGTCTCAATAGGGGGTCACTCAATATGAAGGTCAGTATTTCCGGGAACAGTCTTGTCCTTGGAAGTTTCGGCTTCACCATAATCACGTGACTGAGTAGTCACATGGACGTTAGAACCCATCATGAAAACATTCGATGATTTTTCCCCTTCCTGGTTGCCCCCTGCGGAGGTACCAGGATTTGAACTCGCGCCAGCAAGAAGTTGCTGCCCTTGGGGAAAAGGGTTTGTTAACACAGCCTGAGAACTAGAAGTCCCTTGCTGTCCTAATAAGCACTGAGCATCTTCAATCTTAGGGCAGAGATGAGTTAAATGGTCTCCACTGCACAAATTGCATGGAAACTTGACTTTCTTTCTAGACTTATTTCTACCACCACCAGCGTTGTTGCCAGACTTATTTGCATCAGGCTTCCCATCCTGGTTCTTTTTCTTACCTCGTCCTTTCTTTTTCCCATTGGAATTTTGATTTCCTTTGGGGTTATCAGATTGGATGGCATTAATTGAAGAAGTCTGGGAAGCCGGGTGATTAGACGATGTGACTTGGTTGTTAGAAGCAGTTTGTAAGGACAACTGCTGCAATTGGTTCAACAAGTTCACGGTAATTGTGTCTACCGACCCAACGATACCATCCGCATGGGGACCTGTCTTCGACTTAGCTATGTCAACCTTAGACCCAGGAGCATCTGACAAGTATTTTTGTAGGATCCCAGACTGAGAGTAGATCAGTTCTAATTGCTGGGCCCTAAAAATGGCTTGCTCCTTAGAACAGACTCCAGACATGGAGACATCCTTGGAGATCTCGGGTTGTAAAGATTTCAAAAACCATTCGAGATGGTACTCCAGAGGGATTTCTGCTTTATTGAGCCTCTTTCTTCGTCTCCATTCCTGAATATGGTCAGAAATGTGAGTTGCTTTATCCTGACGAAAAGTGGCCAGAAGTTCAGTTCCGGCATCATAACGGACAGGCAACTGGAAATGATTTAAGAAAATATTGGCTAAGTCAGCGAAAGATGTAAAGCTGCCCCGTGGCAACTCTATATACCATTTGGCTGCATTACCAGTCAAGGTGCGTTGAAAAAGTCTCAACCTGATTGAGTCATCGATAAGGGAGTTAGACGAGCACCACAAATGGAATGTGGTTACATGGTCGCCTGGGTCCTCACCACTCTTCCCTTCGAATTTTGGAATGTCTGAAGGGAGTTTGGTTGGGACCAGAGGCCAGGCTGGATTGTACTTGATTGGATCATTTGTTAACCTAGTGAGATCTGGCAAGTTCAACGTTGCCAGAAACGGAAGCTTAGGAGGACCTTGGGGATTCCACCTAGACTGGGAAGAACTCCCAAAGTTCTAAAAATATTGGCCTGGATTTTGGAAGGCACCAGGCTGCCCGAAGTAACCAGTAGAACCGGCTGAACCAAAAGGCAAGCCTTGTGATCCAGCAAAATTTGGAGTTTGACCAACTCCGGCCGCAAAGCCTCCATAACCAGCAAAGTTTCCTCCTAAAGGATTATAAGGAGTTGATAACCCCTGATATGGATTCCAAGCTGAAGCTAAGGGAGGAATACTTTGAAACGAACTAACCGTGGAGTACAGCCTATTCCCTTGTTGGCCGATAAACGGATTCCCAGTTCCTGTGTCACTAACCCTAGGGTTAGTCCAACCTTGGAAAGGATTACTGCTTTGTCCTACAGAAGAAAAAGGCATGGATCCTATCGTCGGGTTGGAATGTGGTATATGACTACTTCCGAAAGGAAAACCCTAGAATGAAGCCGATCCGCCCATCATGGACGTAGCGGCACTAAACGGAACCAATGGAATACCCTGTGAGTGGGTGCCAAATGGGAAGAATCCAGTACCAAAAGCATTGGTTTAGGCATTTCCACTCATGGACGGAATGGAGGTAGACCCAGCTAAAGATGTGCTAGCAAAAGATCCAAACAAGGAAGAAGAGGAGATGGAAATCGTTCCTCCCCCTTGCACCGATGTTGGAGTTTGCATAGTCGTAGCACTTGTAGAAGCCATGCTTCTAGTAGTGGTCATCGATGGTAAGCGCGTAGCGTAACCTAGACTTGACGGTCTATGCGTCGGAGTCCCAACGTATTGTAATACGTCTGGATGACTAGATGGTAGTGGAGAATTCAGAGCCGCTAACGACTCTGAGAGTTCTTCTACCTCTATGTTATTCTCCGCTTGAAAGAGAACTCGAGAAAGGACTGGAGTGTCCCTCTCTTGTTCGGAAGTGCCAGGCCTTGCTTGAACACTAATGCCCCCGAGAGGAGGATCAATCCCCAATGCGTCAACTGCCGTGGGACGAAACCCACCAGTAGTATTACCTCTGCGCCTTCTAGGAGAAGGCTCTAAACTTGGTGGTGAAAGACCACGAAGTCTTCGAGACCGTCTGGGAGATCGGTCAGCCACTTTGAATTTTTTGTTATGATCTAACTAAAGACTCAAAAAATTGAAAGCTAGGCCAACTAAGAGCACAGAGCACACACTATAAAGTCCCTAAAGATAACAGCCAGTCAAACAACTTCCAAGTATTTCCGCTCCGGGTGATTAGGACCGGACACCAAAATACAAGAAAGTGAATTAAGGGGCCTTCCAAAGATAGTCTGGGATGATGAGGGCCCAATCCTATCAGCGAAGGTATCAGAGGAAGTTACGCTGACCTCCTAACAATAGCCTGTGCCGGTGCAAGCCCCCAAGCTTTGCAAGGGTGCCCTCTAGTAGTACTGTCGAGAGTGATGCAACGTCGACCTCAGGTGCCACAGGATTCCCCTCCACAGCCACCTGTGTAGATCCCTAGGAGTAGCAACTATGGATACCAACTCGTCGCAGAAGCTAGTCGAAACAGTCGTGAGGTAAGTTCGGACAAGTAGGAGAGGGGGTATCTCTCTTCCCTGTCTTCACAGACCCTCGTGCTTAACTCCCAGATCCAGAGCTTTCCTGGTCTTCCTAACGCTATTGGGTTTTCTCTCACTATTCAGACTCCTATGTTCGATGTTTATATGGCCTTGGAGAGTTAACTCTCCACTCGCCTAATCCAAGGCCCTAAAATCCTAAACTTGTTGGTGTAACTGACTTAAACAAAAAGTTCTAGTGAATTTTAGTTAGCGCTTGATTTTAAAATAGGCTGTTCTTTAAGTCACAAGGTAATGGAAGTGAAACTAGTGGTGTTTTTTGACGCAAAAGAAATTAATAAAAACTTAACTACATGCACATGCACTTTTTCGTTTTTCGATGAAGAGCAATTTCTATAGGGTTCAGAGGAACTTCTAATAAAACAAATTTTTCTTTTCTTTTTGTTAATTCACGCTTCACACTCACAAAAGTTAACAAAGCTATGTATGCCTAAAAAGGTATGCAAATCTATCCTAATGCAACAAATATATGCCGATGCAAGATTCAAAACTACTCTAAAAACAAAAAATGAAAGTTGCTTGCTTATCAATCTTTATCTTGCCACTTAAAATGTCTAGATGGAATATGAGATGCTACCATTCATTTCGTCTAAACACTAAAAACAAGTTCTAAGACAAACATAAAGCACTTTCATTCACTAAAAGGAAACCAAATGAAAACCAAGTTCAAGAAAGCAAAACTAAGTTTTTCAAAAAAATTTTCTTCAAACTCAACAACAAAAAAGTCTTTTCAAAAATGCTCTCAACAACACTGAAACTCGTGATTGAAGAATAGGCAGCAAACACTTTTGCAAATTGACACCACACAATGGAGGAAAACTCAACAAAAAGAGATGTGTTTAAGGATGCTCTTAACAATCAAAAGCAGCAATGAAAGCTTTGGCAACAATAACCAAAAAGATCAAAAAGACAAACTTCAAGAAAGTGTCAATCAACAACTGTCATGAAACAAAGAAGCGGAAGGTCACAAAAGCGGTTTTGTCCAGCAAACAAAAAGTCACCAAAAGCAAGATTTGACACGAAGATTGAGAACAATCTCCCTACCTTGATGAATCAGAGGAGCCAAGATTCCAAACAAGAAATCTTGCATGTTTCAACAAGAAAAGATGACGCTTGCAATAACAAAAACAAGACCAATACTCCTTATAATCAGAGAGAATTCGGAACAACATGCTTGTTGTAAAAACAAAAACTGATATTGGAAAGTGACTGTTTCAGACTGACTCAAACTACCAGACAAACCTTCAGAGACAAAAAGATTTACAAATCTTGAAAATTGCAAGATATACGCGACTGTACTTATGTACAGATTGCGTGTATATGCTACTGTAACTAAGGAAACCTGCGTATACGCGGGTTCACTTAAAGAAACATGCGTACATACGCCTTTGTAACTAAGAAAAACAACGTATATAAAAGGTTTCAAGAAAAATAAAAAACAAACTGAAGAAACTGGCAAAACTTCAAATTCAAGAACAGACCAGACAGTAATAGCAAGCAGACAAGGCAGCTGAGCCCTGATTGGCTTGAAAACACCCAAACTAGGAACAACAAGAGTGTTTTCCCCAGTGGAGTTGCCAATTCTGTTGGAGGGAAATGTTCCCCTAGGGCTTTTTGGGTTGAAACCCTAGCAGACTGAAAGTTATCTATTCAAAGGAACACACATTCACACAGCCATTATGCTATTATAAGAAAATTCTATTGTAAAGGGTACATACCTTAGGTCCTACGTTTGAGAAGGCCTTTAGGGTCCAAACCCTTCTTGGAGTTCCCTTCTTCTCTTTTGTCCTGCAAAACAACCAATTCCAAAGAACACAGCAGTATATGGACAAAACCTTATAAAGAAACCATCTTCATGTTATAAATAAAGGTAGTTAGTTATGAAATCCAAACAACCATTTACATATGAATTCTAAACATGAATATCATAAACATAAAGAAGATTTATATCAGGAACCAAGACATGTGTTTCTTTTATTATAGACAAATAAAGTACATAAAAAGGAATAATTTCACCTGAGTCACCTTCAGTAGGCTCCAAGCAAAGCTTCCTTCCGGATCCGTTCTAGCCTCAAGCCTCTAACAAACTCCTTCCATGACTCACTCCATGATGTCATAAATGGTGGATGAACTTCAACACACAAGGAAACAAGGGTCTCCTGTATAAATGGGGGAAGTGTAGAAGGCACAAGGGACTTCAGACCTGGTCAGGGGAAAAATCTTAGCATAATAACCTTTCTCTCTCTTCTCTCCTCCCTTAGGCCTTCCCTTTGAGGTCTTTTTATACCTCTCCCAAAGTAGTTTTTTAGTTGGGAGTTAGTTGGGAACAGTTGGGCCACGGGCACTAACAGGTGATCAGCAGGTAAAACCTGCGATCTCCGCCCGAAAATAAGGAGTTTCATATTTTTTTAAGCGTTTTAATACATATACGCGGGTTGGGTATATACAGACCCGCGTATACACGCATTTAACTCAGGGCAATGTCGTGTATAAGGGATAAAACACTGTTTCTTAAATTTTAGGACCAGGTCTGGAAGGAGGGGTTGCCCTAGGCCATGAGTGCAGCATCACAAATCATAAGAGTGAGATTTGGAGCTATAACAGAGGCTCAACGTATATGGGTGACTTGGTGAACCGAGTTATATGGAGGCCAACACATGTATCAAAAAGCGGTGTATTTAAAAGTACATCAGTGTATTAAAATGGGAGTGGGAGAGGTGTACTAATAAACACTTGTGTATTAAAAACATAACATTCCTGGAAGCATAAAAGCGGTGGAATGGTGTATTAAAAAACAAGTGTTATATTAAAAATGCAGCAGTGTATTAACACCGAAATGGTGGGAGGTGTATTACCAGGTCGGGAATGTGGAGAAGCAGAGGCATACCACCCGTGGCCTTCACTTCGCCAGAGTAAAGAAAAAGTAGCATGACCACAATTTACAACTCGTTGTTCCAGTATCGTATAGCCTTTGACAGAGGGAGTTGAGTATGTAGTGCGTATGCTAAGGGTGGAGGCACAACGATTTGGGAGCTGATTGTGCATGGAGGAGAAATAAAATGTGGTATGCGAATTATGAACCAGGATTCCGATTGAGGCCAACAGAAATGTATGTTGCGTATTAAACCAGAGGAGTGGCTGTTGCATGATATGAGCCAACAGTGGTATAGGAATTTGCACCATGAGCCAACAGTTGACTGTGCATTTGTTGCGCAGTGGTTGCAACGTCCAATGTAAAAAAACTGGAACTGTATGGGCCTGGAGTAAAATAATGTAACAACTGAGATATACCAGACAGTGCCTCCAACTTCAATGCACCAACGTTCAATCCTTCATAATCTTTCACGCAGATATGGAGGCCAGCAGTGTGGAGAGAGCAGTGCATGGAGGCTAGCAGCGCATGGAGGCCAGCAGCGTATGGAGGCCAGTAGCGTGGAGAGAGCAGCGTATGGACTATGTCAGAGGAGTGTGGGAGGTTACAAAAATTGGCAGAAAAATGCAGGACAAACTGACAAATTTATGAAGAAATGACAGAAGGGAGTTACAATGGCAGATAGAAGCCAAAAATGGCACTGGCTCTGATACCATGTCAGACCAGGTAGTAACTCCTCAAAAACAACTTATTCATATTCATTCAGGTTGGTCTTTATTATATACATGAGGGAGAGGATGTTCACTTCATCTTCCATGACTATTCATATTTCTTATTATTTATTTACATCAGTTACACTTATTCACCCAATTCTGATGATTAGGTGTCAACAACGTACAATAATATTTAGGTTTCCATGTAGCTTTTGAATTGTTTCCATAAATGCAATAGAAACTGTACTTGCTTTAAATGAATGAGATAATGCACACAAATGTGCATACTCGGTAAGTTTGTCAACTACCACCATGATAACACTCTTTCCTTCGGACTAGGGTAAACCTGTGATAAAATCCATTGAAACCTCTTTCCAACGTTGGCTTGGAATGGATAAAGGTTGTAATAGACTTGGGGTCTTAATTGTTTCAACTTTATTTTGTTGGCAAACCAAACATTCCGCCACAAACTTTTGAATATTCGATTTATGGCCATCCCAAAAAAATTCCTTCTTAACACTGTGGTAAGTTTTTAGAAATCCTGAGTGCTGTCCTAAGGTAGAGGTGTGCAATTCCCTAAGAATCATTTGTTTGAGTTGGGAATTCTTACATAGGTATAACCGATCTTTGTACCATAACGAATCATTTTTCTAGCTAAATGCATCAAATGTACTGGGATCTTGTTGTAACTTTTGAATGAGTGCGCACATTTCTTCGTCATTCTTCCATTCATCCGTTGCTTCATTTATCCAATCTGGTTGGATAATAGAAATGGCGCAAAAAAATGCTTCCACATCCTCATCCTTTGAGAGTGTATCTGCCACAACATTTTGCTTCCCTTTTTTGTAGATGATTTCAAAGTCATAACCCAACATCTTTGTGACCCATTTTTGATTCTCTTCTGAAGATAATCTTTGTTCTAAAAAGTATTTAAGACTATCATGATCTCTTTTTACCTTGAAGTGTCTTCCCATTAGGTAGGGTTTCCATTTATTAAGTGCATGTAGTATTTACAACATTTCCTTGTCATAAATAGCTTTGTGTAAATAATTTCCTTTGATTGGACGACTTTCAAAAGAAATGGGTCTTTCTTCTTGCATTAAAGCAACACCAATTCCATTTCCTGAGGCATCACATTCCACAATAAAGGTTTTTGTGAAGTTCGGTGTAGCTAAGACCGGTGCTTGGCACATTGCCTCTTCAAGATGTTTAAAAGACTTCGTTGCTTCTGGAGTCCATGAAAATGCATATTTCTTCAATAATGTTGTTAGAGGTGTTGCTATTCTCCCATAATTCTTAACAAACTTGCAATAATACCCTGTCAACTCTAGGAATCCTTGCAGATGCTTTATGGATGTGGGGATTTTCCATTCCTTAATGGTTTTAATTTTTCTAGGGTCTACCTTAACACCTTCATGAGATACAATATGACCCAGATATTCCACCTCTTGTACTCCAAAGAAACATTTGGAGCTTTTTGTATATAATTGTTTCTCCTCCAATAATTTGAGCACCTTGTCAACATGATGAACATGATCCTTCCAAGACTTGCTGTAGATTAGTACATCATCAAAAAATACTAACACAAATTTTCTAAGGAAGGGTTTGAAAATGGAATTCATCAAACCTTGAAATGTAGAAGGTGCATTGGTAAGGCCAAAAGGCATGAACAAAAATTCATAATGACCCTCATGAGTTCTAAATGTTGTTTTTGGAATGTCTTCAGTCTTCATTCTGATGTGATGATATCTTGAACAAAGATCCAACTTGGTGAAGTAAATTGATCCATGCAATTCATCCAATAATTCATCAATGACAGGAATGGGAAATTTATCTTTAATAGTGAGCTTGTTGAGCTCCCTATAATCTGGATACATGCGCCATGATCCATCCTACTTGTGAACCAATACTACTGGAGCAGAGAAAGAACTTTGACTAGGTTGAATTATACCAGCCTCTAGCATTTCTGCGACCATACGTTCAATTTCACTCTTTTGGGCATAGGGATATCAGTAAGGCCTGATGTTAGGAGGAAAACTTCTTGGAATCAAATGAATAGCATGATTATGATCACGAATAGGTGGGAGGCCTTTGGGAGTCTCAAATACCTTGGAATGATTGTCTAAGACTTTTTGGAGATTTGGAGAAATAGATGATTTCGATGTGGGAACCTCTAGTGAACATAATTGTGCAATTATACCTCGTTGTACTTTCTTTAGAAGCTTTTTCATTTCGTTAGAGATGATTATCTTTCCCGGTTTCCCTGCGATACCCCTTAATTCAACTTCTTTTCCTTCTGAAGAAAATTTCATGAAAAGTTCTTGAAAATTAAAAGTTATTGTACCCAAGGATTGTAGTCATTGGACTCATAGTACAACATTAGCACCACCCATTGGAATGGAAACCATTAGGCTATTCAATACATATTATCCCATGGATAGCTTGATATTATGGCACTTTCCTAAGCAATTTATGGTTCCTCCACTTGCAACCATCACTTGACACTGTAGTGCTGGATATAGGAAGCAATTCAATTCCTTGGCTATATTACAATGAATAAAATTATGGGTACTTCTCGAATCAATCAACACTATTACCTTTTTCTTCTTGATATGCCCTTCTATCTTGATAGTTTGAGGAGTGGTAATTACAACCAATGCATTACAAGATATGGTCAGATTCATTTCTTCTTTCTCTAGGGTTTGTTCCTGGTGTATCCTCTTCTTTTGACGTTTCTTGTTCCTTTTCTTCCTCCTCTTCACAATCTATGTAAAATAATTTCTTCTCAACACACTTATGACCTTTAGTGTATTTGCTATCACAACTGTAACAAAGCCCTTTTGCTCTTTTTTATTCCAATTGTTGTGGTGTCAACCTTGTAGGTTGTGGATGGCTAGGGGCAACAACACTTCCATCTTTATGATTGTGAGTGGTAGGCTTCCTTGTTGCCATAATTTTGCTTTCCACTTTTCTTTCCAACCTGAATGCCTTCTCTAATGAATCAGGTTCCCAAAGGTGAACCTCATATTGGATGTTATCCTTTAAACTCCCTTTGAACACATCAATCCTATGCTCCTCTGGAATATCTTTTACCCTTATATTCAATTTTTGAAAGTCCTCAATGTGCTCCATCATTGAACCCTTTTGTTTGATATTTATCAATTGGCTAAAAAGAGTGTTTCTTTTTGTACCCTCATAATGTTCTATCATTTCATATGTAAAAATAGCCCAAGTGACAATTTGTTTACTAGAGAAAAGCCATCGATACCATACAAACTGATTTGGTTCCAAATATAAAGTTGCAATGCGTACCTTTTGTGTGTTTTGCACATTATGGAGATCAAAAAATTTCTCCATCTGTAGTATCCGTGTTACGGGATCCTTGCCATCAAACTTCCTCATATCAATATGTGGAACATGGTGGTTATTTGATCCAATGTTAGAGTCTATGAAATCATGATTAACATTTATTTTTTTCTCATCATGAGTTTCCTTTACTACCCTTTCGCCATTAGTAAGAATTTCTTGTAGAAACTTTGTCAAATCTGTCTTCAAATCTTCCATCTTAGCTTCCACGTCTTTCTTTAAATCATCCATCTTAGCTTCCACCCCATCCATCTTAGCTTCCATGCCATCCATCTTAGCTTCCACGTCATTCATCTTAGCTTCTACGCCTTTCTTTAAACCATCCATCTTAGCTCCTGTTACTTTTTGTGCGAGTGAATTTTGTTGCACTCGGTCTCATAATTTTGATATATCATGTTGCATTTCTTCCTCTTCTTCATGAGTCATGCTAGAGATTTCAGGTTTCTTACTAGGTGTTTCCATTTTGTTTCTTTGGGGCATCAATTACTGATAATAATGCTTCACTATGCCCTTTGAATTCCTTCAAACTAATTTTTCAAACCAAACTTATGCAAAAATTAAAAAAAAACTACACACATTTTTTCACTTTGTAGGAGCTTGATATTGAATCTACTATATATCTGTAATTTTGGATCTACAAGGTTTGAAATTGCTTCCTACAGTAACCATCTGAGTCCTCTTTCTAACCCTGCAACTCTGATCAAGATTGGATTCTGCAAGGAAGAGTTATGTCAAATCTCCCACGATGGCCTGATTATAGACTAGTTCAGTAGAGATAACTTATATGAAGTTCCTTCTGTCACTTTTTCAACCTTCGCTGAAACCAATACAAAGAAACCTATAGTCCCTCCTCTTATTGTAACTTCTTACGAAATTTCAATCTGATGCTCAGAGAAAAAGTTATGACTATTTTCCCAAGGTCACCTGTTTGGGATGTAATTCAGGAGCCTGCAAAAACCCTGAATGTATTGGACTGTATCTCCGCAAATATAGTGAAAAAAGATCTGAAATTCAGGCCCGACCTTCACCACGTTTTCAGCTCAAATGGGTGTTTTTTGTTTAGCTTCTGAAACGTCGCAGAAAAAAAGTTATAGTGAAAATGTCACGATGACCTGTTTGAGATTAAATTCTGGAGCTTTCAAAAACCCTAACTTCCTCATATCATATCTCCGAAAATATCATGAGACAAGATTTGAAATTTGGACCCAAGGTTTCGAGCGATCTCGGCTCAAATGGGTTTTTTTTTAGCTTATGAAACTTCGTAGTGAAACAGTTATAGCGAAAATGCCACGATGACTTGTTTGGAGCAGCGAAACCCTAGAATCCAAAGCTCTGATACCAAATGTTATGAACCAGCTCACAAAAAGATAGAAAAGATAGATCAACTGTAGGTTTTAACCTCGTACAGAAATTACCTGCATAGGAATTCTAAAACACAAAAAATAAACAATGCAAGAGAATAACACATTAAACACATATACACAAAGATTTTTCCCTGGATCCCAAAACCGGGACTACCGGATTGATTTTTCATTATGTTCCTTTCAATGTTACAATACATATTTATACATGCCAAAGCATCCAATACCATGGACCGAAAACCATCGTATCCAAAACCATGTGCGAAAATCGTGCACAAAACCATAGGTAGGTCCGCCCAACCTAACATAGGGTCCAGAAAACAAATTTTTTTGAGGTGCTACCCCGGACCCCATAGAGGGGGGTTACCTACACCCCTCAAACCCCCTGTGACACCCCTGCTACATAATCGACACAACGAAGGGGGGGCTCTGCCCCCCCTCTAACCCCCCAGTTAACTATATGGGCTAGTCGTGAAAAGAATATAACACAACCCAAAATTCTCCCACTTGTGGTTTTCTTTCCACAGGGGGCCACAAGAGAGCTTAGTCATTTATCCAGCCCTGCAATGCCCATTGTTTCTCTACACCAAGAGAACTTCTCAGAGCTCACAGATTTTGTCAATGCATCTGCAATATTCTTTAAAGTGTCCACCTTTACCAGCAACACATTTTTTTCTTCTATCATATCCCTCACAAGGTGATACTGAACATCAATGTGTTTTGTTTTTGAATGATATGCAGGGTTCTTTGCCAAGAAAATTGCACTTTGGCTCTCACAGTCTATCCTTATAGCTCCCTGTACTAACCACATACTTGAACGCGATCTCTGCAACCAAAGTGCTTCCTTGCTTGCATGAGTGGTTGCCATGTATTCTGCCTCTGTAGTTGATAGTGCCACTACAAATTGTTTCTTACTCATCTAACTGACTGCACCTCCAAATAGGTTAAACACATACCCACTTGGAGATCTTCTCTGGTCCAGATCTCCAGCCCAGTCTGCATCAACAAAGCCACGATTATCCAACACTCTGTCTAATCCTGGTCTTCCTTGGTAGCACAAACCATAATCACTAGTGCCACGCAAATACCTGAAAACTCGCTTCACTGCTGTCCAATGCTCCTTCCCTGGTTTTGACAAAAACCTGCTCAATACTCCCATTGCATGTGAAATGTCTGGTCTAGTATAGACCATTGCATACATCAGGCTACTGACTGCACTTGCATATGGAACACGGGACATGTCCTCTTCCTCTTCTTGTGTCTTGGGACACTGTTTAGTAGATAACTTCACACCTACAAGAATAGGAACCTTCACTGGTTTACTATCCTTGCATATTAAACCTTTGTAGTATTGTCTCGACATACTTCCTCTGGTTTAACCATAGCTTCCTCTTTGCCCGATCTCTTTTAATTTCCATGCCAAAAATATAGTTTGCAGCACCAAGATATTTCATGTCGAATTTGGAGGACAATTGGGTCTTCAAATCCTGGATAATTTCTCTGTCATTTCCAACCAGCAATATATCATCTACATACAAGACCAGATAAATAACACGGTCACTAATTAATTTAAAATACACATAGTGATCTGCTTTGCTTCTGGTGAAGCCAAGTCCCCATATAAATGTATCAAATTTCTGATACCACATCCTTGGTGACTGTTTTAACCCATACAAAGACATATTTAACTTGCATACTAGTTCTTTCTTACCCTTCACCACAAAGCCTTCAGGTTGCTTCATATAGATTTCCTCTTCCAGATCCCCGTGAAGAAATTTTGTCTTCACATCCATCTGTTCTACCTCAAAATCAAAAGTAGTAGCAACAGATAAAAGTAATCTAATAGAAGTTACCTTCGCAACAGGAGAAAAAATATCACCAAAATTAATTCCGGGCACATGGGAATAACCTTTTGCTACTAACCAAGCTTTGTATTTCTCCACCTTTCCTTCTGCATTTGTCTTCTTCTTGAACACCTATTTGCTGCCAATGGGTTTCCTTCCAGCTGGCAACTCCACCAGATCCCAAGCCTCATTTTTGTGCAAAGATTCCATTTCATTAACCATGGTCTCTTTCCAGAGTTTGCCATCCTCTGAATCTACTGCTTCCTTCATAGTTCTGGGATCATCGTTAGTAATAGATAAAACAAAATTTTAACAGAAAGCAGATGGACTATACCTTTCTAGCTACCTTCTTTCTCGAACCGATCTTCTTACACCCAGAGTTTGTGGCTCTTCATCTTCTGATTCCTCCTCTGTTGTAGAGTCTGATTCTTCCTCCTTAAGCTCAAACTTTATCTTCTCAGGTTCCTTTGGTTGGAATTCATGTTTAATAACATCTTTCACCTCTCTGAACACCACAACTTGGCTGTACACAACCTTCCTTGTTACTGGGTTCCAAAGCTTATAACCCTTTAAACCATCCTT
The DNA here is from genome assembly GCA_031772625.1 of Pinus tabuliformis. Taxonomy (NCBI): domain Eukaryota; kingdom Viridiplantae; phylum Streptophyta; class Pinopsida; order Pinales; family Pinaceae; genus Pinus; species Pinus tabuliformis. The sequence goes on along the minus strand of CM062817.1, from coordinate 707,058,999 downwards.
ATACCCAATAAAGATTCACTTTTCAGATTTACTATCCAACTTGGTTCTTTTCTCCTTTGGAACATGTACATATGCATCACATCCAAATACCTTCAGATGTGAAAGAGATGGTTTCTTACCAGTCCATACCTCTTGTGGAGTCTTATCCTCCAACGTCGATGAAGGTGATCTGTTGACCAGGTAACATGCTGTCTCCACCGCCTCTGCCCAGAATTCCTGTCCTAACTCGACACAACTAAGCATGCTTCTTGCCCTTTCCATCAACGTCTTGTTCATTATTTCTACAACTCCATTTTTCTCAGGTGTGTATGGAGTAGTCTTCTGCCATGCTATACCACACTTCTTACAGAATTCTTCAAATTCCTTGCTGCAAAACTCTCCACTGTTATCTGTCCTCAACACCTTTATCTTCTTCTCTGTTTGGTTCTCCACCAGAGCCTTAAATTCTTTAAACTTGTCAAAGATTTCAGGTTTCTTCTTAAGGAAATATATCCATGTATTCCTTGAGAAGTCATCTATAAATGATACATAGTACACAAACTTACCTAGTGATGGAACCTTCACAGGTCCAAACACATCACTGTGCATAAGTTCTAATATATGTTTCGCCCTCTTACCACTAGAGCGGAAACTCACCTGATTCTGCTTCCCATATACACATTTTTCATAGAAATCAAAATCCAGAGAGCTATTTCTCATACCTTCTACCATGCCTTTACCATGAAGTAGTCGAAGGCCCTTGTCTCTGATATGTCCAAGCCTTTGATGCCACAACATGGTCTTCTCTCCAAATACCACTAGATTTTCTGCTCCACTTTCAGGAACCACAGAACTGTTGCACCCATCAACAACAGTGCTACCTTGTAGCTTGTACAGAGTTCCAATTCAAACTCCCCGCATCAATACCAGTGCCCCCCGAACCATCTTGTAGGTATCCTTCTCGAACACTGTTTTTACACTTGCATCATCCAACTTGCTTACAGAAATTAGATTTCTGGCTAATGCAGGAATATGCAGAACACCCGGAAGTGTTCTAACCCTTCCACCTTGCAACTTCAACTTTACTTTTCCACGACCAACGATTCTAGCCTTCTTGTCATCCCCCAAGAAGACATCACCACCATCATATTTATCATACTCACATAACCACTCTCTATGGGGAGTGAAGTGAAAGGATGCCCCTGAGTCAATCAACCATGCCTCATGATCTACATGTGCACTTGAAGAAGCCAAGTACACATCCCCACCTTCATCTCAGGTGGTTTTCACCTCTGTAGAAGGAGCATCATCAGATCCCTTTCCTTTATCAGGAGCTTTAGATTTACAGTCCCTTTTGTAGTGCCCTTCCTTTCCACATTTCTAGCACACCACCTTTACAGGTTTTCCTGGATATTTAGATCTCCCTCTAGATTTAGATCTCCCACTCGTTGACTTATTTTTGTTTCTGTTCTAGGACCATCCTCGTACAGACAAGGCATCAACATTCTAGCTCTCCATATTTTTCTGTCTCATCTCCTCCGTCAGCAAGGATGAGACTATTTCATCAAACTACAAGGCAGTTGTATTTCTACCTATTGCAATAACCAGACTATCCCACGAATTTGGTAGAGAACAAAACAAATTGATTCACTTATCTTCATCTGAAATTTTGATATCAACAGATAATAACTGACTTACCACAGTATTAAATGCGTTCAGATGCTCTGTCACCGAGTCTCCATCTTTCATCCTCAGGTTATACAACTTTTTCCGCAGGAAAAGTTTATTCACCAGAGACTTAGATTGGTAAAAAGTCCCTAACTTGTACCACAAAGCCTTCGTCATAGCTTCCCCTGATACATTTAGCAATACTGAATTTGAGACACACAATCATATTGTACTCTTTTCCTTTCGATCCAACTTCTTCCGTTCTTCATCGGACACTCCCATTGGTTTAGTACCCAGATCTACCGTGATCCACTGATCTTTATCCACCAACAGATCCTCCATATTGAGTTTCCATAACTCAAAACTCTGACCATTAAATTTCTTGATCTCTATCTTTCCACTACTCGCCATCTTCTTTCACCACTAGAATTGATCTCACAGATCTTCCGCTGAACAAGGTCTACCACAGGCCCGAGCAAAACCCCTCAGCAACAAAGGCATCCCCTTGAAGACAAAATAGCTCTGAAACCAAATTTAGGTTTTAACCCCATACATAAATTACCTGCATACGAATTCTAAAACACAGAAAATAAACAATGTGAGAGAATAACACATAAAACACATATACACAGAGATTTCCCCCTGGATCCCAAAACTAGGACTACCAGATTGATTTTTCATTATGTTCATTTCAATGTTACAATACATATTTATACATGCTGAAGCATCCAATACCATGGACCGAAAACCATCCGTCCAAAGCCATGTGCAAATATCATGCACAAAACCATAGGTAGGTCCGCCCAACCTAACATAGGGTCTAGAAAACAAAATTTTTCCATGGCGCTGCCCTGGACCCCATAGAGGGGGATTACCTGCACCCCTTAAACCCCCTGTGACCCCCCCTGCTATGCAATTGACGCAACGAAGGGGGGGCTCCGCCGCCCCTCTAACCCCCCGGTTAACTACGTGGGCTAGTTGTGGAAAGAATCTAACACAACCCAACATCAACGACTTCGAAATCAACCTCTTCGAGGGGGAAAGCTCCTTTACATTACACAAATGAACAATTCTTGGATGATACAAATGACAAAACCTCCTTTCTATATATAGGAGTCTAAGGGGTCACAATATAACCAAACCCGACCTAACAATAATAATATAAGGGCACAAAATAACAATAGTGGGCTTCTATGGGGCACAATAATAACAATATGGGGACAATAGGGGCACAACAATAACAATAAGGGATACAATGACAATAGTAATGGGGGAATCACTAGTATTATAGGGATCTAACAGTATGACATTGATGGCATGAATCCTCATTATTTGTTGGCTACTACTACCAACATTTTTCCTATATTTGAGAAACATAGTACTACTATTAGGTCTTGATTGTTGAATAAGACATGCTATATTGAAGCTGGACTTGGGAAGAGTGGACAAGGCATCATTGTTCAAAGTATTCCTTAATGAAGACTACTTATAGTAGGTTTTGGACATGATGGGATTTAATTGACTAATAAGAATGATTTTACATTGATAGTTGTTTTATTTGTTGTAGGTGGATATCATCCAACTAAGTTGATGGAAGAGCAATCAATTGTTGATTGTTTTTATGAGTCAACCGTACATTTGGTTGATGATAATATGCAAAAACTTGCAACTTTTGTTATATATGAAACTATTGTTGACATGCTACCATGACCATTCACCACTCTAACAACTACCCACCCTAGTGGTCAACACCTCCTCTCTAAATATATGAAAGTGTAGTTTCCACTAATCCAAGAATCTTGATTCTCGGGCTAATCCCTTTATCATTATGATGAGGATGTCAATATGGAAAATAATTTCATTCTTGTTGAAAAGAGGGTGCAAGCTCAAGCTCCTATTGAATCAAAGGTTTGAGGACTTCTTACATATGTATATCATTGATTGTAGAACATTACAATTCTCCTCTTTCTTACTGTTGATCCATTGGAGTGGTTGATTAAGGTTCGACCAGATCAAGTAGTAGTTGTATAAGTTTTGATTAAATATGTTGTTAGTATTGTTTCATGGATTGTTGTATTACTCCCTTAGTTGTGTTTGGGGGGGTATGCTCTTAATGTTTTGATGGGTAAACCCAACTTGAGATGTTTAGTTATTTGATTGACTTCTACTTACTATATCGACCAACCAAATTGTGTTCGACTAAGTTATTTATGGATTATTAGGATATGTAAATTAAGTATTGATATGTGCCATAGTAGGTGCCTATTTGATAATTTCTTTGACAAAAATTATTTCATAGAGAAAAATTGATTATTGTAGATGCATTAATGTCTAATCAACCAATTGAATATGATCTTTCATTATTATTCTCTAGTTAACTCATTATTGGGACTACATTGTCTTTTTTATCTAGTTGAGCTATCATTAGAGACTATTTTGACAATAATTTTGGAAACCTTTTTGATCTAGTCTTATTTGCATATGTTATTATTTATCAACATAGTGCATAGGTTATTTCACTGATTCTAGAGTGGATTGGGTGAAATATATTATTAGTGACAATTGTTTAGATTTTCCTTTTGAAAGTGTTACTATACCATGTATTAATCAATATTTTGGATATTTGTAGAGGTGACAATGTTTCTTACTATGCCTTGTTGGATCAACTTTTTTGATGATCAACACTTGTTGTTCATGTCAAATTAAGGGGGGAAAGTTATGTAATTTGATTTTTTCTCTCCAAGCTAAGTTTAGAAGAGGATTGTTAGAATATATGATTCTTTATAACTTCATATTGTCAGAGTATAGAGCTAATCACTATAGGGAGTCAACTTGTTGACTAACTATGCCCATTTTGATCATGTCCAAAGCCACCTCTATGGATAATCATTGGTATATATTCCTATACACGAGAGTTTGGTTATGTACCCAAACGTATATATAATGATGTCTTTGATCAATATATTTACACAAATACATTCTTTCATGGAGCTTTACTCATTGTGTTTAAGTACTAACAATGTATATTGATGCCACCGATTCTTTTGAATCTTTGTGGTTCACTTCTATTCTTTTCTACTTGTTCCAACATAATATGAGTTGAATAACAATGCCAATAAATGTACAAAATATATCTAAACACAATGCTACAAAATGCAATTATTTCATCCCTAAAATACTCATTTTACTTTACAAGAGGATCATTAAGAAAAACTATAGTGGTGGATGATTCTCAAGTAGAAGTTAGGGGTTGATGGAACTATAGCAAGAGAGGAAAATAAAAGCAATAAGGGGACAATGGATAACAGAAAGAGGAAAAATAAGAGGGGGAGAAGACAAAAAAAAAGGGGGAAGAAAAGAGAGAGAGGGAGAGGTTGGGGTGAAAAAAGAAAGAGTATAAGAGGGGAAGATGAGGAGGGAGGAATAATGGAAGGATAGGAAGAGGGAGAGAAAGAGAGGAAGAGGATGCAGATGAAGAGAAGGGAGAAATGTAGGTGAAGGAGAAGATGGAGATATGAGATGAAGAGGGAGACAATTAGGTGAATGAGAAGAGGGAGATAGGAGAGGGAGAGAGATAAGAAAGGAGAGGAGGAGAGGAAGAGAGGAGAGGAGGAGAGGAAGAGGAATAATAAGAGGAAGGAAACCCCAAATACCATCTCAAAAATTCAATTCTCTTTTTTTGTTTTTAATATGAAAATTCAAACAAATTGGGGAAAAAGAAAGGAAAACCAAATCTAATATTCAAAACCTAAATCTCATCTCCACCTAGTAAACCTAAATCCATTTGTTTTAAATATGCCATTTTTGTGTGTGGAGAAAATGATAAAAAACTTAGGTGTGAATCCAAGAGGTTTGGTAATGCTCCACAAGTCCCTTCTCTTGCGTTTGTTGATTTCCCCCACAATCTCCCTTTCTTGCTTCTATTGAGTGCCTCCAAAAATATCTTTTAGCCTCAAGAAACTTTGCCCCACATCATCACGTGAAAATTAAATGAGGGGGCCCCATTTTTCATATTATATAGAAATTTATAGTGAAAACGATGCAAATATTGACTCTATATTGTATTCTTCTTTTTTTATTTTATATTTTGTGTCATTGTCGCAACATCCCTGTGTCAATTGCCATTACATAGAGATAAAGTCTAGATAAAGTGTGCATCACAAGCATCATTAGCACATTATATTCTTTTATGTTTGTGGAAATATAAAACATTTTATTCACATGATGTGGTACAACACTAAGAAAAATAATTGTTTCCCTTGCATTGTAAAGCATCATTAAAGCATCACTATAACCTCATAAAAACATCATGTAGTTAGAAAAGTGTTCCAACCTTCATTCTTGAAAAGCCACCCAACTTAGTAGGAAAGAGATATTGGATGATTTTATACTGAAATCCTTACTTAAGATATAAATGAAACTAATATTTGAAAAAACTAGGGCATACTTATATTGATCCATTAGGCATTATAGTGAACTCAAAAAGAGGAGAGAAAACAACCTAGGTAAAGCCACATGATTCCAATGATAATAGAGTACACAACAATCCTTCTCCAGATTTAATGTATATAAATAAAAAAATCAAATTAGGGGGGTGATAAAATGCAAAAACATTAGGCATGAACTTGTTAATGATGAGACTTGTCAAGCAGATCTCTTAGTTTTAGGGATACTAAAATTGTTAATGTAACCCTCCTCAAAAAAAAAATAAGTGCATGGTCACTTTCGATGGGTAATAGAAGTGTTCATTCACGATTCTCAAGGAAAATGGGTTGTTGCGCCCCAAGCGATAGTGAAAAGAGATAATGAAAGCATTATTCATGTCTCCCCTATGCTATTACACACTCAACCTTAAATATAGATGCAACTAGTTATAATGGTTTGCAAAATAACAAACATATTGTATTACATTCTTTTGTACATGTATATTATTTTTAATGTTGAATGTTGTTACCTCAATGATTTAGATTCACATTAGTAGACAATATAAAAAAATGACACATTTTTAATGGTGCCTTGCTGTCAAAAAGTTTAAAAGAGATGTACACTTCATAGTTTGGGTATACAAACTTGAAATTGGTTAAACTAGGGCTCACTGAAAGCTTACTTCAAGTATTACAAGGTACACCAACTAGATTTTTGAAAAATAATTAAAATCACATCTATGTTTTGTGCAAAACTTGGCTCATGTGTATCTCACCAAGTGATTAATGGAAAGAGTTAACACCATTTTTTTGCAAACTATGCTTGTATTTGAAAAATATTACCTGGTCGTCATAAAAATGTACTTGGTTGATATGGGAGGTTTTAGAACTCAAAATATGCTAGACATGGCCTCCCTAAAGACTAAAACTTAGGAGATTGGAACAAACCAAACAAGGTTGAGTTGAATATGATTAAGTCAATAAGACCTTGTTGGGAATTATGGCCTTAATGTTTGCCATGAACATATATTGAGGAAAATATTAGCCTTTGAAAATATACTAGCCCTATTAATCCAAACTTGGTGAGTGGGACCTCACCAATATGAAATCCAAGCACTGAATCTATCTAATATCGAGTCCATTCAGAACCAAGACTTAAATGGGAAGGCTATGAGATGTATTTTTTTATTTCATCATCCAGGATTGGGATGGAATTCATAGCTTGAGTGACTAAAATAAATAATGGCAGCTCCATCTAAATGACCTCTATCTCTATATAGTATTAATCAACCATGATGTGAAGAGTTTGTGGGATTTGTCATATTTTTGGCTTTTTTGTTGGTCAAGATAACAAAGTACAATGATGAATGTGAAAAAAGGTGTCAATGTTGATACCTTTCTTTATTTCATGATTGGGAAGGTGTTATAGCTGCTACAACCCCCCTCCAAAAATTTCCATACACTTTGATTTTGGAGCCTACTTTTGATCATAAGAATTATCGTTTTTGCTGGTGTTAAGTGTTCTTCTTGTTTATTAAGTGTCATAATGACTTATTATTTCATGTTAGGCTTGTGAGGTCTTAAGTGTGTTTTCATGATGACAATTAGGTCTTGTCGACAGTAGTTGCACAACTTCTTAAGACAAACAAACACCTTCTCAAACACAAGCTAAATCCTTCCCTGATAAAAAACTGGTTGCATGCCTTGTCTTGAGAAACTGTGTAATCCTCTATCACAGGGAACTATGAAACTCCTTGTGAAAATGAATTGTGCAATCATGGAGGCATGTATCTGCTGTGAAGATAAATTGTGCAATCATCACTGTGAGAACAAACTGTGCAACTCATTATACAACAATACTATGCAGTCCCTTATCACTAGGAACTGTTTACTCTCCTCAGCCAATGAACTACGCAGTCCCTAGGATCATTCAACTACGTGCTCCTAGAAAATAGGAGTTGCGCATATCCATCCAACAGTATGGCACAAGTTTCCAAGTTTGACCTAAAGACACGTGTCAGTCCCTCCTTGATTTTAGGCATGCATGGAAAAAACCGTAACCCTAATCTCATGAGTGTTAATTTATATAAGAAAGGATCATAGAGCTCATTCTCACACTTTCCATTGGAGCTCTAGCCATTCTCATGAGTTCAAGGATCTTTGGATCCCATTTTTTCTTCTTTTCTAGGTAAGTTTCTCAAGTGTTGCTTTTTGTAGTTTTTTCTGTCACTTTTATTGCTTTTCTGTTTGCAAGTGTTGTTTTTCCCGATTCTTCTTGTAAGAAGTGGATTTTATATTATTATTATCTTCTACAAGTGTCATTTTAGTATTTCAAAATTTATAAGTGTCGCATCATGTTTCTAGTCTTTTCTCTTACCAACAGTTCTTGTTGTTGGGTGTATTTATGCATGCATGTTCCTTTGCTTTCAATATCTTGTTTACTTGTTATTAGTGGTTGATTTGATTGATTATTGGGCCAATCCACACCCTTACCCTATTCAGTAATAGATTCAAAACTGTAACAGTGCAAAGATAAATATCTAATTAACTTTTCTGATTAACATTAAATTCAACTAAGATACGGCCCAAAGATAAATATCTAATTAACGTTAAATTCAACTAAGGGTAGTGCTTACTTGTCGTAGAAGTAGGCTTACCGCAACAAGGTTTTTGGGGACGACTCTCCACCCAACCGTAGGCTCAATTGTGCAAGGATTCTGCTACAGCTGGCCACCCCCGAGCCCTCAATCAACGTACTACTGCCAGTGACTCCTAAGTCTTAGAACACCATTCTCCGAAGAGAATGCAAGATAGAATCTCAGAATGATGGAATGCTGGAATCCTCTCATCTTCCTCACCATCTATTAAATAGAACAACATTGGAAGGGGAACCACATGCACACACTCCATGTGTCTACATGCAACTTTCTTTTGATTTTTAGCTTTCTTGTTTTATTTCTTTACTTTTCTTTTGATTTTTATCTTTCTTGTTTTATTTCCTTCTTTTTGATAGTTTTCTTGTTTATTTCTATTTATTCTGATTTAGAGTTTTAGTATAGTTATTACTATTTTTATTTTTATTATTTTTATTTATTTTCTTGTATATTTTTAAATATCATTTATTATTTATGATTTATTATTTTTATTATTTATTATTAAGTGATTTATTATTTATTATTTATATTATTATTATTTATTTGTATTATTTATTATTTGTATTATTTATTATTTATTATTTATTATTATATTATTATATTATTATTTTTATTATTTATTATTTATTATTAAGGGAAGGGATATTACATACTCTCCCCCTTTAAGGAACTTCGTCCCGAAGTTATGTTGAATTATGTATTATGTATTGTTTTTATTATTTATTATTTATTATTTTATTTACTTCCTGTTGCCAACACCCTCTGCTGAACTAGTATAACCAGCAGGCATCGAAAGTCCCCAACACCCCGGGAAATCTCAAGGAATCTCTGTCCTTTTTCCCACTTTCGGCACTAGGCTAAGCCTGACCCGGTTTGTATCCTAGTCCAAGGCTGGCCCCAAGGCTCGCGCCTGACTCAGACCTCATCTGCCCCAAGGCAGGCATCCGGTCCGGTACTCAATGACCCCGGGCATCTGGCAAGGCTGGCCCACTCCCTCCACAACTACTAAGGTGCACAGCCCCAGGCATCGAAGTCCTATACAACCCTTCCAGACTTCGGCATCCCAATCCAATAACAGGCACCAAGCCTAGAACATCAGGCACTTGGCCTCCTCAAGATGGTCTCATAGCTCTTCAAGAGCTGTACACAAGACAAAGGAACCACTGGCATATGTAGTGTTGATTGAGTTTTGTCCCCAGCCCATATGGTGCTACGTATTCTCCCTTGTGCGTATGGGCTCGCACGAGATCATCAAATAAACCGACCCTCTCGGCCCATTTGTTGAGTCCTGTGAATCATCACATCTCAACATGCATCCAATGCATTAACCATACCATCATAGTATCATAGGAAATAATCCACATGCGAAGTCTTGCATGTCATCATGAGAACGCTCATCTTTGTTAATCACAATATTATGAATAATAAGGAACTGCATGCTCATGCATGTCATAGATTTGTACAAAACTATCATATGCTTCAGTTATACCATCAACATAATTATATCTAAGACATGTCATGACTTCACATAAATAAACCACATGTCAATAATCCTCATATTATAGCGTCATAATTCCTATGCCACATACCATATCCATCATGAGTATTGAACATTAAATACCTAGCATCACGTGGTAAATGAATATGTCAATATTCCTTGACATAACATCATAATACCTATGCATATCGCTTATTATCATATGGATACATTATCACTATAAGAATCATATATACATCATTATCTTGAGTCTTAATCTCTCGTCATATTCTTCCTTCCCCAAGGAAATTCTGGTGAATTTCATTGTTTAAGATATTACTAGTGATACCATCATTATTGAAATCATCTATCTCAGAATTAAAATCCCTTGATTTTACATCCATTTACCCTTTGGCTTACTGATTCCAATCCCGCTATATGCATATAAATACTATTTTCATCATGATTTAACTTTATATCATGCTTAATTTTCTTGCATGAGAATTTGTTGATCGATGTTGACTTATTTAACAATTAGCACTTCATCCACGGAAATATTTTCTTTTCTCGTCAAGTTCGTCTCTTTTAATGTTATGGAAAGTCCTAGTCAATACAACCTCGATTAATTGACTTTTACGTCTTTGTCACTATGTACACAATCCTTCTCACGGTATCCTTATAACATTTCTAGCAACATTCTTTCCTATATCTTCCAAGTTTATCATTACTTGGTCATCATGCAACTTCATACATTACTCTTTCCCAACTTGGGTAATACCTAAAAATAATTTCATTAAGATAGCTACCAAATGTAATCCGCTTATCAACATAATAAAATTACCTGATCATACGTCTTGTTATCCATAATTCCTTCATATAGTTAGTCACCTATGGAAAACTTTACAATGCGGTTCTCCCATTAGAGAGAAAATTGCTATAGATGTTGTCACACACACAACTTATCCTTTCCAATCATTTTATCATACCTTCCAAGTTTTGTAAAATTATTACCATAATTATTCAACTTCGTTGGTTGATTGCCAATATTTTCTTCCTTATGTGCATCATCTTAGATAGACCTTATAGTGATACCTTTAGAGTACCAAGTTATGTTGATACTAAATTCTTCCATTATGTTCCAAAATACCACAATACTCTTCTTTTATGTTCCAAAAGAGGTTGTCTCTTCTTACTGATTTATTATCTTTGTTGTGATAATTCTTCTTTGCCACCTTAAATATCTGATCCGAGTTGGCCATAATCACATGAACTATCATTAGTTATCATCCTTAAAAAAATTGCAAGTTTCTCCTTTCCATTTCTCTTTAGAAAACTTTAATCATTATATGTAATTAACCTTGAATCCCGAACCATTATACTCAACATCTGAACTTTAATCCAAATCTGTACGATTTGCCACTGAGACTATATACTCTCTCGTAGCTTGATGATGTTTAATATACAAATGATATGAGTAGTAAATGAGCAGATACATGTAATCTGAATGGCATTTGCAATGCAAAATTAAATTTATTAGAAGATCATATGGAGAGAGTTGTGTTCTTGCAATAATGGACTAGAGAAATGCCAAGCAACTGCTATTGCTAAAGGTCAGTAATCCAACAAATTAATTAGTGAATAATATGATCAACATTCACAGAATGTTATTGCTGTGTTTTTAGATTAGATTGAACCATAAAATAATGAGCAGATGCAAGTGAACAATGATCAACTAAAGGTAATAAGATATCAAAGTTTATCCATTGTGAATTGGAATAGATCTCACTGTTTTAGAGCACTTTAATTGGTGACAATTTCAACTTCAATTATCTAATTACTTCAAGTGCTATGTAAATTGTGTTGTAAAATGAACCAGTGGTGAGTAGTTATGCCAGTATACCATATCAATAGTGTGATGTTTCAGAGAATTTATATATCGTCAATTATGGGTAGATTATCACCATCAAGATGATAAGATTATATACTTTTCTAATGAATCGATGAGTCATAACAAAACTATATACTTTTAATTAGGTGAGTCATTTAGAATTTCGCTTTGTTATATGGTTGTAATGGAGAGAACCGTTGTAGTTGATTATAGCACTTTTTATGTTTAGAAAATGATAAGAGGATGGGAACACAAACAACTCAATAAAATGAGATAGTGGTTTTACCATGTAATGAGATTCTAATGCGAACAGAGAACCAAAGAATCTGCTGTCTATAATGATGCATGAGAATACCAATGAGGAATTTAATGAATGCACCAACTTTAAGTCATACCAACGTTATTCTGTTGTCAAGAATTTGATTGTTGTAGCTTATTTCCAAGAATATATTAGTCCTTAGATACCAAATTGGATAGCTAATTAAAGCAAAATTGCAATGTGATGTGAGTCACTAATCAATCCACTAATTCACTTTTCAAATGATCACTGAATGCAAGATAAGGAGTACTAATGATCTAGATTCAAGCTTAGTGCCAAATGCAAAGGTAATATATCATGGTAATGTCAAGATCAGACCTATATCCGACCTCTAAAAATATCAGATTTTTAATAGTGAAATCAAGTCACTCGCATATGCATGCAATGATATCCAAACTCTGTAATCAGTCACTAATATCAAGATTCATCACTGAAGAAGCATAAAATAAGAACCAAAATACTTATATTATCGTTGTGATAATTATGCAGTGAATTTTTTAACCAGATATGTATTAACCATGCCAAATTTATTCAACAAAGTTTTGAAGATTCTTGATTCATTTCAATCTATATTTTTCCCCTACTGCATGGCATGCAATCAGGCCATTGCCAAATTTGAAACTGTGTGATTGATCATGCAAATTATCAATAATCACTAGTTTTTTAATATTAAAACTTAGAGAATTGTCTCAACATAAAATCGAAATTCCGATGAGTAAAGCTTAAGAATATTAGTGGCAGTATTGTTTTTAAGAAGGTACTTGAATTCTGAAAGAAATTTCACCATGAATTTTGAAATTATATGTCACGCCAATATTATGTCTACAGATTCATGACCTTATGTGCTAGGATAAATTGAAATTATGTGCTGTAGAGTGAAATATTGTGAGTATCTGTTTAAGCAATCATAACTTATGTTAGAAGAATTAAATGGACTGCTTTTAACAAAATAAATCAGGAAATTTAAGAAATAAAACAACCAAAGAAATATTCCACACCATAAAGAAGAGACACCGTCACCTGATCCAGAACCGGATCGGATGACTGGGAAGGTTATCCCTCCCCAACACAAAATAAAATCATTTTATTAATTATATGGCTTGCCTGCAAGCGCACCCACGAAGGCACCATCCCTTAAATTACAATACATTTAGCCATATTAATTTCCTGGATAAGACGTCAAATTTCCTACATAAGATTGTAAGCTTGCAGCCATGGCTATGCGGGTTCCTACAAATTCCATTGTTCCTTTTGACAACAATGTCGAGAAATCTGCACACACTATAAGATCAATAGTACCATTTACCCAATCAATAGTACCATTTCCTCATCCAAGGTAGGTAATTGTTCCTTCAACAAATTATATAGAACCGATATTTGTTTATACTCGTTTATCGAAGTATTCACACTACTAGTACCGGAAGAAGAAATTATACAACAATATTTTTTTCACGGGCTGTTGTATTGAGGGGCAGAGATGGCAACAGAATTAGTCATGATCGGATTCCTTCCAAAGAGCAGAAAGTGACTAGAGGTCAATGAAACATGTTGGTTAATATATATATGAAATTACATATATGATTAATAAATAAATAAAAAAATACAAAGAAAATCATTGGCATGTAATAAACAGTGAAAGAAATTGTACTTCTCATACCTGAACGGCTTATAAATCTTATCTCACCGCCTATTAATTCAATCAAGCATCGGCTGATACTAAGGCCATTCATGTGTAATCATTCTCAAAGTCACATTATAGAATTTCCAATAGTATTTCCTCCTACACTTCATACTTGGTGCTTTTCATAGTGTCTTTCATTTTCCAAAAGTTAAACAATCATTATCCAAATACTTTATTGTGAAGAGAGATGCTTGTTTGTTTTTGTCAAGATAGAAAGAAAGTAGTAGCCACATGGGCTTTAATTGGTATTTCTAGTCCCTTCGCTCCAAAAAAAAAGTTAACCAATCATTATGTTTGTATTTAGCATTGTGCATTATCAAGTATCCTGATTAAAAAGGCTAATATTCAACATCATTATTCATTAAGTTTTTCCTTGCCATAGTTAAGATATCCCCTTACACTAAACCAACATATACAGTTTCAATTCTTTTTTTTTAAAATATATTCATCTTTTATAACTCATTTAAAAAAAACTTCACTACAATTTATAATCAAATAACATAACTAATTTTATAATTACTACTCTATACTAATTAACAATATACCAAATATTTTTACCTATTATTATATTTCAATACACAATATTACATTTTCTCACAATATTTTTATTTATTTTATTAATAAAATAATTACCATCCATCCAAAATAATTATATTTATTATTTTAATTTAATTTCACTTGCAAAAAATATATTTTTATAACTCATATATATATATATAATACAAAATTACAAATACATCTCAGAAAAAAATGTGATTTTAAATGTGCTCACACACTTATATTTCATTAAAGAATTGATTACTAGATTTAAACACCTTCTACGTTATTGTATTAACCTGCTTTTACCGAATGCCTTTACATGTCTATGAGCAATTATGGCATGATTTTTGCTTTTCTTCTCCTTAAATTAGATACGGAAACACGATTGGTTTTTTTTATTTTTATTTTCGGTTACAGTAAAATCAAATCTCCTCCATTAAATCAAGTCTCCTCAGCAGCAGCAGCTAACAATGTGAGAACAAAATAGTGAAATAAATGAATAATTGACGGTTATTTAAAATGCTCAGAAGTAATTGTTTTTCCGACGTTTAGAAAGCTTCACAACGTTAGATATTTATTAAATATCTAATTAATAATAAATCTGATAACGTATGAATCATGACTTCCAATATTTAACAAATAATGAAATGAAACATCCACCTTTACCATACGGCCAATCTGTAGGAATTATTCTAATGCATGGACCAGCTTCAGAAATTTCGCTTTGAGATTATAATTTTAACCCTTGAAAAACGGAAGACTCGCCAAATTCCACGGAAAACTAAAATATTTTGAAACATAAATCATTAGATAGATAGCATAGATGTCTGGTCGCTTCACGCGCGTAGCATATATTTATGTTCTCATTTTAAATATGTTAGGACTATAATACTATTTATCTTTTACATGTTTTTGTGAAACACCGTCATTTTCACAAGATAAATTCAACTGTTTTTACAATGGTCTTTTGCTTCATCGGATTACTCGCCTTTTCGCAAAAATGAACCTCAGAAACTCGAAGATGCGGACATATCAAACAACCGTCATAAAACAATGATTACAGATGAATTCTCCAACGCATTGCAATCTCCTTTAATCGTATGACAGCAAAATTACTCGTATTTACTATGAGTTTAGGCAGGAATTATTAAGGGATATGCACGAATTCCAACATACAGAAATATCAATCATCATCCATGCATGGCAGGAGAATTATAATCCACATTAAATCAGACGACATCATGACTGGAAAATGTACACTCTTGCATTAACATTAAATTATTGATTACTAACATTCAAAAATACGAATATCTATAAACTTGTAATTATAGATGACAATTAAATATCATATTTATTGCAGAACGGCTTACTGTAATTCAAACATTTTTCAACAATTCTATTAAGTATCAAACTATGGAGTTTAAAATGCTTACTGTAATTCAAACATTTTTCAACAATTCTATTAAGTATCAAACTATGGAGTTTAAAATAAAATGATGTTACTACCCACGAAGTCTATACATACCACAGGATTTCCTACTCTAAAACATAATATTATTAGCTTATTAATAATAATAATCCACAGTCAAAGAAGTTCCAAAGAAAAACAATAAACTGTATAATAGACTTGAACCCACTAATGATTTTCCTTTGTAAGCGTATCTAATCATATTGATGTTATGTCTTTTAAATAAGATCATACCAATTGTTTTGCTTTAAAATAAGATCATCCTACGCTACAATCCTAATAGGAATCTTTATCTAGAGGTCACCCAGAGTTGAACCAGCTTTGATACCATATGTAACAGTGCAAAGATAAATATCTAATTAACTTTTCTGATTAACATTAAATTCAACTAAGATACGACCCAAAGATAAATATCTAATTAAAGGGTAGTGCTTACCTGTCGTAGAAGTAGGCTTACCGCAACAAGGTTTTTGGGGACGACTCTCCACCCAACTGTAGGCTCAATTGTGCAAGGATTCTACTACAATTGGCCACCCCCGAGCCCTCAATCAACGTACTACTGCCAGTGACTCCTAAGTCTTAGAACACCATTCTCCCAAGAGAATGCAAGATAGAATCTCAGAATGATGGAATGCTGGAATCCTCTCATCTTCCTCACCATCTATTAAATAGAACAACATTGGAAGGGGAACCACATGCACACACTCCATGTGTCTACATCCAACTTTCTTTTGATTTTTAGCTTTCTTGTTTTATTTCTTTACTTTTCTTTTGATTTTTATCTTTCTCGTTTTATTTCCTTCTTTTTGATAGTTTTCTTGTTTTATTTCTATTTATTCTGATTTAGAGTTTTAGTATAGTTATTACTATTTTTATTTTTATTATTTTTATTTATTTTCTTGTATATTTTTAAATATCATTTATTATTTATGATTTATTATTTTTATTATTTATTATTAAGTGATTTATTATTTATTATTTATATTATTATTATTTATTTGTATTATTTATTATTTTTATTATTTATTATTTATTATTATATTATTATTTTTATTATTTATTATTTATTATTAAGGGAAGAGATATTACAAAAACCTTCCCCTCTGCTGAAGAAACTGCGCAATCCTTGAGCCTCACTGGCTTCTCCAGCTGTGCATTGCACAATCTTTCTCAACAGATGCCCTCCCTTGCCATCTGCAACCATGTAGTGCACAGTCACTGGCCTTCCTCAACTGCACACTGCGCAATCACAGGCTATAGTGACCCCTGTTTATGAACTGAATCTGTGCACTGCGCAATCCAGACCTCCTTCCTCGACAAAAAATGTGCATTGTGCAGATCTAGTGCACAATCAACTCCCTTGCAACCCAGAACTACGCAGCTTCCTCCACAACTGTGAAATGTGCATTTGTAGTGCCCAAACTGTCTTCTTGATTCCCTAAAATTATGTAATCCTTTCCCTCAGTAAATTAATTAATTAATTATTATTATTATTATTATTATTTTTTATTTATTTATTTTTATTTATTTATTATTTTTATTATTTATTTATTAATTTTTGTTTTTTTGTTTTTGTTTTTGTTTTTTTGTTTTGTTTTGTTTTGTTTTTTGTTTTTGAACTAACTTAATATTTCCATGAGTGCATCTCTTGTAATAGGTACTATAAGTCCTTAACACACCACTCTTGCATCATCAGGTAGCACCATGCCTCTCAAGAAATCACCATCAAAGGAGGTCACATAGAGCAGTACCAAAGAGGCCATTAACAGTAGAATGACAAGAGTCCCTATCTTGTCAAACACACATTTTCTATATTGAGAAGGATTTTGTTGTCACTTGGATCACCATCAAAGATGCATTCACTTCCTCATAGTTCAAGGAAGAGTTATAGGATAGGGAAGTCTACATGAATATAAAATGATCAAGGTTCCATAAGGTGGCCCACAAATATCCTGTTCTCCCATGTGCAGATGTTATCAAGTGGATATTGCAGGGTCTAGACACCAAGAGATTGACATTAAACAACATTAGTGGGAAACAAATTGCCTCCTATCAACCACATCACATTCACTTGATTTACAACTTGCCCAAGCCTGAGCAAAACTTGGATTCTCAATTCTATGCAGCTTGGAGTTATCCGAATACTAAAGAAGTGATCAAGTCATGGTGGAAAAATCCAGCCAGGTTTCGCTAAAATCCAAGAAGTACTTACAAAAAAAGTCTCTTAGAACAATGTATTAGTACTTGATGGCTATGTGCTACCGAGTCTATGGACATAGGAATACCGAATCCTTCACAGAAGGGAAGATATTCAATTGGTCGCATATATTGTCTCAACATCTTCAAATCAACTTGAATACGGTGCAAAATCCACCTAAAGGCAAGAAACCATAGTTTTACATGTCTTCCTATTTACTTGATGGAATATGTGCTCGCCATGAATTCCTTAGTCTTAAATGGAATTGGACCCCAAGGGACCTCCTCGTCCACGTATATTGCAAATTTTTGTTAGAATACAATTACAGGGGGATGTGTGACAAACTTGTTGAGCATTTCTTCAAGGCGTTGTATCAAACTAACTTTAAGGAATAAGATCCTTGCATGTCCCAAGAGGCAATGAATATAGTGGCAGAAGTAGCAGATTTGTTTGCCTCACCCGATGGCACATACCTCAAAGTTTTCGGTTCACAAAGACCTCCTCATCTTTTGCGGAGATATGTGACAAATAAAGTGGTCACGTAGGAGGTTCCTTATCACCTTAGCACACATATTTCTCAGTTGCTACAAAATAAGAAGAAGGAACCTTGGCCTTCATTCGCTCTATAGGTGGGGTCCTATGTGCTCAAAAGCTTAAAGGTTGTAGAAGCAAAAGTAAAACAACTTGAAATCCTTAAGTTTGGTAAGATGAGCTTCCACATGTATGATCCCAGAGGAGTGTGCAAGAGTCACTTTGCTAAGTTCCATTTTTCCTGAGCCTATCAGCCTTATTCTAGATCAGAGGAAGAGAAGATAAAAAATTTCTATAATGCTTCCCAACTGCGTGCACCAGGAAAAAAGGCAGGCTCTTCCAGTGTAGTACTTGAACAAAATGTTACCTAGGAAGGAAAGCAACAGGAAGTGTCCACCCCAGTTAGTATCAAATATAAGAGGAAGGTTGCACATAATACACAAGTGGATTGAACCGCAAGTTCAAAGAAGATCCCATTATCCTGAGAGCGAGCATTACAGTGGAAAAAAGGAGAAGACAATCAAAATAATTGAAAAGAAAGTAGCATGAAGAAGAGAAAAGGTAGGAGGAAGAACAAAAGTAGGAGGAGGAACATATGCAGAACGAAGTGCAAGAAGGGAAAGAAAGATAAGATATGCTGACCTAGGAAGAAAGGAGAAAGAAGGAAGAATAAGAAATATAGAAATAGCTTGAAGAGGAATATTAAAAATAGTTGGAAGATGAGGAAAGCAGGAAAAAGTAGGATGAAGAATTTGCATGAGAGATTGAGGAGAAGATTCAAGGACATGGAGATTGAGCAGGAAGAGAAAAATCAAGAGGCCAACGTTATGCCCATCGCAGAACAAGTCAACGGTCAACCTTCATCTCCTTTTATAGGTGGCCACATCCCATTCAACGAAATGGGAATATCTCCTCTAGATGAAGATATGGTCATGGATATTTCCAACTTGACCTTTGATCAGCTAAAGAGAAGAATCATATAGGAAAGGCGAAAGTATTTTCCTAATGACCAGGTTCATCCTGCTTCTATTTACATAGAAAGGGTGTTTGTGAGCAACTCCAGGAGAAATGTGAAGATAGTTACAACAACAAATTTGGCCTTTGCATCAACTACAAAATTTAATACAGATTTCTTGATGGAGGAGAATAAGCAATTCACAAAGGATCTAGCTGTTGTGAAACAAAAAATTGATAATCTCAAGTAGAAAACCAAAGACTGTCTTTTGTTGATTCTCACTTGAAGAAGCTACAAGCAATGATATATGATGAAATCCAATCATTGGGAGACACCACGAGACAAATGTACGAAGAGATGATCACTTTGCATAAGGCAATGGTGCCTTTGCATGACATGTAAAAGAGATTGCAGGAGAATGTGAAAGCCCTGAAGGTGATTCATGCAACCTTCAACGCTATCCAAGAATGGGGCACTGAGTATGATCTGCAAACTTCCGTGGACATTCCACTGGACAGTTCGTCACAACAGATATGATAATAATATATTAAAGTTTTGAATTTTTACACTTTACAATTTAATTAAACTTTAAGATCTATAATTTAACTGTAATTAGTGCATGCATGTGAATGGAAATTATGTAGAAAAATAGAGAACAATGAAAATAAGCTCACACACATACATAAGACACAAAATATGCTATGAGAAACCCTTTTGGGAGAAAACCCAGTTGGAAGGTGAGGTCGCTTCGCTCTCTTTCTCTGTCTAGAAATATGGTTGTAGATACAAAGAAGTAATGCCTATGGCTCGTGGACTGCTACGGTGCACATATCATCTCTGTGTGCTCTACCTCCTATCTCTTATGGCTATCTTTACTCAGTTATGGAACAAAATTCTCTCGAAATAATGGAATGCCTCTTCCTCCTAGTGGCCCGGTTATAACATAGCCCGATAGCCTACTAGTGGTTAATTTTGACTACATCAACCCTAAACTAGAGTTGCAATATAGACTCTTCTAGAGTCTTTTACATCACAAACACATGGCTAGCCCCTTTTCCATGAATAATGGGGGCAGACGTGACATCCTCCCGAACTATACGTGTGAAAACAGGAAGGCCAACTTTTGAGTGCCATAAATTTTGCATACAAACTTCGATTGACGCGCTTCTTGCACAGTTAGAAAGATATCCATGTACAGAACAACATGATGCCTCAAAATTCTCCTAGAAGGTTTCAAACCCCGTTTCGCCAAACTAGGCCCAGTGGTAAAAATGGTCTTGTGAGATGTACTCCACATTTTCCACTCCGAATGTATCGAGATGGATGAAAAACAATATAATGATCTATTCTGGATCAGAGTATAGGAATGCACCATCAGATTTGGCTAGGAAAACAAGACAAGAAGAAAAATTGGAAAAAATTGAGGTTAGAATGCTTTACATAGTAACAAGAAGCTTGGTACATATGTGGCCAACATTATAACTATGTATGCAAGACTATATCATAGTTTGGACTCCTTGGTCAGAGCCCACAATATTCCTTCTATTGGAGAATTTGCAGAGACAAATTTTTGTTATCAGGCAGGAAATCTAAGAATACTTGGACAAATTGAAGTAGGGTATTACCAAAAATGACTTGGAGATTATGAAATTGTATGTAGCTGGACTTGCTAAAGTAAACATGAATATTTTCTTATTGTGGCATGAAGCTCAATCTGGTTCCAAAATTATCTACTCGGATTCTATGGAGGCAAGAGTCTGATATAGGCTAGATATTCCATAAAAGTTTGAGGACATAGCAACAAAATATAAGGCTTGGTACCAATATGTTACAAAAAAGTTACAAGTGGAAGTTTCCAAGCTATAGTTTCCTCAAACTAAAGCATGATGTATAAAGTTCTATCGTATTAGGCTCTAGCCCATTTTGTCTTATGTAGGGAGTTTTGTCTTATTGTATTTAGAAAATAATATAAGTATAAATGTAAATGGAATTCCAAGAGTCAAATGCAGAATATGAAGAGCCATTAGTTAGAATAAGGACAAAAGAAGTCCAAGAGTCATGAGGGAAACTCAAAGGTCACAAAGGGAGATGAAAGGTCATCCCATTTATTATAAATAAGCCCTCACAACCCAAACAAAGGGCCTGACACTTGAGATTGGTTTCCTTCCCTTCTCTAGTATAGCATAGGAGTGAGTATCATTCTTTGGAGAAGTAAGTGGTGGCTTCATGTTGCACTTGGGGCTAGTGTCATATCATTATAATTGTATACTTGGAACTTTCACTTAATGATCAAAAGCTCCTTGATCCGACACACTTTCCGGCATACTTTTTGGATGTTGTAAGACTAATGTTTATATGTTTGCGATATATGTTATTTTATTTATGCTAATGTCAATGAACTATTTCATTAACCTTAATATGTATCTTGTTGGATGTGTGTTGTATATGCTATCATGATCGTTGTTGTCTTGTGAACTACTTTGTAGGCTAACTAACGATTCTTTCATTTGCTCATGCACCTATTTTGGGATAGTACTATTACTTTTCTTCTAGAGGCTCACTCCTTTTCCTTTTGTGTGAAAGAACCTTTTATGCATTATAATTGATATCTCACAAAGTTCACACACTTGCCATCACCAAAGATATGTGTATGTCTTCTTATGTGTTTATTGCAGCCAAGGCACATCTTTGAGATCACACTATGGAAATCGATTGTATTTCCAGTTGGGGATCCTATTCCAAATGATATGAGGTCTAATTGGGAATTCATATCGGGGAGATCCCCCTAATTGACAGATTTCCAACACCGTCAACAAAAGGCTCCATTCCTAAGCACCAACATTGAGTAGTATGTATTAGTTTCAAACTATTCGTTGAAAAATTAGTTTATAATCAAGAAATATCCATAAACCATGTAGTTGTTTGCTTGGTTCTTATTTTTTTGTTTTGAAAATCTTTGGTTTTATTAGATTATAGAGCTATCAAAAACAATGTGAAAATTGATGTCAAAGAAGAAGTGTGAGATATCACTAAGCTTCATGATTAGGAGAGTTCTTTGGTTGTGATATGCACTTCTAGTTTAGTAATAGTTTGAAAAAGTTTCTAATCAAGATTGCAAAAAGGCTTTAATTTGCTATTTTACTTCATCACTTTTAATAACTTCTATTTTTCTTAAAACATGAATGGATGTATTTTGTATTATATATGTACTACATCCACATTAGTCAACATGATAATACATATATAATAAACTATCCAATAAAAATTTATGGGGATTGTACAAAATTTGAAAATGACCATCAATGGAGACAACACAATCCTTCATAGAGGCTTTTTGATAACTTCTACTAGTATAGTGCTTGAAATACTCCTAATATCAAGCAAAATTCACAAAACACTATGCACTATTACTAAATCAAAGTATCACGCTTATAAGCTTCCTTTTGGTTCTTTGCACCAATAATGAAGGTTTGATCCACATTTATCATATTCACATCCTCTTGTTGTTGAATTGTATCATCTTCTTTTATCTCCTCCATTACTTACTTGATTGATAACTTAGAATTTGAATCAACCAAAGTATTGTTTCTTACTATATCCATAACCAATGCCAGAGAGCAATACACTTAGCTTAGATGTCTTCAATTTGTCTCCTTTGACTATGTAGGGTTTTTAGTATGAAGACAACTTTATAATTTCTAGCATCTTCTTGGTAATGCATCCTACAAGTAATTAAGAAAATTAAGTTCCCATTAGTAGTGATATAATCCTCCATATTCTTAAAATTCTATGGATTTTAGTAGTTTCATATAATGAATATCTCCAAGAATTCCCATGATCCATTTTGGTATTGCAATAGAACATCTAATTGAACCCCTTATCTCTATGCATAATGATCAATCTAGAAAACCCAACTTTGCTGACTAGCATTCCCTCAGAAAAGTAGAATATGAATAAAATGTCTAGGAAACTACACTTTTATAAATTCAAGCTGAGAGGGGCAGGGGTCTTCTAGAGCAACAAACACCACTAGACCAAAAAACCACTTAAAATAATTCAAATCAACCAAATGAAAGTAAACCACATCAACTAAAATACGAAAATCCTGAGCCACACTAGCTGACATGATCAAAATCACATGGAACAACACCCAAGCCACCAACTGAACAAAAAATTGAGCCCTATAAATCAAAGTTGAAAATTGAGCCACCAAAACCACATGAACCAGAGCCAACAGAATATGAACCTAGTGAACCGCCAGGGTTGGGATCCCATAAAGAGAGTCTAGGAGAGTGAAAGTCTAATTCAGAACCCCAATTGGAAATAAGATGAGACAAAACCAAGATCCATGAACTTAGAAACTAGCAAGAGTTCCTGAACTTCAAAGTTGAAATGAGAGCATTTATCACACCTACAATAAAACTCAACATTTGGAGCAATTGACGAGCCTAATCCTAAATTAACATCGAGTGTTGAAAGTTTTTTGGGATGCATGCCCCTTAATCATCATTAATTGTAATTAACCTTCCCATGCATTTTCATGCCATTTGTCTATCATGCAAGGCCATTTCAAAACTATGGTTTGATACTAAGGGTATGGGGAAGAATACCTCCCCACATTTTATCTTAATTTGTCGTAATCCAATAGAACATCCTTGTAGGCCAAATGATCTTCCTGATATATAAGCAACCTCAGAATGTTGAAGATCTCAACACTTTCAAAGTGGATGGCCTCCTTTATAATTCTCTTAATAGTCCCAATTAGATGACCATCACTTGGAGATGAGGATTTTAGCATCAATTCGATGATTAAAGTTGTCCTTTATTACAATAATTTTTTAAATATGATTCCATCAATAATCCTCAACCTTTGGAATAATGAAAATGCCTCTGCTTGGTTTTTTGAAGCTTTACCCAATCCCCATTTAAAAGTTCTGCATTGGTTTCCTTGGGGATTGAGAATGATATACCCTGCGCCTGCAACCCCTTATTATTTTATAATTTACAAAATGAAGTTTTTATGGATATCCAATGACTTTATAATGAAGGTTTGGGCACTATAAAATGTTTGGTGATATTTTTTGATAAAATATTAAAATTTCTAAGGATTTCTCCCAGCATCGAACAATAATAGTTGATAAAGATGTTGAAGCCTAACTATTTTTTGAAGATTCAAGATTTATGAATATGATACTTCCAAAGGGTATCGCTTGTAAATAAGCGTATTTTTTAGGGCTTTTGTTTAAGTCTTTACTATGATTTTGGAAATGTAGCATGGTATTGTACATTGCTAGATTGCCTTTTATAATTGTTTTGCTTGAATCATAATTTATGTATTGCTACCATTTTGTCCACAAGGGGTAGAAATTATCTTTTGTGATTATGAGTCAGAAATCTTAATGGATACTAATCTATCTGATAATAGATGATGTTGGTTGGAAAACATTTTCATCTCATTTAGTATATTAATCATGGTTGAGATTTAATTCTACATCATAACCACATTTGTTAATTTGACATAATGTCTAACAAATCATCCAAGTAGAGGTGGAGATGAATTTGACCATGTATTAGAGCAACTTTGTAATCATAATATTACATTTAATGAAATAATTGTATTAGTGTGTTCTTCCCCATTCTCCCACGACATGTTTTACAATTATCTATGTGGCATACATTGTAATCTCCATAGTTAGAACATTTCAACAAAAGTTATGTTAATTTGCATATTTACATTTTTTTTAGAGGTTGACACCCTTGACATTGTGGCATTGAATTCCAAACATGTACAATGACAACTTAAAATATTGTGGCAATGATATTCAATGAAATATTTTACAAGCCTTTTACAATTTTAATTTAGTGAAAGATTCATCCATGAATTTACGTTATAATTCAATGAAAGGTTCACAAAAATTAACCTTCAAAGTTTCTATGCATCATGGGAATTCACTTATTTATTATACTTATATACTTATGGGCACTTCTTAAAATTTTATATCCATAAGTAATTCAACAATGGCCCCAATCACTAGATTCAACACCATGAATAACACAATGAGAGTGAATTAGCTAAGCATGATAGTCCACATATGAAGTAGAGATTCCATAAATTCCCCAACACAATTTATACTACACAATATATCCATTTCAATCAAATGAACACTTTTCTTGGCTTGGCATCCAAGTCCTACATCTCCTCCCCTACTAAAAAAAAACAAAAGAAAGTATAACTCATTTCAACCCTTACATTCAGGCTATCCATTTGTTAATTATAAAATAACTATAAAATATTATATCTCCATAGAAAGACCAAGAGCGATATGGATATCATTCTATTGAACAAGGATGGGGACAACTAGGAAAGGGACAAAAACTCAAATCCTTTCCCTATAATCTAACTCTCTTAGAGTACTATTAGTAGATATGTGTTATGGGTAGGCCTAAATCCTTTGGGAATTGAATGGTTGTTATTTGACTATATGAAGGTATTATCAAGCCAATAGAAGTCAAATAAGCCAAAAGGGAATAATTATTTAGCATGAATCTAGGCTAGGTGGCATATCACAACACTAGGTACTTAGTAATAGCTTGAATAGTGCTTGTCTTTATTCTTTATTGTAGCGTATTAGCAAGAAATTTGAAGAGAAGAGATGGGTTACATGGAGGATGTGTGCTTTCCTAATTGATCAACTATAATTTTGTTTTATGGAATAATAGCACAATATATTTCCAAAGAAATGCATGTCTTGTCCCTTGCTATAATACATAGGGTGTATTTAGTGTGATACTTTTTGATTGTATCAAATTGCACAAGGTATAGTATTATTATTTCCTCTAAATTTTCCCATCCTTGGTTTATTTGTTCTCTCTCCTCACCCACAACTTCATAGTGATCTTATGTTTCATTACATCATGCTCTATTATTACCTTCATAGTTACCTTATGATTTCTTCACATCAAATTCCGTATATTGTATTTTTGCTAATGATTAGTTGGAACTCATTTGGGTAATGACATTAGAATTTGTGCAAATATGATAAAAACTTTTTTGTAATAGAATTTATGATGGTGCTAATACAACATTATATGGCTATGAATGAGACATTATTTGTATGCTAAGAAATGTAAAAATGATGCAAGAAGTACACAATCAATTCATGCAATGCATGGACAACACCAAGATCATGCACATGATGTAACCACAACAATAAAACATAATAGAACATGTTTCAATATTTGAGCATCATGAATATGACACAAAGATGATACCAGAATAATGCAAACTTGGCATAAAACATGATGTGAAAATTAAACATGTGCTAGCTAAAAATTCAACCAAGGGTTTCGAGGGATATATTGATGCAAATCAATGATGTTGCAACCCCATATTGTAGTAATACACAAGGATTGGAATATAAGAAGAAGGAGAAGCAAGACCAGTGAAAGAAATGGTTAAATCCCTTGCATCAAAATAGTTAGATAAAGAAATTTCAATAGAGGCAACCAAAGGTCAATAAGATGAGTTATGGAGTAAGAGGGAATGAGAGCCTATTCATTTGTTGGGGATGTGGAGAATAACTTTTTTTGAAAAATTATCCATGTTAGAAGGGAAACATGAGGAATGTAAAAAACATTCAGGAGGCTACAATTATTAGAGATGTAACAGATACTATCCCTAGGATCTATGCTACCCTGGAAGACCACCAAGCAGATAATCAATCAACAATGATGTTGAGGGGAGGATTTCCATGTAATTCTTATAAATTTTAATCATTGTAGGTTCTAGCTACAATTATTTTACCCCTACAATAGTTGAATCATGTACACTAAAGAAGGGTAAACTTAGTATGTCATGGCTAATTCAATTAACCATTGGAACCAAGAGAGAAGTTAGTGAAATGATAGATAGATGTCCATTAGATTTGAATGGACTCTCTACATAGAAAAATCTAGCCATTTTTCCACTTTTTCCATACGATGTCCTTATTTGTTTGGATTGATCGGAAACATATTAAGTTAAGGTCGATTACTACTATAAAACATTCAATTGCATTGATGAAGATGCAAACTCAAAGTCCATAAAAGGTATTCCTAAAGCCATCTTCACAAGACACATTTTAGCCTTGTAGCAGAAGAAGCTATTTCAAAAGAGATATTGGTTGCATGTAGCCCATGGATTGTAATCAATAGAAGGAAAACATACACAACTAGAAGATTATCTAGTATTTCAAGAGTTTGGAGATGTATTCATTGATAAGGTACTGATATTAACACCAAGAAGTGACATGGACTTCTCAATTTACCTTGTACTAGGAGCTACATTAATTTCTAGGGCTCTTTACAAATGAGTATCCTAGGAATAATAGAGCTAGAAATGAATTGCAAGAATCACTAGAGAAATAATATATTCATCCAAGTGTGTCTTCATGAGGAGTATCAAATTTGTTTGTGAAAAATAAATATGGAACTCCTACGTTGTGTATTGATTACTAGTTGAACAAAGAACTAGTGAAGAAAAAATATATGTTGTCCCAAATTTAGGACTTGTTTAATGAAAGAAATGAAAATACTATTTTTGTAATTTGATTTGAGGTGGGGATCTCATCAAGTCAGAATTCAAGGAGGAAGACATTCATAAAGTATCCTCTAGAATAAGATATGGTCTCTATGAATTTGTGTTGGTTTCATATGGCCTCATGAATTCACTAGCTACGTCCATGTGGCTCATAAATATTGTCTTCAATAAGTACTTGGACAAGTTTGTCTTGTTTTTCTTGATGATATAATGGTTTATTTGAATCTAGAAAATAGAATTAGGGGCATTTACAAATGGTTTTACAAGTGTTAAGAGAACACTAAATATATGCAAAAAATAACAAATATGACTTCTATAAGAAGGCCCACTCACTATTTGGGTCATATCATTTTAGAAGGAGTATATGTGTATCTAGGAAAGATCAAGGTCATAATAAATTGGCCCACTCCAAGGAATATGATAGATGTGAGATCCTTCATGGTTCTTGCTAGTAATTATGAAATAATTGTTGATGGATTGTCTAAGATTGTAGTCTCAATAACTTCATTGTAGAAGAAATGAAGGAATTTTGAATATGCTTAGAAATGCAAGGAAAGTTTTTAGCAATTAAAAAATCTCCTCATTGGTGCATCAATTCTAAAGATTACAAATCCAAACAAGGATTTTATTTTCATGTTCATTCATGCATGTGAGGAAGGACTCGATGGAATTCTCATCCAATAGAACCATGTGGTATGTTATGAGTCATAGAAGCTAAAACTATGTTACTCTTGATTTGGAATTTGTTGTTGTAGTACATGCATCAAAGATGTGGTGACAATATTTGATGGGTAGGAAGTTCATGTTGATGAAAAATCATAATGGGCTAAAATATTTGTTCCACCAACAAGTCTTTATTTGACTAACCAAACGTGAATTCTTGGCAATCAAGATGGCTGAAATTTCTCTATGAGTTTGATTTTGAAATAAAAATATAAAAGGAAAATAAAATAGGGTTGCATATGCACTCAGTGGTAAAATGCATGTGATGCATTTAAAAATTATTGACATTTGCAAATCTAGTTTAAAGGATAAATTGATAACTCCCTTGCTATTGATGAATAATGTCCAAGTGAAAAATGGATTGTAGCAAAAGAAAGCAGAGCATGGAGGTTATCAACTAAGTGATATAGGACTTCTTATTTACAAGAACAAAATGTATATACTAACTTGATATAGTTATGAACCATCACCATAGATGAGATTCATAAGTAGCCATATTTTGGCCATCCAAGCTACTAGAAGATAATCGTTGCATCAAGGAAGTAATATTTTTAGCATAGGATGAAAAAGGATGTTGTTGAATACAATTTCAATTGTATGAAACATTAGTAGGTCAATGGTTAACATCAACATCCAGTGTGTGTAGGATGTTTCTACAATATTTTCCACTTCAAAAATGGAAGTGGGAGGTGATATCAATGGACTTTATTATAAGAGTACCAAAGACACTGAAGCAACATGATGCTATCATGTTTGTGGTTAATAATTTGGGTAAAGTTGCTCACTTTATTTCCATATATTCTACTCATAAGATAATTGACACTATGAAATTTATAAAAATAATTTTTTAGGTTGCAAGGGAAACCTCCAACAATTTGTATTAGGTAGGGTTTCAAGCCAAATTTCATTACCGCTCACTCTCTATAAATATATGGGTAGACTTAAAGAGTAAATAAGGTGTTTGAAGACATACTTCACATGTATGTGATGTATAAATCACCAAGACATATCATCATTAAAATTTTGATCCTGTGACATTTCAGTGTTCTCCATTGGAACCTCCTATACCTTTTTATTTTTCTTTTGTGTTTGTGGATCATCAAACTAGCTTTTGGAGAGAGGAAGAAATCACAAATGCAAATCAAGGATATAAAGAACCCTCCCAAGGATGAGGCCCATTTAGCCATTCTACAAGGAGCTTCTTAATAGGTAATAAAATTTAATAAAAATATTTTGTCATTTGGGTAATGAAGTCTTGTAGTTATTATATGTTTTAGATCAACTATTCATTGTCTGGCTTATGTTATTTTTATATTTTTTATTCAAATTCTATTACAACATATGAATGATTAATACTTATAGGGTTCCAATTCCTCATCATTTTTGTTAGCCTATTAACCACCATAGGAAAAGTTTTCTTTGCTACAGCCAAGGTACCAAGCCCGACAACCTCCAACCAACAGTCCTGTGGTTTCTAGGAGTTCCAATGCCCTCATAGGTCTTTTAGGTACCATTCCGGACCCATATTTCCACCAAATACTCCATGCTTCCATGGTCATCCTTCCAAATCCTTCATACGAGTCATCCATGCTCCTGCCATATTAGAGGAATCGATCATACTCCTCCCCTTCACAGATCTAACACACTCACACTCATTTTTATGTGCATGTCCTCATTCTACCACTTGGCATTCACCCATGCCCTTAATGGACCTTGGTCATATGCATGGGCACTTTAAATCACCCATCCATGGAGTCTCAACCCCCCATTCATGTTTACATATTTTTGCTCTACAACTCGTTTATTTTTATTAATATGTGTAAATAATTACATCTCTAGGCCTTCTAGCCTCAAACATGGGCATGAATGTCCCAAAACATAAAATATACTTACTTGGTACATTCCAGTTGACTACCCTAGTTCTGCATTCACATATTATTTACATTCCATGGGTCGGACATGGGTGATACATTCCCCTCCCCTTTAATACATGCGTACACATTCACTAGTTGGGTCTTATCCTTAAGCTCTAGACTAGGAATTCATATAATCTATTTACATCATTTACACACAAGGTCATTCTCTCTTGTCACCATGTTTGTTTATTAACAATTTAGGCATAATCTAATCCAAAATATCAAAGGCTTAAAATTGGGGTTTTATGTCCACCTCCCCCTTAATATTGCACCGTTATTGGAAAAATATGACATCATAACGAAATTGAACATGTCTCTTTGATGCCACACTATAGTTATCACATAGTCTCATTGAGACCAATGTGCCCCTATTGCAATTTGGTCATGTGAAATGAGGAGAGAAAACCTCTCTATTTATAATAAAATGCTAGGTTAGATTTGATGTGGTCAAATAATAAAATATTTGTTGGACCAAATCAAGATCTAACCAATTTTGGTATTTTGTTATTATTTGTGAGAGGAAAATGTCAAAGAAATGGTCAATAACCTTTATTTAGATAAGAAACCCAAAAAATAATGATTTATTGAGTTAATTAATAAAAATGGGTAAAATGATAAGAAATAATTAATAAACAAATGGGTTTATTAAATTACTTCTAGGTGAAATGGTAAAATAAGTTAGAAATAATTTAAATAATGATTTAATAAATTATTTCTATTAGAATGTTTAAAGGAAACATAACTCTTCCTATGGAAATAGAAAATGTGAGTGAAAATATTTTGAATTATTTTCACTTTAATGGGTAAAAATATGAGAATAATATAAAATTAATGAATCTATGAGTTATTCTCATGTGGGTATATTAATTAAATACATAACTTAGTAAAAGTGATTCCTTAGGCTATTTCCTAAGGTGAAAGTAGGTTTTAATTTGTAAAAAACCATACTACAGGGCGTATTTCGATCCAGTTAATTAATTATGGCTAAGTGATAACTTTTTATGTGATAACACTGATTGTTGAAAGAATGAACAACATAGACTATGGCTAGGTGGAGAGTCAAAGGCTTGCAGCCAGTTGCACCATTTAAAAGATAAGCAATTATCTTCTATTTTGTATTGTATTTTTCTACTGCAATGTTTACACACATGCACACAAACACACACACTTATGCTTGTGAAATGTATCTGCATATTAACTAGATTAATTATTATAGAATGTGTCTATGCCTATATTGTGCATATGAGTGTGCATTTTGATATGCATTATTGTATGTTGATAATTCCTGAAAAAGGGAAATTTTTAGAGCACAAATTGCCAAGGGTTATCTAGCATGGAAATTTGGCCTCAAGAGAGGCGGAGTGAGGCAAAAATGACTAGGGTATGTTACATAGATGGTCAACAAAGTGATATGGAATGACATTAAGGCTCATGGAGGAACTATGGAATAGGACTAACTGACATTAATGCGCTACAGAGGATTAGAGAGACATAATTTGAGGGAAAAACACTAAATTTTTGCTGAAAATGACCCTGTAGCACTGGGAAGATGGGTTGTGTAGCACTATGGAGTTGGGGGAAAGGTCAAGGGGAAAATATAGTGCATCATCAAGCATCATTTATGTCATATATAACTATATTGATGATCAATTATGTGCTACAAAGGTTCATATAACACAAAATTTGAGGAGAATCACCCAATTTTGACTAAGTATGGACTAGGGAGATCCTGTAAAATTGGGATGATGGGAAAGAGAGCATTATAAGGCTAAATATAAGATAAATGAGACTCTATATCACAAAATTTTGAGGAAAAGTGACAAAATGATGCCTATTTTGAGACTATGTCATTGTATTTATGATTAGTAGAGTGCTATACCAATAGGAAATGACTTAGTTCTGTGAAAAATAAAAAAAATTGCAAGAGAACTGTTGATGGTGTTGGACCCGCCAACATGTCAAGGGGATCTCCTTGGTAAGAAGTCCCAATTAGACCTCAGACCGTTTGGTGTAGGAGTCCCAACAGTGGTTCGTAAGGTAATGCCTTGACCGTGATGTCACACAGAGGCAAGTAAGATAACTCTGTCAATAGCAAGGGTGTGACTGATGCAGTGAGTCAAGGAATGAGTATGAGAGGTTCCAACACTTCAAAGGGATAGGAAGGTGAAGGTGAGTTCTAGGTTGAAAGGGATCAGTCCCAACTCGGCTAGGAACACACAACACAAAGGACATGCACAACTTTCGGTAGAGCAGTCGACATGGATGCAGCAGTCACAACATACAAGGTAAGATAACACGAACAACACTCATGGATCAGTTCGAGACGAGTGTGACGGTTGATATAACAAGGTTCAGAGAAAGGTCTATCTAATGTTCGACAGAGCAGTCGACACAGACGATGACAACATTAACAACATATGCAACACATTAACAACAAGATTCATATAATTGCATGTGAATTAGTTCATACACAAGTACGTAAGTTAAACAACATATATCATTAAGGAAACCATAGCAGTCCAACTACAATAACAACATATGCATGAAAATGTGTTGGCTCTTATTATTAAAGAAGTGTAAGTCACAATCATACAATACACCATGTAAACCTACTAGCCCTATTAGTAGAACGTTACAACCACATCCGCCTGCTCCTCCAAAGAGATGTACTAGCTCCGTGCAGTGGAGAAGCCAAGGCGTGTTACAATATTGTCCAAGCCTTCTTCAAGATAGTCTTAGTAGAAGCTTAGCTAACCAAAAGCCCATACAATGAGTTATGAGGGACTATTTATAGAAAAGGGTGGGGTGACCCTTTACATTCCCCTCTGTGACAGTTTAACTACCCTCATGACTCTTCACCTACTCTATCACTGTTACATCCAACTGTTGACACTTGACTTACACTTGACATGACTCAACATTACAATGCACATGTACTCATGTGAGACAACATGGCTTGAGTAAGCCTTGCAAGACATCATTGACACTTGGTCCGCTATGATGAGACCAACTCTTTGACATGCTTGTGATGGTGAAGGTGGTGAGCTGATGCCAAGCTTGATTGTCCATGATGATGTGCGTGCACCTCATGGTGACATCTTGTTGAAGCAAATTCTTGCCTCCATTGCAACCGGTGCATTCGTTCGGCCCCTTCATCCAACTCGTCTGCTAACATGCGCATGGTATTCTTGGGTATGGTTGAACCAGAAACACACTGATGCATAGTGTCGTGCTGATCTCCAAGTGTGTGCTGGTGGTCATGCACATCAACTTGCCGAAGTACATGTTCAGTCCCAATTGGACTTGCTTCTTGTCTTCGCATTAGTGAGTATGTTGAATGGGTTGGATTGCATGCGTGCGCTCAACGACATGCATGTTGTTGGATCCTTTGCATGCGATCAACAACATTGCTCACCATGTTCGCTATGTGCTAGCTACTGGGATGGATCCTTAACTTGTACTGACTTAGTTTCATCAGTGAGTGCATGTTGCGCCCACTTCTATTCCTGTTCCTGCTGCAACTCATTGGACTGTCTGTGCAACTTCATGTTCTTCCTGAGTTGCTACTTCAGTACATGCAACTCCTTCTTTGTTCCATCTTCTACCTTCGTGCAATCTTCATGTTGCGTCGTCACTTCATAGCCTGAGTCTCCAAAGTTTCTTTCATTATCAGTGGATCTGCTTGATCTTGCAACTTTGCTCCACCTCTATGTTGTTAACAACCTTCCTCTTGCATTCACTGCATTTGCTTGATTTGTTGAATTCGTAGCATTCGGTATCATGCCTTCAACTGCTATTCATGATGCTGCTCACTGTGATTCTACTGCTTGATGTCCTTGTCCACGAACAACTTGATGTCTTTGTGAGTAGGTAAGCCCATGGACACTTGATCGACTGCATCCCCAAGCGTGCTCTGAACGGTGTCTTCGTCTCTGCTCTCTTGGAAACCATTGTACCTGTACTGCTGAGAGCAAGATGAACACCTGTGATACCTAGAGACATGGCAACAAGCAAGCAATCTGTCAGTTGAAAACCAAAATGAACAACGTGAGAATTGACTTGCAATACACTAGGGTGAATGATCATGAAGGTTTTGCAATTTCAGCTGGGAGGTTGGGAGACCGACTGCCAAGACTGACCAAGGCATAGTCCAGGCTGCTGGGAGACTGACTGACTGCTGGAACTGCAAAATGTGCAATCCAGTTGGGAAGTTGGTTGCTGGGATTGTGCAATGCGTGATTCCAGTTAGGAAAGACTGCTAGCCCAGAGACATATTTGCACAAATTTTTGGGCCAAGTAGACACTGAACTCCAGAAATGCACAATTCAATCCAGGAGGCCAGTGCTGGGCCATAATGCACAAATCTGGAGAGGAAGGTGAGCCTTCCTTCTCCAGATTGCGCAATGCAGCCTTGGTGAAGGCAGAGACCGAGCTGAGGTTGGCCCGACTTGCCGACGGGCAACTAAAAGCAAGTAAGTCAATGAAATGCATGGCGACACTGATAGTAGAAGTGATAAACAGTGCATGCAAAACATGAATGGAGGATTGAGCAAATAGATCAACATGCATGTGGGTGAGGTCATTCGCTGATTGGGCGAACCTCTGTGCAAAACAGTTTCATGCATGCGACAACAATGAGATAGCAACGAAAATTGAAACAGAGCTAGGAAAAGCTAGAATATATGTAAACGATAGCAGACATTCAAAGAAATCAAGAAAACAACACTCACACAAGCAAATACGCAAAAAGTGACAAAAAATGTTGAAAAAGACAAGTTGAGGCCACTTACCCATGAATAGCTGAGTTGGATGTGTCGAATAGTCCTGGATGTGCTGTGGGATGTCAGAGCTCCAAGATCAATGTGAATGATGAGCTCTGATGCGTTGAATAACTAAGTCTGGTCTCAAGATGCGCATGCCACAAATCTAGGAAAAAGCAACACTTGGAGGGAAACTTCTAAACAACTTTGCTTGTAACCCCCGGCTGCTAAGAATAGCTCCCTGAATCATGGGATGCCTTTTGCATGTTGCCTCTTGCTATTCTGGGAAGATCAAGTCATGCATTCATGCAAGTCAAGTTTCCTCAGTCCTGGGTGGAATTGGTTAACTGGACTGTCCATGCATGCCAGTACTCAACTACTTGGGAAAATGGTGCATTCTTGACTATAAGTTGGGCTGACTGCCCAAAGGGATTGCACAATTTCTGGGGCGAACAATTGACTGCTGCCCAGATTTACACAAATCCTGGGCTGAACTCCCTGTTGATGGGAAAAATTGCGCAATTCATCGAGGGAAAGGTTGGTTTCCCTCCAGAAATGCGCAAATTTCATTGGGAAGCTGCTCAGCCTACAGCTGGACCAAGTCCGAGTGAGCAGCCTGTGAAGGGAAAAGGTCAAACTGTGATCGACAGGCTGCCTTTGAGCAAGAAAGACACTAAACCTTGAGGACTCGACAAAGTAAGGCAAGCTGCTGTGTAAGGTTGGTAGGGAGGCTCCAAAACAGGCTAAGGCAAAATTTTGGAGGGTGGTTGTAGCCGCTACAACAAGAACTCAATTTAAGGCCTTATTGAAGGGTTACCTCAGTCAATTAGGAGAACAAGGGTGCCTTTGCAGTTATGGATTGTTTGATAATCTCATAACTTTTCCTCCATTTTGTTAAATTATTTATGGATAATCATAGCTTCCAAACCCTAGGTAGGACTCGTAAGGTGACCTCTGTACTTAGTGGAAAGGTGAGGCCCCTCAATTCCCTCCAAGCACAAGGAATTGAGAGGAATTGAGGGGGGTTGTTGTTGGAGCCAACACAAATGGTGAAACACTAACAAGACCCTTAAGTCTCTATGTATGCACGAGAATCTTCTTGAATCACAAGTTATTGATGTGTCTTTAAGATGTATTGTTTCTGCTAGGAGGGAACCACTGCTGAGAACTGTGGAATGCTGAGTTGCTTGAGTTCTCTTTTATTGATTTTGGTTGCATCCTAGGGAAGGACCAAAAGGGTGTAAATTTTACCAAGAGCCTACCTCTTCACCTAGACTTTGGTGTAGCGAAAAATGATGCTTCAGGATATTCAATAATTAAGCATTAATATGAGTTTGTGGCATTATCTTTGCTTCCAACAAGTGTGCATAGCACCGATGAAGTATGGGTTTCAGGTGTTTTTGGGTCGTCATAAGGGTTGTTGCAATCACCGGTGTGGACCGAGACATAGGGTATACAAAGAGATTCAACAAAAAGGATATGACACAAGGGAGGGAAAGTGATAGGTGTAGAAACAAGAGCATTAACAACCGAGTTCAAAAAATGAGTAATGGATGCAATATTCAATGCTTTAAAAGACAACATGAACATCAATACCTCTTGTTGGTGATTCATTAAATGAGAAGCTAAGCAATTACTAATATTATGTTCCTAGCACACAATCTTCTCAGAATTATCAGTACATTCAGTTTTTGGTTGGTAGCACTTCCAAGCTTTTCGTTCTTGTTGGTCGATCAAACACACTCCGCAACAACTTCATCTTGCATCTCAACATCATCAAAAAATAATGTAAAAATGTTAGTACGGAATTCAAATTTAGCAAAACTACCAATATTTACATCTAAATTAGTACAATAGTTATTATTCATAATTAAAATATAGAATTCATTAACACCAGCCTGTGATAGTTGAAGGGGATTAGGCTGTGTTTTTGATATGGTGCGATTCAATTGGGCTGAATAATCACCAAGAATAGTTTCAAGAAAAAAATTCCCGAATGTATTTCCCACAAAGATGATTGGCTCATGGGCCCCCTCAAGTTGGGTTACCATGTGTTTCATATGAGGCTTGCTGTTTACCAAGATTTGATTTCTGTTGCCTTTATATGGTAACCAGAGATGGGACCAATCAACATCAAAGTACCCTTGTAATTTCTGAGTCCAATTCCTACTTAGTAGCAAGCATATGACTCTAGTATGTCCACGACCATAATATCAATTACCTAATGAACTCATGGGTCATAATATATCCATATCAAAGCATCATTCGATCCGCTAATTACCTTTCACTTATGACCTCGTTGTAGCTGCTACAACAACCCCAAAATTTTGGTGCCGTGGACTTAAAATTTTGGGTCCCCCTTGCTTTTACAAGTCTTCATAGATATTACCGATGCATATCTTAGACATACTCTTCGAAATGTCTTAATCACCATTGAGTGCTATTCATGAATGAACCATGGTCATGCTATGTTTTTTGCCCGTCTAGGTTTTACGTATTATCTTTCAATACTTCATCTTCAGTCTTGGACTTATATTTGAATTTGAACATCAATTTCAATACAGGTGTTCGAATTGTTCAATTCATCCTCTAAGGACCATGACCACAAAACTGCACTAAGGATCGCTAGAAATTTGCTTGAAAGACAGGTCCTGTGTTGCTGCAACAACCTTGAGTGATGGGTTTGGCATTTGTAGGATTAGTGATGGGTTTGGCATTTGTAGGATTATATGGACTAGTTTCATCAATGGATATCTTTGTAGGATTATATGGACTAGTTTCATCCATGGATATCATTATAACTCAATTCTTGCAATCTCATTTGTAAAGGTATGCTTTACACTAGAAGCAATAAACAATCAGATTGTTTTCATGTACCCTCAAACTTCAAATTCGGATACATCTCCCTTCTCTTCATTACCTTTAGTTTCAAGCACACATGGTCCTTCTGGAATCTGCATTGTAAGAGCAATATTGCCAATTGTGCTTATTTTCTTGGCCATACAAGTAGGGTTAAGATGGTATGTTTTTAAAAGAAAAGAAGAATGCAGAGGAAGCTTTCAACCAAGCATGGATTGATGGATCAACATTGTAGAGTCCCCATCAGGCTGAATTACTTAGAAATGCAAGAATTGAATGAAAACTTTAGTCACAAACTTAGTCCAACTATTTTCAAGGGAACTCTGTACAACATGAAACCTGTGATAATCAAGCAAACTACTGAAAGAGTTTCAGAAGGTATTTTCCATTATAGGAAGCACGCGCCACAAGAACTTGGTGTCGTTGCATGGTTTTTGTTATGAAGACCAGCAAAGGTTGCTAGTTTATGAGTATGTGAACAATGGCTCCCTTCATCAGTGGTTATTTGGTAGCATGAAACAAGGAAAATATATGAACCGACAAAGACGGCTAGAGATCACAATGGGTTTCCCATGCCATTACCTATCTGCACATGGAATGCCACGAATATATTGGCCACTCTAATCTTAAGTTGGAAAATGTCATGTTGGATGACAAATTTATGCCCAAGTTGATAGATGATGGCCTTAAAAGACTATCAAAGGTAACATCTCTTCAGAGCACCACCTTCTCAGAATCAGATCCTGAACAAGATGTTTTCGGCTTTGGGATGATGTTGCTGAAGATAATCACTGGAAAGGGATATCCTAGTGATGGCTGTTTAGGAAAAAAGTGGATTTGTAAATGGGTATTTGAAGAGTATGAGATGGGAAATTTGGATAACACTGTTGATTGCAAGACGGGTTGCGACTGGAATTGGTTTCAAGTTGAAAATGCTCTTAGAATTACTTCCTCGTGCATCCAGGAGCAATTATTCTTAAGTCCTTCAATAAGGGAGGTTGTTAAGGTGCTAGAAGGAACATTTGCAGTTGAAAAGCCTCCCATTCCACAAACTATTACACAAGTTTGTGAAGGAGCCTGTAGTAAGCTCAAGGAAATAGTTACAGAGGAAGAAGAGCTAAAGGATCAGGTGAATGTCCCAAGAAAAAAGTGATGTGTGCAGTTGGCCGCTATTTCCTAACTGCATAAACACAACGTTTGAAATATTCTGTGATTCTGCGTTTGAGATTCTTTGAACATCTGGAAATTTTCCTTGGAGTGACAAGTTATGTTGTTCCTGAGAGATTTGAATCAATTAAGTATGCTAACGATTCAGTAGACATGCATCTATACATCCATTCCTTCCCCAATTAATGGCAATTTCATCTTTTTGCATGCCATTTAAACTACTGTTGTACAAAGGATTTTGAGTCACTATTACAGGACCATTCCATGAAATTTTGTTCTACAACATATTCAGGATATAATAGGAAAGGTGTCTGCCAAAGGCAGAACATCTGAGGTATAACTAAAGGGTTTGTGATGCCAGAAAGTAGCTTATTGTATGTGGCATGTGGTCTTGCTTTGTAGCTTATTGTATGTGGCATGTGGCCTTGCTTTATTTTTTATTCTACATCTCAAGGAGTTAAGCCAACACTGTTGCAAGAGACTTAGCGCTGTCGCGAGTAGTGAGTCATTCTAGTGCTGTTGAATCAATTGCATTACCTATCGCAGAGGTGGAGCATTTGAAAGTAGGAAACTTACCCAATTCTATAATAATAGAGCAAGTATACGCCTTTTCTTGCGACCATTTTTTCTACCGCCACCCTACCCCTCTTTCTTGCGATGTAGCACGAGCTATGCACCTTCCTTGCACTGTGACCTTTCGAATTCCTCAGGGATAAAATTGTTTCAAGACAATCAATATTCAAACAGGATTAACACAAAGTATTTGACATAATGTGTGAATGGAGCCTAGTTCTTGAACTGTGCTAATGTATGGATATGCACGATAGTGAAGCGATTCTCGAATACGCTGGTGGTGGCAACAGGCATGTTGTATATTTCTTATCATGATCCTTGAAGCCCAACTGCTAATTTACAAATAGGATAATTTGTTTATGGAAGCCAAAGACTGGATAGGGATCATGCACTTTAGCCTTGACCTGGAATGCTTGGATAAACCTGATGGAATCTATGAAGAAATCACAAGAAAGCTGTGTATGTATATGTATATATATATATATATATATATATATATATATATATATATATATATATATATATATATGGCTTTGATTGTTACAGGAAGTCATGAGTGCACACTTGTGTGATAAGAACATGGGTTGAAGCTTACATACTGCTAGAAAATATGGTATGACATGATAAGTATGTGGTCCCCAGGCCTTGAATTGTTAGCTAGAAAGAGAACCTTCTCAACATGGATTGTCTAGACATTTTGGAAGGGAGACTAATAGCGCTCGATCGCAAGTAAGGAGGGATTTCAACATATCACATAGAAGCAATGATATAAGCGCTACATCACCAACAAACAACAATCATTGCGATACATCGCCAGCAAGGAAGGATCCTTGAGCTACATTGCAAACTAGGAAGACAAATTGCGCTCAATCATAAACAGTGAGGATTCCCAAC
Organism: Pinus tabuliformis; assembly: GCA_031772625.1. Lineage (NCBI taxonomy): Eukaryota > Viridiplantae > Streptophyta > Pinopsida > Pinales > Pinaceae > Pinus > Pinus tabuliformis. The sequence continues at coordinate 707,017,748 of CM062817.1, read as the reverse complement.
CAATAATTGCGAATAAATAAATCCAATAGCAACTCAATCGCATACAGGGAAGCAAAGATGGGAAATCACAAGAAGTTTCATGACTCATGCTCACCTAATTGCGAATTACCTTCGGCTAAACGCAACTTGCCTAATCGTATCGTGACTTAACACATCAACTTGTGAATTCCCCTCACATTGCATCACATCATAGGTTAGTGGCTGTTTGTCTTCTTGGAAATGATTAGAAGATATGTTCAAGGGCATTCTTAAGAAGTATTTGGGTTTCAAGAGCATTCAAAGCAATACACCTGTCAAAAGCAAAGCCCATTTTTCCTTCATCAAGTGTATAAACAATTGAAAATATCTACTCATGAAATTGTTGATATTGAGAGAAAGAACAAAGTCAAAGATGGCATATCTATGACTCAGAGCAATGTTGAATATGAGGACATGAAGAAAAATTCTCCTGAAGTTCGACAGGGATCAAGTGAAGTTGGCATTGAAGATTGATGATAGCTTAATAAAGTTTACTGTGGTAGAACTACATGCAATGATGAGAAGAAATGGGATTTATCCCACTGGCTGTAAACAGGATTTCATTTTGGCATTGAAGAAAATTTCAAGAAATAAGAGTGTAGTTCAAAACTCTGGAAATGGTTTGCCAATGGCAGTTGAAGATTGTCTACCAGAGACTGATCCAGATCAAGTTATTAGGCAAGGAAGGAAAACTAGGCATAAAGTTCTATCAAATTTTCTGTAAAAGATTCCCGATCTCTGGTTCAATGTGTGGCAAATAATGCGAACAAATTATAGGTTTAAACTATAGGTTTAAGTATTGAGGGGTTTTCACAGTGCATTATATTAGATACCATTTTTTGGAAATGGTAGTCAGTTAGAACTACCTTTCGTGGAAATGGTCATAGATAAATGACTTACTTAACACAGTTGAATCCCAAAAAATATATCTAAACTATAGATTGTTAGTAAGAATTCTACTAAGTAAAGAAACAAACTAACGAAAGCAAGCTATTTGTTGATGTTATTGCACAATCAAGCAGTTGTGAGAAAGAAACAGAGAGTGCTGAAGCACCTTTGGAAAAAAAACGAAAATAAAGATTGTGAAGAATCCATGATTGACTCGATTGTTGTACCAGACGAAGTGTTGGATCAAAAAAGAGGAAAACATCAAAGGTTATTGAAAAGTCAAATACGATAGAAGTTAATGCTGTTGGAGAAAATGAGCCAGTTAGCAATTTTGAACAACCGTGGACAATGTTTGTTCACAAGAAAGTGCAACCTGGATGGGTAGTTTATAACCCAGCTATCATGAGGCCTAGTTCTCCATTGGGCACTGCAAACCTAATAAAGATGATTTCTGTGAACGTGAATGGTTTGAGAGCCTTGTTGAAAAGGAAGGATTAGAACTCATTTTTGCACCTTGCTAAGAAGGAGAACTTTGATGTCTTATGTTTACAAGAGACCAAGTTGCAGGAAAGGATGTGGAGCAGATTAAACAATGCCTGTTGGATGGCTACGATAATAGTTTCTGGACTTGTAGTGTTTCCAAGCTTTGGTATGCAAGAACTGCTGTGATTTCTCAAGTCAAACCTGCGTATCTAAAATTTGGACTGGGAGATCTAGAACATGACAACTAAGATATGGAGCGTTGATTCTGGTCAAGTGTTAATCTAATCAGCAACCAGTGATGCTCACTAACCAGTGAGCATCAGGAAAATGGATATCCATCACAAGAAGTAGATGGCACAATCCTTGCTCAACAACCCATACAGACTCTGCAATTCAGCAACAAAAACAACACCAATGACATGCATCCCAAAATTCCCAACGACATTCCTGCTTTCTCCAAGAACAATAGGAGTTTAGAACAAAGCACGCTTAGAGACCTCATGATTTTTCTTTTGTCACATTGTAAATAATATTTTGTCATGATTACGAAAATAGAGAAATACCAAAAACATGTAATAATCATAAGAATATCAAAAGTTCTTAGGATTTGAAGAGTCATGCAGAAGGTGAAGGGTCACCTCTCCAATTGTATAATTGTCTTATCATGCCTCTAACCATTGTGGTTTTGGAACTTGAGTCTTCTAGCATAACTATTAGTACTTAGGTAGCTTTGAGCACTCTTGCTCTTAGCATAGTTTAGGTTGAGTTAAGGTGAAGCTAGGGGCTTATCTTGGAGATAATATGAGCAACTTGCATTCCACTATTGGATTTTATGGACCTGCTATACATGTACTTGGATTTGAAACATTATCAATAAGAAACTCTTCACTCTTGGCATAAATTCTCATGCATTCCTCTAATAGTTGTAATGGCTACCTTGTACTCCTATTATGTGTCCATGTATGCTTTCACATGGGTTGTATGTTAATGAAATCATTCATGGCTTATTGCTCTATGTCTGCTGGAATATTTGCTCTTTCATTCCACACTAACACTAGTAACCAATTGTGAACCAATTTGTAATTAACTTCTAGTACTTTCTCATTCATGTATGTTTTAGATGGTTTTAGTTAACTAACTCCTCTTGAGGCATACTTCTTCTTACTGTTCTGATGTTATATTCTTGTACTTTGGATTGTAAGTGTATCAATTATAGGCTGAATTCATCCTCATTCTCTAGGTACTTCATACTCCCCTCAAATTAGCATCTCTTCATTCAAGCCCAAGTGTAAACAAAAAAACATGGTGACAGTTGGGTGCACACATTGAATGGGACCCCTATCCAAAATGGTGTGAGGTCTAATAGGGAATTCACACTAGGGAGATCCCCTTATTGTTGGCAGTACATTTTTCCACGTCAACAAACCTGCCTAACTAAATGATCTTCATGTTGGTCTTCTTAGGGATCACATTGATGTTTTTGCACACAAAGGAGGGAATGCCATTAGAGGAAGCTCCAGAGTCTATTGGTGGACATTGTGATTGAAACTTTCAAATGTTAGAATAAAAGGTGGTATTTGCGACATAGAGTGTGTTGTGATACTTGCTATGCTTATAGTAGACTTACTATTATTAGAGTTATTCATAGGGATAAGAGTGACGACAAAAGTTTTCGGGGTTGCTGGGGATTGGTACCGAGTGTGAGAGGACTAAAAAGCTTTGAGAAGAAGTTCTCTCTACTATGGGATATTGTAGAAATCATACAATGAAATATTAGCCCTAGTTTTCTTCATGTGTTCAATAACATTATCTTTTAGGAGAGGGAGACTTAGCTTTCTAAGTAGGAGTCATGGAGTTGGTGGGTGGTGTAGAAGTTATGGTCTACTTGGTGTTCAACACTAGAATGTTTTTAGACTTGGACTTTTGCGTAGTACTAGAAGTAACCTTGGGGGTTGAGGTAGTAGATTTAAAAGAGGATGGGGGAGTAAGTAGCTGCCTTAAAAGGGATTTCCCCTTGGTAGGTGGAGTGACTTAATGGGAATGTCCTTTAATGTAGAGACTATAATTCTATAGGGCTATTTGAGTGATTGGTTGCTACCCAATACATTTCTAATCATTTGTGTCTTCGTGTCTAAAACCTAGTCCTAAAGGAACATAGCAAAGCCTTTGTTGGTATCTTATTTAGCTTGGCTAGGCTCCTCCACTGTTTCTGGGGAAAAGTTAGTGGACAAGGATTGTTGGTTGAGAATTTTATTAATAACCTAGGTCATTGAGCTAACCTACTATGAACAATTTTTTTTCCTTAAATGATTAGCTTAAAGGTATGATTTTTTCCCCATACCTAAGTTATCAACGTTTAGATTTAGATTTGAGTTATCAGTAGGTTTTGGTGGGTAGTTATTCCTCTTCTAGAATGCATGGAATGGCTTATACCTAAATGATATTTCTCCTAGATTTTTCTTTGGGTCGATTACTTCATTAGAGAGCTTATTGACAAGTTTCAACATGCTCTCCAGATTGGTGGGTTCCTTCTCAATAGGCTTACTGAGGGTTATAAGCTTCTTTCCATTTGCCTTAAGTTCTTATTTAAGGGTGTTTCTAGCCATGGAAATCATCCCCTTTTCATCTTTAATAACTTTTTCAAAATTCAATGATAGGGTATTCTTCTCAGTCCTCTTAATGAACATGACTATGGAGGGATGTAAATATGAAGTGTAGTACTCAATGGATAGAGGATATGTAGGGTGAGAATCATCAATAGTTTTGTTCAACAATGTGGTGAAGCACTGATTTAACTCTTTGAATTTCTCTTTTTTGTCTATCATAATGGAGATTGACTCTTTCAAAAGAGAAGTGGGTGTTTTCTCTTCACCAACTTTGCTAAGAAAAATAATTTCAAAGGCATCCAACCACTTATTGAAGGAAAAGGTAGATTATAGTACTAGGTTTAGGCCTTATTCTTAAAGGTATAGGGAAAGAACTGACACACCACATCTTCATGCTCTACATTCATCAACCATAAGGCCAAATAAAAGTTCTTAAACCAATCTTTGGGGAAAGGGGAATTGTTAGGATTTAATTTGGGAAGCAACCTTTATGGTCATCTAGAAAGGTTATGCATGATGCTTGCAAGGTCAAACACTCCTTGTGACATCTATCAAGGTTGAAGTTGTCTGACCATTGCAAATTATATACCTTCTTGATGAAATTCTTGTACAAAATATGAGGAGGAATGAGGATAATGAACATGATTGGTTTCACCTTTAGTATCAGAGGGTGCATGAGTGGATGGGGGGGATTTGGAAGGAGTTTCACCAAAAAAAAAATACCTTTAAGGGCTTGCTCAACCAATTATTTAATGGAATCAATTAGGACACCGATGTTGGTGATCATTCTTTTGACTGCTTTCTTTCTAGGGAGAAGAGGAGCTACAAGAAGTCTGCCAAGTTGTTTAGTGTAAGCACGAGTGATATGCCTCAGGGCACTTACCTCAATAGGAGAAATGAAATATAAAGCTCTTTGGGAAGATTTTAGGTTTTTAGGATCAAAGACAACATCTTCATTGCTTGTCTCTTTCTTAGAATACTTAGTATAAGTGGGTGGAATGTGGGGTGGTTGGGTGGGATTATGTTCACATAAGTGTTCACTACATTACAATAGGCTATTCTATCGACCATGCACCTTAGGACCCTCCTTCTAGTGCCAAATCTATTGGCATGGAAAAAATTCTCAACAACAATTAAGGATTCTCTCTAATATGAAGTCCTAATTAGACCCCATACTATTTGGGATAAGAGACCCATTTAGATTCTGTCCCAATAACCATTCTCAAGTTTGAGAATTCATGTGAGATATGAGGGAACATCACAACAAGGGAGTATGCATATTCTAAGCTAAAGTTATTTGATGCACTAAAATGAGAAAGAGGTAAGTTAGCTAGTAGTGAATGATAGAAGAGAATTAGGAAGAAAATGAACCAACAGACACACAACTACATAGGTAAGGAAATGATTAGTGTTAATCCAAGACAATAATAGGTGCTCAACTTGCTAGAACAAATGAAAAATAGTCAACATTTAGATCTATAATATAGAAAAACATTTAGGTGCTCAACTTGCAGCAAGTACTCATGAATGATGCAAAAACTAAAACAATGAGTATGTAAGAGAAACCATCTAATTTATGGAATATTCCATAAACTAGCAATATACATCCCATAGAGCACACACATACATGCACTATTCAAGAATAGTTAGAAACAAGAACATGATACATGTAATCATATAGTTCCAGCAATGGTCTTTGAGGCTTCTAATATTACAATAGTAAGTACATAAGTTCTAGCCTCCTAACTTTGGTATCCAATGAAATCAATAAAAGATAAAAAGTCCTAAACCTAGATTCAAGGATTGGGCACAAAAAACCTAAAATTTGGAAACACCATCTAATGAGAATTTTACAAATTTATAGGAAAAGTTTAGTAATCACCATCTATGACTATTGATCTTTTGAGTATGTCAATTACAAAACTTAAAACTACCCAATAGTTTTGAAACTCTTAGAAATAGGTTGACAATTGTTATGATCTAAGTGGATCTTCAATTGAGAACCTCATGATGTCTTGAAGACGTGCCACCTAGACTCATAGGATGATGTAATCACATTGAATCTTCTAGGTGGCAAGCTATCTATTCTATCATGGTCTTTCATTGTGTCCTAGGAAAACACTAATCTATCCTCCTCTAATGAGAACAAGAATGACTTCATGGTAGTGTGAAATTGGCAATGTTCCAATGGCTAGGCCCTATCCTCCTCTAGTTTCTTCTATAACTTCAAAGCATCAGATAATAATGATAGAGGCCTATGTATATTCCTGAGCTAATTTTAGTGCTTCCAGTGAAGTCTAAATACATTCTCTAGGATTTTTTTACTACGTCTAATCTATAACACATAATACTCCTTGTATCTAGGCATGTTTCTCCTTGGTTGTCTCCTAACATTTACATTATTGAGGATATTGGAAGGAATATCCATTTCATTCAACAACTCTTCAAATTCTATGATTACTCCTATCCACTTGGCTTAGTATTCCCATGGGCTCCCCTCCTTGGTTTTCTCTCAAAATGTTAGTCTTCAAAATTTCTTGCATAATCACTATAAAAAATAGATGCCCATTATCTAGATTAACCTTACATGCAAGATGAAAAGGATTGAGGGAAATTTTTCGAGATATGCTATTCATATGTGTTAGAACTCCGTAGTTTTCTCCAGGCTGAAAAGAGAAAACTCAGAGGTAACCACAAAACTCTTTTGGTTGAATGATTGGTCTTCTTCAACCTGAGGGGGCTCCCACACTGAGCAGACTCAAAGATAAAACTTCAAATATGGTTTTTGACAGAGACCAATTCTGGAAATGTTTAAATTTTTGGTATAGGTGTAGTAGAGTATTCTAGGAAAACTGGTGTAAGGTGATCAAAACCTTCCTGGTACAACATGCTGATGTATCTCCAACCGATTTCATGTACAAAGGCTCAATTAATATGGCTTTCAGATTAAAAGACAAATTGTAGTATAGTGAAGATGGGGATATCAAGGCATCTGTTATGAAACTAGCTCAAGAAAAAGATAGAAAAGATAGATCAATGCCTTAGAATTCAACCTCTTCGAGGGGGCAACCTCCTTTACATTACATAAATGAACAATTCTTGGATGATTCAAATGACAAAACCTCCTTTCTATATATAAGAGTATAAGGAGTCACAATATAACCCAGCCGACCTAACAATAATAATATAAAGCCACAAAAATAACAATAGAGGGATTCTATGGAGCACAGTAATAACAATATGGGGACAATAGGGGCACAACAATATTAATCAGGGGTACAACTACAATAGTAATGGGGTAATCACTAGTATTATAGGGACCCAACATGCCCCTCTCCTTCAAAAAAAGTGTTGTCCTCAACACTTGAGTAGTTATGGATGCTTCTGTATAAAATCCTCATCCCCCCATGTGGAATCTTCAGCGGATAAGTTCTTCCACTTGATAAGATACTCCGAAATTGATCGATTTCGTAGCTGTCGAGTTCTTGTTTCTGTGAGTGCTTCCGGTTCCAATATAATTTTTCCTTCCTCATCAAGTTCTGGCAATATTGTTTGAACTGGGAGCTTGTCGCCTATAACCTTCTTTAAACATGAAACATGGAAAACTGGGTGCAATCGAGAAGCTGCAGGAAGCTCCAATTTGTATGCCATAGTACCAATATTTTGCAACACCTTGTACGGACCATAATACTTTGGTGAAAATTTATTATCCTTCTTAGCTTGCTTGAGGGACATTTGCTTATATGGTTGTAGCCATAGGAATACCCAATCACCTACATCAAAACTTCTTTCGATGCGATGTTGATCTGCCTGTTGTTTCATTCTATTCTGTGCCAAAACGAGGTTATCCTTTAAGAGTTGGAGGACTGTTGTTGATGTTCGATGTGATGTTCCACTGCTTGAACCTTAGAATTTTCTCTTAAATATGATGTGATGGATGGTGGCTGATATCCATAAAGTGCCATAAATGGGGTCATTTTTGTTGCTGTATGGAAGGAAATGTTATACCACCATTCAGCCAGAGGCAACCATTTGACCCATTGTGTCTATTTATCAGATACAAAGCAACGAAGATATCCTTCCAAACATTTGTTTACTATCTCAGTTTACCTATCAGATTGAGGATGATAAGATGAGCTATGAGCTAACTAAGTACCAAGACAAGAAAATAATTCTATACAAAAATTTCCAGTGAAAATGGGATCTCTGTCACTTACAATAATCTTTGGGTTTCCATGTAGCTTTTGAATTGTTTCCATAAATGCAGTAGAAACTGTACTCACTTTAAATGGATGTGATAATGCACAAAAGTGTGCATACTTGGTAAGTCTGTCAACTACCACCATGATGACACTCTTTCCCTCAGACTTGGGTAAACCTGTGATAAAATCCATTGAAACCTCCTCCCAACATTGGCTTGGAATGGATAAAGGTTGTAATAGACCCGGTGTCTTAATTGTTTCAACTTTATTTTGTTGGCAAACCAAACATTCTGCCACAAACTTTTGAATATATGATTTAAGGCCATCCCAAAAAAATTCCTTCTTAACCCTGTGGTAAGTTTTTAAAAATCCTGAGTGCCCTCCTAAGGGAGAAGTGTGCAATTCCATAAGAATATTTTGTTTTAGTTGGGAATTCTTATAGAGGTATAAGCGATCTTTATACCATAACGAATCATTTTGCCAGCTAAATGTATCAGACGTACTGGAATCTTGTTGTAACTTTTGAATAAGTGCCCACACTTCTTCGTCATTCTTCCATTCCTCCCTTGCTTCGTTTATCCAATCTAGTTGGATAATAGAAATGGTGCACAACAATGTTTCCACATCCTCATCCTTTCTTGAGAGTGCATCTGCCACCACATTTTGCTTCCCTTTTTTGTAGATGATTTCAAAGTCATAACCCAACATCTTTGTGACCCACTTTTGTTGCTCTTCAGAGGATAATCTTTGTTCTAAAAAGTATTTAAGGCTATCATGATCCGTTTTTACCTTGAAGTGTCTTCCTATTAGGTAGGGTTGCCATTTCTTAAGTGCATGGAGTATTGCCAACATTTCCTTCTCATAAATGGCTTTGTGTAAAAACTTTCCCTTGATTGGACGACTTTCAAAAGCAATGGGTCTTTCATCTTGTATTAAAACAACACCAATTCCATTTCTTGAAGCATCACATTCCAAAATAAAGGTTTTTGTGAAGTTCAGTGTGGCTAAGACCGGTGCTTGGCACATTGCCTCTTTAAGATGTTCGAAGGCCTTTGTTGCTTTTGGAGTCCATGAAAATGCATCTTTCTTCAATAATGTTGTTAGAGGTGCTGCTATTCTCCCATTATTCTTAACAAACTTGCGATAATACCCTATCAACCAGAGAAATCCTCGCAGATGCTTTATGGATGTGGGGATTTTCCATTCCTTAATGGCTTTAATTTTGCTAGGGTCTACCTTAACTCCTTCATGAGATACAATATGACCCAGATGTTCCACCTCTTGTATTCCAAAGAAACATTTAGATCTTTTTGCATATAATTGTTTCTCCTCCAATAGTTGTAGCACCTTGTCAACATGTTCAACATGATCCTTCCAAGACTTGCTATAGATTAGTATATCATTAAAAAATACTAACACAAATTTTCTAAGGAATGGATTGAAAATGGAATTCATCAAACCTTGAAATGTTGAAGGTGCATTGGTAAGTCCAAAAGGCATGACCAAAAATTCATAATGACCCTCATGAGTTCTAAATGCTGTTTTCGGAATGTCTTCAGTCTTCATTTTGATTTGATGATATCTTGAACGAAGATCCAACTTGGTGAAGTAAATTGATCCATGTAATTCATCCAATAATTCATCAATGACAGGAATGGGAAACTTATATTTAATAGTGAGCTTGTTGAGCTCCCTATAATCCGGACACATGCGCCATGATCCATCCTTCTTGTGTTCCAATACTACTGGAGCAGAGAAAGAACTTTGACTCAGTTGAATTATACCAGCCTCTAGCATTTCTGCAACCATACATTCAATTTCACTCTTTTGGGCATAGGGATATCTGTATGGCCTGATGTTTGGAGGAACACTTCCTGGAATCAGATGAATAACATGATCATGATCACGAATAGGTGGGAGACCTTTGGGAGTCTCAAATACCTTGGAATGATTGTCCATGACTTTTTGGAGATCTGGAGAAATAAATGATTCCAATGTGGAAACATCTAGCGAACATAATTGTGCAGTTACACCTCTTTGTTCCTTTTTTAGAAGCTTTATCATACCATTAGAGCTGATTATCTTTCCCGGTTTCCCTATAATACCCCTTAATTCAACTTCCTTTCCTTCCATAGAAAATTTCATGAAAAGTTCTTGAAAATTAAAAGCTATTGTACCCAAGGATTGTAGCCATTGGACTCCTAGTACAACATCATCACCTCCCATTGGAATGGAAAGCATTGGGCTAGTCAATACATATTCTCCCATTGATAGCTTGATATTACGGCACTTTCCGGAGCAATTTATTGCTCCTCCATTTGTAACCATCACTTGACACTCTGGTGTTGGATATAAGAAGCAATTCAATTCTTTTGCTGCCTTACAATGAATAAAATTGTGGGTACTTCCTGAATCAATCAACACTATTACCTTCTTCTTCTTGATTTGTCCTTCTATCTTGATGGTTTGAGGAGTGGTAATTCCCACCAATGCATTACAAGATATGGTCGGATTCATTTCTTCTTTATCTAGGCTTTGTTCCTGGAGTATATCCTCTTCTTTTGACCTTTCTTGCTCCTTTTCTTCTTCCTCTTCACAATCTATGTAGAATAATTTCTTCTCAGCACACTTATGACCTTTAGTGTATTTGCTATCACAACTGTAACAAAGCCCTTTTGCTCTTTTTTCTTCCAATTTTTGTGGTGTCAAACTTATAGGTTGTGGAAGACTAGGGGCAACAACACTTCCATCTTTATAGTTGTGAGTGGTATGCTTCCTGGTTGCCATAATTTTGCTTTCCATTTTTCTTGCTAACCTGAATGCCTTCTCTAATGAATTAGGTTCCCAAAGGCGAACATCATGTTGGATATTATCCTTTAAAGTCCCTATGAACACATCAATCCTATGCTCCTCTGGAATATTTTTTACCCTTATGTTCAATTTTTGGAACTCCTCAATGTGCTCCATTATTGAACACTTTTGTTTGAGACTTATCAATTGGCTAAAAAAAGTGTTGCTTTTTGTATCCTCATAATGCGCTGTCAATTCTTCCGTAAAAATTGCCCAAGTGATAATTTTTTTATGAGAGAAAAGCCATTGATACCATACAAACTGATTTGGTTCCAAATATAAAGTTGCAATACGTACCTTTTGTGTGTTTTGCACATTATTGAGATCGAAAAATTGCTCCATCTGTATTATCCATGTTGTGGGATCCTTGCATTCAAACTTCCTCATATCGATTTTTGGAATATGGTGGGTCTTCGATCCCAAATTAGAGTCTATGAAATCATGATTAACATTTCTTTTGTTTGCATCATGAGTTTCCTTTACTACCTCTTCACCATTAGTAAGTATTTCTTGTAGAAAATTTGTCAAATCTGTTTTCAAATCTGCCATGGCTCTCTTCAAATATGTCTTCAAATCTATCTTCAAATCGTCCATCTTAGCTTCCATGCCCTTTATCTTAGCTTCTATTAGCTTTTGTGAGAGTGATATTTGTTGCACTTGGTCTTGTAATTTTGATATATCATGTAGCATTTCTTCTTCTTCTTCATGAGTCATGCTAGAGCTTTCAGGTTTCTTACTAGGTGTTTGCATTTTGTTTCCTTGGGGCATCAGTTACCAATAATAATGCTCTACTATGCCCTTTGAATTCCTTCAAAATAAATTTTCAAACCAAGCTTAAGCAAAAATTAAAAAAAATCTAAACACCTTTTTTCACTTTTTAGGAGCTCGATATTGCCTCTGATGTATCTCTGTACTTTCGGATCATCTAGTTCTAAAATTGCAACCTGCAGTAGCCATCTGTGTCCTCTTTCTAATGCCACAAGTGTGATCCAAATTGGATTTTCCAAGGAAGATTTATGCGAAATCTCCCACAGTGACCTAATTATAGATTAGTTCAGTAGAGCGAACTTGTACGACATGCCACGAGTCACTGCTTCAACCTTTGGCTCTAAAAATTATATACAAGAAACTACAGTCCATCCTCTTTCTGTACCTTCTGACGAAATTTCAATCCGATGCTTAGACAGAAATTTATGACGATTTTTCCCAGATCACCTGTTTGGAATGTAATTCAGGAGTATGCAAAAAGACCAACTTCCTCAGATCATATCTCTGCAAATATAGTACGAAAAGCTCTGAAATTCGGATTTGAGATTCAGCACGATTTCTTCTCAAATGGTTTTTTTTTAGCTTTTGAAACATCGCAGAAAAGAAGTTATAGCGAAAATTCCACGATGACCTGTTTGGAGCAGCGAAACCCTAGAATCCAAAGCTCTGATACCAAATGTTATGAAACCAGCTCAAGAAAAAGATAGAAAAGATAGATCAACGCCTTAGAATTCATCCTCTTCGAGGGGGCAACCTCCTTTACATTACATAAATGAACAATTCTTGGATGATTCAAATGACAAAACCTCCTTTTTATATATAGGATCTAAGAAGTCACAATATAACCCAACCAACCTAACAATAATAATATAAAACCACAAAAATAACAATAGAGGGATTCTATGGGGCACAATAATAACAATATGGGGACAATAGGGGCACAACAATATTAATCAGGGGTACAACTACAATAGTAATGGGGCAATCACTAGTATTATAGTGACCCAACAACATCCATTAGAAATAACAGAACAACTAACAGTTCATTATTGCAACTTAGATAAATGACTATCAAGAAGAAAACACAAAATTGTCAAAGGCATGCATATTCCATTTGCAAATTGAAATATTTGGAACAAATAGACATGATCTATAAAATGAATTCAAGTGTAACTACTCCATACACCTTCAAATTAGCTTAACAAGATAACACAACAAGGATAATATATAACTAAGAAGAAACAAATCTGAAACATACATACCATAAGTATCTCTGTAAATCTACTGGAATCTCTTCAACATTCAAGCACATGCATTAACACAGATCACAACAACAAACTGCAATAGTTTCCCCAGCAATAATGAAACCATCAACAACCTTTTCAATCTATTTTTCCAGTTTAAATAGACATACAATAGAAAATACAAAGTGTCTAGATGCATCACATCATTAATCCAACAGAGGATCGAATCAAAGTAAAAAGAGGAAATCTTTTTGCTGTTTTAAAGTCTTTTTCCTCTAATGATAAAAAATAAAAAACATAAAGCATTCATATCTTTAAAAAACACTAAATCACTGTAAAATCACTCTTGTTTTCGAAGCATATCTTCATGGATCAAAAGCAGCAAAAAGAATGACAGCTAGCTGCTGACTGCGCAGTGACTCAGTAACAGTTGGGCAACGACCGTGTTGGCACTTTTTCTTTCAAAATTGACACATGGCTGGCAACTGATGGTTTGAGTTGGCTACCACCTCTGGTACATGTTCACCCCTTTAAACTTTGACATTTGGCATCTTCGTCACACTTGTGAACACCTCCTACAAACTGAAATTAAATTGTGCAACACTAGTGACCTCAGAGAAGCACTACGCGGCACTCGTAAACTCAGAAAACACTGTGCGACACTGGTAAACTTAGAAAACACTGTGCGAAATTGGTAAACTTAGAAAACACTGTGCGACACTAGTAAACTTAAAAAATACTGTGTGACACGATAACCCTCTGCGCAACACTGCACAAACACTGGTAGCCTCTGTGCAGCACTACGTAATTCTTGTGCAGTGGGAGAATGTTTTGGGTATATCTCCCAAAAATTAATACTCATGTAAAAAATGAAGGAGGTTATTGTAGATAATACTTTTTTGAAGATAAACCTCTCTTAGTTTCTCCAATTCTTCCCCATCGTCCTAGAAAATGCTCTGCAAAACAATGACTTAAAACAAGAAATTTATGAATTGCGAACAATGAGCTTTTAAGATGCATTCGAAACTCTCGATATGTTACACCTGTGTAGAAACTGGAAGAGGTTATTGTTCATTGGTTTGCATTTGAGAAAAACCTCTTTCAGGTTTTTGAAATTTGGCTCCATGCATTCGGAAACAATGTTTCAAAATGATGGCTAAAACAATGTATTTTGCACAACACTGTGTAGCAAATCCAAGTAGCCCTCCATGCTCTGTATGGTTACACACCTCCTTTGGAAAAATGGATCAAAGGGGTAGTATTTAAATGTATATGTGATGGTTTATAATCCTTTAAGTTCTCCTTTCCATGTTTGCAGGCTTCCAAAATGACTGATCCTAGTTTGCGCAGTGGTTGTGCAACGACCTTCTTCCACATGGATGATGAATTATGAATTATGAGGATGGATTGTAAATATAGGGGGGGTATAATGGCATGGTGATGAGGTGCGAATTTAGGGATGAAATGATGATAGATGGTGCATGGAAGGATTACATAAAGGTGAATCATAAATAGTGAATGATGGACATGGGAATGGTAACATGGGGATATAATAGACACCACTAACAGACCTATAAGACTTTAACAAATGAAACTTGACTGCTATGGTTTTAAATTGTGATAAATGGAAACCCCATGTAATGATCCCCTAAACTATGAAAACAGTGATCATAGACTAAATTAACATACAAACCCCCAAAATTCTGACTCAAAAATCATAATGAAAGCTTTCAAACTCAAACACCCTTTCCCATTAATGATAAAGACCTTGATGACCAAATGAAAAACCACTTTCATAATGAATTCATAGGCAGTGGTTAGTCAAACTTATAACAATGAAAAAATTTGTGAGTTTCACCCTGTGTATGACAACAAAACTATGATTTTTCGAAGACTTTTGACTAATAAATTAACTGACTCTAACACTATGCAAAGCAGAAAGTTTCACTGGTGAGGAGACCAAAATATTGATCAATTTAACTGAAGAATCCCTCGTTGAACTTCATAGTTATATATTCACAAGTCTTAGATAGATGGTTGTGTATTTCCCATTAAGTACCCTCTCCATTCTTCTTGGAGATAAATTATGGTTTTTGGGAAGGAAAAAACTTGTTAATATTTCCAATCTTGAAGACAAAGGAGTGATCAAGTTCAATCCAAAAAGGCAGAGAAGTGGTATTGAGATGGTTCCGAAACATGATACCTTGGGATTCTTATGAGGGGAAACTATGGGAATCCAAGGGAGACAACATCCTGGAAAATTTGGGGCCATGATAGAGGGGTTTTCATAAGCTTTAAGAGACTTGAATAATTAGTTCTTTTAGTCCACTTTTCTTCTTTAGTTTAGGCCAATTTTACCCAAGGAAGGCTTAGGGGAAGGCACCTTAAGTGAAAGAAAAATTTGAGGGAGACATATTGAATTATTTATGAACCTTGAGAAGGTATTTTAACACTCATTTAATTGTTAGTATAGTGATATGGTTTTGGACTAGTGATTAGTGTTGCATTATAGTGGCATGTGAGGCCAAAAAATGAGCTTTGAAGTTGAATTTTAGCTCTTGGAACATGACACCCTATGGGTTATCATGAGGGGAAACCATAGGGAAATTAGGGGAAAATCACCTTGGAGATATTAGGGAAATAATAAGGATTTTTTATGGGTTTTAAATCGCTTAATAAATCCTTTCTTTTACCTTGAAATTCACCTCCAAATTGGGTTATTTTTACACCATGACAACCTAGGAAAAGAAATCATAATTGAGGGAGGACTGGTAAAATAATATTAGATTAGTACTAAAGCTAAATATATTTGTGTAGCACTAGGATAATACTTATTGCAGCACTGTCTTAAGAATTATTTCTATGCTATAGTGGAGGAGGACATACAAATTGAGTTTTTCGTTGAATTTTGACCTTGTAACTTTGTGAAGAAGGCCCAGATAGTCCTATAGTGTTGCACAGATGTTCAAGGGAGAGATATGGCACAAAAATAATGCTAAAGGGATTAATATTACATATAATTAATGGATAGTCACGTACTACAAAGGATCAAAGAGACAAAATATTGAGGAAGTAACACCAAAGTTTAGCCAAAAATGACTCTGTAGCATTAAGAAAGGGTTGTGCAACGTTATGGAACTAGGGAGAAGGTCAAGGGGACCCTATATCACATACTTAATCATCATTTTTTCACTATATTGTTGTTTTTATGATCACTGATGCACTACAGAGGCTTAGAGAGGCCAAAATGTGAGGAAAAACACAAAATTTTGACTAAGTATGAACCTATGAGACCTTGTAGTGTTGGAATGATGTGAAAAATATAACTATAGGGATTAGGAGATGGCAGAGATACCTCATATTCCAACATTGAGCTTCAGTGTTGCACTATAGGGCTGAATAGAGGCAAAATTTTGAGAAAAAGTGACAAAAATGTAACAAAAATGACAAAGTGATGCTTGTTTTGAGATTGTCACATGACAATAATAATTAGAAAAGTGTTATAACATTGGGATAAGTATTATTTATACACTATAGGAAGGAAAACAAATAAAAAAATTTCATGGGAAATCAATTTAAGGCCTTCTTGAGGGGTTACCTCAGTTAATTAGGAGAAGGAGGGTATCTTTCTACTAATGGATTGTCTGATAAACACTAGTTAACCTCATAAGTTCTCCTCCATTTTGTAAATTTATTATAGGGATGATCATAGATCCCTAAAGATAGGTAGGCTTGGTAGGGTTACCTTTGTACTCATTGAAAATGTGGGGCCCCTCAATTCCCTCTAAGCATAAGGCATTAAGAGGAATTGAGGGGGGTTGTTGTTAGGGCCACAACATGCACCTTGATAAGAAAACACATAGATATGGGAAAAATAGGCGATAGGGTGGTAGGAAAATGGAATAAGGGTACTTGAAAAGGTGTTGGATAGAAATTAATAATATTCCAATTTGTTTGCTTGTCATCCCCCCAGCCAAATCTGTTTCATGTCCCTATACAACCAGGTGGCTAGTTTGATTTTGAGAGGGTGTGGATCCCATGGATATTGTTGACGTTGTATTCAATTTACCTGACTTCATGGGCATGATAGTATCATTTTCTCCTTTCAATTTCCCTCCAAAAAATGAGATATTCCTTCCTAGTCATGTTGTAGTCTCTCTGCTATATTGGTCTAGGAATTTAGATCATATAATAGTGGAAATTGATGAATACCCACTAATTTCCATAAATTTCCATGCATTTGATGTATCAATGCACTCTTTTTAGTGCCACTGCAAAACTATCTTTGATAAGATCTCTATTTATGTTTTGTAATGATTACTTGCTTATTGTCTATTTTGGGACATAAATTATACTTGTTATTAGGAGTTCACCCATATGTAATGTGTAGATAGAACATCATTAGGCTTGTAATAGTCCCCCTAATCTATATATTGTAGTTGAAATTGTTTTTGGCCACCTTATGGGCAATTGACTAGTTATTATGGTTATTTAGGTAAGATAGAAAGGGTCTTAGATAAACATATCTCACAAAATGGTTAGGATTCCAAAATTGATCATGGTGTAGAAAAATTTTGTGTTGTTATAGTTCACACAAGTTCCTCTTCTCGTTGGTGCTTGCATAATAGGCTTCTAGGAAGGTGCTTGGAGAAGTGATCTCATATGGTTTACTAGTCATGATGGCATTTATTTGAAACATGACATACTTCTCTTGTAAATACATGTTGTAGACAGGGGAGAGTGTCTTTCATCCAAGTGAAGATTCTACCAATAGCCCAAGCTAAATCTTTTCAACTTCTAGCTTGTCCACCTATATTTTGATTTTTAGGATTTTATCTACTTCTTCCTTCATATCCTTTTGCCAATGATCACATTTAGCTCTATGGATTGTGAATTCTATGACCACTTCTCCTTGAGGTTTTTGACAATCTATTAGTGATCCTTGATTAGAAATACCCCTTCTATATAATCTTCCATCATTTCCTTCCATTTATAATATTTGGAGTTTTCCAATACATCTGGGAAGTCTACCTAAATGGCCTTATATTCCATCAAATTAGGCTATGTTTGAGTGATTGGTTTTTTCATTTTAGGTTTTCCTTTTTTTGGACAACCTCTTTTAGTGTAGGAATTTTATCACTATTTACCTCCTTTTGAATTGTTCCCTTTGCCCTTGGAATAGGCTCTTCCTTGTCCCTTACGTCAATGATTTGTACTACCTAGGAATGGAAGTCTAATCCATTAGAGAATTGGTTTCCCCTCTATTTGTCTTCTGAATTTTTGATTTTGTCTCGTAGGTCCTTGTTTTGTGTTTCTAGAACTTCATTTTTATTGATAATAAATGAATGCAAATGAGTGAAAGACATAGTACCTGGATTTTTCTTCTTCTTCCTAGCCTTGTAGACTTTCCTTAGGCTCTTACAAATAACATTGCTCTGGGGAAATACAATTGCTTCCTATATTCTAACACTTGGTGTTGTAGCCCTTCCTTCTACCTTTTCAAGTTCTCCTTTGCTAGTTCTTGTGTTGTATCAATGATTCATTCTCTTCTTCCTCCATCCGTTTTGGATCTTGTGGTTCAATAAGGTCTTTTTATACTTCAATTTCCCCTGCTAGTTCTTTTGTTTCAATAGGGGTTTCCTCCTCTTCTACCAATGCTAGAATACTTTCTTCTTCCCTTGCTTCCACTCTTACTAGTTCTTATGTTGCAACAAGGGTTGCTGCCTCTTCTTTATTGCTATATATTGTCCTTTTATTCTTAGGCATGATTGTGGGTGTAGGTCTTAGTAACTCTCCTCAAACTTCTCATTGCATTTTAGCTTCTAGTGACCTCCATATCAATGTCATGAGATATTTTGGTCTCCTCTTCCTATGGCTATAACTCAGTAGCTACTCCCGCTTCAAAAGTTGTAGCAACTTAATCTTCAAAGGCTATAACACCTATAACTTTTTGTGGAGTTGTAGCAACTTCTACTCCCGCTTTGGCTCCTCGTCTTAGTCTTGCACACTATTGTAGCAGATAAAACCACCCTCCAAAATTTTTCCTTAGCTTCGTTTTGGAGCCTCCCTACCAGCCTTTCATAGCAACATGTCTTGCCTTGTCAAGTACACAAGCTTCAATGATTTTCTTGCAGAATGACAGCCTGTCCATCAAAACTTGTTGCATCCCCCTCACAGGTTGTTTCACCAAACTTGGTCCAACTGCAGGCTAAGCAGCTCCCTCAAGAAATTGCGCAATTATGGAGGGGAACCAACCTTCCCTCTAGAAATTGCGCAATTCTGTCTGGAAGCCTGTTAGGCTCCAGAATTGCGCAAATCTACCTGTCACTGTTCACTGGAAAAATTGCGCAATTCTGTCTGGAAGCCTGCTAGGCTCTAGAATTGTGCAAATTTGCCTGTCACTGTTCACTAGAAAAATTGTGAAATTTCTCCCAGCAGGACTGCTCAGCCCAAAAATTACACAATTCTGGGCAGTAGTCAACTGCTCAGCCTAGGAATTATGCAATCCCTCTGGGCAGCCAGTCCAACTACCTCCTAGAAATATGAAAATTTTCCTCCCAGCTGAGCATACTGTTGCATGTGCAATTGAGTTGATCGGTTCCCTCCGGGACCAAGCAAAACTTATTTGCATGCATAGGTTGCTTCTCCCAAGACAACATGCAAAGGCATCCATCATTTCAAAAACCTCCCACCAAGTGTCGCTCTTCCTAGATTTGCGGCATGTGTGTCACATCTTCGATTTTATCAAAACTCATGAACCAGGCACTGCAGAGCTAATTCCTCACATCGGCCTTGCAACTCTGACATCCCACATTGCATATAGTAGTCGTCGACACATTCAGCTCAACTGTTTTGGGTTGAGCCCGCCTTCCATGTCTTGTGTTGCATTTTTGACGCTTTTTGTGTTTCGCTTTGTGTGATTGATGTCTGTTTGATTTCAGTGAGTGCTTGTTGTCATTTTGATGCATGTTAGCTTGTAGAAGCACCGTTTTAGTTTTCGTTTGCATCTCACTTCTATCGCATGAATGACACTGTTTTTCACGGATGGTCTGTGTCGCGACGACTCACTTCACACACATGCATGCTTTCCCATTTTCTGAATTCTGTGCTTGTTTTTTGCATGAATGATCATTCACTCTTGTTTGCACTCATCTCATCATGCATTTACACTTCTCATGTTTTCAGTCGCCCATCGGCCGGACTGGGCTGCCTTCACCTAGACTGTGCCTTGCCCAGCTAGCACTGCGCATTTACAGAAGCGAAGGCTCTGCCTTCCCTCCGTAAATTGCACAAATCTAGCCAGGCAGTGACCCCCAGGCATGCATTGCACAATTCTTGGAGGTAGTGTTGTGTTGGCCCCAGACACTGTGCAACGCAGTTTTCTGGTTGCATGTCATTGCTGACTGAAATTGTGCATTGCGTAGTTTTAGTCCTCAGTAGGCCAGACTAGACTATGCATTGCCCAGTTCCAGTAGTCAGTCAGCCTACTAACAACTCGGATTATGCCTTGTGTAGTTTTGGCAGTCAGTCTCTTGACCTCCTGGCAGAAATTGCGCAACCTTCATGATTAGTCACACAGGTATGTTGCAAGTCAGTTCTCAAGTTTGTTTTGGTTTTTGACTGACAAATTGCTTGCCATTAGTGTTGCCATGTCTAGGTATTGTAGGTTTTCATCTACCTCTCAACAACACAGATACAATGGTTTATAGGGGAGCAGAGTTGAAGACACAGTTCAGAGCACACTTGGGGATGCAGTCGATCAAGTGTCTATGAAATTGCCTACCTACGAAGACATCGAGTTGTTCGTAGAGAAGGACATCAAGATATGACGACAACAATATCACAACAAGACAACAGCTGAAGGAAACATACCAGATGTAATGAACGTGAGATGAAGTTTGTTGACAATACATAGGCGGAACAGAGTTGCAGGCTCAAGCAGATCCACTTGTGATGAAAGAAACTTTGGAGACTCAGGCTATGAGGTGACAACGTAAAATCAAGATCACGCAAAGGTAGAGAATGGAATGGAGAAGGATTTTCATGTGTTGAAGTAGCGACTTAAGGAAGAACAAGAGCTGCATAGACGAGAGAATGAGTTTCAACAAGAAAAGGTACAATAGGGGCCGCAACATGCACTCACGTATGAAACTGCGCCCGTACAAGTTATAGATCCATCCAAGTAGTTAGCACGGAGTAGACAATGTGAGAAGTGTTGTTGATCACATACAAGGGAATGCAGCAACATGCATGTCATTGTGTGCATGCATGTGATCCCACCCATTCGACACGCTCACCAAGGTGAAGACATGAAGAAATTCCGTCTGGAGCTGAACATGTACTTCTACAAGTTGATGCGCATAGCCACCAGCACATGCTTGCAGAACAATGTAGACACTATGAATCAACATGTTGTCGGTACAGTCACACCAGGATGACCATGCGCATGCTATCAGATGAGTTGGACAGAGGAGCCATGTTAGTGCACTCGGAAGCAATGAAGGCAAGAGTTCGCTTCAGCAAGATTGCACCATTGAGTGCACGAACACCATCACGGACAACCAAGCTCGGCATCAACTCACCACCTTCGACCATCACAAGCATGTCAAAGAGTTGGTATCACCACAATAGTCTGAGTGTCAGTGATGTCTTGCATGGCTTGCTCAAGCCATTTTGTCTCACATGGGCACATGTGAATTTTAATGTAATGTCTTGTCAAGTGGAAGTTCAAGTGTCGATAGTTGGATGAAACAGACATAGATTAGATGAAGAGTCATGAGGGTAGATGAACTGTCACAAAGGGGAATGTCAAGGGCCACCCCACCCTTTGCTATAAATAGTCCCTCATAACTCTTTGTATAGGCTTTTGGTTAGCCAAGCTTCAATAAGAGTATCTTAGAGAAAGCTTGGACAGTATTGTAATGCGCCTTGGATTCTCCACTGCGCAGAGCTAGTATATCTCTTTGGAGGAGCAGGCGGTTGTGGTTGTAACGTTCCACTATTGGAACCAGTGGTTGGACATGGATGTATTGTATGACTAGAACTTACACTTCTTAATATAATAGAGCCAACACATTTTCATGCATGTTCTTATTGTAGTTGGACTATTCCGGTTCCTGTAGAAATGTATATTATTTAACTAATGCATTTGTGTATGAACTATTTTGTATGCAATTGTATAAATCTTGTTGCAGATGTGTTGTTGGTTTAACCGTCACTTTGGATTGCTCACTATCTTGCTTTCCAGCTGGTGATGCATCTTTTCTCATGTGTTCCCTTCCAAGCTGAGTACTATTACAGGTTTCCAAGGGGTGCACTCAACTCACCCTCCATGTGTTAGAATCTCTCATGCACCTTCCTTGACTAGCCGCAACTGTCACACCCTTGCTACCAACAGGGACATCTTACTTGCCTTTGTACAAAAACGCGGTCAAGGCATTATCGTATGACCCACTGCTGGGACTACTACACCAAATGGTATGAGGTATAATTGGGACTTCTTACTGGCGATATCCCCTGACATGTTGGCAGGTCCAACACCGTCAACATTTCTGGCACTAGAAGCAGGGCTAGGTGACAAGCTGAGCCCTCATCATTTGTTTTAAGTCTTCGCACACCTATCATGGAGTTTTTTATAGTTCACCCTCCGAAATGTTTGACCAATGGACATATCTTTGACGTCGAGCAGGAGTTCTGGGATCACTTGTCACAAATCACATATGATGGTGAAGGCAAAGTGGCCTGGCTTGAGCACTTAAATGACTTCCATGCTCTCATGGAGAGCATGGAAGATTTTAATGAAACAAAGGTCTGTTCGTTTCTCGCACACACTTCACGACCACCCATCACAATGGTGTGGCACACTACCTCATAACTCCTTGTAGTCATTCAAGAAGTTCAACGATGTAACCGAATCTGTTTTCCACCAGTTTGATCTTGAAGTACTTGATAAAAAATTGTTAAAACAACGGAAGGCCTTGCATGAATCACCTATGGATTTTTCAGAGCACTTCCGTCTATTCATGTTTGAAGCCCCGAAAAGTTAGATGAAATTTCAGTATCTCATGGACAGATTTGAATACTGCCTTATCCAATCTATCTATCCCAAGAAGAAGTTCAAGCTTAAACCCTGCTCATCATACTTCAGTGATGGAGCTGCACAATCACAGATGGACACGGTTGCTGTCATAGGTGATTGTCCTTCGTCCCCTCATCAAATAGCTCCACCATCACAGAGTGATGTGGGAGAGCATGAACACACATCTGTTCAATCGTCACATCCTCCTGACATCACTCCTTCTGATTTTCGCACAAGCTTGGTTGGGAATCCCATGGGTTATCACATGTATTTCATACCTCAACCTCCGTCCTCATATTCTGATCATCCTCTAGATTGCACTGTCTTGTGTTCTTTCATTCTGGACTCTACACCTGTTTTGAACAAGGATCGATCTATTGATGGAGTTGGTGTTGCACAACCAACATGTGCTATCATTCACGAACAGTATGACTGGGATCTTGAACATCCACCAGTAGTAGAGGACCATCCCTGTCTGTTTGTACCTCCTCTGTTTTTTCTTGACCTCCTTGGTGATCCTGCCATCCCAAATTTTTCATGTGTATCTCCATCCATGAAAGCATCCATTGTTGATCATTCTCAGGACACACCGGATGTTAGTCCATCATTTGACAATGGAGAGGACCAATCATTCTTTGAACATCCACTTTATTTTTCATCAATCTTTTTCGCAAACGCAGAGGATGAACATTCTCACTTCTCATCTATCCCTCTGTGCAATTCATCAAATCATGAGGATGCCGACCAACATCCTGAGTTTGTTGATCCTGGCTATTGTGATCTCTTTACCTCATCATCTGATCACAATTTTGATTCACTCATTGTTAATCTGTCTAAGCCACTGGTCTACGGTGATCTATCTATCGATGAAGTCGAAACCCCATAGACTGTTAAGGCACTTCAACCTGAGTTGATGGTTATGTCAGGCCCTCTCTCTCTTGAGGTTGGTCTCACTTCAGATCAAGAAATTTTTCAAACACTTAAGGCTCCTCATCACTCATCTGTATGCACTGAAGAAAAATCTAACACTCAGATTTGACTTCCTCCACTCGAATTACATGATCCCATCACTCATGCATTGGAGGAATCTTACACAGAAAGCACGCGTGCATGACACAAGTTGTCTTTGTTTCTTTCGTTTTCTTGCATGTCACAGTCAAGAGTGTGCGTATGTTTAACATCTGCACGTAGTGTCACACAACGTCATGGTATGTCCATGGGCAACACGTCATGTGCTTTCACTCACTTTTGTTTTGTGGACACTTATAAGCTTGGAGTTTGTCCGTTTTCATGGTTGTATCTTTCAACTTTGCTAGTTCACACAACTGGGTTGCTCGCGGACCAAGCCTTCATGAACATGGGTCAACCAATGTGCTGGTGGCTGCATTGGAAATATCACTTCACGTGATCAGCCCATGCACAATTAGCCTAGGAGTAGGAGTAGTGTTTGCTTTCATTTTGCTTGCTTGCATGCTTGTTTTCTTTCTTGCTTTGTTTGCTTGCTTCTTTGCTTACTCACCTTGCTTTTGCATTTACTTCTGCTTCTGCTTTGCTTTGTTGTTTGTTTGCTTATTTTCGTTCATAGGTTAGTTTCACATGAAACCATGCATGACTCTTGAAACAACCTGGGTAAAGTACAAGAGGTCTTGTGCATCTATCACTACTTGGTTATCTATCATCCTGCCTCTGTATGAAGAACTTGTTACTTTTAGTCGATGATACGTTGATGGAAAATACGTACTATTCAAAATGAACTTTGGTGAAAACACAACACTTGCACGCTAACTAGTGTCACCTACTCTAGTCAGTTGTTTTTGGGTTAACCCTTGTTAGCTCAGTCAAGTAGAGTAAGGTGACGGGGAAAACCTTAACAAGCACGTCAGAGGTATATAATAA
Source organism: Pinus tabuliformis (assembly GCA_031772625.1). Lineage (NCBI taxonomy): Eukaryota > Viridiplantae > Streptophyta > Pinopsida > Pinales > Pinaceae > Pinus > Pinus tabuliformis. The sequence goes on along the minus strand of CM062817.1, from coordinate 706,992,715 downwards.
AATAATTCTCTGAAGCAACAACCTCTTCTCCTCTCAATAAGTCAGGATCCCTCTTTCACCTCTCAAATTAATAAGTGCTATGCATTGTTATGAAAAAATGAAAAAAATGAAAAGTGAAAAATGAAAAAAATAAAAAAAGGAATAAGGCAAAAGAAGAGAAAGGCTTCCTTCATAGAGAGGTGATGCAAGTAACTCCGCCGGGGTACTAACCAGGCTCGCTGGTAGCAGAGAAATGCTTGTGTTCCTGCCTGACTCCGCTAGGGTACTGTCCAGGCCTGTTGGTAGCAGAGAAACACCAGAGATGAAACTAAGACTCTGACGACTATACTACTTGTGCACCAATATATCCCTCAACCCCAATTAAAAAAACTATGTTGACATGGGTTGGAATGTGTGTCAATCGACCAAGATCTTGGCAGATGCTACATCTTACAATCAAGCAAGTGTGGAAACCAAGACGAATTGAGAACTAAACAATACTTCCAGAGGTGTTAGATTTTCTTTTTACGAACAAGGTCCATTCAAAGAGCTAGAGTTATACCAGTGTGTCGCCAAGTGTTGTAGCGGCTACAACCACCCTCCAAACTTTTGCCTTAGCTTCATTTTGGAGCCTCCCTACCAGCCTTTCATAGCAGCATGTCTTTCCTTCTCAAGTACACAAGCTTCAGTGATTTTCTTGCAGAATGACAGCCTGTCCATAAAAACTTGTTGCATCCCCCTCACAGGTTGTTTCACCAGACTTGGTCCAACTGTAGGCTAAGCAGCTCCCTCAAGAAATTGCGCAATTATAGAGGGGAACCAACCTTCCCTCTAGAAATTGTGCAATTCTGTTTGGCAGCCTGTCGGTCTCTAGAATTGCGTAAATCTGCCTGTCACTGTTCATTGGAAAAATTGTGCAATTCCTCCGAGCAAGACTACTCAACCCAAAAATTGCACAATTCTTGGCAGTAGTCAACTGCTCAGTGCAGAAATTGTCCAATCCCTCTGGGCAGCCAGCCCAACTCCCTCCCAGAAATGCACAAATTTTCCTCCTAGCTGAGCATACTGTTGCATGTACAGTTGAGTTGACCGATTCCCTTCAGGACCGAGAAAAACTGATTTTCATGCATAGGCTGCTTCTCCTAAGGCAGCATGCAAAGGCATCCCTTGATTCAGGGATCTACTTTTAGCAGCTGGAGGTTGCATGCAAGGATCATTTTAGAAACCTCCCACCAAGTGTTGCTCTTCCTAGATTTGCGGCATGCGTGTCATAGCTTTGATTTTATCAAAACTCATGAACTGGACACTACAGAGCTCATTCCTCACATTGACCTTGTAACTCTGACGTCCCACATTGCATATAGGATTCATTGGCACATTAAGCTCAGCTGTTTTGGGGTAATCCTGCCTTCCATGTCTTGTGTTGCATTTTTGTCACTTTTTGTGTTTCGCTTTGTGTGATTGATGTTTGCTTGATTTCAGTGAGCGCCTGCTGTCATTTTGATGCATGTTATCTTGTAGAAGCAACGTTTCAATTTTCATTCACATCTCACTACTGTCACATGCATGACACTGTTTTTCACGGACGATCTACATCGCGGTGACTCGCTTCACACGCATGCATGCTTTCCCGTTTTCTGAATCATACGCTTGTTTTTTGCATGAATGATCATTCACTCTTGTTTGCACTCATCTCATCATGCACTTACACTTCTCATGTTTTCAGCCACCCGTCAACCGGACTGGGCTGCCTTTGCTTGGATCGTGCCTTTCCTAGCTAGCACTACGCATTTACGAAAGCGAAGGCTCTGCCTTCCCTCCATAAATTGCACAAATCTAGCTAGGTACTGAGCTCTAGGCATGCATTGCACAATTCTTAGAGGCAGTGTCCTGTTGGCCCCAGAAACTATGCAACGCAGTTTGTTGGTTGCATGTTACTGCAGACTGAAATTGCGCATTGCGTAGTTTCAGTCCTCAGTAGGCCAGGCTAGACTATGCATTGCCTAGTTCATATAGTTAGTCAGCCTACTAACAACCTAGACTGTGCCTTGTGCAGTTTTGGCAGTTAGTCTCTCGACCTCCCAGTGGAAATTGTGCAACCTTCATGATTAGTCACACAGGTATGTTGCAAGTCAGTTCTCAAGTTTGTTTTGGTTTTCGACTGACAGATTGCTTGCCATGAGTGTTTCCATGTCTCCAGGTATTGTAGGTGTTCATCTGCCTCTCAATAACACAGATACAATGGTTTCTAGGAGAGCAGAGTTGAAGACACAGTTCAAAGAACACTTGGGGATGTAGTCGATCAAGTGTCTATGAAATTGCCTACTCGCGAAGACATCGAGTTGTTCGTAGACAAGGACATCAAGATATAATGACAACAATATCACAACAAGAAAACAACTGAAGGAAACATACAAGATGCAACAAACGCAAGATGAAGTTTGTTGACAATACATAGGCGGAACAGAGTTGCAAGCTCAAGCAAATCCACTTGTGATGAAAGAAACTTTAGAGACTCATGCTATGAGGTGACGACGCAACATGAAGATCACGCGAAGGCAAAGAATGGAATAGAGAAGGAGTTGCATGTCCTGAAGCAACAACTCAAGGAAGAACAAGAGCTGCATAGACGAGAGAATGAGTTGCAACAAGAAAGGGTACAACATGGGGCGCAACATGCACTCACGTATGAAACTGCACTTGGACAAGTTATAGATCCATCTAAGCAGTTGTAACGGAGTAGAAAAGGTGAGAAGTTTTGTTGATCACATACAAGGGAATGCAGCAACATGCATGTCATTGTGTGCATGCATGTGTTCCCACCCATTTGGCATGCTCACCAAGGCGAAGACATGAAGAAATTCCGTCTGGAGCTGAACATGTACTTCGACAAGTTGATGCGCACGGCCACCAACACATGCTTGGAGAACATCGTAGACACTATGCATCAACATGTTCCCGGTTTGGTCGCACCAGGATGACCATGCGCATGCTATTAGATGAGTTGGATAGAGGAGCCATATCAGTGCATCCGAAAGTAACGAAGGCAAGAGTTTGCTTCAGTAAGATGTCACCATTGAGCGCACAGACAACATCATAGACAACTAAGCTTGGCATCAGCTCACCACCTTCGACCATCACAAGCATGTCAAAGAGTTGTTCTCACCACAACGGTTCGAGTTTTAGTGATGTTTTCCATGGCTTGCTCAAGCCATTTTTTCTCACATGGACACATGTGCATTGTAATGTAATGTCTTGTCAAGTTGAAGTTCAAGTGTCGATAGTTGGATGAAACAATCATAGAGTAGATGAAGAGTCATGAGGGTAGATTAAATGTCACGAAGGGGAATGTCAAGGGTCACCCCACCCTTTTTTATAAATAGTCCCTCATAACTCTTTGTATAGGCTTTTGGTCAGCAAAAATTCGATAGGAGTATCTTAGAGAAAGCTTGGACATTATTGTAATGCGCCTTGGCTTCTCCACTGCGCAGAGCTAGTATATCTCTTTGGAGGAGCAGGCGGTTGTGGCTGTAATGTTCCACTATTGGAACTAGTGGTTGGACATGGATGTATTGTATGACTAGAACTTACACTTCTTAATATAACAGAGCCATCACGTTTTCATGCATATGTTGTTATTATAGTTGGAATATTCTGGTTGTTGTAGCAATGTATGTTATTTAACTAATGCATTTGTGTATGAACTATTTTGTATGCAATTGTATAAATCTTGTTGCAGATGTGTTGTTGGTTTTACCGTCACTTTGTTTTGCTCGCTATCTTTCTTTCTAGCTGGTGATGCATATTTTCTCGTGTGTTCCCTTCCAAGCTGAGTACTATTACATGTTTCCAAGGGGCGTACTCACCTCACCCTCCATGTGTTAGAACCTCTCATGCACCTTCCTTGACTCGCCGCAGCTGTCACACCCTTGCTACCAATAGGGACATCTTACTTGCCTCTGTGCGAAACCACAGTCAAGGCATTACCATACGACCCACTGCTGGGACTCCTACACCAAACGGTTTGAGGTCTAATTTGGACTTCTTACCGGGGAGATCCCCTGACATGTTGGTGGATCTAGCACCATCAACACACACCATCATTTAAACTGAAGTATTCTCTCTAGAGTTCATGATCTACTAGTAACTAGATTAGACAATGATGGGAAAGGGTGTCCTTCGGCTAGTTAGGTTTCTGGACATGGGAGGTCATTCTTTGTAGTGTCTTCTAGAGGAAGAAATGCATGTTGATTAGTCACTAGAGCCTCAAATGGTCCAACATCCATAAATGATGCCAACAAATGATCCCATGGCACCCCTCACATGTGAAGTATCTCTATACGATGAGAGCTTCATTTTCCCAAGGTGCTAGTAGAGACTTTCTATCAAATCCACTTCCTTTCTTTACTAAATCCTCTCCTAGCTTGAGAAACTAGTCCATCAATTCATGCTTTGGATTCCTCTTGAAATACCACCATTATTTGATTTGTGAGAGCGTAGAAACCATGGCTATGGTATCTTCATCAACCTTGATAATTTTTCCCCTTACCACAAACCTATCATGTTGGAAATTGAATGAAAATTCCAAGGAAATGACATCATCATACAGACCTTGTAACCACTCGAAATACCCAATAAACACTTTAGGGTGAACAATTTCCTAGATGTTTTCATAAGCCTGCAACAAGAGGGTCTCTGTGGGCTTCTTGTGATTCAACGAACCTCCCATTGTTCTTGGTCAATGCTTATATAGTATACTAGTTGCAAATTCGAATGAACAATTTTCCGGGGGGAAATTTCTAAGTAAGGTAGGGTAATCATTGTTTTATGGTGTAGATCACATCTTAGGCTTGTGTAAACATCGTGAGATATGCATGCAATCTTTTCAAGGTATCTGAATTTTTATCAATTGATTTCATTCATTAAGTAAAAGGAAAGATGTAGGTTTCGCTACTTATTGTGGGTTTTTGTCCTTTTCCAGGATTGTAGTGGCAGGTTGTCATGTCATGTACTCCTCATGATGTTATATCATCCACAAAATAGGCATAGTATTTGTCAGCATGGGTTTTGTAGTATGAGGTGTTGCAACACTATACGAACCGATGTTGCAACCACTACTCCAAGCTAGTATTGTAACAATGGTTTGGCTAGAAGATTGGTGGTGATGTGTTGTAGCATGGTCATTTCATTGGCTTGGATAGTGTTGAAATATGAGTGTGGGGTCCCCTCATTTAGGGAGTATTATAGCAATCATGTTCCAATGACCATGTTATGGAAATTATGTTGGTTACATTTCATGGATGATGTTGCAACAATCGTGTTGTAGCAGTAATGCCATACCTTTCTTTGTATCTCGAGCAATCTTGGAGGATGATCTATTAGTAGCTCAACAAAATAGAAGGTACCTACAAATAATATGAGTAAGAGGATCCTAACATAACCATCATGAAACCATGAAGTTCCCTTCTACTCAGGAAATATTTACTATATTCAATTTTTTTTCTATATTTTACATTTTTTTATTCTTTTAACATGTCATGCACTAGACGAGCTAGTTTTCACATGCTATGCATCCAAGTGTCCCTTTTTAGGGGTTTTCACAAGTGCATTTTAATTTTTTGAGAACATAATGTAGGAATGAATCATTCAATAGGGATTTATCCCTTCTAGACAATCTCCATATTATTGTTTGGCCATCGCTCACCAATCTTCCTTAAGAAGGCTTCTTTTGATAGGGTTCTATGATATAATCAAAGTTAGCATCCATTGACCAAAAGTGGATTTATTTCCCTATTGGTTGTAAGAATCTTGATGGCCTCATTGTCATACATATTGTCAATCTCATAGGGTCCAAGTCAACGGATGTGGAATTTTCCTCTGAATTCCTTAAACTTTAAATCAAATAATAAGGCCCAATATCTAGCTTTGAATCTCTTCTTCTTTATGAACAATTCATGCCGCCGAGATCTTTGATTCTATGTCACAGTTTTATGATGTAAGGTGGCCTAATGAAGTTCATCCAATTCATTGATCTACCAAAGTGTTTGTTGTTGCGCTTTGGATTGTTGAAATGTGGCAACAAGAATATTCCAATTTTAATTTGTTCTTGAATTAAAATTCGAATTTAGTCTCACCAGCTGCTTGCAAAATAATTAATTAATTCATCTTGAGTTAATTGGTTGGAGAAATTCAAGTTAGAAGTACTTGTGAAGTCATGCAAAAATTACCCCTTAAGGAGATTATCCCTTAATTACGGAGATAAGATTGAGTTGTAATTAGTTAGCTCAGTTTACTGAGTTAAGTCTAGTTAAATTAGTTCCAAACTATTTGAGGAACTAATTGTGAGTTCAGTCAGTTAATGCATGCATGCATCCAACTAGTGTACTCCAGATAACTAAAGATTCTCTCATCAGTAACTCATGCATGTCTATTCTGAGAAAGACCCAGTTGAGATTAAAGACAGGGATAGTGTACTATCAGTTGCATGTTTTCTCCTATAAAGGAAACTCATGCATGCAGAAGGATTAATGCACAGGAGGATTGCGCAGTTTTACAGGGTGTGAGATCAGTGTGAGAGATCAGTGTTACACTTGGTAATAGGAGGATCACCTAGGAGGAACTACGCAAGGAAATAGAAGCTTGGAGGACAGAGGAGAAGGCTTGTGAGAAGCTTTGATTGCCTGTGAGCATCCAGGAGGATTGTACTGAGAGCTGGCTAGCTGTGAGAGCTAAGGCTTTGTGTAATCTTGATGTATTTCCACCTTGTATGATAATACAGATAGTGGGGTTTTTAGCTGAGGCTTTCCCTTGAGTATTTTATGTGTTTCATGTGCATTGATTCTTCTTCTTATGGTTATATGTGTTCAACTCTGATTCAGCTTGATCTTTAAGCTTCCGCAAGTTTGATAGTAGAAGTAGATTATAGTATTTTTCTTTGGTATATTGCATTATCAAGTTATTCTACACCTGAGAGGTACATTAGATAAATGGCCCTTGTTAGGGAATGTGTTGAGACCGAGCCATCTTCCTTTGAGGAAGTAGTGCAGCAGCCGATTTGGGTTGATGCTATGGTGGAGGAGTATGACTCCATAGTTCATAACAGTGTTTGGGACGTGGTTCCAAGACCAGAGAACAAGTCAGTTGTGAGTTCCCATTGGCTTTACAAGGTAAAGAAAGCTGCTAATGGTAGTGTGGAGAAGCATAAGGCAAGATTTGTTGCTTGTGGCTTTTCATAGGTCGAGGGGATTGATTATGATGAGACTTTTGCACCTATTGCAAGGTACTCATCTATCAAATCAATGTTGGCACTATCAGCACAGATGGGTTGGAAGATCCATCAGATGGATGTGAAGACTGAATTCCTCAATGGTGAGATTGAGGAAGAGGTGTACATAGAGCAGCCGAAAGGTTTTGAGACCTTTGATCGTGAGTCGCATGTGTGCCGACTCAAGAGAGCACTGTACGGGCTGAAGCAAGAACCTCGTTCTTGGTACACCAGGATAGACAACTACTTCATCAGGTTGGGCTTCACGAAGAGTGAAGCGGATCTGAACCTGTACAACATCACGGTGGAAGGTAAGTTGTTGATCATCATTCTTTATGTTGATGATCTCATATTAACTAGTGATGATTAGTTGATTGTGTCTTGAAAGGAGGACCTTGCAAGAGAATTTGAGATGAAAGACATGGGTCTCATGCATTACTTCCTTGGTATGGAAGTGTGGCAGAAGGATGGGGAGTTGTTTGTGTCTCAGGGCAAGTATGCCAACAAGATACTTAGGAGATTCCACATGGAGAAGTGCAAGCCCATGCAGACTCCTCTAGCAGGTAACTGGAGGAAGGAGGATGCTACTTCAGGAGAAGTAGTAGAGGCTACTGTGTATAGGCAGCTTGTGGGTTCACTAATGTACTTAGTGAACACACGACCAGATTTGTGCTATGCAGTGAACCAGCTGAGTCAAGCGATGGTTCATCCTACCAAGATGTTTTGGAAGGCAACAAGGCATGTATTGAGATACCTTAGAGGCACATCTCAGTATGGATTATGGTATAGATAGACAGAAGGAGTGAAGCTACAGGGCTTCACTGATGCAGATTGGGCAGGGAGTCCATCAGATCAGAAGAGCACATCAGGAGGGATTTTAAACCTTGGGTTAGCTGTAGTTTCTTGGTACAGTAGGGAAAAAAGGTCGGTTGCACTCAGCTCAGCAGAGGCAGAATACATGGTTGCAAGTTAGGCAGCATGTGAGGCCATCTGGATGCAGAAAATCCTAGTTGGTTTGTTTGATCAGAGGATGGATCCATCTGTGATCTATTGTGATAATCTGAGTTGTATCAAACTCTCTGAGAATCCAGTATTCATGATAGGTCCAAGCACATTGACATCTGGTATCATCATCTCAGAGACTGTGTAGCGAGGAGGATCATGTTGCTGTAGTATATTTCGATAGAGGAGCAAGATCCTGACATTTTGACAAAGGCATTGTCAAAGTGTAAATTCGAGTTCCATAGAGACAGGATCGGGGTGGTAGATAATCCCTTTCTTGTTGAGAGGGAGTGTTGAAATGTGGCAACAAGAATATTCCAAATTTATTTTGTCCTTGAATTAAAATTCGAATTTAGTGTCACCAGCTGCTTGAAAAATAATTAATTAATTCATCTTGAGTTAATTAGTTGGAGAAATTCAAGTTAGAAGTCTTTGTGAAGTCATGCAATAGTGATCCCTTAAATTAATGAGATTATCCCTTAATTAAGGAGATAAGATTGAGTTGTATTTGAGTTGTAATTAGTTAGCTCAGTTTATTGAGTTAAGTCTAGTTAAATTAGTTCCAAACTGTTTGAGGAACTAATTGTGAGTTCAGTTAGTTAATGCATGCATGCATCCAACTAGTGTACTCCAGATAACTAAAGATTCTCTCATCAGTAACTCATGCATGTCTATTCTGAGAAAGACCCAGTTGAGATTAAAGATAGGGAGAATGTACTATCAATTGCATGTTTTCTTCTATAAAGGAAACTCATCCATGCAGAAGGATTAATGCATAGGAGGATTGCACAGTTTTACAGGGTGTGAGATCAGTGTTACACTGGGTAACAGGAGGATCACCCAGGAGAAATTGCGTAAGGAAATAGGAGCTTGGAGGGTGGAGGAGAAGGCTTGTGAGAAGATTTGATTGCTTGTGAGCATCCAGGAGGATTGTACTGAGAGCTGACTAGCCATGAGAGCTAAGGCTTTATGTAATATTGATGTATTTCCACCTTGTATGATAATACAGATAGTGGGGTTTTTAGCTAAGGCTTTCCTTGAGTATTTTTTGTGTTTCATGTGTATTGATTCTTCTTCTCTGGTTATATGTGTTCTACTTGATCTTGCTCAAATCTTTTAAGCTTCTGCTAATTGATTGTAGAAGTAGATTAAAGTATTTTGCTTTAGTTATATTGCATTATTAGGTTAATCTACAATAAGAATTTCTACATGGATAAGTCCATACCAAGTTGTATTTCTATACTTAGAGTCTATATTTATACCTCTATTGGTAAAAGAAAAATATTTTCACAAACTAACTCATATGGTGTGTAACTAGTAATAGTTCACCATTTTTTTCGGTAGGCTCATAGTGCTTCAATAAGTTGATTTTCCTAGTACTTGAGGTGTATTCTGATAGTTTTCATTATAATGACCTTAAGGATCTTGTTTGTTCCTTCTACCTATTCATTAGCTTATAGATGATATGGCATTGTTATCTAATGTTTGATCTTGTATATTTCCATAAGGTTCTCTATGATCCTTAAAGTAAATTGTGTTCCTCCATTAGTGATGATCTCTCATGGTATCCTAAATCTAGTAACAATTTCCTCATTGAGAAAATATGGTACTACCTACTTTGTGGAACCCAAGAGTGCCTTTGCTTCCATGCACTTTGTGACATAGTTTATGAAACCAAGATGTAGGAGTTATGTCAAGAAGGAGGAATGATAGGTCCAACAAAGTCAAGGACCCATTTCTTGAAGGGTTCTATTACTAGCTATGGATATAGTGGCATATCATTTGATTGTACTAGCCTTCCCATGCATTGACAACTATCACATCTCTTGACATACTGCCTAGCATTTGGGAAGATTGTAGGCTATTAATACCCTTGATGGAGTTATTTATATCCAATCATATTATTTTCAAAATGACCCCCACAAGAGCCTTCATGAAAATCCTTTAGTATGTCATAAATTTTGTCCTGTTGTACACATTTCCAAATAATGAGATCTGGTCATGTATAGAAGAGGAATCCATTGATTAATGAAAATATCCATTTTTTCTTGATAATATTCTATCATTCTTTTGGAGATAGATGAAGTGGGATTTTTCTCAAAGCCAAGTAGTTATCAATATCTACAAACCAATTTGAGTTGGTATATACTGCAATAAGACACTCATTAGGAAATGAATCTACAACTGTTGGCTAGTTCTTATATGTTGTAATCCTAGAAACAAAATTTGCACTACATTTTTTTTCCTATTTTATTTAATATGATTATGTCAAATTATTGCAACAACAACAACCATCTAGTTACCCTTCCACTAGTGATTGGTTTTTTCATTGGATATTTAGTGGTGGCATGGTTAGTATGTAAGATTATACGATATCTAGTTATATAGTGTCAAAATTTATTAATAACATGAATTACTACAAGAAACTCTTTTTTTGTTATTGTGTAGTTTATATGTGGGAAGATATTTTTACTGATAAAGTATATAAAATATGGATGATTTCCTTCTTGTTTCCCTAAGACAAATCCAATAGTACTATCCAATGCATTTGTAGATATGTGAAAAGGAAAGGCTCAATTGGGCCATATATAGATATCAGTTCTTTGAAAGCATGTTGGAAGCTCTTTGTCCACACAAATTTAACATTTTTACTTAGTAATAAAAATAAGGGACAAATTATTCGTGAAAAATATTCAACAAAATGTCAATAATAACTAGCATGTCCGAGAACAATTCTTGCCTTTTTATGAGTCCTTGGAGTAGGCAAGTATAGTATTACCTTAATTTTGGCTAGATCCACTTTGAAGCCCTTTAAAGAAATGGTGATGCCCTAGCACCATACTTTCTATTAAAATTATGAATCAATTTTCATTACTGAGGACTACATGACATTCCTTGTACCTGATTACTACTTTATATAGATTATTGAATTCCACATCAAATTCATCACCATAGGTTGTAAATTCATACATGTAAATCTCGATGCAATCATGTATTAAGTCAGAGAATATTCTAATTATGGCTCATTGGAAAAATTTAGGAGCATTATAAATTCCAATTGGCGGAACACACAGGAAAATATCCCCCAAGGGCAAGTGAATGTGGCTTTTGTACTAATCTTTTGAAGCGATCCAAATATGGTTGTATCCACTAAACCCATCATGAAAATAGAATTACTTATTTCTTGCAAATGTGACTAGTACCTGGTCTATGTGCACGAATTTGAAGAGTTCTTTATAATCAACTCAAATCCTCCACTTTCCATTCTTTTTAGGCACAATAACGAGATGGGAGACCATTGGTTATTAGAAATAGGGTAGATGTAATCAGTTGAAAGCAATTTATGCAACTCTTCTTTAATAATGTCTAGCAAAGCAACTTCATGCGTCATTGAGGTTGTAGGATGGGTTTGGAGTCCTCCTTGATATAGATGTGGTGTGTACACAATTTAGGATGGATCCCCTTCATGTCAGTATATTGCCAAGAAAAACCATCACTATGCTTTTTTAGAATCTTGATCAGTCATTCCTTTTAGTGTTTTGTTAGCCCTTTATTGATTTTCAAGGCTTTTCCATTACTAATTCATATTGTTTCCACAGTTGAACTTTATTATTCTTTGGAAGAGAGCCCTTGTTCTACAAATGATGTATTTTTTGTGGCGAGAGAAACTTTCACTTAGGACCCATTTTATGGGTGATAGTATGTAAGTTGGAAAATGAGGATGCTATAAAGTCAGTAATTTCTTCATCTCTAGTTTTGTATCTGGGGAAAGATAATGGTCTATTGTAAGTAGCTGACGAGCAATCAATTTTTCAGCACTTTCCTCTTTATTTGGCCAAAATAAAATTTTGAGATTGATGCTAGGGTTAGTGGGAGGATATAGGGTAAGTTGTTTAATGGACATCCCATAAGATATTGTCATGTTATTTAATCTATAGCTAACGTATGCATCTGTAGTGGCTAGCCAAGGCCTCCCCAATACTATATAATAACACCCCATGAAGGAATTAGGTTGTAAAACCATGAAATATGTAGGATACTCCCATAAATCCATGGATATTAGTACGTCCTATAAGATTCCTTTTGGTTTGATGGTAGATCGGTTAACAAGTTGTAAGACAGTGGGGGTTTTCCTAAGATTAGAGAGTCTTAGGGTTTCCATTATCCAATAGGTCATTAGATTAATAGTAGCACCAAGCTAAATTAATGTGTTGGGAATAACATTGTGGTTAATTTTCACATTGACCACATGGTTTCCAAGATTAAAATATTTCACAACAAGGACTCTCCTCATCATAAGATCTAACATTTTTCCCATGACATGTATGGTTTGAGGGTGTTTCCTTTTCCTACTAGGTATCCTACACTTTTTTGCATTACCTCCTTTGAGTAAATAGGAACATATTTGATTACTTGGAAGAATGGTATGCGAACACCCATATTCTTTAGTTCTCCTAAGAAATCAAATTTAGGCTTGGTGGTAGGTTTCCCTAAATATAATCTTTTAGGCAAGGAGGAACTTGGGTTTGAAGTAATCTTGATTTGTTTTTTAAGTCTTAGTAGATTGAACTAGTTCTATTTCTTCATTCAAACTTGCTCATTAAAGTCTTCAATTTGCATAGGAGGGTTTATTGTATTCAAAGTCTTCCCTGATCTAAGGTGGATGTCTTAACAATCCAAGGAAGAGATGGAGTAAATGGAGTAAGTAGTAAGCCCAAAAACATGTGTTGGTTGAGTTGCCTTACCATTATTTGGGTTAGGAATGCATTATGCAAGAAGTTGAGGTCAACGAGAAGTAGATGTGGACGATTCTGTAATGCCTCATATTATCAAAATAATAATAATAATAATAATAGTAATAGTCATAATAAATAATAAATTTAGACTAATAATTAATTAATAAATAATAAAGTGAAGTTTATAATAAATAAATAAAGGAAACTGTTTTATTATTTATTATTTTATCTATTATTTATATTATAATGATTATTTTGATAATACAGAGCATTCCCTAATCATTGTTTAAGTTAACATCGTTCTCTCTTAAGCACATTGACTCATCTAATCAAAATATATAACTCATCATGGGCATATAATATTCTTACTCTTCTTGCTAGGGTAGGTTGAGTCTTAGAGACTATGTGATAGGTCAATTCTTAAAGACCAATGAGGTAAGACCTAACACATTGTCTACCTTTTTTTCACATAAATTTATTGTTACTATTCTACTCTTATTATTATTATTATTTTTATTTTTATAAAATAATTTCCTTTATTTATTTATTTATTTTATTAATTATTATTCTCACTTTTTATTACTTATTATTATTATTATATGGGGCATTACAAAGTTCCCCTCTTCAACGAAATTTGCCTCGAAGTTAAGTTTAATCATATAGATTATAAGTTATTTATTTATTTATATATTTCCTCTCTCCTATACAACACCCTTTGATGTAACTAGTATAAGGGACAACCAAGTAATCACATCAGGCATCAACAATTACATCACAACACTGGGCGGAAATGAAAGTATTGTCAAACCCTTCTTTCCCAACTTTTGGAATCACGCTTAAAGCCCCATTGATCTATACTAGAGCGTCAATGCTCAAACCTCTTCTTCCCCAGGGCATGCATCCAATTTGATACTCATGTACCCCAAGCATCATGAAACGCTAACCCAAACTCCCTCCACATATCCTAGTAGGTACAACCCTAGGAATCAAACTCCCACACACAACTCCATCCACTTTTGGACTTCAGCATCACAACTCCAATATCATGAACTCAACCTTCTCAAGATGGTCCCATATCCCATCGAGAAATATACAAGGAAAAATAAACATTGGCATAATTATTTGATTGAGTTTGTCCCTAACCCATAAGGTTTTACATATGCTCCCTCATAGGTATGATCTCCTGCGATATTATAAAAAAAACCAACCTTCTTGGTCTATTAGTGGATTTCTTGTCAATCACCACTTTACAACATGCAACAAACACATTAGTTATAACATCATCATCTCATAGAAAACAATTCACATGAGAACTCTTGCATGTCATCATGAGAATACAACAACATCATTATCAAACTGTTACATGTCATCATATAAAGAAATACCATCATAATTATAACATCAAAATATTTGTATTAAAGATATATCATTACATCACATAATAAATGAAACGAAATGTTAATATAACAACATAACTTAACATCATAAATATGATAATCATCTCAACACATATTGCACGGAGAAAAATAAAACATAAGCATCTTTATCATGATTCATCAAGTAACATGCATAAAAAATGAATACCATCCATTTTATTTAATGCAACAATATCATTAAACATTCTTGTAGGATCTATTTTGGTTATGTCGAGTCAGTTAGAGCTATATCATCACTTCTTATTCTTTCAACAAGGAAGTTGAAAATTTACTTGGTAGGGATAATCACCTTAGCAGTGTGGTCAAGTTTTCACATATTTTCCTTAATTAAGTACACTACTAATCTTCAATTGAGCCTCATCATTTTGAATCTTAATATCTACGAATTTATTCTTTCTTGCATACGGAAATTTAGTGAGATTCATCATTAAGATATTATTGGCCTTACCATATTTTCTTAAATTATTACAATCCATTGATTTTTGTTGGAAATAATACTGAGAGGCGGGGTGAATCAATATTATCAAGTCAATTATTTTTCATTTCATAATCAGATTTTCATATGCTACTTCAGTTAGTGAAAACGGCGTATATACACAACTACAGTTAAGGAAACTCGCGTATAACTTGCAGACTTATAATTTAATTTATTCTTCAGATGTTGATCATTAATCTGTGTGTCAGAACCATATAAACAGTAACTAGGAATAGTAAAATAGATCAGACAGTCACACACAAGAACACAAGATATAAGGTGGAAACCCAATGTGGGTGAAAACCACCTGTTGAAATTTGTCTCTATCTTCTTTCAATTAGAAACTTCTTTTTACAATTTTTCTGTACTGGTGTAGTCTTATACCAGTACGCAGGCTACTACCTGTAGAAGGCTACAACCTTCTCTTATTCTCCAGCTTCTCCTGGAAGGAAGCTACAACCCCCTTAGCTCTTGTACTAGTTGAGGTACTAGTATGTAGGTGCTGACCTACAAAAGGCTACAACCTTCTCTTTTCTTCCAGGGACCACGTTTCATAAATTTTCAGACTGGATCCATCAATAACAATAATCAAACATCAAATACATCTGCATCAACCAATATCCTTTGTACAAACCAATACTGAATCAACCAATCACTTCTCAGAAAGTTGTAACCAGAAAACAGTAACATTAACTAGACACCAATTCTGAACCCAGAACACTGCAGCATAAAAACGTATTTCAAGAGACATACGCTACTTCAATGTGTACAACCTGCGTAAATACGCTGCTAAAATTAAGGCCAACTTGCATATACGCAATTTTGAATTACATAACCAACGTGTATATGCGCCTTTGCTTCACTGAACCTACGTACAGATCTATAAAAGATAATTTATCCTTTTCACTTATTCAGACATCAGTTATACCCAGATTATCAGATTTATAGATCAAGTCATGCACCAAATATAACAGATCAAAATCACATAAAGATACTATTATTCAAGCCTTAAGATCTTGACCCATCAATAGAACTTATCCTTCTCCTTGCGCTTAGGTTCCTCCTTGATTCAGATCCAGCGATGCACCATAACCCAATGACCAGTATTCATAAGATATTCAATACTCGAGTGAATGCCTTTGCCTTTAGGCCTTACTCAATACCATGGTCCAAAACCATAAAGAATCAATACCTTAGACCAAATACCTGGGTTCAACACTTCAGACGAGATACCATGGTCCAAAACCATAGGTCCAAATACCAAGGACTAAATACCATGGACCAAAAATAAGTTTTCCCACACGTACGCGCTTTTCTTTGCATGAAAGTGTGTGCATACGTATACGCGCCTTTTGATCATTTATCCCGCGTGTATACGCGCCTTGGTTAAGAGGAACCTGCGTATATCTCTTTTTCCTTCATTCTGAGAGCCTGAACTATGATCTGTCATTTGAGTGAGTTGCCATCAAGGACAACACCTGTGTCATAGCACCAAACCTGTGTCATAATGCCAACAATCTCCCCCTTTGGACTTGATGGCAACCCCAAGTCACTCAAAGTCATTCTCCCCCTTTGTCATCAAGGGCAAAGGGTTATGCTCCCTTGAGTACATGCTGAAATCTCTACTATGCTGTGCTGTCCATGCTCACCCTAACTGTGGGCAAGGTATTAGCAACATCTGTCAATCAACATTCAGACTGGCAACCATGATCTTTTTCTGCACCTGTACCACCTGAACAAAAACAGCTGTGAAATTGAACCAAGATCTTCTAAGATAATGCCAACAATGCATTATTAGATGTATATGCTCCCCCTGAGCCTATGCCATATGGTCTCTGTCAGACCCATATCAGACGCTTTTTATCCTGAGTTTGGCCCCAATGATTCTTGAACCAAAATATACGCGACTGTATCCACAGAAACCTGCGTATGTACGCGGATACGCTTCATGAAACTCACGTACAACCACTATTCTTTGAAACAGATAATTTCAATAGCTAGATGATGCATCAACTACTCTCAACTTCTGTCTGAGGTATTCAAATGTCTCCCTGGGCAGAGGTTTGGTGAATATATTAGCAACCTGTTCCTTGGAGGGAACATACTCCAATTTGACTTTTTGTTCAAGCACTTGTTCCCAGAGAAAATGATATTTGATAGGTATGTGCTTGGTCTTCGAATGCATGATTGGATTCTTTGAAATACTGATTGCACTTGTATTATCACAAAAAATGGAGATAGGTGGAGTATAAGTGATTTGAATGTCTTGCAATGTTTGCATCATCCAAAGGAGTTGTGTGTAGCAAGATGCAACAACCACATATTTTTCTTCAGCTGTAGATAATGCAAATGAACTTTGTTTCTTGCTGAACCAAGATACTAATCTAGAACCCATAAAGAATGCACCACCACTAGTTTTTTTTTCTGTCATCCACGCTTCCTACCCAATCTGCATCTGTATATGCATGAAGTGCGAGATCTGTATCTCTAGGATACCATAAGCCATAGTTTTGAGTTCCTTGAAGATACTTGAAAATTATCTTAACTGCCTGAAGATGAGTTTCCTTTGGATTTGCCTGAAATCTTCCAACTATTCCCACTGCATGCATGATGTTTGGTCGGGTACCTGTTAGATAGAGCAAACTACCAATCATGGATCTATAGGTTGGTTGATGTACTGCTGCTAATTCATCATTTGCGCTGAGGTTGCATCCTGTTACCATAGGGGTACATACTGGTTTCAAATCCTCCATCCCATATTTCTTCAAGATCTGCTTGAGGTACTTGGTTTGTGATAGAAAAATACCATCTTTGTTTTGTTGGACTTGTAAACCAAGAAAATATGTGAGCTCACCAAGCAGGGACATTTCAAATTCTTTTTGCATCATCAAGGCAAAGTTTTGACTCATGTCTTCTTCATTGCTACCAAAGATGATATCATCAACATACATAACAAGTATTAGAAACTTATCATTGTCAATTTTTATATATAGATTGCTATTTGTTGATCCTTTTGTAAAACCTTGTTGATGGAGATACTTATCCAAACGATAATACCAAGCCCTTGGAGCCTGTTTAAGGCCATAGAGAGCCTTTTTGAGTCTGCATACAAGTTTTGGATCATTTCCAAGGATAAACCCATCTGGTTGCTCAATATACACTTCTTCTTCCAAGTCTCCATTCAGAAAGGCAGATTTCACGTCCATTTGATATACTTTGAACTTCTGAAAGCTAGAAAGAGCAAGAAACATTCTTATCGCTTCAAGTCTGGAAACTGGTGCAAAAGTTTCTTCAAAGTATATACCTTCTTGTTGAGAATACCATTTGCAAACAAGTCTGGCCTTGTTTCTAATAACATCTCCATTCTCATTTAGCTTGTTTTTGAATATCCATTTTGTCCCTATGACATTCTTATCATTTGGTCTAGGAACCAACTCCCAAGTGTTATTCTTTTCAATCTGCTCAAGTTCTTCATTCATGGCCTTGACCTAGCATTCATCTTTGCATGCTTCACTTACATTTTGTGGTTCAGTGGAGGAGAGTAATGCTAGATAGCTTGAAGCTTCTGAAATAGTTCTTCTTGTTTGTACACCTGCCTCTTTTTGTCCCAAAATTTGAGTCTCTGGATGATTCTTCTGGACGTACCTGGATGGAGTCTTTTCTTCTACCCTTATCTGTTCTTCTGGTTCCTCATAGGTTTCTTCTTCATCATTAGTCTAATTTGATGTTGAATGATAGTCCTCATCATCTTCGAAATCTTCGGATTTTACCTGCCTTGGAATGTTTCCTTCTTCATCAACCACTACATCAATACTTTCAACAATTTTTCTAAGTCTTTTATTGTAACACTTATATCCTTTGCTTTGGGGAGAGTAACCAAGGAGAATGCCTTCATCTGCTCTAGGTTCAAACTTGCCAAGGTTTTCATCAGTCCTTTTGATGTAACATTTGCTTCCAAAAATTTTGAAGTATTTTACCGTAGGAGTCTTACCATACCAGAGTTCATGAGGAGTTTGAGTGCTGTTCACCCGAACGTTTGTCTTGTTGAGAATAGTAATGGTAGCAAATGCAACTTCACCCTAGAAGGTTGCAGGAGTTCCAGACTCATCAAGCATAGCACAAGCCATTTTTTGAACCGTTCTGTTCATCCTTTCTACTACTCCATTTTGCTGAGGAGTCCTTGGAGTAGAGAATTCCCTTCTTATTCCATGTTCTTCACAAAAATTGAAAAATTCATCCGAGGTAAATTCCCCTCCTTGATCAGACCTGAGGCATTTGATTTTGCGATCTGATTTGTTTTCAACCAAGGCTTTGAATGCTTTGAACTTTTTGAAAGCTTCATATTTATGCTTCAGAAGTCCTATCCAACACATCCTAGAAAAGTCGTCAATGAACAATATGAAGTATTCTTCTCCTCGAGGTGACCTTTTCCTGGATGGACCACATACATCTGTATGGACAAGTTCAAGTGGCTTACTTGCTGATCCTTCCTTCTCAGGGAAATTAGTTCTGGTTTGCTTACCAAAATGACATGATTTGCATATTGTATTGTCAGGAATTCTGATGTTAGGGAGATCACGAACTGCCTGATATTTACATGCTTTCCTTATCTGAGAGAAGCTTAGATGCCCCAATATTCTATGCCATAGCTAGTGTTCATCATTCTTGCTTAGATATCATTATTGTTGTGCTCCTTTGAGTATGTATAAATTATTTGGAGTTCTTATGCCTTTGATCACTGTTTCTCCTGTATCAAGCTCACGAACAATACATCCATTTGATCGAAATATTACCTCATTTCCTTGATCACACATTTGACTGACACTCAATAGATTATGTTTTAAGCCATCAACATACATAACATTTCTAGCTTTGACTTTTTCTTTCAAAATAATAGAACCTCTACCTTTTATGAATGCAGGGGTATCATTTCCAAATGATACCTTCCTTTCCTTTTCGAAGGCACTATATGACTGAAGTTTTTCTTTATCACCTGTCATATGTTTCGAGCATCCACTGTCGATGTACCACTGATTTTCCAGTCCTTCTGCATATAAGGCTATACCACATCTTTCTAGTTGCCATTCTTTCTTTTTCCATGTTTTGGGACTCAATGAAACTTGCTCCTTCTGAGTTGTTTGCCAAAACCTACTCTTGCATTCAGAATCTTCATGACCGAAGTTGTTACAAATAGAACATTCTATTTCATTTTCAAGAGCAGAAAAGTTATTGTAGGTTCTTTTCATGATTCCAGTCACACTCCTTTGATTTCATGCTTCTCTGGTCATGATGGTCTTGTAGGCAACACATTGAGTTGCTTTGTGTCCAAAATTATGACAAGAGAAACATTGGCCATTGAAGAAATTCTTGTGATTATCAAACCTTCCGTCCAGGTGATTGTAGTTTCCATAGACATTCATTCTTGAGGCAAATTGAGAATGATTTACCTGCGGTTGGTTGTAGCTTCTGTTCATCCTTGAAGTAGATTGTCCCTGATGTACTTGGTGATCTCTGTTCATCCTTGAGGTAAATTGACCCTGATTTACCTGGTGATCTGCTTTATGCCTTTGTTGTCGATTGTCAACCTGTTCACTTCTCCTTGCTGCATCAAGATAACTTTTGGAGGTGGATGGATTTTGTGCTTGAGATGCTTCTTCAGTATATCTAAGACCTGTCTTGATTAGTGGAGAACGCTGCACTTTGATAATCTCATCTAAAGTTTCAGATCCTTTAGCAAATCTAAGATTAAGAGCTTTTGTTTTCTCAATATCTTTTCTAAGTCCCACAATTTCACATTCTAACTTTTCATTGTGTTTTTCCCTTTCAGCAAGTTGGAATTTCCGAGTATCTATGATCATACTCTTTTCTTCTAAAAAGATTTTAAGTTTAGAAATTTCTTCATAGAGATCATTTTCATCTATAGCATCCAAGAAATCATCATCTTAAAAAGCCATCAAAAGGCTATAATCATTACATTGTTCATCTTCATCATTAATTGAAAATCCATCACTGTCTTCATGTGTATAATAGCTCTTCTTACTTACATTTTGTGTTCTGTTCCATCTAACTGGTTCCTTACCTTTATCAAGCTTATCTTTATGAGGACACTTGGCTGCACAGTGACCAACTCTTCCACAAGCAAAGCATTTGAAAGGTAGCTTACCTTTGAATCTTCCAAAACCTCGTTGAAGGTTCTCGACAAAGTTTGATTCTTCCTCTCCTTCTGACATATGTCCTGACTCATTGTAATATCCTTTTCCCAAAGCTTTGAATGTGGCTTCTCTCCTATCTGATGGTCCCCCTTTTCTCATTTCGAAAGCAATTAGGATTCCGTGCAGTTGTGACATGGTAATACTCTGTAGATATTGTTTTTCTTCTATGGTAGAGACTTTTGATTCAAACTTAGAAGACAAGAATCTTAGAACCTTTTCAGCCAAAGTAACTTCTTTTAGCTCTTCACCCAAGTTTTTCATACGATTAACAATCTCATCTATACGTAAGAAATAATTAGCCACACTTTCATCATTGTACATTTTGAGATTTTCATATTGAATTCTGAGAGTTTGTAGTTTTGCACATTTTACTTGATCGTCTCCTTCATAGCTTAGAATGATCTTGCAGTCCCATTTTTCTTTTGCGGTTTTGAGCTGCATAACCTTGACAAATGCTGATTGAGATAAACTCCCTAATAGAGTATTGACAGCCTTTGCATTTGTTTCATACTGTTTCTTACCAGCCGTATCTGTAGGAGTTGCTGATGGAAATGTGTATCTTGCTTCCACAATACCCCAAACTTCTGTACCAAGAGATTGAAGATAGGCTATGATTCTTACCTTCCAACAGACGAAGTTTCCTCCATCAAAGATTGGTGGCATGATTGATGCCTCTTTTTCGTAGTTGCTCATGATGATAGATCTTCCTTCAAGCGATCAAGCTTCTTCTGAAGGACCTACTCTGATACCAATTGTTGGAAATAATACTAAGAGGGGGGGTGAATCAGTATTATCAAGTCAATTATTTTTCATTTCATAATCAGATTTGCATACGCTACTTCAGTTAGTGAAAACGACGTATATACGCAACTATAGTTAAGGAAACTCGCGTATAACTTGCAGACTTATAATTTAATTTATTCTTCAGATGTTGATCATTAATCTGTGTGTCAGAACCATATAAACAGTAACCAGGAACAGTAAAACAAATCAGAAAGTCACACACAAGAACACAAGATATAAGGTGGAAACCCAATGTGGGTGAAAACCACCTACTGCAATTTGTCTCTATCTTCTTTCAATTAGAAACTTCTTTTTACAATGTTTCTGTTTTAGTGCAGTCTTATACCAGTACGTAGGTTGCTACTTGCAGAAGGCTACAACCTTCTCTCGTTCTCCAGTTTCTCCTGGAAGGGAGCTACAACCCCCTTAGCTCTTGTACTAGCTGAGGTACTAGTACGTAGGTGCTGACCTACAGAAGGCTACAACCTTCTCTTTTCTTCTAGGGACCATGTTTCATAAATTTTCAAACTAGATCCATCAATAACAATAATCAAACATCAAATACATCTGCATCAACCAATCTCCTTTCTACAAACCAATACTGAATCAACCAATCACTTCTTAGAAAGCTGTAACCAAAAAATAGTAACAGTAACCAGACATCAATTCTGAACCTAGAACACTGCAGCATAAAAACATATTTCAAGAGATGTACGCTACTTCAATGTGTACAACCTACGTGCATACACTGCTGAATTAAGGCCAACCTGCGTATACGCAATTTTGAATTACATAACCAACGTGTATATGCGCCTTTTCTTCGCTAAACCTGCATACAGATCTATAAAAGATAATTTATCCTTTTCACTTATTCAGACATAGTTATACCCAGATTATCAGATTTATAGATCAAGTCATGCGCCAAATATAATAGATCAAAATCACATAAAGATACTATTATTCAAGCCTTAAGATCTTGACCCATCAATAGAACTTATCCTTCTCCTTGTGCTTATGTTCCTCCTTGATTTAGATCCAGCTATGCACCATAACCCAATGACCAGTATTCATAAGATATTCAATACTTGAGTGAATGCCTTTGCCTAATGATCTCCTTCCCTTTTATAGTCTTAGGCCTTACTCAATACCATGGTCCAAAACCATAAATAATCAATACCTTGGACTAAATACTTGGGTTCAACACTTCAGACGAGATACCATCGTCCAAAACGATACGTCCAAATACAAAGGACTAAATATCATGGACCAAAAATAAGTTTTCCCACACATATGCGCTTTTCTTTGCATGAAAGTGCGTGCATACGTATATGCGCCTTTTGATCGTCTATCCCGCGTGTATATGCGCCTTGGTTAAGAGTAACCTGTGTATATCTCTTTTTCCTTCATTCTGAGAGCTTGAACTATGATCTGTCATTTGAGTGAGTTGCCATCAAGGACAACACCTGTGTCATAGCGCCAAACCTGTGTCATAATGCCAACAATTTTTACATCAGTTTACATCTTTTTCTTACCCATTCAAAGGCCAAAATAGGTAATCATGGTTTAAGTTTTCTATCATGCTTAATTCACTTGCACAAAGGGCTTGCTAATCCTTGATGATTTATCCATCACTAGGTAATTATCATTGTTCATCCCCCAAAATATTTACTTATCTCATCAAGTTCCCATCTCAGTATCACTCGATCTCTTTTATTATAGATTGATCCTTCTTTAAATTCGATTATGGATTCTTCCCCTTCATTATTGTTACACAAATTTGCTCTAGGATTTATTACATTTGCATAGAACTTCAATGCTATCCATTAGGTGTACATATCAAGGAATTCTTCAGAGCTTTTTAACTAACTTCTTTAATCCTGGAAAATCCATTTTGTTGTGAACATATTTGGGCACCTTTCTCAACTATTGTTATCATTTAACTATAATTTATGCTAAGGGTTTTCCCCTTTTTTTCTACTTATGAAATTTTCATAATTTTTATTTTGTCTTCTTCGTTCCCATCTTATAGGCACTCATGTTTTTAATACCTCTTTAGTATAATGTCACCATACTTTCTATAGTTCCTTAAAATGATTTGCATCTTCATTGGTTGATTAACAATATTTTCTTGGTAATAGGCATTGTCCTTATTTAAACCTTACATTGAACCTTACCATGCTCATATAACAAAATACTCCTACAATTATGCAATCATTTTCCAAATGGTTATTTATTCATGAGATTCCATTAAAGTGCTAAGTAAATTCACCATGACTATATTCTAATCCAAAATCTTCCATCATGTTCTAGATATGCTACTCCTTACTGATTTCTTACCTTTCTCTATGAAAAATTTCCACTCGCTTGCCTTAAATATCTATCTAGTAATATTTTATGTTCATATCCTCATTCTATATTCATTATAAAATGTAAAATTTCCTCCTTTACCTTTAATACATAGGTGACTTTATTAAATATATATTGTTAATATCGGGAATCAAACTTAATTTTTTTCTTTAATTTCTTAAAGTGGTTGTTTCTTTATATTTTTTTCCCATAATTTTATTCTTACTATTTTTACTCTTTTATTTTTTATTTTTATAAAATAGTTTCATTTATTTATTTATTATGAGCTTCACTTTATTATTTATTATTTCATTTTTAATTAATTTTTATTCTCACGTTTTATTATTTATGTTATTATTATTCTTATTTTGATAATATGAAGTGTTACATAATCCCCCTCGTCAAGGAACTTTGTCCACAAGTTAAGATTAATCATATAACTTATAAGTTACTTATTTATTTATTATGAACTTCACTTTGTTATTTATTAGTTATTATTCTCACTTTATATCATTTATTATTTCTTTTTTTTTCATGGAAAATCAGGGTAGGTCCACCTAAAGGGACTATACCCCCAACCAAACTAATTTGAGCCTAACCTTAAGGGCATCGAGGAGAATTGAACCAATGACCTTCCAATAGTAAGGTGCCGTAGCAATGAGACCTCGATCAATTGAGCTAACCCTCACGACTATTTTATTTATTATTTCTATTTCTATTATTATTATTATTTTGATAATATGAGAAATTGTGACAAGGCTTATTGAGGGCCTCGAAGGATGGATTCATCCACCTGTGTGGCTAGGGTTGGTTAGGGGGGGAGTCATCAAAGACTAAGTAGGAAAGTACCATGGAAAAGAAGAATAATGGATTAAGGTGTTAGTCTAATATGAATTATAATATTTTGATTGGTCTTGAATCATACTGTGAGGTCTTGGCTACCACAAGAACTTTTGAGAGACAAAATATAATTTCTCTGCTTCTTTGGCTTCCTAAAAAACAAATTTTAATCTAGGGAGGGATGGACACTTACTTGTGGCATGGTTCTCACTTGTTGGAATTATGGCTCTTGTGTAGCCCTTGATGGCAACCTACACTGATGTCAACCTAACTACATGATATGCCTACATGATGAAGTTGTACAAAAGTGTTATAGGTTATGCATGTGGTTTGCAGGTATGTACAGGTGTTGATGAAAGTGTGCAAGCAGCCGGGAGAAGTTCTGAGCTAAATATCTATTGTTTTCTCCTATGCTCTGTTGAGAAATGGCAACAAGAAATTCCAGTTTAATTTGTCCTTAAATTAAACTAAGAATTAAAATCGAATTTTATTCTCATAGCAACTTGTAAATAATTAATTAAGTTTAATTAACTTAATTAGCTTAGGAATTTCGAGTTGGAAGTCTTTTTGAAGTCATGCATATGTTCTCCCTAAGTTTTAGGGGTCCAGTATGAGTTTAAATTGAGTTGTAAATTAGATAACTCAATTTACTAAGTTATGTTCAGTTAAATTAGTTCCAAATTATTTGTGGAATTAATAGAGAGTTAACAGTCAGTTGGTGCACTAGTGCATCCATGTGTCACTCTAGTTAACTGAAGATTCCCTCATCAGAAACTCACGCATGTCGATTCTGAGAAAGACCCAGTTGAGACTAGAGTGCAGGGACATTGTACTATTACTTGTGTGATTTACTGAGTTGTAAATGTTGGAAATAATACTGAGAGGGGGGGTGAATCAGTATTATCTAGCAATTTAATAAATCTTCCTTATTTGATCTTTGAATTATTTTTGCATGTCAGTACCATAAAATAATGAGCATGAACAAAGAAAACAGATAGTCACACCAAAGAACACAAGATGTAAGGTGGAAACCCAATGTGGGTGAAAACCACCTGCTGCAATATGTCTCTATCTTCTTTCAAATTAGAAACTCCTTTTACAATGATTTTGTACTGGTGCAGTCCTTTACCAGTACGCAGGCTGCAACCTGCAGAGAGCTACAACTCTCTCTCTCGTTTTCCAGTCTTCTCCTGAAAGGGAGCTACAACCCCCTACTTCTTTTCATAAAGCATCAAATGATCATCAAGTACATAACAGTTACAGTCCACTACAGTTATCAGATCAGTAATAACAGAACTAACCCAGAACACCTTATCAACAAAGAAATTCAATCAACAGAACATCTTAAGACTGAGACGCAGTTTTCCCTTCTGTGGCCTGTGACCAGACGCAGTTAACCTTCTGCTCCCCTGCGTCCACACGCAGAGATCCTTCTGCTGCGCTGCGTGCCCACGCAATCTTCCTTGAACTGCACTGCGTCCTGTTGCTGCAGGGACGCACCCAGAAACACTATCGCGCCGCGTACTTTGCTGCAGAGACGCACCCAGAAATGCTATCGCGCCGCGTCCTTTTGCTCCAGGGACGCACCTGAACCTTAGTCGCTCTGCGTCCCCACGCAGATCTCCTGTTACTGCACTGCGTCCCGGACGCACCTGAACCCTTCTGCGCCTGCGTCCCGGCGCACCTGAACCCTTACTGCACCTGCGTACCTCCGGGCATAGATGATTTCAAGACTTCAAGAGTAACCCAAACAGTCAGATCTACAGATCTGATCATGCGCCAAAGAGATCTCAGTCTTTCAGAAGATTCGCCTTTTTAGATCTAGACCAGATCTAGCCTCATAAGATATTCAACCAAAGACATATTCAAACCAAATGATCTCCTTTGCTTTATATAGGCAAGCTCCTCCTCAAATCATGGAACAATACCACAAGCCGACACCATAGTAACACAATACCGTCGGCTAGATACCAAGAGTAAAACACAAGAAACCCCCACGTGTGCTTTTATCTGCCTTAAAATGTGTGCACTGGGTGGACGCACCTCCTGAACGGCTGGCCTGCGTCTCTGGACGCGGCTTCTGCATGGTGTACCTGCGGGTACGCATCTTTTGAACTGATTTCCTGCATCCTTCTTTATTTTCAATAAAAAGAGAGCCTTGCCATGGGAGTTGCCATCAAGTACAACATCTGTAACATATATAGCCATTCTTGAAACATAATGCCAACAGTAAATATCATGTATGAAATCAGAGAAGGACCTATGTTTGGATTGCTAGCTTTGGAAGCATGAATTCCATTTAAATATGGGCTATTCATCCTAGGAATTACGCATGGAAATAGGGGCTTGGAGAGCTACTAAATAAGCTAAGGATTTGGCTTGAGCTAGCTTGTGAGCTGAGAGAGTTGAGCATACGTGTGCGAAATTGTTCTAGTGAGAACAAACTTTGTATCTTCAATAATATTTCTAATATATGCAATACAGATCACAGGGTTTTGAGCAGTGGCTTTCCCCAGATATGT
Source organism: Pinus tabuliformis (assembly GCA_031772625.1). NCBI lineage: Eukaryota > Viridiplantae > Streptophyta > Pinopsida > Pinales > Pinaceae > Pinus > Pinus tabuliformis. The sequence goes on along the minus strand of CM062817.1, from coordinate 706,965,120 downwards.
CTTGTGTTATGTGTCATTGATTTATCTTCTTCTTGTTCCTATTATTTTCATCGATATATTGGCTTCCATTGGTTGAAAGTAGAAGTAGATTCTTGTCCTGTGCTTTAGTACATTGCATGAGCTTGTGAATCTATAGGATTTTCTACATGGTATCAGAGCTAAGAACAATATACTAGAGGAGATTTCAAAGTTTTGAGTTTTGGGTTACAGGTGAAATTCGAATTTGCAATACATACTTCAAGATTGACAGATGGCATTCTACAGTTTGCAGCTCGAGTATGCCTTGGAAGGAAACTCAAATTTTATAGCCTGGAGGGATAGAATGGAGGCTGTGCTAGAGGATAATGGCTTGAAGGAATCCACTGATCAATAAATTCCTAAGCCAGCAACATCGGATGCACAGAATTTGGTTGAATGGAAGAAGTGTGTTGCGAAGGCAAGGTGGATAATCCTTGAGGGAGTTCGAGACCACATTGCCTCGAGTCTCCATGGAAAGGAAACTCTGTATGCTATGTGTAAAACATTGATAGACTTGTATCAGAACAACTGTGACCAAAGGAAATTGGCACTGAAGGAAAAACTTCAAAAAATCAAAATGGAGAAAGGTGAGATGATTCCAAAATACTTGGCCAAGTTCAATCAGTGTTGTGATGACCTTGGAAGTGTTGGAATCACGATTTCCGAGTGAGTCTTGCTCTTCTAGGGCTCCTAAAGACTTGGCATAGTTATCAAGACTCTCTCAATGGTTAGGAGAAGCTTCCAGAATGGGAACGACTGTGGTTGTATTTGATGCAGGAGGAGATTAGGAGGAACACCAAGGATGGCTCTTCATCAAAGTCTGATGATGAAGAGAATTGTGCCTTAGCGATTAAGGTGAAGAAGGGGAAGGGAAAGATTTCCATTCCAAATCAGATTCTTATCATGGAGGTAAGAAGAAAGACATGTCGAAAGTTAAGTGATTTCATTGTCATGAGCTGGGCCATTTTGCTACAAATTTTCCACTCAAGAAGTCCAAGAAGAAGTCCTCAAGAGGAGCGGTGGGTGAGGCTTTGGCCTCTCAATTCGAATTGGACTTAGATAGTGGAGCTTCATTCCACATGACTAGTGACAAAGAGTTATTCAGTGACCTGGAGGAGAAATATCTCTAGATGAATATAAAGATGGGTGACGAAGGGAAGTATAGTGTTATGGATTGGGCACCATTAATGTTCGGTGGGAGCATGGGGCTCCACTCACCTTGAAGAATTTTGTGTATGTGCCCAGGATGAAGAATAACTTGGTATCCATTGCCATGCTTGAGGATAGAGGCTATGATGTGATCTTCTAGAAAGGAAAGGCATTCCTTCGACACATAACCATGGGTCAAGTAAAGAAGATAGGAATTCAGGTGAAGAATCTATATAAGATGGAGGTAGAGGAGTGTGCTTCTTTGAGAAAAAAAGTAGAAAGGGTGTAGATCCGAGACATTGGTGAGTTGTGGCATAGGTGATTGGGCCACTTGAATCATGGGGCTTTAAAGATATTGCAGCATATCTCTACTGGTCTTCCCAAAGGTACACTTGAGAAAGTTGATACATGCAAGGGGTGTACTTTGGGAAAATACACCAAGTCTTCCTTTCACGACAGAGACAGTTGAGTAGAGGCTATTCTAGAATGAGTCCATTTAGATGTGTGGACCATTCTCGACAGCATCCATGACCAAACACAGGTATTATGTTATATTTGTTGATGACTTTTCTCGAAAATGCTGGATATTTTTCATGCAAAAAAAGGATCAAAATTTCACAAAGTTTTGTGAGTTTAAAGCATTGGTGGAGAAAGAGTTAGGCAAGAAGGTTAAAGCTCCATGGGGTGATAATGGTGGTGAGCATGTCTCAAAGGATTTTAAGAAATTATGTGTAGTGGAAGGGATTAAACGGGAGTTGATGACACTGTTGGGAAGGGGTCCCCTAGGGTCAAATTTTGTAAAGTTTTGTTAATTATTGTAAAGGCTCTGCATTTTGAGGATCAGAGAACGCATAGTGTAGGTTGATAGGAGTCAAAGGAGATTTAGGAAGGTTAAATCCCCTTAGTTTTTTAAGAGCCAATTTTTTTTGTGACCCGCCCATGGTTCACGGACCATGGTATTGTAATGAAGAATCTTATAAAAAGGAGTCATAGAAGAGTCATAGAAAGAGAATGAAGAGCATAGAAGGGAAAGATTTGGGTCTATTTTCAGTAATTAGGTGAAGGGAAAGGCTAATGTAGCTATGTGTGTAGATACCTTGGTAAGTCCGTAGCTAAGTGCGCAGACCCCTACAGCTGTGTGCGCAGGGTTAGAAAGGTCTATAATTGAAGATCTAAGCACAATAAAGGTTGTTCTGAAGAATTATTTGTGTATCATTTGTTATCTCTGAATTTACTGTATGTTTTGATTTGAAAAATGCAATTAGTTTGGAAAAGTACTTAATAGATGCGCGAAGAGGTAGATCTATTTATTAATATGATGTTATGAATGCTTAGCACAATCGGCAAAGGGTTTAGATATGCTAACTGTTAATTGTTGTAATTTCCAGGTTTTAAGGGTTAGGATTTGTGAAGGTCAAATTAAGCCCTAAGTTTGACAAAAGCACATCACATAGTCCTTAAGATGCAGAAATCGGGTTCTAGCATCCCTCAATACTGCCTCGGGTGAGACTGTAGCCTGTGCTATGCGAGTTGTTGCCGAAATGGATAGTAGTGTGGGTTTTGTTGGTTAGCGCAGCTAACTTTGAACCTGGGTACAAGCCCCCTCAAGCCAAAAAATGGTTTCGTTGTTGGGTCTGGGATCTATATGAGGAATGTGTGATGTGGCATAAGTGGATACCGACTAAGAAGGAGATCGAAAAGTGGATAGATTTGAAGCTACATGACTTTGCAGACCAAGAAAATAGGAATCTGTGCCTGTCGAAAGAAGAGTGTTTGTAGAGGTACCTGTATACAGAGGAAAATGAAATTGTCTTCTTCTCTTTTCCAAGAGAATTATATGAATGGTTGGCTAAATGGGCGGATGGTCAAGGTACTTGGAAGTTGGATAACCATATTATGTGGACTCCAGAGTTAGTGAAGTGTCTGGAAGGTTGAGAAAACAAGATCACGAAGGATATGGATTATTGGATCGATAGTATCTTGGGTGGATTTATTACTGAGTTTGAGATTGACGTGTCTATTAGTTATAGCAAAGATGAATGCCGTTTTTTCAAAGGACCAAGAGGTAAGTATCTAAAGTCTCTAAAAACTTGGATTAAGATGCTATTGTGTGAGAAATGAGTTATGCCATTAAATTGATGTTTAGACAAGAATTGACAGGAGCTACACGAAGTGGGATACCATTCAAAAGAGATCTAGATTCAGGTGCTGACTATAGTCGTTTGCTGGGAGCGTTTGATAGCGATGAAGAAAATAGTAATTTGAAGACGCCCCAAGGTGTGCCGCAGATGGTAAATCAGGGTATTGCGGGAATACCACATCCATCCACTCCACCTCCACCATCACCTCCACCTCACACACCTACACCTCCACTTCCACCTCCACCTCCACTATTAAGTATGACAAATTTCATGAAGATGCCTATAATCAAGGGTCTAGGATAGAAGACTCTAAGCAATTCTGGTTTGTAGTAGATGTTGTGTGGAAGTCAAAACAGATAACGAATGATGATCTGAAGAAAGCGCAGCTGGTCACAATATTGCAAGATAGGGTGCTGAGTTGGTATATTAAGTATAGTCAGACTCATCCAGCTGTGTCATTGAAAGATATGAAAGACGCGTTGAATAATGAATTCAAGAAGCCTAAGTCACAAGCTCAGTCTGTAATTGAGGTCAAAGAAGTTAAGTAGAAGGCGAATGCATCTGCATGGGATTTTGATCAAAGGTTGAAATGTCTGCTACAATAGGCTAATATGTAGATCTCATATGAGAAACATAAGGATTGGTATATTGCTTCGCTGTTACCTCATTTGAGATTACCATTGTCACAACAGAAGCTTGGAATGCAGGCTGAAGCACTGGAGATTTCTATGAAGTTGGAGGCCTCACCTATTCAAGATACGAATCTAGGAGTGCAATAGATTCAGTCACAGTTGGCTAGCCTACATATGGAGTTGTAGGATATCAAAAAGGGAAAAGAGGTCCAAAATGAGACCCACGCAGAAGTATGGTGCTTAAAATTCAAAGGCCATGGTCACGACAAGGATCATTGCCTGGTGTATTAGAATTATCTAATTGGGGGAGGTTCTGGGGCCCCCTGAAGCCAGAAAATACCGCTGGGTCGAGAACCAGTGTGGTGCCATGGTGCGCTATCTACCAAATAATAGGAAAACATTCAACAGACAATTTCCATTTGTTACAGAAGTTTGTACAAACTCCCCATCAATTGTTTTGCAATTTCTGTAAGTCTGTAGGCCATGATGTCCGCAATTGCCGAAGCTGTGAGTTAATGACGGGCAAAACTCTGACATATAGAGTACAGATAGAGGCACATCCTCAACAAGATCAAGGTGCAACTGCAGCGTGTGGAGGATTCCAGGGAAGAGGAAGAGAACAAGGGGGAGTAGCTGGAAGAGGTCGCATACATATTATTTGTTATAATTGCGGAGAACTAGGCCACTTTGCATGAGATTGTCAGAACCCGACACATCCCTCTCGTCAATATTACTGACAATTTGATCACGTTATAGAAGACTATCCTGTGATCATCACAAAGGTGCAAGAAAAGAATATCCAGACCAAGAAACCCACTCAAAACATCCAGATGATGATATCAGAACCACGCGAAGATGGGACTAGTGTTAATATAATTACGCGAAGCAGTATAACTACCAGGGAGGATAAAGCCGCAGGAAAACAACTAGAAGAAAATATATGGGTGCGCAAGGCTATTGACAAGGATGATGGATTTGATTTGCATAAGGAAAATGAAACTTTTATGGAAATGAAGAAGAGCTTTGTAGATTCAGGAGCTTCCACATCAAAGGCTCAAAGGACACAAATGAAGAAGCTCAAAGAGGCCATTGGTGCACAAGAAACATATCCTTTAGTGTTGACATCCTTCTTACAGACTTGCATGAAGCTCCTAAGGGACCAAAAAGTAGTAGAGGGACTACAAGAGCTGATAGATAACTACGCTGACAAGGGTAAGCCACTGCCTAAACAATGCGCAGTGCATAAGGTAGACAAGGGTAAGAAAAGGACTAGTCGAGAGATGAGATTGATTACACAAAAAGAGAATTTGAAATGGACCATCCTTGATCTGGGATCTGATGAAATTTTTTTTCTTTAAAAAACCTAGGAAATAATGAGAAATCTAGCGCTATAGTGGTCCCCAATCCATCTACAAATGACGAACCAACAAAAGATTATTCCTATGGGGCACCTACATGGAGTAACTGTAGATATTGAAGGGGCATGCACTATAGTTTTTTTTTAAGTAATTGAAATAGTGGATGACAGTAATCCCTACTTGGTGCTACTTGGAATTGATTGGGCATTTGATATGAACATGGTCATCAACCTGAAGAACCACAACATGATGTTTGGAAAGAAGGAACTGAAGGTAATTGTTCCATTGGATCTAGCTGAGGGTTCATAGTATACTAAACCAATCTGAGATTACTATGAGGAAGATGATATTGAGCAAATCTATAAGCTTAATGCGTGGGATGAAGATTCGATCAACCCTAAGATGGATGGGCAAATTACTTGGGAAAGGGAAAACTCCTATAACTCAGATTCAGATGAGGAGCTTGAACATTGGCAGAATAGATTACATGAAGTATCGATGCTGCGATGCAACAAGATTACTAAGTCACTCTAGTGTATATCTACGAAGGCATGCAATTTACTGTATTATGATGGCTTAGAAGATGTAAATTTAATTTTGGATAAATTTGAAAGGGATGTACCAGAGAAGTATCGGTTCTAGGCATTGGACATAGCGCTGAGAGATACACCTGCTAGATGGTGGGGTACACATAAGAAAAATTTACAGATTGGAAGGAGTATCGAAGGATGATGAAATTGTAGTTTGAATATGCCAATACTTGCATTGCGAAAAAATATACAGGGAAGGATGATCCGCGTGAGCATTTTCCTCGTTGGACGAAAGTATGGGGAGAAGAACCACAACTTGAATGGGTTCATATATTCTACCACACTTTGGATACTATTCTGATGAACTCGTATTTAGAAACAGAGTTGCCACACGGAAACACAGAGTGGGATGTTCTGAATGAAAGCTTTCTGTTAACATTCAACTTTGAGGATGGATTTGAGTTTATTGATGAAGTATTGCAGGAAATCAAGGTTGCAATATTCAAAAAACCTATAGAACCTGTCACATGGGTACAACTAGACTGGAGTACGCAGTTGCGCCATGCTCTGGAATGCTACAATGTTACCGCAGAAGAAGGTGAGGAATATCCTAGAGATATTAGTATACCTAATTCATAGGGATAACACGAAGTCACTGGGCCTAAGGTAGAAATCCCTAACATCTCAAAACCATTGAAAAGCAAGCAAGTGGACATTGGGTTGGAAGAGCAACCGAAGTTTGCGAATATAGGGGATTATTGGGATGAGGACACAATAGACAAAGTCACAGAGTTACTACAGGAATATCAGGACTTGTTTCCAATAAATTCTTTGATCTGAAGGGGATAGTAGGTGATCTGGGTGTTATGAAGATCTATCTGAAGCTAGATGCGGAACCGGTAAAGAAGCACCCATACAGGTTGAATCCTAAGTACAAAGAAAAAGTGTCCGAAGAATTGGATAAAATGATTACAATGGGGATTATTGAGCCTGCAGAAGAATCATACTGCGTTAATCCTATGGTGGTTTAAGAAAAGAAAGAAAGAGAGAAATCAGAATCTGTATAGATCTAAGGAAGTTGACAGACCATTCCACTTTGAAGTAACTGGGTGACAAGCCTATGTTGGGGGGGGGGGGGGAATTTGTAGATGGTTACAACTATTTCAGGAGTATGACTTTGAGGTAGTTGTGAAGCCAGGAAGATTAAACGATGGAACGATCACCTTTTGCAGATTGAGAATGGCAATGAGTTCATATTTGAATACATTTTGGCTCGGTTTGACTGTCTACTGTAGCCGCTACAACCACCCTCCATAATTTTTCCTTAGCTTTGTTTTGGAGCCTTCCTACTGACCATCCTTAGCAGCATGTCTTGACTATCAAGCACATCAGCTTCAGTTGTTTCATAGAGCCTTGTCAGCCTGTGCATGCAGGTTTGTTCCACCTCCTTCACAGGCTGATTTCTGGACTCAGTGTCAGTTGCTGGTTGAGCAGCTCCCTTTAGGAATTGTGTAGTTTTGGAGGGGAACTAGCCTTCCCTCCAGAAATTATCCATGGAAATAGGGGCTTGGAGAGCTACTGAATAAGCTAAGTATTTGGCTTGAGCTAGCTTGTGAGCTAAGAGAGTTGAGCATACGTGTGCGAAATTGTTTTTGTGAGAACAAGCTTCGTATCTTCAATAATATTTCTAATATATGCAATACAGATCATAGGGTTTTGAGCAGTGGATTTCACCAGATATGTCTTGTGTTATGTGTCATTGATTTATCTTCTTCTTTTTCCTATTATTTTCATCGATATATTGGCTTCCACTGGTTGAAAGTAGAAGTAGATTCTTGTCCTGTGCTTTAGCACATTGCATGAGCTTGTGAATCTATAGGATTTTCTACATAGCATTAGAGCTAAGAACAATATACTAGAGGAGATTTAAAAGTTTTCAGTTATGGGTTACAGTTGAAATTTGAATTTGCAATACATACTTCAAGATTGACAGATGGCATTCTACAGTTTGCAGCTCGAGTGTGCCTTGGAAGGAAACACAAATTTTATAGCCTGGAGGGACAGAATGGAGGCTGTGCTAGAGGATAATGGCTTGAAGGAATCCACTGATCAATAAATTCCTAAGCCAGCAACATCGGATGCATAGAATTTGGTTGAATGGAAGAAGTGTGTTGCGAAGGCAAGGTGGATAATCCTTGAGGGAGTTCGAGACCACATTGCCTCGAGTCTCCATGGAAAGGAAACTCTGTATGCTATGTGTAAAACATTGACAGACTTGTATCAGAACAACAGTGACCAAAGGAAATTGGCACTGAAGGAAAAAATTAAAAAAATCAAAATGGAGAAAGGCGAGATGATTCCAAAATACTTGGCTAAGTTCACTTAGTGTTGTGATGATCTTGGAAGTGTTGGAATCACGATTGCCGAGTGAGTCTTGCTCTTCTAGGGCTCCCAAAGACTTGGCATAGTTATCAGGACTCTGTCAATGGTCAGGAGAAGCTTCTAGATTTGGAATGACTGTGTTTGTATTTGATGCAAGAGGAGATTAGGAGGAACACTAAGGATGGCTCTTCATCAAACTCTGATGATGAAGATAATTGTGCCTTAGCGATTAAGGCGAAGAAGGGGAAAGGGAAAGATTTCCATTCCAAATCAGATTCTTATCATGGAGGTAAGAAGAAAGACATGTCGAAAGTTAAGTGATTTCATTGCCATGAGCTGGGCCATTTTGCTACAAATTTTCCACTCAAGAAGTCCAAGAAGATGTCCTCAAGAGGAGTAGCGGGTGAGGCTTTGGCCTCTCAATTTGAATTGGACTTTTCCGTCATTGCATGCATGGTGTCATCAATGATGGGAAGTGTATGTTACTTAGACAGTGGAGCTTCATTCCACATGACTAGCGACAAAGAGTTATTCAGTGACCTGGAGGAGAAAGATCTCTAGATGAATATCAAGATGGGTGATGAAGGGAAGTATAGTGTTATGGATTGGGCACCATTAATATTCAATGGGAGCATGGGGCTCGACTCACCTTGAAGAATTTTATGTATGTGCCTAGGATGAAGAATAACTTGGTATCCATTGCCATGCTTGAGGATAGACACTATGATATGATCTTCTAGAAAGGAAAGGCGTTCCTTCGACACATAACCATGGGTCAAGTAAAGAAGATAGAAATTCAGGTGAAGAATTTCTATAAGATGGAGGTAGAGGAGTGTGCTTCTTTGAGAAAAAAAGAAGAAAGGGTGTAGATCCGAGACATTGGCGAGTTGTGGCATAGGTGATTGGGCCACTTCCATCATGGGGCTTTGAAGATATTGTAGCATATCTCTACTGGTCTTCCCAAAGGTACACTTGAGAAAGTTGATATATGCAAGGGGTGTACTTTGGGAAAATACACCAAGTCTTCCTTTCATGACAGAGACAGTTGAGCAGAGGCTATTCTAGAGTGAGTCCATTTAGATGTGTGTGGACCATTCTTGACAGCATCCATAACCAAACACAGGTATTATGTTATATTTGTTGATGACTTTTCTCGAAAATGCTGGATATTTTTCATGTAGAAAAGGATCAAACTTTCACAAATTTTTGTGAGTTTAAAGCATTGGTGGAGAAAGAGTTAGGCAAGAAGTTTAAAGCTCCATGGAGTGATAATGGTGGTGAGCATGTCTCAAAGGATTTTAAGAAATTATGTGTAGTGGAAGGGATTAAACGGGAGTTGATGACACTATTGGGAAGGGGTCCCCTAGGGTCAAATTTTGTAAAGTTTTGTTAATTATTGTAAAGGCTCTGCATTTTGAGGAGCAGAGAACGTGTAGTGCAGGTTGATAGGAGTCAAAGAAGATTTAGGAAGGTCAAAGCTCCTTAGTTTTTTAAGAGCCAAGTTTTTTTGTGACCCGCCCATGGTTCACAGACCATGGTATTGTAATGAAGAATCATATAAAAAGGAGTCATAGAAGAGTCATAGAAAGATAATGAAGAGCATAGAAGGGAAAGATTTGGGTCTATTTTCTGTACTTAGGTGAAGGGAAAGGCTCATGTAGCTATGTGTGTAGAGACCTTGGTAAGTCCGTAGCTAAGTGCGCAGGCCCCTACAGCTGTGTGCGCAGGGTTAGAAAGGTTTGTAATTGAAGATCTAAGCACAATAAAGGTTGTTCTGAAGAATTATTTGTGTATCATTTCTTATCTCTGAATTTACTGTATGTTTTGATCTGACAAATGCAATTAATCTGGAAAAGTACTTAATAGATGCGCGAAGAGGTAGATCTATTTATTTATATGATGTTATGAATGTTTAGCACAATCGGCAAAGGGTTTAGATCTGCTAACTATTAGTTGTTGTACTTTCTAGGTTTTAAGGGTTAGGATTCGCGAAGGTCAAATTAAGCCCTATGTTTGACAAAAACACATCACATAGTCCTTAAGATGCAGAAATCGGGTTCTAGCATCCCCTAATACTGCCTCGGGTGAGACTGCAGCCTGCGCTATGCGAGTTGTTCTCGAAAGGGACAGTAGTGTGGGTTTTTTTGGTTAGTGCAGCTAACTTTGAACCTGGGTCCAAGCCCCCTCAAGCCAAAAAATGGTTTCGTTGTTGGGACTGGGATCTATATGAGGAATGTGTGATGTGGCATAAGTGGATACTGACTAAGAAGGAGATCGAAAAGTGGATATATTGGAAGCTATATGACTTTGCAGACCAAAAAATAGGAATCTGTGCCTGTCGAAAGAAGAGTGTTTGCAAAGGCACCTGTATATAGAGGAAAATGAAGTTGTCTTCTTCTCTTTTCTGAGAGAATTATATGAATGGTTGGCTAAATTGGTAGATGGTCAAGGTACTTGGAAGTTGGATAACCATATTATGTGGACTCCAGAGTTAGTGAAGTGTCTGGAAGGTTGAGAAAACAAGATCACGAAGGATATCGATTATTGGATCGATAGTATCTTGGGTGGATTTATTATTGAGTTTGAGATTGACATGTCTATTAGTTATAGCAAAGTTGAGCGCCATTTTTTCAACGGACCAAGAGGTAAGTATCTGAAGTCTCTGAAAACTTGGATTAAGATGCTATTGTGTGAGAAATGAGTTAGCTATTAAATTGATGTTTAGACGAGACTTGACAGGAGCTACACGAAGTGGGATACCATTCAAAAGAGATCTAGATTCAGGTGCTTACTACAGTCGTTTGCTAGGAGCGTTTGATAGCGACGAAGAAAGTAGTAATCTGAAGACGCCCCAAGGTGCACCGCAGATGGTAAATCAGGGTATTGCGGGAATACCACATCCATCCACTCCACCTCCACCATCACCACCACCTCACACACCTCCACCTCCACCTCCACCTCCACCTCCACTATTCAGTATGACAAATGCCATGAAGATGCCTATAATCAAGGGTCTAGGGATAGAAGACTCTAAGCAATTCTGGTTTGTAGTAGATGTTGTGTGGAAGTCAAAACAGATAACGAATGACGATATGAAGAAAGCGCAGCTGGTCACAAAATTGCAAGATAGGGTGCTAAGTTGGTATGTTAAGTATAGTAAGACTCATCCAACTGTGTCGTTGAAAGATATGAAAGGCGCGTTGAATAATGAATTCAAGAAGCCTAAGTCACAAGCTCAGTATGTAATTGAGGTCAAAGAAATTAAGTAGAAGGTGAATGAATCTGCATGGGATTTTGATCAAAGGTTGAAATGTCTGCTAGAATAGGCTAATCTGTAGATCTCATATGAGAAACATAAGGATTGGTATATTGCTTTGCTGTTACCTCATTTGAGATTACCACTGTCACAACAGAAGCTTGGAATGCAAGCTGAAGCATTGGAGATTACTGTGAAGTTGGAGGACTCACCTATTTAAGATACGAATCTGGGAGTGCAATAGATTCAGTCACAGTTGGCTAGGCTACATATGGAGTTGCAGGATTTCAAAAAGGGAAAAGAGGTCCAAAATGAGACCCACGCAGAAGTATGGTGCTTAAAATTCAAAGGCCTTGGTCACGACAAAGATCATTGTCTGGTGTATTAGAATTATCTAATTGGGGGAGGTCTTGGGGCCCCGTGAAGCCGGAAAATACCGCTGGGTCGAGAACCAATGTGGTGCCATGGTGCACTATCTACCAAATAACATGAGAACATTCAATAGACAATTTCCATTTGCTACAAAAGTTTGTACAAATTCCCCATCAGTTTTTTTACAATTTCTGTAAGTTGGTAGGCCATGATGACCGCAATTGCCGAAGCTATGAGTTAATGATGGACAAAACTCTGACATATAGAGTACAGACAAAGGCACGTACTCAACAAGATCAAGGTGCAACTGCAGCGTGTGGAGGATTCCAAGGACAAGGAAGAGAACAAGGGGGAGCTGCTGGAAGAGGTCGCATACATATTATTTGTTATAATTGTGGAGAACTAGGCCACTTTGCATGAGATTGTCAGAACCCGACACATCCCTCTTGTCAATATTGCTGAAAATTTGATCACGTTATAGAAGGTTGTCCTATGCTCATCACAAAGGTGCAAGAAAAGAAGATCTAGACCAAAAAACCCACTCAGAACATCCAGATGATGAGATCAGAACCACGCGAAGATGTGACTAGTGTTAATATAATTATACGAAGCAGTATAACTACTAGGGAGGATAAAGCTGCAGGAAAACAACCAGAAGAAAATATATGGGTGTGCAAGGCTACTGACAAGGATGATGGATTTGATTTGCATAAGGAAAATGAAACTTTTATGGAAATGAAGAAGAGCTTTGTAGATTCAGGAGCTTCCACATCAAAGGCTCAAAGGACACAAATGAAGAAGCTTGAAGAGGCCATTAGTGCATAAGAAACATATCCTTTAGTGTTGACATCCTTCTTACAGACTTGCATGAAGCTCCTAAGGGACCAAAAAGCAGTAGAGGGACTACAAGAGTTGATAGATAACTACGCTAACAAGGGTAAGCCACTGCCTAAACAACGCACAGTGCATAAGGTAGACAAGGGTAAGAAAAGGACTAGTCGAGAGATGTGATTGATTACACAAAAAGAGAATTTGAAATGGACCATCCTTGATCTGGGATCTGATGCAAATGTTTTTCCTTAAAAAACCTAGGAAATAATGGGAAATCCAGCGCTACAGTGGTCCCTAATCCATCTACGAATGACGAACAAACAAAAGATTATTCCTATGGGGCAGCTACATGGAGTAACTCTAGATATTGAAGGGGCATGCACTATAGTTGTTTTTTGAGTAATCAAAATAGTCAATGACAGTAATCCCTACTTGGTGCTACTTGGAATTGATTGGGCATTTGATATGAATGCGGTCATCAACCTGGAGAACCACAACATGACGTTTGAAAAGAAGGAACTGAAGGTAATTGTTCCATTGGATCTAGCTAAGGGTGCATAGTATACTGAACCAGTCTGAGATTACTATGAGGATTATGATATTGAGAAAATATATAAGCTTAATGCATGGGATGAAGATTGGATCAACCCTAAGATGGATGGGCGAATTACTTGGGAAAGGGAAAACTCCTATAACTCAGATTCAGATGAGGAGCTTGAACATTGACAGAATAGATTACATGAAGTATCGATGCTGCGATGCAACAAGATTACTAAGTCACTCTGGTGTATATCTACTAAGGCATGCAATTGATCGTATTATGATGGCTTAGAAGATGTAAATTTATTTTTGGATAAATTTGAAAGGAATGTACCGGAGAAGTATCGGTTCTAGGCATTGGACATAGCGCTGAGAGATACACCTGCTAGACGGTGGGGTACACATAAGAAAAAAATTTACAGATTGGAAGGAGTACCGAAGGATGATGAAGTTGTAGTTTGAATATGCCAATACTTGCATTGCGAAAAAATATACAGGGAAGGATGATCCGTGTGAGCATTTTCCTCATTGGACGAAAGCATGGGGAGAAGAACCACAACTTGAATGGGTTCATATATTCTACCACACTTTGGATACTATTCTGATGAACTGGTATTTAGAAACATAGTTGCGACACGGAAACACGGAGTGGGATGTTCTGAAGGAAAGCTTTCTATTAACATTCAACTTTGAGGATGGATTTGAGTGTATTGATGAAGCATTGCAGCAAATCAAGGTTGCAATATTCAAAATACCTGTAGAACATGTCACATGGGTACAACTAGACTGGAGTACGCAATTGCGCCATGCTCTGGAATGCTACAATGTTACCACAGAAGAAGGTGAGGAACATCCTAGAAATATTAGTATACCTAAGTCATAGGGATAACACGAAGTCACTGGGCCTAAGGTAGAAATCCCTAACATCTCAAAACCATTTAAAAGCAAGCAAGTGGACATTGGGTTGGAAGGGCAACCGAAGTTTGCGAATATAGGGGATTATTGGGACGAGGACACAATAGACAAAGTCACAGAGTTACTATAGGAATATCAGGACTTGTTTCCAATAAATTCTCTGATCTGAAGGGGATAGTAGGTGATCTGGGTGTTATGAAGATCAATCTGAAGCTAGATGCGGAGCCGGTAAAGAAGCGCCCATACCAGTTGAATCCTAAGTACAAAGAAAAATTGTGCGAAGAATTGGATAAAATGATTACAATGGGGATTATTGAGCCCGCAGAAGAATCATACTGGGTTAGTCCTATGGTGGTTCAAGAAAATAAAGACAAAGAGAGAAATCAGAATCTATATAGATCTAAGGAAGTTGATAGACTATTCCGCTTTGAAGTAACTGGGTAACAAGCCTATGTTGGGGGGGAAATTTGTAGATGGTTACAACTATTTCAGGAGTATGACTTTGAGGTAGTTGTGAAGCCAGGAAGATTGAACGATGGACTGATCACCTTTTACGGATTGAGAATGGCGACGAGTTCATATTTGAATACATTTTGGCTCGGTTTGGCTGTCTATTGTAGCGGCTACAACCACCCTCCATAATTTTTCCTTAGCTTTGTTTTGGAGCCTTCCTACCAACCATCCTTAGTAGCATGTCTTGACTATCAAGCACATCAGCTTCAGTTGTTTCATAGAGCCTTGTCAGCCTGTGCATGCAGGTTTGTTCCACCTCCTTCATAGGCTGATTTCTGGACTCAGTGTCAGTTGCTGGTTGAGCAGCTCCCTTTAGGAATTGTGTAGTTTTGGAGGGGAACTAGCCTTCCCTCCAGAAATTACACATGGAAATAGGGGCTTGGAGAGCTACTGAATAAGCTAAGGATTTGGCTTGAGCTAGCTTGTGAGCTGAGAGAGTTGAGCATACATGTGCAAAATTGTTCTAGTGAGAACAAGCTTTGTATCTTCAATAATATTTCTAATATATGCAATACAGATCACAGGGTTTTGAGCAGTGGCTTTCCCCAGATATGTCTTGTGTTATGTGTCATTGATTTATCTTCTTCTTGTTCCTATTATTTTCATCGATATATTGGCTTCCACTAGTTGAAAGTAGAAGTAGATTCTTGTCCTGTGCTTTAGAACATTGCATGAGCTTGTGAATCTATAGGATTTTATACATAGTATCAGAGCTAAGAACACTATACTAGAGGAGATTTTGAAGTTTTGAGTTTTGGGTTACAGGTGAAATTAGAATTTGCAATACATACTTCAAGATTGACAGATGGCATTCTACAGTTTGCAGCTCGAGTATGCCTTGGAAGGAAACTCAAATTTATAGCCTGGAGGGACAGAATGGAGGCCGTGCTAGAGGATAATGGCTTGAAGCAATCCATTGATCAATAAATTCCTAAGCCAGCAACATCGGATGCACAGAATTTGGTTGAATGGAAGAAGTGTGTTGCAAAGGCAAGGTGGATAATCCTTGAGGGAGTTCGAGACCACATTGCCTCGAGTCTCCATGGAAAGGAAACTCTGTATGCTATGTGTAAAACATTGACAGACTTGTATTAGAACAACAGTGACCAAAGGAAATTGGCACTGAAGGAAAAACTTCAAAAAATCAAAATGGAGAAAGGCGAGATGATTCCAAAATACTTGGCCAAGTTCACTCAGTGTTGTGATGATCTTGGAAGTGTTGGAATCACGATTTCCGAGTGAGTCTTGCTCTTCTAGGGCTCCCAAAGACCTGGCATAGTTATCAGGACTCTGTCAATGGTCAGGAGAAGCTTCCAGATTGGGAATGAATGTGGTTGTATTTGATGCAGGAGGAGATTAGGAGGAACACCAAGGATGGCTCTTCATCAAAGTCTGATGATGAAGAGAATTATGCCTTAGCTATTAAGGCAAAGAAGGGGATAGGGAAAGATTTCCATTCCAAATCAGATTCTTATCATGGAGGTAAGAAGAAAGACATGTCGAAAGTTAAGTGATTTCATTGTCATGAGCTGGGCCATTTTGCTACAAATTTTCCACTCAAGAAGTCCAAGAAGAAGTCCTCAAGAGGAGCGGCGGGTGAGGCTTTGGCCTCTCAATTCGAATTGGACTTTTCCGTCATTGCATGCATGGTGTCATCAATGATGGGAAGTGTATGTTACTTAGACAGTGGAGCTTCATTCCGCATGACTAGCGATAAAGAGTTATTCAGTGACCTAGAGGAGAAAGATCTCTAGATGAATATCAAGATGGGTGACGAAGGGAAGTATAGTGTTATGGATTGGGCACCATTAATATTCAGTGGGAGCATGGGGCTCCACTTACCTTGAAGAATTTTATGTATGTGCCTAGGATGAAGAATAACTTGGTATCCATTGCCATGCTAGAGGATAGAGGCTATGATGTGATCTTATAGAAAGGAAAGGCATTCCTTCGACACATAACCATGGTTCAAGTAAAGAAGATAGGAATTCAGGTGAAGAATCTCTATAAGATGGAGGTAGAGGAGTGTGCTTCTTTGAGAAAAAAAGTAGAAAGGGTGTAGATCCGAGGCATTGGCGAGTTGTGGCATAGGTGATTGGGTCACTTGCATCATGGGGCTTTGAAGATATTGCAACATATCTCTACTGGTCTTCCCAAAGGTACACTTGAGAAAGTTGATACATGCAAGGGGTGTACTTTGGGAAAATACACCAAGTCTTCCTTTCACGACAGAGACAGTTGAGTAGAGGCTATTCTAGAGTGAGCCCATTTAGGTGTGTGTGGACCATTCTCGACATCATCCATGACCAAACACAGGTATTATGCTATATTTTTTGATGACTTTTCTCGAAAATGTTGGATATTTTTCATGTAGAAAAAGGGTCAAACTTTCACAAAGTTTTGTTAGTTTAAAGCATTGGTGGAGAAAGAGTTAGGCAAGAAGGTTAAAGCTCCATGGAGTGATAATGGTGGTGAGCATGTCTCAAAGGATTTTAAGAAATTATGTGTAGTGGAAGGGATTAAAGGGGAGTTGATGACACTATTGGGAAGGGGTCCCCTAGGGTCAAATTTTGTAAAGTTTTGTTAATTATTGTAAAGGCTCTGCATTTTCAGGAGCAGAGAATGCATAGTGCAGGTTGATAGGAGTCAAAGGAGATTTAGGAAGGTCAAAGCCCCTTAGTTTTTTAAGAGCCAAGTTTTTTTGTGACCCACCCATGGTTCATGGACCATGGTATTGTAATGAAGAATCATATAAAAAGGAGTCATAGAAGAGTCATAGAAAGAGAATGAAGAGCATAGAAGGGAAAGATTTGGGTCTATTTTCTGTACTTAGGTGATGGGAAAGGCTCATGTAGCTATGTGTGTAGAGACCCTGGTAAGTCCATAGCTGAGTGTGCAGGCCCCTACAGCTGTGTGCGCAGGGTTAGAAAGGTCTGTAATTGAAGATCTAAGCACAATAAAGGTTGTTCTGAAGAATTATTTGTGTATCATTTCTTATCTCTGAATTTACTGTATGTTTTGATCTAACAAATTCAATTAATCTAGAAAAGTACTTAATAGATGCGCGAAGAGGTAGATCTATTTATTTATATGATGTTATGAATGTTTAGCACAATCGACAAAGGGTTGAGATCTGCTAACTGTTCATTGTTGTAATTTCCGGGTTTTAAGGGTTAGGATTCGCGAAGGTCAAATTAAGCCCTAAGTTTGACAAAAACACATCACATAGTCCTTAAGATGCAGAAATTGGGTTCTAGCATCCCCCAATACTGCCTCGGGTGAGACTGCAGCCTGCGCTATGCGAGTTGTTGCTGAAAGTGATAGTAGTGTGGGTTTTGTTGGTTAGCGCAGCTAACTTTGAACCTGGGTCCAAGCCCCCTCAAGCCAAAAAATGGTTTCGTTGTTGGGACTAGGATCTATATGAGGAATGTGTGATATGACATAAGTGGATACCGACTAAGAAGGAGATCGAAAAGTGGATAGATTGGAAGCTACATGACTTTGCAGACCAAGAAAATAGGAATCTGTGCTTGTCGAAAGAAGAGTGTTTGCAGAGGTACCTGTATACAAAGGAAAATGAAGTTGTCTTCTTCTCTTTTCCGAGAGAATTATACGAATGGTTGGCTAAATTGGCGGATGGTCAAGGTACTCGGAAGTTGTATAACCATATTATGTGGACTCTAGAGTTAGTGAAGTGCCTGGAAGGTTGAGAAAACAAGATCACGAAGGATATCAATTATTGGATCGATAGTATCTTGGGTGGATTTATTACTGAGTTTGAGATTGACATGTCTATTAGTTATAGCAAAGCTGAACGCCATTTTTTCACAGGACCAAGAGGTAAGTATCTGAAGTCTATGAAAACTTGGATTAAGATGCTATTGTGTGAGAAATGAGTTAGCAATTAAATTGATGTTTAGACGAGACTTGATAGGAGCTACACGAAGTGGGATACCATTCAAAAGAGATCTAGATTCAAGTGCTGACTACAGTCGTTTGCTGGGAGCGTTTGATAGCGACGAAGAAAGTAGTAATCTGAAGACTCCCCAAAGTGCGACGCAGATGGTAAATCAGGGTATTACGGGAATACCACATCCATCCACTCCACCTCCACCATCACCTCCACCTCACACACCTACACCTCCACCTCCACCTCCACCTCCACTATTTAGTATGACAAATTCCATGAAGATGCCTATAATCAAGGGTCTAGGGATAAAAGACTCTAAGCAATTCTAGTTTGTAGTAGATGTTGTGTAGAAGTCAAAATAGATAATGAATGACAATCTGAAGAAAGCGTAGCTGGTCACAACATTGCAAGATAGGGTGATGAGTTGGTATATTAAGTATAGTAAGACTCATCCAGCTGTGTCGTTGAAAGATATGAAAGACGTGTTGAATAATGAATTCAAGAAGCCTAAGTCATAAGCTCAGTCTGTAATTGAGGTCAAAGAAATTAAGTAGAACGCAAATGAATCTGCATGGGATTTTGATCAAAGGTTGAAATGTCTGCTACAATAGGCTAATCTGTAGATCTCATATGAGAAACATAAGGATTGGTATATTGCTTCGCTGTTACCTCATTTAAGATTACCAGACCTCACCTATTCAAGATACGAATCTAGGAGTGCAATAGATTCAGTCACAGTTGGCTAGCCTACATATGGAGTTGTAGGATTTCAAAAAGGGAAAAGAGATCCAAAATGAGACCCACGCAGAAGTATGGTGCTTAAAATTCAAAGGCCATGGTCACGACAAGGATCATTGCCTAGTGTATTAGAATTATCTAATTGGGGGAGGTCCTGGGGCCCCCTGAAGCCGGAAAATACCACTGGGTCAAGAACCAGTGTGGTGCCATGGTGCGCTATCTACCAAATAACACGAAAGCATTCAACAGAAAATTTGCATTTGTTACAGAAGTTTGTACAAACTCCCCGTTAGTTGTGTTGCAATTTCTGTAAGTCTGTAGGCCATGATGACCGCAACTGCCAAAGCTATGAGTTAATGATGGACAAAACTCTGACATATAGAGTACAGATAGAGGCACGTCCACAACAAGATCAAGGTGCAACTGCAGCATGTGGAGGATTCCAGGGACGAGGAAGAGAACAAGGGGAAGCAACTGGAAGAGGTCGCATACATATTATTTGTTATAATTGTGGAGAACTAGGCCAATTTGCATGAGATTGTCAGAACTCAACACATCCCTCTCGTCAATATTGTCGACAATTTGATCACGTTATAGAAGACTGTCCTATGCTCATCACATGGATGCAAGAAAAGAAGATGCAGACCAAGAAACCCACTCAGAACATCCAGATGATGAGATCAGAACCACGCGAAGATGGGACTAGTGTTAATATAATTACGCTAAGTAGTATAACTACCAGGGAGGATAAAGCCACAGGAAAACAACCAAAAGAAAATATATGGGTGCGCAAGGCTACTGACAAGGATGATGGATTTGATTTTCATAAGGAAAATGAAACTTTTATGGAAATGAAGAAGAGCTTTGCAGATTCAGGAGCTTCCACATCAAAGGCTCAAAGGACACAAATGAAGAAGTTTGAAGAGGCCATTGGTGCACAAGAAACATATCCTTTAGTGTTGACATCCTTCTTACAGACTTGCATGAAGCTCCTAAGGGACCAAAAAGTAGTAGAGGGACTACAAGAGTTGATAGATAACTATGCTGACAAGGGTAAGCCACTGCCTAAACAACGCGCAATGCATAAGGTAGACAAGGGTAAGAAAAGGACTAGTTGAGAGATGAGATTGATTACACAAAAAGATAATTTGAAATGGACCATCCTTGATCTAGGATCTGATGCAAATGTTTTTCCTTAAAAAACCTGGGAAATAATGGGAAATCCAGCGCTACAGTGGTCCCCAATCCATCTACGAATGACAAAGCAACAAAATATTATTCCTATGGGGCACCTACATGGAGTAATTGTAGATATTGAAGGGGCATGCACTATAGTTGTTTTTTAAGTAATCAAAATAGTGGATGACAGTAATCCCTACTTGGTGCTACTTGGAATTGATTGGGAGTTTGATATGAATGCCGTCATCAACTTGAAGAACTGCAACATGACGTAAGAACTGCAACATGATGTTTGAAAAGAAGGAACTGAAGGTAATTGTTCCATTGGATCTAGCTGAGGGTGCGTAGTATACTGAACCAGTCTGAGATTACTATGAGGATGATGATATTGAGAAAATCTATTTGCTTACTGCGTGGGATGAAGATTGGATCAACCCTAAGATGGATGCGCGAATTACTTGGGAAAGGGAAAACTCCTATAACTCAGATTCAGATGAGGATCTTGAACATTGGCAGAATAGATTACATGAAGTATCGATGCTGTGATGCAACAAGATTACTAAGTCACTCTGGTGTATATCTACTAAGGCATGCAATTTACCGTATTATGATGGCTTAGAAGATGTAAATTTATTTTTGGATAAATTTGAAAGGGATGTACCATAGAAGTATCATTTCTAGGCATTGGACATAGCACTGAGAGTTACACCTACTAGTTGGTGGGGTACACATAAGAAAAATTTTACAAATTGGAAGGAGTACCGAAGGATGATGAAGTTGCAGTTTGAATATTCCAATACTTGCATTGCAAAAAACTATACAAGGAAGGATGATCTGCGTGAGCATTTGCCTCATTGGACGAAAGCATGGGGAGAAGAACCACAACTTGAATGGGTTCATATATTCTACCACACTTTGGAAACTATTCTGATGAATTGGTATTTAGAAACAGAGTTGCGACACGGAAACATGGAGTGGGATGTTCTGAAGGAAAGCTTTCTGTTAACATTCAACTTTGAGGATGGATTTGAGTTTATTGATGAAGCATTACAGGAAATCAAGGTTGCAATATTCAAAACACCTTTAGAACATGTCACATGGGTACAACTAGACTGGAGCACGCAGTTGCGCCATGCTCTGGAATGCTACAATGTTACCGCAGAAGAAGGTGATGAAGATCCTAGAAATATTAGTATACCTAAGTCATAGGGATAACATGAAGTCATTGGGCCTAAGGTAGAAATCCCTAACATCTCAAAACCATTGAAAAGCAAGCAAGTGGACATTGGGTTGGAAGAGCAACCGAAGTTCGCGAATATAGGGGATCATTAGGATGAGGACACAATAGAAAAACTCACAGAGTTACTACAGGAATATCAGGATTTGTTTCCAATAAATTCTCTGATCTGAAGGGGATAGTAGGTGATCTAGGTGTTATGAAGATCAATTTGAAGCTAGATGCGGAGCCACTAAAGAAGCGCCCATACCGGTTGAATCCTAAGTACAAAGAAAAAGTGTGCGAAGAATTGGATAAAATGATTATAATGGGGATTATTGAGCCCGCAAAAGAATCATACTGGGTTAGCCCTATGGTGGTTCAAGAAAAGAAAGACAAAGAGAGAAATAAGAATCTGTATAGATCTGAGGAAGTTGACAGACCATTCCGCTTTGAAGTAACTGGGTAACAAGCCTATGTTGGGGGGGGGGGGGGGGGGGAATTCGTAGATGGTTACAACTATTTCAGGAGTATGACTTTGAGGTAGTTGTGAAGCCAGGAAGATTAAACGATGGAACGATCACCTTTTGCGGATTGATAATGGCGACGAGTTCATATTTGAATACATTTTGGCTCGGTTTGGCTGTCTATTGTAGCGGCTACAACCACCCTCCATAATTTTTTCTTAGCTTTTTTTTGGAGCCTTCCTACCAACCATCCTTAGCAGCATGTCTTGACTATCAAGCACATCAGCTTTAGTTGTTTCATAGAGCCTTGTCAGCCTGTGCATGTAGGTTTGTTCCACCTCCTTCACAAGCTGATTTCTGGACTCAGTGTCAGTTGCTAGTTGAGCAGCTCCCTTTAGGAATTGTGTAGTTTTGGAGGGGAACTAGCCTTCCCTCCAGAAATTGCAAAAACCCAGCTAGACACCCAGTTGGGCTCCAGAATTGTGCAATTCTTCCTGACAGTCTTCCTCTAAAAAATTGCGTGATTCATCCCAGGAAAATTGCTCAGCCCAGAAATTGCAGAATCCCTCTTGGACAACCAACCCAACAGCTAGCAAAAATTACACAAATCAGTTAGGAAGCCTATTGGGCTCAGAAATTATGCAATGCAGTTAGGACATGCTTCCTTGAGAAAATTGCGTAGTCTGACCCAAGATAGCTGCTCAGCCCAGAAATTGCACAATCCCTCTGAGACAACCATCTCTCTCAATCTAGAAACTGCTTAGATTTTCATCTTGGGCTCGTAGAACAATGCATGTGCCTTCAAGTTGATTGGTTCCCTCTGGGACCAAGCAAAACTGATTTGCATGCATGGACTACTTTTCCCAAGGCAACATGCAAAGGAATCCCTTGATTCAGGGATCTATTTTTATCTGCTGGAGGTTACATGCAAGGATTATTTCAGAAACCTCCCACCAAGTGTCGCTTTTCCTAGATTTGTGGCATGCATGTCACAACCTCGATTTTATCAAAACTCATCAACTGGACACTGCAGAGCTCATTCCTGACATCAACCTTGTAGCTTTGACATCCCACATTGCATCTAGGAGTCATTGACACATTCAGCTAAGTTGTTTCGGGGTAAGCCCACTTTTTCATGTCTTACATGATGCTTCTATCACTTTTTGTGTTTCGCTTTGTGTGAATTCTATATGCTTGATTTCATTGTGTGCTTGATGTTGTTTTGATATATGTTAACTTGTAGAAGCACGGTTTCAGTTTTCGTTCACATCTCACTGTTGTCACATGCATGACACTATTTTTTCATGGACAGTCACTATTGTGACGGCTCGCTGGCTCGCTTCACACACATGCATGCTGTCCCATTTTTGAAATCCTACACTTACTGTTTTCATGCACAATCATTCACTCTTGTTTTCACTCATATCATCATGCATTTAGACTTCTCATGTTTTCAGTCACCTGTCGGCCGGTCCGAGCTGCCTTGTCTTGGACCGTGCCTTGCTTGGTTAGCACTGTGCATTTCCGGAAGAAAAGGCTCTGCCTTCACTCCGGAAATTGTGCATGTATAGACCAACATTGACCTCCAGGATTGAATTGCACAATTCTTGGAGGTTGTGTCTTGCTGGCCCCAGAAACTGTGTAATGCAGTTTATTGGTTGCATGTCACTACTGACTGAAATTGATCATTACACAGTTTCAGTCCTCAGCGGGCTAGGCTGGACTATGCATTACACAGTTCCAACAGTCAGTCAGCCTCATGATAGCCCGAACTGTGCCTTGTGCAATTTTGGCAGTTGGTCTCTCGACCTCTCGGCGGAAATTGCGCAACCTTCATGATCAATCACATATGTATATTACAAGTCAGTCCTCAAGTTTGTTTTGGTTTTCAACTGATAGATTGCTTTCCATGAGTGTTGCTATGTCTCTAGGTATCACAGGTGTCACCCACCTCCCAGCAGTATAGGTACAATGGTTTCCAAGAGACCAGAGTCAAAGACACCATTAAGAGCGCAACTAGGGATGTAGTTGATCAAGTGTCTATGAACTTGCCTATCAACGAAGACATCAATTTGTTCATGGACAAGGATATCAAGATAAATGGCAATGACATCACAGCAAGAAACAACATTAGCAGCAGTAGAAGGCAACATAGCTACATGCAGCAAGTGCAAGAGGAAGGTTGTTGACATCATAGAGGTGAAGCAAAGCTATAAGTTCAAAGTAGATCCACTCATGATGAAAGCAACTTTGGAGATTGAGGCTATGAGGTGATGACACGACAAGACGATTGCACGAGGGCATAGAAAGGGACAAAGAAGGAGTTGTAGGTGATGAAGCGACAACTCAAGGGAGAATAGGTGTATGTATTATGAGAGAAGAGTTGCAGCAGGAACAGGTACAACAGGGGTCACAACATGCACAAACTAATGAAACTATGCCCGCACAAGTTATAAATCCATCCCGATAGCTGGCACGAAGTAGACAAGTTGAGCAGTGCTTTTGATCGCATGAAAGGGAATTCAGCATCATACATGTCATTGTGCAGACGCATGTGATCCCACCCATTTGGCACACTTGCTGAGGCGAAGACAAGAAGAAAGTCTGACTGGAGCTGAACATGTATTCTGATAAGTTGATGTGCACGACCACCAACACATGCTGGGAGATCAGCTTAGACAGTATGCATCAACATGTTTCTACTCAAGCTGCACTCAAGAAAGTGATGCGCATATTATCAGATGAGTTAGACAGAGGATCCATAGTAGTGTACCTATATGAACTAGAGGCAAGAGTTTGCTTTCAGTAGGATGTTACCATTCAGCGCACGGACACCAACACAGAAGACCAAGCTTGGCATCAGTTCGCCACCATCGACCATCATGAGGATGTCGAAGAGTTGGTCTCACCACAATGGTCTGAGTGTTAGTGATGTCTTGCATGGCTTGATCAAGCCATTTTGTCTCACATGGGTGCATGTGTAGATTGTATGTAACGTCTTGTCAAGTGGAAGTTCAAGTGTCGATAGTTGAATGTAATAATCATAGAGTAGTTGAAGATTCGTGAGGATAGGTGAGGAGTCACAAAGAGGAATGTCAAGGGTTACCCCACTCTTTTCCATTTATAGTACCTCATAACTCATTGTAGAGGCTTTCAGTTAGCCAAGCTTCCAATAGGAGTATCTTAGAGAGAGCTTGGACAGTATTGTAACGAGCCTTGCCTTCTCCACTGTGCAAAGCTAGTATATCTCTTTGGAGGAGTAGGCGGCAGTGACTGTAATGTTTCGCTTTCAGAACTAGTGGTTGGTCATGGTTGTATTGTATGACTAAAACTTCCACTTCTTAATATAATAGAGCCAACATGTTTCATGCATATGTCATATTGTATTTCAGCTATCTTGTTTACTCTAAATGATATATGTATCTGTTTGCTTACGCATGCATGTGTATCTATTTTCTGTATATGTATGTTTGAATCTTACTGAAATGCGTTGTTAGTTAACCATCACTTTGGATTGCTAGCTTACTTGCCTTCCATGTTGTGATGCATCTTTTCTTGTGTGTTCCCTTCTTAACTACATGCTTTCACAGGTTTCTAAGGGGCGCACTCACCTCACCCTCTGTGTGTTAGAACCTCTCACACATATTCCTTGACTTGCTACATATGTCACACCCTTGCTACCAATAGGGACATCTTACTTGCCTCTGTGCGAAACCGTGGTCAAGGCGATACTGTATGACCCACTGCTGGGACTCCTACACCAAATGGTTCAAGGTATAGTTGGGACTTTTGACTAGGGAGATCCCTTGACATGTTGTCGGGTCCAACACCATCAACATTTTGGCAATAGAAGGAGGACTAGATGAAAAGCTGAGTCCCCACATCTATTTTGAATATCTGCATATCCATCATGACTAACTACAGAGTTTCTCTTCCGGAGTGTATGTCTTATGGAAACGACTTTGAAATCTTGGAAGAGCTCTCGGATAACTTGTCACATAAAACCTATGATGGTGGAGGCTACATAGCCTTGGTTAGGCACACAATCAACGTTGTAGGCTCATGCGAAAGACATGGAATCTTTGAAGAATACATGACCTGCACGCTGTTCATCTACACGCTTCAAGGGCACCCCATGCACTGGTGTGTCACATTGCTTGAAAAATCTATTCACTCTCTTGCTCATTTTGTTGTAGAGATAGACTATGCTTTCAATCACTTTAACCGTAAAGCACTTGATAAATAAATTATGGAATTATGAAAAGCACCCGATGAATACATTGAACAGTTTTACACATGCTTTTGTAATATTTCATACCGATTTCCCGAAGATGAAATTGATTGGGAATTTCTCGATGGAAGATTTGAGTATCTTCTTTGCATATAAGAAAATCCAAAATTATTGAAATCATTCAAATCCTGCTCAACACACTTCATTGATGGAGCTGTGCAATCACAGGTAGGCACATTTGCTGTCACAAGTGACTGTCCGCGTTCACCTCATCAAACATCTCCACCACCGCAGAGTGATTATTCACACACATTTGTTGAACTGTCACATCCTCCCACCCCACATGCTCTTGATACCTATGCAGATTTGGATTGCGAGCCTGTTGGTTGTCATGTGGATTCATTCCCTCAACCTCCATCCCCGGATTTTGTTGATCCTCCGGATTGTACTGTCTTGTGTTCTTCCATTCCAGAATCTACACCTGTTGTGAACGAGGATCAATTTGTCTACGAAGTTGGTGTTATGTAGCCAACCTGTGCCATCATTCATGATGAGTGTGTGTGGGAATCTAAAGAAGAAACCATGGTGAAGGATGACTCCCTTCCATCCGCGCCTCACCCGCTCTATCCTACTTGTGATTCTGCCACTACTGATTTCCCCTGTGAAAACTCATTTCTGGATGTTTCTACTTCCGATCATTCACAGGACACGTCAGATGTCAGTTTGTCATTACATTGCGGAGAGGACACATCTTCCTCCGAAAATCCATCCAATCTGTCATCTGTCATTTCTGAAAACAGAGAGGGTGAACATCCTTGCTTCTCATTTGCCCAATGATTCATCAAATCGTGAGGATGTCGACAAACATCCTGGATTTTCTGATCTTGGTTTTCGTGGTCTCTATACTTCTTCATTTGATCACAATGTTGAATCAGTCGTTGTTAATCTATCTAAGACATTGGTCTACGATGATCTATCTGTCGACAAATTTGAAACCCAGAAGAATGTTGAGGAACTTCAACCTGAGCTGACGGTTATGTTAGGTCCTCGCTATCCTGAGGTTGGTTTCACTTCTAATCAGGAAATTGTTGAAACATGCAAGGCTCCTCATCACTCTCTGCTTTGCATTCAAGATCAATCCAACACTCAGATTTCACTTCCTCCACTCGAACTACACGATCCCATCGCTCATGCATTGGAGGAATCTTACACAACAAGCACACTTGCACAACGTAAGTGGTCTACCTTTCTCATGTTTTCTTTCATGTCATAGTCAAGATAATGCATACACTCAACATCTACACATAGTGTAGCACAACACCATGGCAAGTCCACAGAGTGCATGTCATGCGCTTTCACTCATTTTTGTTTTGTGGACGCTTGTAAGCTCGGAGTATGTATGTCTTCATCATTATATCTTTCATGCTTGCTGGTTTGTGCAACTGCGATGTTCGCGAACCATGCCTTCACCAATGGGTCGACCAATGCACCGATGGCCGCATTGGAAGTATCATTTCACATGAGATGACCCTTTAAGTGCTAGCTTAGGAGTAGGAGTAGTATTTGCTTTGAGTTGTTTTCTTGCATGCATGTTTGCTACTTTCATTGTATGTTTTCTTCCTTGCTGGTTTGTTTGCTTACTCACTTTGGATATGCATTTGCTTCTACTTCTTGCTTTGCTTATGCATTTACTTCTACTTTTGTTTTGTTTTGTTGTTTGTATTCTTGTTTCCGTCCGTAGGTTAGCTTCGCATGAACCGTATGTGACTCTTAGAATAGGTTGGGTAAAGTACAAGAGGACCTGTACAATTATCAATACTTGGTTATTTGGCATCCTGCCTCTATATGAAGAACTTGTTGTCTTCAATCCATGATACATCAATGGAAAATATGTACTCTTCGAAGTGAAGCTTGGTGAAAACACAACGCTTGCGCTCGAACTAGTATCACCTACTCTAGTCGGTTGTTTTTGGGTTAATCCTTGCCATCTCATTCAAGTAGAGTAAGGTGATGGGGAAAACCTTAACAAGGACATCAGAGGTATACATAAAATACTTCTCTCAAGGAACAACCTCTTCTTCTCTCAATAAGTCAGGATCCTTCTTCTGCTTCTAAAATAAATAAGTGCTATGCATAGTTATGAATGAAAAATGGAAAAAAATGAAAAATGAAAATGAAAAATGAAAATGAACAAGGTGAAAGAAGAGAAAGGCTTCCTGTGCAGAGATGCGATGCAAGTAACTCCAACGGGTTACTAACCAAGCTCACTAGTAGTGGAGCGATGCTTGTGTTCCTGAGTGACTCCGCCGGGGCACTGTCTAGGCTTGCTGGTACTAGAGCAACACCAGAGATGAAACTATAACTCTGATGATCATATGAATTGTGCACCAATATACCCCTTATGCCCAATCGAAACAACTATGTTGGCTTGGCTTGGAATGTGTGTCGACCAACCAAGAGCCCGGCAAATGCTACATCTTACAATCAAGCAAGTGCGGAAACCAAGACGAATAGAGAACTGAACGATACTTCCGGAGGTGTTAGACTTTCTTTTCACGAACAAGGTCCATTCAGAGAGCTGGAGTTCTATCAGTGTGTCGCCAAGTGTTGTAGCGGCTGCAACCACCCTCCAAAATTTTTCCTTAGATTCGTTTTGGAGCCTCCCTACCAACCATCCTCAACAACATGTCTTGACTGTCAAGCACATCAACTTCAAATGTTTCATAGAGTCTTGTCAGCCTGTGCATGCGAGTTTGTTCCACCTCTTTCACAGGTTGATTTCCGGACTCAGTGTCAGTTGCTAGTTGAGTAGATCCCTCTGGGAATTGCACAATTCTGGAGGGGAACCAACCCTCCCTCCAGAAATTTCGTAAACCCAGCTGGGCTCCAGAATTGCATAATTCTTCCTGATAGCCTTCGTCTCAAAAATTGTACAATTCATCCTAGGACAATTGCTCAGCCTAGAAATTACACAATTCTGGGAAGCAATCACCTATTGCTCCCAGAGATTGTAGAATCCCTCTGGGACAACCAACCCAACAGCTAGCATAAATTTCGCAAATTAGTCAGGTAACCTGCTGGGCTTAGAAATTGTGCAATGCAGTAAGACAAGCTTCCTTGAGAAAATTGCGTAGTCTAACCCAGGATGGCTGCTCAGCCTAGAAATTGTGCAATCCTGGGACACAGTCACCTATTCCTTCCAGAAATTACATAATCCCTCTGGGACAACCATCTCTGCTCAGCTCAGAAACTATGTAGATTTTCATCCCAGGCTCGCAAATTGATGCATGTGCCTTTAGGTTGATCAGTTCCCCCGGGACTGAGCAAAACTGATTTGCATGCATGGACTACTGTTCCCAAGGTAGCATGCATAGTTATCCCTTGATTCAGGGATCTATTTTTAGCAGCTGGAGGTTACATGCAAGGATCATTTTAGAAACCTCCTTCTGAGTGTCGCTTTTCCTATATTTGTGGCATGCGCATCATAGCGTCAATTTTATCAAAACTCATTAACTGAACACTACAAAGATCATTCCTCACATCGACCTTGCAGCTCTGACATCCCACATTACATCTAGGAGTCTTCAACACATTCAACTCAACTGTTTTTGGGTAAGCCCACTTTTCATGTCTTGCGCGACGTTTCTGTTGCTCTTTCTGTTTCTCTTTGTGTGAGTGCTATCTGCTTGATTTCAGTGAGCGCTTGCTGTCGTTTTGATGTATGTTAGCTTGTAGAAGCACCCTTTCAGTTTTCATTCACATCTCTCTGCTATCGCATGCATGACACTATTTTTGCACGGACAGTCGCCATTGTAGCAACTTGCTTCACACGCATGCATGCTATCCCATTTTCAGAATCCTGCACTTACTATTTGCATGCATAATCATTCAATCTTTTTGTTCTCATCTCATCATGCATTCAGACTTCTCATGTTTTCAGTCACCCATCGGCCGGTCCGGGCTGCCTTGGCCTAGACCGTGCCTTGCCCAGCTAGCACTGTGCATTTCGGGAATTGAAGGCTTTGCCTTCCCTCTAGAAATTGCACGAGTCTAGCCCAACACTAACCTCCAGGCTTGCATAGAAAAATTCTTGGAGGCCGTGTCCTATTGGCCGTAGAAATTGCACAATGTAGTATGTTGGTTGCATGTCACTACTGACTGAAATTGTGCAGTTTTATTCCTCAGCAGGCCAGGCTGGAATATGCATTGCACATTTCAGTAGTCAGTTAGCCTCTTGACAGCTCGGACTGTGCCTTGTGCAGTTTTGGCAGTCAGTCTCCCGACCTCCTAGCAGAAATTGCGTAACCTTCATGATCAATCACACAGGTATATTGCAAGTCAATCCTCAAGTTTGTTTTGGTTTTCAAATGATAGATTGCTTGCCATGAGTGTTGCTATGTCTCTAGGTATCACAGGTGTTTCCCGCCTCCCAGCATCACAGGTACATTGGTTTCCAGGAGAGCAGAGTCAAGGACACTATTAAGAGTGCAACTGGGGATGCAGTCGATCAAGTGTCTATGAACTTGCCTATCCATGAAGACATCAATTTTTTCATGGGCAAGGATATCAAGATGAATGGAAACAACATCACAATGAGCAACACCATCAAAAGTAGCATAAGGTAGCACACCTGCATGTGGCGAGTGCAAGAGGAAGCCTGTTGACAACATAGAGGTGAAGCAAAGATGCAAGTTAAAAGTAGATTCACTCATGACAAAGGCAACTTTGGAGATTGAGGCTACGAGGTGATGATGCTACAAGATGATCGCACAAGGGCAGAGAAAGGAACATAGAAGGAGTTTCAGGTGATGAAGCGGAAACTCAAGGGAGAACATGAGCTGTATAAATGAGAGAAGAGTTGCAGTAGGAACAGTTACAACAGGGGCCACAACATGCAAAGACTGATGAAACTGTGCTCGTACAAGTTATAGATCCATCCCAGCAGCTGGCACAGAGCAGATAAGGTGATCAGTGCTGTTGATTGCATGCAAGGGAATTTAGCAACATGCACGTCATTGTGTGCATGGATGTGATCCCACCCATTCGGCACACTCGCCAAGGCAAAGACAAGAAACAAGTCTGCCTGGAGCTGAACGTGTATTCCGACAAGTTGATGCACATGACCACCAACACATGCTTGGAGATAAACGCAAACACTTTGCATCAGCATGTTGTCAGTCCAGCTGCACTCAAGATAGTGATGCGCATATTATCAAATGAGTTGGATAGAGGAGCCATAGCAGTGTACCGAGATGAAAAGGAGGAAAGAGTTCACTTTCAACAAGATGTCACCATTGAGGGCATGGACACCAACACTGACGACCAAGATTGGCATTAGTTTTCCATCATTGACCACCATGAGGATGTCGAAGAGTTGGTCTCACCACAATGGTCCGAGTGTTACTGATGTCTTGCATGACTTTCTCAAGCCATTTTGTCTCACATGGGTACATGTGTAGATTGTATGTAACGTCTTGTCAAGTGAAAGTTCAAGTGTCGATAGTTGAATGTAACAGTCTTCGAGTAGTTGAAGAGCCATGAGGGTAGGTGAGCAGTCACAAAGGGGAATGTCAAGTGTCACCCCACCCTTTTCTATTTATAGTACCTCATAACTCATTGTAGAGGATTTTGGTCAGCTAAGCTTCCGATAGGAGTATCTTAGGGAGAGATTGGACAGTATTGTAACGTGCCTTGGCTTCTCCACTGTGCAGAGCTAGTATATCTCTTTGGAGGAGTAGGTAGCAGTGACTGTAATGTTCTACTATCGGAACTAGTGGTTGGTCATGTTTGTATTGTATGACTGGAACTTACACTTATTAATATAATAGAGCCAACACGTTTCATGCATATGTAGTATTATATTTCAACTACCTTGTTTACTCTAAATGATATATGTATCTATTTTCTTATGCATGCATGTGTAGCTATTTTATGTATATGTATGTTTGAATATTACTGAAATGTGATGTTAGTTTAACCATCACTTTGGATTTCTAGCTTACTTTCCTTCCATGTTGTGATGCATCTTTGCTCGTGTGTTCCCTTCTTTGCTACTTTCTTTCACAGGTTTCCAAGAGGCACACTCACCTCACCCTCCATGTGTTAGAACCTCTCATGCATCTTCCTTGACTTGCTACATATGTCACACCCTTGCTATCAATAGGGACATCTTACTTGCCTTTGTGTGAAACCGCGATCAAGGCAATACTGTATGACCCACTCCTAGGACTCCTACACCAAATAGCCTAAGGTCTAGGTGGGAGTTCTTAAGGAGGAGATCCCTTGACATGTTGGCAGGTCTAGCATTGTCAACACTTTCCTAAGATCTTGATGAGAAATACGGGTTTTCATTTCATGAATGAAACAGTTGCTTCTTTGCTTGAAGAATTCCATATGTATCATAAAAAAAGCACACGGTATCATCCTCAAGAAAATGGCATAGTTGAAGCCTTTAATAAGATCTTGGAGAATGCTTTGACGAAGATCTGTAATGCAAATAGGAATGATTGGGATGTGTGAATACCAGTTGTTCTTTGGGCATATACAACTACATGTAAGAAGTTGATTGGACAAACACCGTTCAGACTGGTTTATGGACAAGAGGCCGTGATGCCAATAGAGTACATCATGCCCAGTTTGTGGATTGATGCAGTCACAGAAATGGCTAATTGGGATATCATGGAGGAATGCCTCATGTAGATAGTTGAGTTGGAAGATGATCATTTCTTGGTAGGTTTTCATCAGCAGGTGCAGAAGGCTCATGAAAAGGCGTGGCATGATCACCAAATTCAGTAGAACACCTTTAAAATTAGAGATTTAGGGCTACTATATGATATAAAGTTTACGAAGTTTCTAGGAAAATTTTAGATGCATTGGCTGGGGCCATACATCATCAAGGAGATTATGGATGGAGTGTAGTTCAGCTTGCAAAGCTGAACGGGGAGCTATTTCCAGGAAAAATCAATGGAAGCCGGGTAAAATTGTACAGGGGCAATCCAACCCCTGTGCAATGACTCTATGGATGTAGGACAACCTTAGTACTTTATGGAATTGGAGGGAAGTGCTAGACTATAAATTACACTACTAGAAGGACAATTTGGCGAAGTGAATAGGCTGTGTGATGAATAGAGGAAAGATGCATATGGGAGCTGTGACGAAGGACCTACGCTAACATGGTGGGTCCCATGCAGCCTGACCAAAAGGTAACTGTTGGAAGCATTATAGATGATTGGATGGCTATTTTTCCATTAAAAGGAGTGGGGTGAGAGCATTTAAGGAGCATATATTTGGAAATCTACTGCCAAAAGAGCATTAATGACGGAGATTTGGAGGGAATGGATGGATTTGAATTCAAAATGGGCTATAAATACAATGTCTTGCTCCACATTCAAACACTTTTCTTCAAGAGAAATTTCCTTGAGATTTTTCACCTTAGTTTGTGCCAAGATGATTGTTGCATGTCTCGAGGGGATTGGAAAGAGATACGAGAGAAGTTTTCGCAACAAGGATTTGGGTGGGAGGTGGATTTACTTGAGTGGTAGAAGGAAATATTCTAGGAAAGAATGAATGCAACACAACCCATACCTACCATAATGCCTAGGTCACTGAGGTCTAAACCCATTGCCTTCGCAGCAGCAGAAAAGAAGCAAAATAAACCACAGTAAGTGCTGGTGTGACAATCACCATGTAAAAGTCCAACAGTGGTTCGACAGAAGGGTCAGATGGATAGGAGCAAGCAACTGACAAAACCCTTAGACTTGGATGAGGAAGAGTTGAATATGGGGGTTGAAGATATTGATGCAGAGGAAGCAGTGCCGATTACGTGGCTACCACCTTATGTACCCCCTAGAAAACCCACTTCCAAAGTGACTAAGGACGCAAACTTGGGGAAATTCCAGGTCCGCACACCATTGTTGCCAAAGGACATACCTTTTGAGGGAAATTTATTGGCCCCGATACCATTTTTGAAGATGGAGGACCGGGATTTGGGTGATCATGCAAAGTTCCCATAGTTGGAACCCAACAAATACTTGAAGTCAATCTACTATGAGGAATCGGGTGTTACACGACTTGAGCCAATGAAGTGAGTGACTAAAATTGAGCAAGCGAGACTACTCAACATGTTGTGGGTGCCACATTTGAGCCGTAGTATCATTAACACTATCTATGTGTGGCAATTATTGATGCTGGTTCATGATGGGTGCCTTTGGTTGGGAGGGCCCATTCCAATTACAAATATGTTGATCCATTGAATAACCTTGTTGCCTTATCAGGGCGTGAACCCCAAAGATTCTTTTGTGGGGAAATCATAGGAGAAGAAGTTGGTAGACCAGATGACGAGCAAATTTGGGTTGGTGAAGAAGTTACACAACGATGCGTTTATCTCCATATCAGATGGCGCTGTGCAATTTGCTACACAAATATTGGCTTTAAAGATAATGGAGGAAGTGTCGCATTGATGAAGTGCAGGAACTAGTAGTATTTTTGGCTACGAAGTGTAGCAAAGGAGTCCAATATAATTGGGCCAAGTATCTTTGTCATGATTTCTTGGAGGATTGTCGCAAAGCCTAGGAGGATGGAAAGTCATTTCACTACACATGGTTACTTCTTTTGAGTGCACTGGTGGCATGGAGGATGCTTGAGGAGATCCAGTTCTCGACATATGATTCAGACTTGTCGAAGGCTACAAACATTGCCTCGTTGTGGGCAACGAAGGATCCTGAACACGTCATGGAGAAAAAGATCTTTTGGGTCTTGTTCAAGTCAGAGTTGTGGATGGTGATCAAACAATGACCGCGTTTTCCACCAAGCTTACATGCGCAGTATGCTAATATTGAAAATTTCAAGGTAATTTTTCATAATCTATCTATCCATGCCAAGAATGATGCCATGGGGACATGGCATAAGTTTCCATACTTAGTCATAGAATATGACATTATGGGGGTCATTAGCAAATGGTTGAGTGAATGGATCACCCCATCAGATGTAAGTGTAGGAACAAGTAAGGCTACAGAAGGTGAAACAGAGAAAACCACGACTACAACAACAACAAAGAACGATAAGGAGAAAGCAGCACAAAAGGCTTCTGCGAAAGAAAAGGCCACACAGAAAGAAAAGGCCACATAGAAAGAGAAATAAACGCAACAAGAAAAGGCCTCTGCAAAAGAGAAGGAAACACTAAAAGAGAAGGTTTATACAAAGGAGAAGGAAGCATTGAAAGAAAAGGTTTTTGCAAAAGAAAAGGAAACACCAAAGGAGAAAACTGCAACCAAGTCGCAGGTCACTATTGACCTCGATGAACCTAAAACAGAGCACACTAATGTTGAGGTTGAGACTGAGGAAGGGGGCACAAACTTGGAGTCCCCCTTTAGGTTCGAGAAGAGGCAGAAGCGAATTTCCACGGGACCTCACAAGAAGTAGAAGTATGATATATCTGCAAGTGCGACACCATTAGTCCTCACAGAGGGGGACCTTGATGAGATAGGGGATGTTGTCCACAATGCCACTGAGACTATCTGGGGACACATCAAGGACCAGTACCACCAGGTATTGGACAAGGTACAACAGGGCCTAAAGGAGTTGCAGGTCCAGACATGGGTAATTCAAGCGAGTGTGGGACAAGTGAGCATGGGTCAAGCGAGCATGCCAAGCATTAGTGCAATAGAAATCACATCTGGGCTTCTCCTAGTAACACTACCAGGGGGCTCTCTCCAGTTTGAGACAACTGAAGATCAGGAGTGTGTGTTGGAAGAACCTGAGTATTAATCTTGCAACACTACCAATCCAGACTTTGCATGAGCTTCATCAAGGAGTTTCATATGAGCTTCGCATCTAGGAGAAGCGACCATTGTCAATTATTGATGAGGTCAAAACTAACAATCAACATATCTTTGAGGAGAAAGCGTAGGCCTTGCAGGCTCATGATGAAGTAATCCAGTAGAATCAATAGCTAGAGACCACCCTTACTCAAGTATGCAGTGAGCTTCCTAAGCTCTAGATTCCAGCAAAAGCAGCCTCTGCAGATAAAATTAAGAAGTTAGCTGCTGTGGTGAAGGAGTCAAAGGAGGAAATTGGAAAGGTCTGGTTTGAGTTGCAACTACAGATATTAGAGCTTCAAATTAATCTGCAACCAACCACTCCTCTAGAAGTCAGAGAGTAGCACGAGGCTGCTATTAAAGAGGATATGACTACTCTAGAAGCTGCAATCAAGGATTGCAGCCAATTGTTTGAGCAAACGATGGAGATGTAGACCTCGCTGTAGGAGGATCCACACTTGTAGAAAATTGAAGCAGACATCCGAGAAAAAAAACTTCAGTTTGATGAGATTCGGGCAATAGTGCAGACATTAGCACCAATGAAAAGGTTCACCGGACTGCAGGAGGGAAAGTTAATATAGACCCACATTGATGAGTTGTGTTAGAAGGCTTCCATCATTTTCTCGAGGACGTAGCCCTGGGCCAATGAGGCAAGCAAACTATCACAGACAATTCAAAGCAAGTTGAAGGCTCTACAACAGTTGAAGGTCCAACTACAGAGAAATTGGTCAAAGAGATTTGACATGCCACTCCATAGGGAACAACAAATCTTCAAGTATTGAAGACAGAGTTCAGCAGTCTGTAAGAAAAGGTCGAGAAAACACCATCAGAGTGACTCGGGATGCGTTAGGACTTTGTGTTGGGGGCCTATTGGGACGGGGTCCCCTAGGGTCAAATTTTGTAAATTTCTATTAATTATTGTAAAGTCTCCACATTTTGAGGAGCAAACCGCGAGTAGCACAGGTCGATAGGAGTCAAAGGGGCTTTAGGAAGGTCAAATCCCCTTAGTTTTTTAAGAGCCAAGTTGTTTTGTGACTCACCCATGGTTCGTGGACAATGGTATTTTAATGAAGAATCATATGAAAAGGAGTCATATAAGAGTCATAGAAAGAGAATGATGAGCATAGAAGGGAAAGATTTGGGTCTTTATTCTATACTTAGGTGAAGGGGGAGGCTCCTGCATCTTTTTTCATGGAGACCTTGGTAAGTCCACAACTGAGTGAGCGGGCCCCTGCAGCTATGTACGCAAGGTTGGAAAGAACTGGAATTGCAGATCTAAGCATAATAAAGGCTATTTTGAAGAATTACCTGTGTATCATTGCTTGTCTCTAAATTTACTGTATGTTTTGATATATCGAATGCAATTAATCTAGAAAAGTACTTAATATATGCGCGAAGAGGTAGATCTATTTATTTATATGATGTTATGAATGTTTAGCGCAATCGACGAAGGGTTTAGATATGCTAAATTTTAGTTGTTGTAATTTCTAGTTTTTAAGGGTTAGGGTTCGCGAAGGTCAAATTAAAGCCCTAAGTTTGACAGAAACACATCACATAGTCCTTTGGATGTAGAAACTTGGTTCTAGCATCCCCCAATACTACCTTGGGTGAGATTCCAGCCTACACTATTCGGGTTGTTTCCAAAAGGGATGATAATGTAGGGTTTTGTTGGTTAGCACAGCTAACTCTAAACCTGGGTCCAAGCCCCCTCAATCCAACATGCACCCCATAACCCTCAGAAGAATGGGGTGGTCGAGAGGAAGAAAAAAATCATAGTAGGGGCAGCAAGGGCGATATTACATGATCAGGGCCTATCATTACACTTGTGGGCTGAGGCATGCAACGCAACAGTTTATGTTCAGAACCATAGGCCACATCAGATACTTGAGATGAAGACACCAGAGGAGGCTTATTCCACTTGTGGGTCATTGGTATATTTCCATGTGACCAAAGATGCAAGGAAGAAGCTTGAGTTGACAACAGAGTTGGGGATATTTGTGGGGTACACTAATACACCTCACAACTATCTGGTGTACTTCCTAACCAGCAGGATGACATTGGTTCGCAAGGATGTCAAATTCAATGAGGAGAAGGCCATGTGAGTTTCTCTTGGGAAGGAGCTTGAGATAGATGTGGATGAGGAGCTTTTAGCTCCTAAGGTTGAGGAGCCTTAGATTGACGTGGAGAAACCACATATAGAGGATATGGGAGTGGAGACATCCACTTAGGTAGAGTCTTCTAGAGAGGGAAGAAAGTGTACCAAAGAGGCTAACAGATTGTTGGATGATGCACAGGAGAAAATGGGAGCATCCACTTCTCAGTGCAAGCAGAGGAGGTGACCTGAGAGGTACATTGGATACATGGCTCTTATGGGCAAATGTGTTGTGACAGAGCCATGTTTCTATAAGGAAGAAGTGTAGCAACCAGTTTGGGTTGATGCCATGGTGGAAGAATGTGACTCCATAGTTCATAACAATGTTTGGGATGTGGTCCCAAGACTAGATGACAAGTTAGTGGTGAGCTCTCGTTGGATTTACAAGGTAAATAAAGCTGCAGATGGTAGTGTGGAGAAGCATAAGGCCATATTTTTGGCCCGTGGCTTTTCATTGGTAGAGGGGATTGACTATGACTAGACTTTTGTTCCTGTTGCAAGGTACTCATCAATTAGATCTATATTGGAAATATCAGCAAATATGGGTTGGAAGATGCATCAGATGGATGTAAATTAAACCTTCCTTAATGGCATGATTAAGGAAGAGGTGTACATATGATGGTCCCAGCCCACGTAGCCCTTCTCCACGAACAACAATGCGGGAATTATGTGGCAGTTTATAATGAATAGTAGATTTCTTTTGGATATACGTCGATTCGCCGGTGGTTGAATTTAGGGATACTGTAATTGTCCTTTGTACCTATACAGATGATTGGTAGCTCTCCCCTCCATTGATTGCCAACTGTCCTCCCTCGGATTTCTCGTCCCACCTAGGTATGGGAAATCAAACTCTCACTTGGTCATTTGGTTTGCACATTTCGTTTGGGTTCTGTATGCTTTGCATGCTCGATGGTTTTTGGAGGTTTCGACCTGGGGTTCTGCTGCTCGTCCTCTGACTCGGAATGCTGCCCGAATGTTGCTCCTCCTGGTCTGTTGACAATGTCGACTTGGTGTTACCGGGAAAAGTGTCTATTTAGAACTGCTCTATCCCACTAAGGTGTGACAGCTGCCTTAGAAACAAACAGAGAAAACTACTTTTGTATTTCCTTTAAGAATTAAAGATAGAGGGGGATAGAAAGAACTGACCTGTGTCTTGCGCTAATCCTTTGATCTAATCCCTCTCTTCTTTGACAGCTTCCAGCTACCTGCTCCCTTATTTGCCCAGCTTCACCAAGTACCTGTAAGATCACAGAAGAAGAAAACTATACAAAGACATGGATCTATATTCGTAAATAGCTTAGGATCAGATTTAAGCTAACCATACAAATGTAACAAGCATCAATGATACAAAAGCATGGAGGAGAAACTCAAATAGTTTTTATTGATATACAAGAAGATCCAGGAGGAGTTACAACTGATGATTCCTGACCCAGCATCAACCTCCCAGCAAAGAATCCCCTCTTCACCTCCAACAAAGCATAAATCACCCAATACTCTGATATCTATCTCAAAACCAATAGCAATTCCTTACAATGTGCAAAATTCCAGCCTCTGGATCTCTGGGATGAGGGATCCATATATAGATGTATGCAAGGAGGATGAGTCAGCCTGTGATTTGATTAGTGTCTTCTCTCTGTCAGTTCTTGCTTCCACTTGGAGACTGAAAGCCTCTTACTCATCCTTGGTCGAATTCAGTGAGGCAAGTGTCATAGGAGAAGATTCTGGAAGCTTCCTTTGTCTTTCCACCTCACGGAATGGCACTGCCATTTGTCATTTCCTGCTAAACGCACCCTCATAGTGCATTTAGGTGCGTTGCAACGCACCTAGCTAGTGTGTTTAGGTGCTATGCAACGCAGCTAGCCAGTGGAGCAGCTGAAATGATCCTGTTTTGACTTATTCTGAGCAGTTTCTGGTGGAGAACTTCTGGGAGAAGCTGTAATTTGTTGACCTTGTTCCTTTAGGGGTTGGAACAACACTTTTAGGGACTTAGGAGCCCTTGGTTTATGGACATTTCATGCTTGGAGCTGCAAGGCACAAAAATGTCTATAACAGTTGCCCCCTAAAGTATGAGGCCGTTAATCGGGTGAAATGCTTTATTATGAGGATCCGAAGTTCTTTCAATGTTGGGAGGAGACCTGTAATAAGATACAATACAATACATTATCTTCATACTGTTTTTCATGATCTAGCTGAGGCGAGCATTCCCATGCTCAGCTTTATAAATTCATTTTCATGTACATAGGACAGACAATCGTCTGATGTAGACTGATGATTCTGATAGAGCCACCATCCTTTGGGTAGGATGATTATCTGTGCTGCAATGCTGTACATTTAATGTCTTTATTTCCCTGAATATATATTGCAGCCTGGATGGATGAAACTAGATCCGGGGTCTTCAATCTCGTCCGATCTTCACTCGAAGTACAAGTCGATCCATGTGAAAAATGTTCTGAAGTCGAACATGGAAAGACATCGCTTGATTACCAGTCAATGATGTAAACTGCTAACAAGCGCGAGAGGAATCACCGATAATGATAATGACCCTCAAGGTACTACAGTACAATTCACGTGGTGTGAATAAAGGACTTGGCATCGAACACCACGCAAAATCTTTCGGTCGAAGGCCATTGATGTAAACCTGTCGCCGGAAGTGAGAAACTTGCCATTAAGGCATGCAAGCTTCAAAGTACTGAATGGGGTGTTCCTAGACCAACTTCTTGGATAATGAGCTGAGGTCGACAAGAAGTGATCCGTCAAAGGAGGGCCTTAATGAATCCCACATCAATGACATGGAACGGAGCAAATAATTTTGATGGAGGTGAAAACGATCTGATGATGTACGGTTCAGGGTGGCAGTCATGAAAGTATGGAGTATAATGTATGGTAGTGGGTGGGACACAGGTGACTTCTTTGGATGACTTCTCTTGAACATGTCGACGACACTGATGTGATGGATTGGTAGCATTAACCCCAAATGTGGATGGTATGGCGTGACCATGGCTATGTGACCGGTGAATGAAACAACCCAACCCGACTCGGACACGGAGTGGAAGTGTCATGTTCAAGAGCGACTTGCTACCAATAAAGATTCTTTGAGTTTTCTTCCCAATTTTTCCCCAGTCATTGCTGACCAGTACCTCTTTATTTTTGTCAAGCTTGAGGAGGATAACATATGCTTGTTCTATAATTTTCCCTTTGGGCAAACCCATCGCTATGTTTTAACGAGCCTAGCGATAGTGAAACTCGTTCTCGTCTAAAGACAAGTTTGTCGCTATTAATCTTTTTAACGAGTTTAACGACAAAGATAACTCGGTCCTTTTCATTTTTAGAGAGTATGAAAAGGTACGTAAAGGTAACTCCAAAATTCCTTTTTCGTCATCTAATCCCTTAAGTTCGAAAAAGTATAAAACAATACAGAAGGGATGAATTTTCGATAGTTTTAACGAGCCGAACAAAACAAGCGCTCGATCTTTTTGTGCAATAATCCCTCAGGTCCAAAAAGATTAAAATCTAGAGGAGGGATAGCACTTCCTGTCCCTTTAACGAGCTAGAAGGCCAAGGACTCGGCAATCTTTTCATATTTTACGAGTCAATTGAAAAGAGCTTAAAGAAGACTCGTCTTTTGAGGAACGAGTGATAAAATGGGTAGCAGCTGATTCCATGTAAGGTTTGGAATTTTCCAATCACAGCAGTGTCACAAGGATGGCTAGTGAAATCACTCTTCGCCGCTGTTCCTCAAAATGGGTAAACAATCAAATGGAGGTGAATGTTCGACCAATGAAAAAGTGGAGGTGACGGTGCAAACACGACCAAGGCTTTAATGGCTGAAGTACTACATCCACGACGGTTATTTACCGGGGAATAGTTCATTTTTTAACGAGCTTAAATGCGGGTGGAAACATTTTCTCGGTGCGGGTTTATTTTTTAACGAGCTTGAACCTTGCGGTAACACTGCTCGATTAATCCAGTCGTATGATAAGAATGTCTCATATAAAAACGGAAACTTTTAGAGTTTTGCCCCACATCCTTTCTTTATGCAAGTTAGGAAACGACCAATCCTACGGGTTAAAAGGGTTAGAGGTCCTAAAAATTTAAAAAATAAATAGTCACTCTTCGCTTGCACGCCAAAAGGCTTGCATGCCCCCAGGTATAAAACAGAGTTTCAAGGTCACCCTCTATTCGAGCTGACAAAACATTCGTTTTATCAGGAAGGGTAAACCTCTTACAGGTTACCCAAAGATTGTTCTATTCACAGCACAAACAAAACACTTCTTTGGCAATGTCTACCGAAATAAACAAAGGTGAACGGATGATATAGTGAGACCATCCCTGACATAACTTTGACAAGAGAATCCTGTACTAGAATAACCCCCTCTTCCACTCACGGACGGGGGTACAGACTAGGCATATTCTCCCGCGGAAACCTACTCTATACCCGAAGTTTTCCTGCCAAAGCAGACCAGGATGCATGCCCCCTGGGTTTCAGTCATATCCCTCCGAATTACTCGCGCTCATCGGGAGGACGGACTGGAAATTGAGACATTTCTTGCGTGAAAAGACCATTTAGGGATGGTATATGACTATTTGCTATGCGTGATCCGGGAAATGAAAGCTGGTCCATGAGCTTGACCACTCTTCCTTTGTGT
The DNA here is from genome assembly GCA_031772625.1 of Pinus tabuliformis. Classification (NCBI taxonomy): domain Eukaryota; kingdom Viridiplantae; phylum Streptophyta; class Pinopsida; order Pinales; family Pinaceae; genus Pinus; species Pinus tabuliformis. Next base: position 706,922,129 of record CM062817.1, on the reverse strand, counting down.
GGAAAACACATTACTCTAAAGAGTGAGGAGACAATGGCTCCCATGCAATAAATATAGTCTCGTCCAAGGAGTAGATTGTAATCCAGGGGTCCTTGAACCACCATTATGTTCATTTGAACTGTTTTCCCTCTCAATGTTATGGGCACATCGGGAAGGATCCCTAAAGGTCGACTGGTTCCTTTATCAAAACCTGTCAGATTTCTCATCTCAGGAAAAAGCGATGGCGAACCAAGCGCTTTCCAAGCAGTTGAGGAAAGGATACTCACAGAAGCCCCCTCATCTATGATGGTGCCAGCCATAACCATTCTATATATTTGAACGATAATTTGGAATGGTATGCTTGCCGGTAAACGGGGTCTGCCTAGTTGATTCCAGTCGAAGGAGACAACTAGGTTGCTTGGAGGTGGGACCGAATAGACGGCCGGGTATGGCTCTGACGAACTTCCTTCCTGCGGTAAAGGAACGGGTAAATTTCCCCCATGTTCGTCGGAGTCTGTGCTTATGAAAAGAATTTGGACGGTGTCATCCTTGTTCTCTTCAGTGATTGTATCATCTGAAGATGAAACCTCTGGAGGAAAGACCGGGTCAACTGCCGCCTCGACCTTTTGACTTTCGTCTGGTATGGATCCAGATGGTTTATCTTCAATGATAGGTGCTTCAGCCGACCACCTGAGCGGGCCAGCCGGATTTTCAACTAGTGACGGACTCGGCAAGAGTTTTTTATATCCAGGAGGAAGTCATAACGGTGAAACCAGACGATCATCCAAAACTATTTTAGCTTCGCCTAAGAAGGGACAACGGTGGACGGCATGATCGCCTTCACACAGTTTACAAGGAAATCTACATTTTCCTTTTTGTCCTGGGGCTTCACTTTCACTAGTCGACGGTGTGTTTTCAACATGATCATCAGAGGTTGACGACATCGGGTTGTGCAATCTAGGAGACCAGTCCCTTAATATCTGAGGGATGCAAGGACAATCTCTGTGAAAGTGGTCTCCTTTGCAAATGACACATGGTGATTTAGGCCTGGTCGGTGCAGTGTGTGGATTTTCGTTAGACGACACTCGTTTTCCCCCATTCGCCTTTGGCTCCTTCTTCTTCTTCTCTTTCTTCTTCTTTTCCTTCTCCTTAGGAACTTGACTTTTGGCTTTACCAGCCCCATCAAGCGAAGAGGAAGGAGGAGAGGAAGAATTAGAGGAAGTCGAAGGTTGGTGGGCAACTCTGGACTCGTCTAATTGCTGATTCGATTGTTCAGGAATAGTGGTGTTCTGAACGATAGAGGTTGAGAAGAGCCATACAGGCAAACCAATTGTCAGTCCTGGAAGCGACAATGTGGCCATATGGGGCGCACCAACATCTCCCCAAGAGGAGAAGGGACTAGGATTTCCTCCAAGGGGAATTCCTTGGTTGGTAGACTCCATTTTCTTAACCCAAGATCAACGTAGGAAAGGGTAATGAATATTCCGTTTAAAATAAATTTTTAGATGCTTTGACACAACTTGTTTTTTCAGTTTTTAAGAGTCGAGAAAAAACAAAAGATGACTCTAGTCTCCTTCGATTTTTAATGAGCTTGAAGTGACAAGTGCTCAGATGGACCTTTTCCGTTAAAGAGTCTGAAAAGGAACGAAAGGGACTGCTCTGGAGATCTTGGTAGAGGGAGTACCAAACCAATCGCAAAACTGCAGAATACTTTTTACAGTACGACAGTCAATCTTCCTGAATGCTGTGTTCAGTGCATTGCGATCGATAGGGCGGTAGACACGGCTTCCTATGGATAAAGGATTTAAGCCTATAGGGGTCTCCCAAAATATACTTGATGGTACGTGGGAGCACAAGTCCGTACTGGCACTTATCGTTTCAAAGTGGAGGAATCACCCAACCATCAATGAGGACAACAGTTACCAGGCTTTACGACGCCGAAATACGTCTCTAGCCTAGACCTCTAAATGTTGTGCGTTAAGTTCCAAAGCGTTGTTAGATTCATTGAATTTATTTTAAGTTGATCTTTCTTATGAAGTTTGCCTTTTGGGTTCACCACGAGATGTAGATGTAATTCCTAAAATGCAATCTAAAGATGATAAACAAACTTTTATCTCTTTTGTGCAATGAAAATCCTAGCTACTAGGGGAAAAGAAAGACACAATCTTTTCACAAAGAGCAAAGAGCACACTGTAAATGCACTTTCCTAAATCAAGCCAAACAGACTGTCAATATGCAAATGCACATGTGCATGTATTTGTTTTCGACTTTCTTAGTATTGATGCTAAAAAGAAAGTTGATGTACAAATCTGAATTTTCTTTCAAGCGACAAACACAAACAAGCTTCTTTTCGAAATCAAAAGATAAAGACGATTACGACACTTTAAGATTTTGAAATAAATACTCGTTTTTGACACTAGAAAGTCACAAATTCAGACCAAAGGCAATAGTAAAAGTATAATCGACTATCAACAGTAATCAAACTTTCTCCAATGATCGAAATCGACACTTGCGACAGATCTAAATCAAAGGACGACAATACGACTATTCTACTTTTGCAATGGAAAACTGTAAACGACGCAACAAACACACAAAAACATCTACATTTCTTTTGTACAAATGAGGTGGAATAACTGTAAGGAAAAGGGGTTTTTAAACAGACATATACTGATCACAGGCTACAAAAATCAGAGACAAAACTGGAAAGAATGAAGCACAAGAACCTCAGTTGCACAGGGCTAGTCTGATCAGCGCACCTGTAACACAGAGAAACTGGATTGCAGCGCAGGTTGCCCTTTCGGGAAGTGTGCTGAAATGCAGGAACTCTTAACAGTGCCTGTGCTGGGCCAGAAACGGGAATCTGTCCGGGTTCTAGGTCACGGTTTGCAGTTCAGTCTTTGGTTTTTGGCCGAGTAAAAGCAATCAGTAATGCACAATCAGGGGTAGATCTATGGAGGGTCTAAGAGCTATCACAAGGGCAATCAGATCATTTGTGAATCAGCTGTTCAAATCATAAACAGATCCAGTGAATGGATTGAAGCAGCAGATGTCTACTTTGCATTTGTTATGGCAAATGCAGTTCGAATGCTACTTATAAGTTTATGAAACAAACAACAAAGAGATACACAAACAAACTAATTAGACAATCTCCCCAGCGGAGTCGCCATTTTGTTACCGGGAAAAGTGTCTATTTAGAACTGCTCTATCCCACTAAGGTGTGACAGCTGCCTTAGAAACAAACAGAGAAAACTACTTTTGTATTTCCTTTATGAATTAAAGATAGAGGGGGATAGAAAGAACCGACCTGTGTCTTGCGCTAATCCTTTGATCTAATCCCTCTCTTCTTTGACAGCTTCCAGCTACCTGCTCCCTTACTTGCCCAGCTTCACCAAGTACCTGTAAGATCACAGAAGAAGAAAACTATACAAAGACATGGATCTATATTCGTAAATAGCTTAGGATCAGATTTAAGCCAACCATACAAATGTAACAAGCATCAATGATACAAAAGCATGGAGGAGAAACTCAAATAGTTTTTATTGATATACAAGAAGATCCAGGAGGAGTTACAACCGATGATTCCTGACCCAGCATCAACCTTCCAGCAAAGAAGCCCCTCTTCACCTCCAACAAAGCATAAATCACCCAATACTCTGATATCTATCTCAAAACCAACAGCAATTCCTTACAATGTGCAAAATTCCAGCCTCTGGATCTCTGGGATGAGGGATCCATATATAGATGTATGCAAGGAGGATGAGTCAGCCTGTGATTTGATTAGTGTCTTCTCTATGTTAGTTCTTGCTTCCACTTGGAGACTGAAAGCCTCTTACTCATCCTTGGTCGAATTCAGTGAGGCAAGTGTCATAGGAGAAGATTCTGGAACCTTCCATTGTCTTTCCACCTTGCGGAATGGCACTGCCATTTGTCATTTCCCGCTCAACGCACCCTCATAGTGCATTTAGGTGCATTGCAATGCACCTAGCTAGTGTGTTTAGGTGCTATGCAATGCAGCTAGCTAGTGGAGTAGCTGAAATGATCCTGTTTTGACTTATTCTGAGCAGTTTCTGGTGGAGAACTTCTGGGAGAAGCTGTAATTTGTTGACCTTGTTCCTTTAGGGGTTGGAACAACACTTTTAGGGACTTAGGAGCCCTTGGTTTATGGACATTTCATGCTTGGAGCTACAAGGCACAAAAATGTCTATAACACTCGGTAAGGTCCGGTCTCCCCTATTCCGTTCTTGTCCCTGACTATTCACTGGATGTCTATGGTTTGAGGTTGCATCTCTGTGCTTCCTATAAATAATTGTATTAATGCCTGTGGTTTTCCTCTCTCTGTCACTGTATTCGATTATTGGTGGGAGCTGCTTCAGATGTCTGTCCTCAGGATTTTGTTCATCCCTCCTCGTTCTCAAGCAGGATAGGGCGTCAACTTTCTCCGGAGTCTTCGTCACTCACAAGGTATGTTCTCCAGTTCTATGCTATCAGCTTTGGCATTTCCTTCTCTCAGCTAGCTAATGTATCAACTCCTTCGTGAGCAGGGTATTCTGGTGGAATTGCTTCGGCCACGGCTCGCCAATGTCAGGTAAACACTTACAGATATTTGATGTCGTCCTATTATATGCTTCGTCCCTCCTTGCGAACCATTTCTTATTTTTTATGACACTGTTTTGTGACTGCAGGTCTGGTTCCTTGAAAGGATTCGGGGCCTGGCAGCTTGGTTGTCCTAGCTTGTCATGGGTAGCAACGTTTCTATGCTCTGGTCGCTTTTGTTTTTTTTTGTTCAAGTCTGGTCGAGTCTTGTCAAGTCGGTGTGTCAATGGCTTGTTGCACCTCTGACAGTTACAGTCTCGACTGTAGGGTTTACAATTGCTACTTCTCTGTTTGGTGTCTGTAATTGTGTCGAGGGTTTCTAACGCCGTGTGGTATGTTGCCCCAACTTGTCAAGGAAGTTGGCACGGAATTTGTAACTGTTGAACGGTTTTGGTTTTGACCGATATATATGAAATGAATACACATAAATTTCGTTTTTCTCTTCTGTATAAATTTAAATGCATAGAGCTATGAATATTCGTCTGTTGTGCATACTTGGCAATGTCTGAGATTAATTACTCGCTTGTTGTTTAATTTGGGTCAGATCTTGATAATTCCGCCTATAGATTTCTTGTAAACTGTAAGTGGCTTTTCGTCCCTTGTCTTGGGGGTTCCTTCATGTGCTGTCCAGACTTAATTCTCTCGTTGGACCAGTGTAGCTCGATTTACATATAACCATACACCTGTGAATTATGTCACACACAGAACTATACTATACATAAGAGAAAAACGGATGCTATATTGTATAACAACTCAAAACAGTCTAGAGACGTCGGAGAGGCTAGAGTGCACAGAATTTTTGTAACAATCAATTTTTTCATTACCCAGAAAATCGAAGAAGAAAGACTACTATGTTCTATTCCCCTTTTAACAACTGTTAGGTGACTGTCAGTTTCTTTTCAACCGCTGTCAGTTATGTTTTGATTAGTTACATCAGTTTTGTTCAGAACTTTTTCTTTGTCGTTCGTCATTAACACAAAGACAAAATTGGTTGTTTTAAAACTCTAATCCTAACTAATTATAATTTCTACCGTTCCTAATTACTGTTCAGTTACTTGACTTAGACAGCTTAATCAAATAAAAGAAAAAAAACAAACACATTATCCCTTCAACAAATTTACTCCTCTGTCCCCTTCAGAGACCAAACAACCTTCCTTTTATCTCGTCCTATCAGCCAGATGCTCCTGCATCAGGCTCCCGGGGTAAGAAAAAGTCATGGCTCCGTTCCATGAGCTCCTCCACAGAATAACCAGCCTTCTGTATCTGCGCCGCGTCGAGCCACGAACTGTCCTCGATTGGATGGTTTTTCCACTTGACGAGGTATCGTAGATACTCCTTCCTGCGAGTCTTCTTGGCTACCTGGGTATTGAGAATCTTCTCGATCTCATGGGGCTGAACCGAAGGCATGTGCCTCATCCAAGAACTGTCTCCAACTTGGGTGTCCCGTTCTGGCCGTACCACACTGTCGTCCTCTGAGTTGGCAGTATATGGGAACAGGTCTGCCACATTGAAAATGGGTGATATGCCTATATCAAGTGGCAGCTGAATTTCATAAGTGTTGGCTGAGAACTTGCGCAAAATTTTACAGGGACCAATCTTCTTAAATTTTAGCTTATTATACGCGCCCTTAGGAAACCGTTCTTTGCACAAGTGTGCAAGGACCTCATCACCTACGTTAAATTGGATTTCTCGTCACTTTAAATCTGCCTATTGTTTGTATTTCTGCATGCTGTCCTGCAACTTTAACTTCACCTGTTCGTGTAGTTCACTCATCGCTTCAGCAAAATCTTCTCCATCAGCACTCCTCCGCTCCAACTTTCCCAAATCTCGCAGTTCATGTATCCCCCGAGGATGCATGCCTTATAATATTTGAAATGGACTGTGTCCGGTGCTACGATTTGGCGAATCGTTATAAGAAAATTTTGCCTGAGTGAGAGCACGATCCCATAACCATGAATTTTCCCCAGTCAAACTCCGCAACAAATTTCCCAAACTCTTGTTCACCACTTTGGTTTGTCCATCAGTCTGTGGATGATATTCAGAATTGAAGTTCAATTGTGTGTCCAACTTTTTCCACAGGGTGCGCCAAAAGTGTCTTGTGAATTTTACGTCCCTGTCAAAAATGATAGATCTGGGTAGGCCATGTAATCTAACAATCTCTGTGAAAAACAGGTGAGCTACATGAGTGGCATCACTAGTTTTTCGACACGGAATAAAATGCGCCATTTTTGAAAATCTGTCTACCACCACCATCACTGAGTCATATCCTCACTGTGTTCTAGGCAGTCCCAAGACAAAGTCGATGCTGACTGAGTCCCACGGCCTACTTGGAACAGGTAGTGGTGTGTAAAGTCCAGTATTTTGACTATGTCCCTTTGCTAGTTGGCATACTTTACACCTGTTCACATACCGCTGTACATCCCTGCGCATTCTGGGCCAGTAATAAAAGTGTCTGAGCTGCTCCAAAGTCTTGTCTATGCCAAAATGACTGGCTAGACCCCCGCTATGTTTCTCCCGTATGATATTTTCCCTCATCGAACAGTCCGAGATACATAACTGTCCTCCTCTGAATAATAGTCCTTCCTGTAAATTGTAGTCCAACCATGGACTTGTATTTCTCAGCACGGGATTCTGACAGGCTTCAAAGGCTTCCTTGAAGTCCATGTCAGCCTGGTACAAATCTTTTAAGTGTTCGAACCCCATCACCTGTATTGTACTTTCCTATAAGAGAAAAGCTCTTCTGCTCAAGGTGTCTGCCACTTTATTGGCTTGCCCACTGATGTGTTTTAGCACGAAGGTGAAACTCTATAGATACTCTACCCATTTGGCGTGCTTATGGTTCAATTTGTGCTGTTGCATTATATATTGCAGCGCTGAATTATCAGAAAATAACACAAACTCATTGCCCAGCAGGTAGTGTCTCCAATGCTTTAAAGCTTGGACCACGGCATAAAATTCCTTGTCGTACGAGGAATATTTCTGCCTGCTCTCGTTCAATTTCTCACTAAAGAATGCCACAGGTTTATCTTCCTGACTGAGCACAGCGCCAATGGCTGTCCCGCTTGCATCGCATCGAACCTGGAAAAGCTTGTTAAAATCTGGTAGCCTTAAAATCGGCCTCTCTGTAATCTTCCGCTTCAAAAGCTGAAAACTGTTCTCTGCTGCTCTGGTCCAACAAAAAGGCTGACTGGCCTTTTTGATGGTGTCTAGCATTGGCGCGCAGATTTCACTAAAATTTCGTATAAACTTGCGGTAAAAACTTGCCAACCCGTGAAAGCTATGTACCTCAAACAAGCTCTTCGGTGACGGCCAATTGACGATTGCTGCGATCTTTTCTGGATCCATCTTCAATTCATTTTCTGCGATTACAAACCCCAAATAAACTAGTTCTTTTTGTAGGAAAGTACATTTCTTCAAGTTTATCAGTAGTTTATTCTATTGTAATTTCTCTAGCACTCTTCGAACATGTTGAAGGTGCTCTTCTTTTGTTCTGCTGAAAATCAAAATATCATCAAGATATACGATCACAAACTTACCGATAAACTCTTTCAACATTTCATTCATCAACCTCATAAAAGTACTAGGAGTGTTACTCAAACCAAACAGCATGACTAGCCACTCGTACAACCCTTCATTGGTCTTGAAGGCTATTTTCCACTCATCTCCTTCTCTGATCCTGATCTGATGATAACCACTCTTCAGATCAATCTTCGTGAAATAAGCTGCCCCACTGAGACAATCCATCATATCATCCATTCTGGGTAAGGGAAATCTGTATCGAATGGTGATTTTATTAATAGCTCGTGAGTCCGTACACATCTGCCATTCTCCACCCTTTTTAGGCGCGAGTACTATTGGCACCGCACAAGGGCTCAAGCTTTCTCTGATCAACCCCTTGTCCAACAGCTCTTGCACCTGTTTGCGAATCTCTTTGTTATCCTTCGGGCTCATTCGATACGCTGCTTTATTTGGTAAGCTGGCTCCCGGTATGAAATCGATATGATGGCTAATACTCCTCTTGGGAGGTAACTTGTCTGGTAAGTCATCAACTACAATGTCCTTGAATTCCTCTAACATCTCCTGAATCTCTGCAGGCAATTCAGACATTTCTATGTGCAGCAACACAGTCTTAGCTCTCCTCACAACAACATAATTCACTTCATTCTTCTCAATCTATTTGATAAACTGTTTTCCACCTACTAATAAGGCTTTTGTTCCACTCGCTTCTGCTGTGTCCTCCTCTTTGATGGGTACAAGCGTATGCTTGACTCCATCTTTCACAAATTTGTAACAATTCATCTTCCCATCATGTACCACCTTCCGATCATACTGCCACGGTCTCCCCAGCAGTATGTGGCACACGTCCATTGGCATGATATCGCAAACAACCTTGTCCTGGTACTTGCCAATGTGAAATTCAACCTCGCACTGTTCATCAACTAATAGCTGGTGGCCTTTCTGCAACCATGACACCTTGTAAGGTGTAGGGTGCTTAAGTCGCCTTAAGCCTAGCTTCTCCACCATCTCGGTGGCAACCAAATTGTCTGTACTCCCACTGTCTATGATCAATTTACAACACTTTCCATGTGATTTGCAAACTGTTTGGAACAGTGCCTTCCGTTGGGTCTGCTCAGCCGTCTCCTTGGCTGGCTTCAATAGTACTTTATTTAGAACCAAAGCCTCTCCTGTTTCTGCCACATTTTCCACCTCCTGGGGTGGTGCCTCAGCTTCCTCAGGCTGTGCAACAAATGTTCCCCTCTGGCCAGCGTGCTCTGCTTCCGGGCATTCGAAGGATCTGTGCCCCCACTTGTGGCACCTATAGCACTGGACATTAGCTCCCCTTCCTTGGCCATTCCCTCTTCCTCGCTGATATGGCCGACCTCCTCTCGTGCTATCTCCCTTCTCTGTTGTTCCTGAAGCCCTGGAGCTACTGCCCTCTTCACTGTTACTGGCAGTTCTCCCTCTGCCATAGGACTGTCCTCATCCTCTACCATTTCCCCATCCTCTCCTATTATTCTGTTTCCTGTTAATCTTTTCTTCAGCCTTTACAGCACTTTGAAAAGCTTCTTCTATGTTATGCGGTGAAAGAATACTAATCTCATCCAGGATTTCCAACCTCAAACCATTCACGTATCATGCTGTCTTCTCTGGAGTATCATCAGTATAACCAGCCCTCAGGTTTACATGATAAAATTCTTCTGTGTATTCCTTTACGGTCATACCTTTCTGTCTTAAATTTTGTACCCGTCGATAAAGCTCAACCTGATAATCTTTAGGCAGAAATCTGCCTTTCAGCTTTGCCACCATCCTTGGCCACTTCTTTATCGGTAGCTTATTCATTCTCCTTCTATCTGCCTAGACACTATCCCACCATAAGGCGGTGTGTCCCTTTAATTTGGTTGCAGCAAATCTGACTCTTTTGTCCTCACTGATCTCTTCGTTCTCAAAATACTTATCTAACTCGCTTATCCAGTCCAGCAGAACATCTACGGACAGACTGCCATCATAGTTAGGAATCTCCAGTTTAGGTTTGCTGCTGGCTAGCAATACCGATCTCAACAGTTTTATCTCTGGGGCTTCTTCATCTGATCCGTCTGCAGCAGCTACTGCCTCCTCCTCACTGTCATCCCCAAGTTCTGGGTCTCTTCTCCTTCCTGCCTCCACTGCCTCTAAGCGAGCAGTAAGGGTCCTTATTTCTTCCCTCAAGCCCTCATCGGCTGCTCTGCGCACACCTCTTCCACGTCCTCATCTCTGAACCTCCATATCCCGATTCTTTCAATCAACTGCTCTGATACCACTTGATGGTCCCAGCCCACGTAGCCCTTCTCCATGAACAACAATGCGGGAATTACGTGGCAGTTAATAATGAACAACAGATTTCTTTTGGATATAAGTCGATTCGTCGGTGGTTGAATTTATGGATACTGTAATTGTCCTTTGTACCTGTACAGATGATTGGTACCTCTGCCCTCCATTGATTGCCAACTGTCCTCCCTTGGATTTCTCGTCCCGCCTAGGTATGGGCAATCAAACCCTCACTTGGTCATTTGGTTTGCACATTTCGTTTGGGTTCTGTATGCTCTGCATGCTCAGTGGTTTCTGGAGGTTTCGACCTGGGGTTCTGTTGCTTGTCCTCTGACTTGGAATGTTGCCTGAACGTTGCTCCTCCTGGTCTGTTGACAATGTCAACTCGGTAAGGTCCGGTCTCCCCTATTCTGTTCTTGTCCCTGACTATTCACTGGATGTCTATGGTTCGCAGTTGTGTCTCTATGCTTCTTGTAAATAATTGTATTAATGCCTGTGGTTTTCCTCTCTCTGTCACTATATTCGGTTACTGGTGGGAGCTACTTCAGATGTTCGTCCTTAGGGTTATGTTCATCCCTCCTCGTTCTTAGGCAAGATAAGGTGTCAACTTTCTCCGACGCCTTCATCACTCACAAGGTATGTTCTCCGGTTCTATGCTATCAACTTTGGCATTTCCTTCTCTCAGCTAGCTAATGTATCAGCTCCTTTGTGAGCAGGGTATTCTGGTGGAACTACTTTGGCCACGGCTCGCCAATGTCAGGTAAACACTTACGGATATTTTATGTCGTCCTGTTATATGCTTCGTCCCTCCTTGCGAACCATTTCTTATTTTTTATGACACTGTTTTGTGACTGCAGGTCTGGTTCCTCAATAGGATTCGGGGCCTAGAGCCTTGGTTGTCCTAGCTTGTCACGGGTAGCAATGTTTCTATGCTCTGGTTGCTTTTGTTTTTTTTTGTCCAAGTCTGGTCAGGTTTTGTCAAGTCGGTGTGTCAATGGCTTGTTGCGCCGCTGACAGTTACAGTCTCGGCTGTAGGGTTTACAATTGCTACTTCTCTGTTTGGTGTCTGTAATTGCATCGAGGGTTTCTAACCCCATGTGGTATCTTGCCCCAACTTGTCAAGGAATTTGGCACGGAATTTGTAATTGTTGAACAGTTTTGGTTTTGACCGATATATATGAAATGAATACACAGAAATTTCGATTTTCTCTTATGTATAAATTTAAACGCATAGAGCTATGAATATTCGTCTGTTGTGCATACCTGGCAATGTCTGAGATTAATTACTCACTTGTCGTTTAATTTGGGTTGGGTCTTGATAATTCCGCCTGTAGATTTCTTGTAAACTGTAAGTGGCTTTTCGTCCCTTGTCCTGGGGGTTCCTTCGTGTGCTGTCCAGAATTAATTCTCTTGTTGGACCAGCATAGCTCGATTTAGATATAACCATACACCTGTGAATTATGTCACACATAAAACTATACTATACATAAGAGAAAAACGGATGCTATATTGTATAACAACTCAAAACAGTCTAGAGATGCTAGAGAGGCTAGAGTGCACAGAATTTTTGTAACAATCAATTTTTTCATTACCCAAAAAATCGAAGAAGAAAGACTACTGTGTTCTGTTCCCCTTTTAACAATTGTTAGGTGACTGTCAGTTTCTTTTCAACCGCTGTCAGTTATGTTTTGATTAGTTACATCAGTTTTGTTCTGAACTTTTTCTTTTTCGTTCGTCATTAACACAAAGACAAAATTGGCTGTTTTAAAACTCTAATCCTAACTAATTATAATTTCTACCATTCCTAATTACTGTTCAGTTACTTGACTTAGATAGCTTAATCAAATAAAAGAAAAAAAAACAAACACATTATCCCTTCAGCAAATTTACTCCTCCATCCCCTTCAGAGACCAAACAGCCTTCCTTTTATCTTGTCCTATCAGCCAGATGCTCCTGCATCAACATAGAGTTTCCTGAAGGTTTTAGACCTTTGACCGTGAGTTGCATGTGTGCCAGCTCGCTCAAGAGAGCATTGTATGGGCTGAAGCAAGCACCTCATGCTTGGTACACCAGAATAGATAGCTACTTCACTAGGTTAGGCTTCACAAAGAGTGAAGCGGATGTGAACCTATACCACATAATGGTGGAAGGTAAACTGTCGATCATCTCATACTAATAGGTGATGATCAATTGATCAAGTCTTCTAAGGAGGACCTTGAAAGAGATTTTAAGATGAAGGACATGGGGCTCATGCATTACTTTCTTGGCATGAAGGTATGGCAGGGAGATGGAGAGTTGTTTGTGTCTTAGGGAAAGTATGCCAACAAGATACTAAGGAGATTCCACATGGAGAGAAGCAAACCCATGGAGACTCCTATAGCAGGTAACTAGAGGAAGGAGGATGCTACTTCAGGGAAAGTAGTGGAAGCTACTATTTATAGGAATCCTGTGGGTTCACTCATGTACTTGGTGAAAACACGACCATATATGTGCTATGAAGTTAACCAACTTAGTCAAGTGATGGTTAGGCCTACCCAGTTGTATTGGAAGGAAACAAATCATGTGTTTAGATACCTCAGGGGCACTTCTCAGTATGGATTATGGTACATATGGATAGAGGGAGTGGAGCTTCAAGGCTTCACCGATGTAGATTGGGTGGGGAGTCCATCCGACCAGAAAAGCATATCAGGAAGGATCTTGAGTATTGGCTCCTTAAAAATTTCTTGGTATAATAGGAAACAGAGATCGATTTCACTTAGTTCAGCAAATGCAGAGTACATGGCAACGAGTCAGGCAACACGTGAGACCATTTAGATGAGGAATATCCTGGTTGGTTTATTTGGTTAGCAGATGGATCCAACTGTGATTTACTACGATAATAAGAGTTGTATCAAACTCTCTAAAAATCCATTTTTTCATGATTGGTCCAAGCATATCGATATCCAATATCATCATCTCAAAGATTGTGTATTGAGGCGGATTATGTTGTTAGAGTACATTCCCACGGAGGAGCAAGAGAATGACATTTTGACAAAGTCATTGTCAAGATGTAAATTTGAGTTACACAAAGATAGGATTGGGGTAGATGATAATCCCTTTCTTGTTGAGAGGGAGTGTTGCGAAATGGAAACAATAAATTCCAGTTTATTTTGTCCTTGAATTAAACTGAGAATTAAAATCGAATTCTATTCTCATAGAAACTTGAAAATAGATAATTAATTTTAATTAACTTAGTTAACTTAGGAATTTCGAGTTGGAAGTCTTTTTGAAGTCATGTATATGTTCTCCCTAAGTTTTAGGGGTCTAGTATGAGTTTAAATTGAGTTGTAAATTAGATAACTCAGTTTACTGAGTTATGTTCAGTTAAATTAGTTCCAAACTGTTTGTTGAACTAATAGAGAGTTAATAGTCAGTTGGTGCACTAGTGCATCCACAAGTGACACTCTAATTAACTGAAGATTCCCTCACGAGAAACTCATGCATGTCAATTATGAGAACTAGAGACTAGAGTATAAGGACACTGTACTATCAATTATGTGATTAAATGATCTGTAAATATCATGCATGCAATCAGATAAGGACCTATGTTTGGATTGCCCAGTTTTGGAAGCTTGAATTCCCTTTAAATACAGGCTATTCATCCTAGGAATTAGACAAGGAAATGGGGGTTTAGAGAGCTACCGAATAGGCTAAGGATTTGGCTTGAGCTAGCCTATGAGCTGAGAGAGTTGAGCATACTTGTGCGGAATTGTTCTAGTGCGAACAAGCTTTGTATCTTCAATAATATTTCTAATATATGCAATAGAGATAGTGGGGTTTTGAGTAGTGGCTTTCCCCAGATATATCTTGTGTTATGTGTCATTGATTTATCCTCTTCTTGTTCCTATTATTTTCATCGATCTATTGGCTTCGGCTTGTTGAAAGTAGAAGTAGATTCTTGTACCGTGCTATAGTACATTGCATGAGCTTGTGAATCGATGATATTTTCTACATGCTCTACCCCATCCGCATGGAGGGAGCTCATCAGTGTGACTGTAAGCTTCCAACCAAGAATTTCCAGTGTCATGGATGTGTCCAACCAAAATTTCTCCTTTGTGCCTACAACCATGCCTATAGGCGGAAAAAAAAAAACCAAGAGCCAAAACCAAGGTTTCACTCATGGAATTGTGCACACGGGGTTATGTTGACATGGTAAATAATACAAACATCTATTTCTGCTTGTGGTATTTGAAAAACATCGGTTTTTGGCATGAGATATGGGGAGGATGAAACACTATATAAGAGAAGCAAGGAGAAGCATTCTTAATGTGCATTCAATGATTTATTTTGTGACTTATCTTGAGCAGGTGTGCATAAGGGTATGAATATGCACATACATGTATGACAATGATAGATCTAAAGGAGATATGATGGAGGATCAATAGATTTCTTATATAATGTGTGATACTCAATGATGTTTTGTGATTTTATGTATTGAATTTCTAATGTTGTTCAACTTGGTAGTCTAACATGTTTGTTGCAAAGATAAATAGGTTTAGAGTTGATGCTAGAGGGAACAATGGCAGATATATGTATGCTGGTTATAATGAGTGCACTATTTATTTTGGAATGCACTATATAGATTTTTTGATCAAAGTTCAAGGTGATCAGTGTTAGTTATATTTCAGAGCATAATAAACAATCACTTGTTGCATAGATAAGTAATTTATCCTAATAGTGTATGTGAAGACTATTGTTTTGGAAATATGCAGAGATCAGAGTGACAATATATGCAAAGATCATAATGTGGTTTGAAGAGCATAAATATATGAATTACTTGCTTGATGACAATAACTTGTGTTGATTCCGTGTCTTTGCCTAGAATATGCAGAGATCAACATATCAGTTAGATGAATATGATGCTGAAGCTTATCTTCTGAATGTTTGAAACATATTCAGTAGTGCAACTCTTTCTTATATCCTTTGATGTTATAACATAATACCATGATTGCTTGTACACAATAGACAAATCTTGGTGGGCCTATGATGATGCTACCATATATAGAAGACATGGCAAAGATTGATAATTTGTGTGCTAACCAAGATGATTGCAGGGTCTAGGAGATTATGAACAAAAATAACTTTATGCAAAGATGTCTTGATATGAAGAACAATAAAATATTATTGACTTGTTCTTCTTATACTTACAATATGTTCACTAGTGATTCATTGTCCTAACTTGTGCACTCTAAACTCATAGTTAAAGAAGGCTTGATGTTTATCATGGTATTGATTTACATTGATTGAGCCTAGATCAGTGATAGAGTTTTATGAGACAATGTTTCTTTATATATACTTCTAAGATTTTTTTGTCAAAAATCTTCATGCACAATAGTGTCTTGTGTTGATGCAAAGACCAATGAACATAAATCATGTTTCCTAAAGCTTGCTACTATCTATAGACTTGACATTGCATGGTCACAATTGTATTGATTGAATTAGAGGATTTCTTGTGGTATTATGTTATGAATCTATGTTGTTTGGTTTTATTGTAAAGAGAAGGATTGACATTTGGGATAAAGATCATATGTTGCTGCTTCGTTTCTCATATTTGAGTTGTTTGTTGTGAAAGGATTTGCGATGATTTTCTGCTTGATATGAGAAAAGAGGTTGATTGAATTTCTTAATGGGCATCCTTGTCTTGATATTTGACAAGAGAAGGATTTGGTAATTGACTATGGTAGATCTAGTTGTTCATAAAATGGTTTTGATATTAATATTAATTGAATGACTTGATAAGATATTTGGATTGGCGTGGAAATGTTAGGGTTTGATTGACTTGGCTGGGTTTGCATTGGTATATTGGTTTGATTAATTAATTGGCATATTGGTATTCAGTGTTGATATTTAGTGACTGGAATTCAATGATTCATTAATTGGCATATTGGTATTTAGTGTTGGTATTCATTATTCAATGATTCAATATATTGGTTTTTAGTGGTTGGTTCAGTGATTCAATATTTAGTGATTTAGAGTTTTGTATCTTAGTATTCAATTTGAGCTTATTGTTGGGTGTGGGTCCAATTTGAAAATTGATGAAAGGTGGCCTACATGTTGTTTGATGGTTGATTGATAAGTGGATCCAGTATGAAAATTTTAAAATGGTGTCCACGAAGGTGCTAACGGTCGTAACCTTCAGTAAGGGAGAAATAGCTTCCTTCTGGTAGGAGCTGGCAAACTTGATTAGAGGGTACTATCTCCCTTCTAGTAGGATCTAGAGAATGAGTCGAGGTCATAGCCTCCTATAGGTAGGAGCCTGCATGTTGGCAAGAGTCTGCGCCAATACAAAATGTAAGAAGAATTTCTTTATAATAAAAGAAGAAAACAAAACAATAGTAGCAGTGGGCTTCTCCCACATTGGGTTTCCACCTAAAATCCAGTGTCCATATGTGATTGATGTGTTTATATGTTTTATGGTTACATGATCTTACACTTAATGTTGCTCATGGTTTATTGAATAAGCAATAATCTATAACAATGTGATATGCTAATGAAAAAATTGAAAAAGGAAACTTTGGAAATGAAAGCATAAGTTAAGTAAATTTAAATTAGGAACGAAATACTTATTCACCCCACCCCCCCTCTCAGTATTTATAACATCACTACATATTGTGCATGGCTCAATGTGATCTAATTAACGTTGCTTCAACGAGTGATTTCTTCTACACTTCAAAAAAAATATTGCCAAAGCTAGTTCTGCTTCTCTCTTCTTCTTGTTCATGTGTAACATTTCCAATTGGGAACTCAATGAACTAAGTCTATATATTTTAAAATATTTTAACATATTTCCAATCTCATCTCTAGTAATTCCATTACTCAGATATTCTTTCCAACTCTTGTTAATATGTCTCTCAGTCCTTTTCCAGTATTTGAAGTACCTCTAGAATATCTCCTACATAACTCAATGATGACATCATAAGTTTGTTTAGTGAAATTTCATCCACCCATAAAGTTTAGAATCTCAATACAGTCATCCCATATTCCTCGTAGCAAAAAGAAACATATTTTATAAGGAGAAAAACTTCCTTGTCTTTCCCTTTGTAAATTATAGTTGAATCTTCCAACGTAGTCTTTAAGGTATTCATCTTAATTTTGTTTCATCCCGAAGAATTCCTCCCTCCTTTCTTTCTCTTTTTAATAATCCTAGTATTTATCTAAGAATTTCTATTTCATCTATGTCCAGGTGTGGATGTTGTAGCTACTAAGGCTCATGAAATAATATATCACAAAAATCTTGAGTGTAGCAGGGAAAAGTATCAATTTTTGGGCATCTGTCACATAGTCATAACTTCTGCAGAGAACATCAAATTCAAAGAGGAATATTCTAGGATACAATTTTGATAATCCATGGAATTTAGGAAAGGTTGAGTGTGGAATATTCTTCATCTTGGTCTCTTCATCTAAATTGAGAATAGGGAATATGATGGTGGATGTTTCTTCCTTGATAGTCTCATG
The DNA here is from genome assembly GCA_031772625.1 of Pinus tabuliformis. Classification (NCBI taxonomy): domain Eukaryota; kingdom Viridiplantae; phylum Streptophyta; class Pinopsida; order Pinales; family Pinaceae; genus Pinus; species Pinus tabuliformis. The sequence continues at coordinate 706,904,258 of CM062817.1, read as the reverse complement.
TGCCATGTTTTCTCAAAAAAATATCCTCCTATTTTGTAGGTTCCTTAGGAGAGTATGGAAAAATCAAATATTCAGAGTGGGAATGCTCATTTAGTATACCTTCATTGAACAATAATTTTTTTGGTGTAGAGGGTGAATCTCGTATAATTTCAGGTCCCTGAACAAAGGGTTCAAGTTTCTTCTTGGCAAGGGAGCTTGCTGTAGGAGTTGAATAGTTCAATTGATTCTTATCCTCTTGAGAATTTACTACATTATTAGTCTTATGGTGATTTTTGGTGGAGCTAATGAATCTATCTTACTAGTCTCTAGCTCTATGAGTGGAAAATTAAAAAAGATTTTTTTCTAAAACAAATTGCTGAAAAATATAAACTTTAATGAAACACATTTCACCAATTACCTTGATAAAATTTATTGACTAAATAAAAAACAAGGAAAAAATTGTAGTATTGACAATTCCCTGGAAACAATGCCATAAATGACGATCTTCAATTACCTCCTAATTATTTAGCAGATAAATGAGGACTTGTGCATTTAATTATGAACTTGTGAATTGTCATGCACTGTATATGCTAGTACAATATTGTTAAGTGTGAATGTGGTTGTATTATTTTAGATGCATGTTTCGGAGTAAGATATTAATGCCTCTTACAAGTCACCAAGGGAATCAAACCACACTTGTAGCAAATTACATATAACACTTGCAGAATTGAAATAATGCACTTATACCTAATGGGCCTAGGAATCTTAAAGTTGTAACCCCAAACATAGGTAGAACCATCCACACATGCAGAAAGTAAATCACATGGGTGGAAATAAATCACACAAAAAATAAAGTGGTAACTTGCTAAAGATTTATGGTGATTTTGATCTCTGGAAAAAGGATGCATATGCAATGGTAGAATTCTAATGAACTATTGTATAGAATCCAATCCAACCAAATATAAGAAAGAAAACACTGTAAATCTAGAAAACCTAGTAGTGAAATACAATCCTTAGAAAACAAAGCAAATTACTTATTTAGATTTATGAGTTGCAATGATTTAAAGAAACATAATTAATAACCGACCAATCAATATTATAAAGGAGCAAAGCTATTCATCCAATTAGTAATTTGAAACAACACACAAACCAAAATAATTTACTAGATTGGAAAATTACACGAGTATAAAAAATAAAGTAAATTAGTGAGTTACAATAGTGTACATAAACTATGCAATTCATCATATTAGCAAGTTGCACTAGTACAAATGAACCAAGTTACATAAAAATAAATAAAACTAAGAACTAATATATATGGTTATTGGTAATATATGACCAAGGAGGGAGCCCCACCTCCTTAGGCGAGGCACTGCTTATAAAAGTAGATTGGCTAAGTAGCAACACACCATTTGCACTGAGATAAATGGGTAAATGGAACAAAACCATGATCTTTGTATCAACAGACATTCAAAAAGTGAAATATAATTATTTCATCCTCCTCTAAATCCAGAGAGTAGGGTGTTTTATACCCGTTACTAAAGTCTTAATTTGATTAATAGGTCAAAGGAAAACCATGAGAATATTTAGTGTTGGATATGTGTTATTTCATACCTATTCCTGGGTGAAATATCATTGTAGAATCTTTAGGGGGAATTTAGCTTAATTCAAATTGGGTTACTTGATCCCTAATATCTACTAAGTAAGCCTCTCTTGTGGTGGATTCTATCCAACCACAAAAATGATGGGAGTAGTTATTGAGGTTATAGTTGTAACTCTCCCATTGTTGTGCTCAATATAGGTTGCTTAGTGAGGCTTTACACTAAGGTGCTAGAATTTTTGGTAATGCTCCCCATACCAAAAGCTAGATCCTTTTTCTAGTCTTCTCAATCACTCATATTTTTACATGGATAAAAGTTGTAAACCTCCTGATACCATCATCATTGGAGGAAAATATTTCCATGAGCACTATTGGAAAATAACAAAGAAAAGTCAGTAAGAACCCCCAAAAAATGGACTTGTTTGTGAATTCATTACTAATTCTAACATAAAATAGTCTAAACAATATAAAAAACACGTGGAATTGGTTAAAAAGTTATAGATGGTAGCAAAAAAACTAGAAAATTCAAAACGAAATAGAAAAGGATCCCTTATATCCATCAAGGAGGAGATAGAAAAACTTATTTAGGTAGGAAAAATCAAGTCTCCAGATTCCTTATTCTGCTAGCTGAAAGAATCTTAGAAGATGGCACATTGAATACAACTACTATCAACTTCCTACCATCTACCATCTTAGTGTTGAGAAATGTAGCTTGAATAGTGGTGGGATAGGGTCCCTAGGGTCAATTTTGGATAATTTAATCAATTTTTGAATAAAATTTGTAAAGAATGTAAAGTCTTCGCGAAATGCATAAGCGGAGCACACGACTAAGTATGAGTCAAAGGGGCTTTTAGCCCCTTGTATGGGTAAGTGATAGGCCGGTTTTGAGACCTACCCATAGGGCGCGGGCCATGGTATTGTATTAGGAAGGCTATAAATATTTGAGTCATAACGAGTCTAGAGAGATAATATTTTGAGGAAGAACAAGTGTAAAGGTAAGTGCTAAGGAAGGAAAGCTCTATTTCTTGTACTTAGGTGAAAGGGGAAGGCTCCTATAGCTGAGTGCGTGAAGACCTTGGCAAGTCTGCAGTTGAGTGCATGGACCCCCGCAGCTGGGTGCGCAGGGTGGAAGAGTCTATAATTTGAACGCTGAATCTAATAAAGACTGATTTTGGACTGAATATCTTGCATCTGTGCTTTTTTCTTACTTTTGTTTAAGTTTATGCTTTATTTCTTAAAGATATTTGTTCTTTGAAATAAAGTGTATCTTCTACGCGAATCTATTAAATCGTTAATATCTATGCATAAGATAATTAATGAACTGGTTTCACGAAGACATTAGATAGATCTAATAATATAAATAGCCAAAATGGGTAGATCTACGTGAAGGCAGATTTAAGGTTTATATTTACTATGTGAAAGTTGTAAGTTTGCTTCCTTTAGGTCTAAAAAGCCTAATCGTAGACCTCCGCTAAGGTCTGGAAGCCATTTGGATAGAGTTGCAGTAGTGAACCATAGGAAGACACTGATTTGCGTGAAGGCAGATATGAGCTTGTCACACGATCTCTGGATGCATAAACCTGGTTCTAACATCCCCCAATACTGCATCGGGTGAGACTGTAGCCTGCACTATGTAGGTTGTTGCCAAAAGGGCCAACAACTAGGGTTTTGTTGGTTGGCGCAAACAACTCTGAACCTGGGTTAGGCCCCCTTAAGCCAACAAATAGGAACTTCTTGCATAGTTTTAGTGTGAATGTGTAGGAAGTGGTTTGAACATGTGACTACCTAGAAAAGGTTATTGTTAGTTCTATCTTGTAATTCATATAGAAAAACTAAAAGGTTAATTTTTTAAAGTCAACTAGTCTTAGGAATCTAAATGAAATGTTCTTTAACATTAGTGATTTAGATTGATATTATCCATACATTTCATGATTGAAATAGGTGGAAGCTAGAATTGATGAGATTAGTTGCTAATATTAAGGAGAGTACTTATCTTCTCTCGAAGCATAAATAGAACAAGATAGGAAAGATATCACACATATGAGTAGAGAGAAGGAGGTTTAAAGGAAGGAAAAGGAGTAGATCTATTCAAGAGATTAGTAGCCCATATAGGTCAAACCACTACTATAGTATTAATTTTCATATGCATAGGCTATACAACCTCATATCTAGGCTGATTTAATGATTGTCCAACTATTGTTTTTAAGCAAGTTGTAGAGGTCACCTTATAAGATTTTATTAAAGGAATGAAATGTTGATCTGAAGGAGAAATCCACATGTATGTATTTTATTCTTCCTGCAAAACAAGAAAAATGATCGCTCTTCCATACTCATTATGAGATGGTGAAAGAGGGTGCCTCTCAAGTATCCAAAAATATATTCGAATAAGAAAATAACTTCATAATCCCCTTATAAATAAATCCCTGGCTTGTGAACTATTATCTCATATAATCACTAACTACCTGTAGTTTTTAACCATGTGCGATTAATTTTGGCAATATATTCTTAATAAAATAGAAAATATGCAATGAAAAATACACACATTAATACAAATAATTTATCCTAGAAACTCAAAGTGGGAAAACCAACAAGATTTTTCAGTATTCTTCTATACATTATTAGAATAAAATATATATCTTTTGACATCCATAAACCACTAATATATTTACCATGGATTATAATAAAATCGTAGTTCCTTAATTGAAACTATAAAACCATGGGAAAAACCACCATGCACCACAAAACCACTAAAGGTGAAAATTATGTATTGCAAACCACCAAAAAAGGATGCAAAAAACTATCCATTTTTTTTTTTGGAGGCCCTGCTCTCAAACCCTTGTGTATGGGGGATTTCTCCCATGTGAATCCCTTGAACAAGGGGGTTTTTTCCCTGACCCCCTCAAACATGGGAAGATGTTTCCCCCTTGTGACCCCCATTTTGTACTTTACACAACGTACAATGGATAGGGATAGTCATGCAAATAATATAACACATATACAACATTATCCCACTTGTTGTTTCTTTGCACACAAGGGGTAACAAGAGTACATGATCAACAATATCGAGTAGTAATGCCCATTGTTTCTCTAAACCAATAAAACTTCTTAGTGCTAAAATATTTTGTTAATTAATATGTAACATTCTGTAGTGAGCCCATCTTCACTAGCATCACCTTCTTTTATTCAACCATATCTCTTACAAAGTGATATTGAACATAAATATGCTTTTTATCTGAATGATATGCTGGGTTCTTCACTAAGATGACAATGCACTCTTATTTTCACAATCTATCTTCATGACTCATTATACCAATCCAATACCTGAACACAATCTCTGCAACCCTATTTATTCCTTTCTTACATGAGTGACTTCCATCTATTCAACTTCTATAGTTGAGAATTCCACTATAGGCTGTCTCTTACTCATCCAAGTGATTTCTCCTCCAAATAGGTTAAACACATACTCACTTGTAGATCTTCTACAATCCAGATCTCTAGCCAAGTTTGTATCAACAAAGTCATGCATGTCCAATAATATATAATCCTAGTCTTCTTGGTATCATATTTCATAGCTAGTAGTGCCACACACATACCTAAACACCCTATTTACTACTATCTAATGCTCCTTCCTTGGTTTTGACATAAAACTATTCAACACTCCCATTGCATGTACAATGTTTGGTCTAGTATAGACCAATGCATACATAAAAATTCTAACTACACTAGCATATGGAACATGGGACATGTTCTCTTCCTCTTCCCGGGTCTTGGGATAATATTCTACAAATAAATTTACACCTACAAGAATTGGGATCTTTACTGGTTTACATTCCTATATATTAAACCTCTACAAAATTTTCTTGACATATTGTCTTTGATTAAACTAAATTTTCTTGTTTACATGATCTCTTTTAATTTGCATGCCCAAATTAAATTTGTAGTACCAATATCCTTCATATAAAATTTATAGGAAAATTGAGTTTTCATTTCCTGGATGATTTCCTTATTATTTCCAATCAACAACATATCATTCACCTATAACACCAAATAAATATGATGATCACTAACTAATCTAAAATAAACATAGTGATCCAGTTTGCTACTTATGAAGCCAAGTCCTAATATAAAACTATCAATTTTTGATTCCACATCCTTGGTGATTTCTTTAACCCATACACGAACCTTTTTCATTATGGATACCAACTCTTTCTTTCCTTTAACAACAAAACCTTTTGGTTGCTTCATATAGATTTATTATTCCATATCCCTGTGTAGGAATGATATATTCACACCCATCTATTCTACTTAAAAATAAAAGGAAACAACAACAAATAAAAGAAATATAATAGAAGTTAACTTGGAAACATGAGAAAATATCACCAAAGTCAATTCCCTCTACCCGGGAACAACCTTTTTCTACTAATTGAACTTTCTATTTTTCCACTCTCCCTTTTACATTTAACTTCTTGCTAAAAACACATTTGCTGCCAATGAGATTTCTTCCATCTAGGAACTCCACTACATCCCAAGACCCATTCTTCTCAAGGATTCCATTTCTTCAACCATGACATTTTTCTAGAGTTTTCTCTTCTCTAAACTCACGGTCTCCTTAATAGCTATAAGATCATCATAAATAATAAAAAAATCAAAATTTGAACAAAATCAAGTGGAGTATACCTTTTTGGTTTCCTTCTTTCCCAAAATGATCTCCTCAATACTGAAATATGTGGTTCTTCTTCTTTTGTAGAGTGTAGTTCATCACTCTTCAATTCAAACTATATCTTTTCTAGTTACTTCTTCCTTGGTAGGGCTCCATGTTTGAAAACATATTTTATTTCTCTAAAAGCCACATCTCTACTATACACAACCTTCTTAGTTTTTGGGTTCCAAAGCTTATAACCTTCTAGACCATATTTATATCCAATAACGATACACTTTTCAATGTTCTTACCCAACTTAATTCTATTCTCCTTTGGAATGTGTACATACAAATCATAGCCAAATACCTTGAGATGTTTAAGAGCATGTTTCTTACCAGTGCATACTATATGTCGAGTCTTTCCACATAACACTGATGAGGGTGATCTATTTACCAGGTAACACAAAATGCTCACTGCCTTTTCCTATAATTCCTATTGTAACCTAGGACCATGTTGGCATTATGAGACAAGTGTTGTCCTTGATGGCAAATCACACAAATGATAAATTATAGTGCAGAAAATTTATTTGATAAATTATAGTGCAACAAAGTTTCCTTCATGTAGAGAAAAGCTCACGCACTTTTATGCAGAGAAAAGTTTATTCCGTGTAGAGAAAAGTTCACACACTTTTATGCAGAGAAAAGTTTATTCCATGTAGAGAAAAGTTCACACACTTTTATGCAGAGAAGAGTTTATTTCATGTAGAGAAATATTCATGCACTTTTATGCAGAGAAAAGTTTATTTCATGTAGAGAAAAGTTCACGCACTTTTATGCAGAGAAGAGTTTATTTCATGTAGAGAAATGTTCACGCACTTTTATGCAGAGAAAAGTTTATTTCATGTAGAGAAAAGTTTACACACTTTCATGCAGAGAAAAGTTACCTTCATGCAAGAGAAAAGTTCACGCACTTTCATGGTTGGTTCATGGTATTAGTTCGACAGTTTTTGATCCTATGGTTTTGGCCCGTGGTATTGCATCCAAAAGTGTTGATCTCACGCACTTTCATGGTTGGTTCATGGTATTAGTCCGACAGTTTTTGATCCTATGGTTTTGGTCCGTGGTATTGCATCCAAAAGTGTTGATCTCACGCACTTTCATGGTTGGTTCATGGTATTAGTCCAACAGTTTTTTGATCCTATGGTTTTGGACCGTGGTATTGAGAAAGGACTAAGGCTATAAAAAGGAAGGAGATCATTTGGCAAAGCATCATCTAAATTATTGAATATCTAGATCTAGAATACTGTGATTGGGTTATGGTGCAGATCTGGATCTGAGCTAAAGAGGGATCTCACCGGTTGATGGAGAACAAGATCTAAGGATAGATCGGGATCAAATGGTTTGAAATGAACTATCTCTATATAGTTGATTATGCTTATTCTAGATCTGTATACTGACGCTTGTAATGATCTGAACTGGGTATAACTTAAGTTTGAAATTGCTGCAAGTCATGATTGAATATTTATAGATCTGTACGCAGGTTGGCTTTGGTGAAAGCACGTATGTACGCAGGTTTGGTTCATTGTAGTAGCATATACCATTTGAGCTATGATGTTTAAAGTTATAGGTGGTTCAGGTTGTTGATGTGTTTTGATGACTGTTTAATGGTGTTAGTATTCTACATATTCAGTTTGATTGATTGTGTTGATGGATGAGATCTAGTAATGGATTTAATGGACTAGATTGGGTTTCTAACACTCATATTATCCTGGTATATGTATTGATCTGGTGATTGGGTGATTCAGAAGATTGATTGATTATGTGCTTCAATGATATTTATGGGTCCAGTATGAAAATTGGATGAAACGTGGCCTTTCAGATTATGTGTTGTGCTTCAGGTGTATCCAGTCTGAAAATGTATGAAACGTGGTACCTGGAGGAAGAAAGAGAAGGTTGTAGCCTTCGGTAGGTCTACACCTACGTACTAGTACATCAGCTAGTACAAGAGCCAAGGGGGTGGTAGCTCCCTTCTAGTAGCAGCTGGAAAACAAGTAAAGGTTGGAGCATCTCAACAGCTAGCAGCCTGCGCAAAGGGGGTTGTAGCTCCCTTCCAGGAGAGTCTGGAGAACGAGAGAAGGTTGTAGCCTTCTGCAGGTAGAAGCCTGTGTACTGGTATAAGTCTGCACCAGTACAGAACTATTGTAAAAGGTATTTCTTATTAAAGAAGATTGAGACGACTTGCAGCAGGTGGTTTTCACCCACATTGGGTTTCCACCTTACATCATGGTGTTCATGTGTGCTTCTTGTGTGTGATGATCTGTTCTATTTTACTGCTCTGGTTTACTGCTCATATGGTTAATAATGTTCTGATGCACTCATTAGAGATCAACTAACTGAATCATATGTTTAATGGATATATACTTGTTGCATCACATATGAATCTTAATATGGAAAGAGAAAAAGTTATATTGATCTGATAATACTGATTCACCCCCCCCCCTCTCAGTATTATTTCCAACAGACCACTGAGCATGCTCCTTTCTTTTTCCATTAGCATCGTGTTCATCCTGTCTAAAACTCCATTTTATTAAGGTGTGTATGGATTAGTCTTCTAAATTTCTATACTGCGCTTCTTAGACAATTCTTTGAATTCATTCCCATATAATTTTTCCACCATTGTTTTCCCTCAATACCGTAATGTTATTCTCTACTAGATTTTCCACAAAAGCCTTAATATTTTTGAATTTCCCAAAGACTTCATATTTTTTCTTGGGGAAATAAATCCATGTATTCCTTGAGAAGTCATCTATAAATGAGACATAGTACATAGATTTACCTATTGATGGGACCAACATAGGTCCAAACACATTACTGTGCATCAACTATAATATTCCCTCCAACCTTGTAGCACTAGAGGATAATATTACATGATTATGTTTCCCATATAAATGGTTTTCATAGAAATCAAAATCCAACAATAAATTTGACACACCTTCTCCCATACAATTACGATGTAGTACTCAAAACCCCTTCCTTCTAGTATGTCCCAATCTTTAATGCCACAACATAGTATTTTCTCCAACTATTGTAGGAGTTTTTCCTTCCTCTGCTCCACTCATAGGAACAATGAAACTGTTGCACCCATCACCAATATTTCTTCCTAGTATCTATTGATTTTCTTAGGGCTATATTTTTCTTTTCTTTAGATAATTGCATTTCATTATTTACACGTTGAATTTACCCCACAACATCATAACATTATTCAACAACATATGCAATTATATAGAAATAACAATATCATCGTCAATGCAACAAAACATAAAGGAACAATAGAAGAAAAGAATTCACACACAGAGACACCAGGATTGGTCAAAGACTAAGACAAAACCCCCTAATGGGGAAAACCATTTCAAATTCTTCTTCTTATTAGATTGTCATAAAATGTTTAGCAAAGAGAGAGTACAATGATCCATATCTTCAACCACAAAACTATCTGTCAAAATAAACTAAACAACATCCAAGAAATGAACCCAATAATGCTAATAATAAAAAAGCCTAATTCAGAAGCCTACAGTCAATTGTCAATATTTGTGGTCAACTGTCGAATTCTACAGTCAACTGATGAAATAAAACCCTAGTTTTTAGTTTCATAGAGAGAGTGTATGTGCATGTGGTTGAAACCCTCCAACTGCATGGATAAACCTGCATGTTTGCGGTTGCAATAAAAAATTGCATGGCAACCCTACAGTTGCAAATCAAAACCCTAGATCTCATGTGTGAGCTTCAGACCCTGCAATTTTGGACCTGTACAAACTAATTTATGAGAACTACTTCATACCTGTGCAAGCCAAACAAAAGAAATAAGAATGATGATCATCTCTAAATGAGGGCCACTTGAATTCATTTATAGCCATCCATGGGTGTCCAATTTCCTTTTGGGCGGACCTGTCAGCCTTTTTGTGCACATGTGGGTTTCCATATTAAAATACATTTCTTCTTTAACTAAATTAAATTCTTCCAAGGGCTAGGAGGGGTATTTCTTGATGAGGAAGATTGTCCAAAGGAGGGAATTTATCCTAGACCTGCCAAAAATTAACACTCCCTCTCAGCTAGGGAGAAATTACCGACTACAACTTATGTTTAATCACAAATATCTAGTCATCATCAAATTTCATCTTTTTTAATCTCTTATCATCCCTGCTCATCTCTGCTCTTCTCATATGTTAAACACTCTAGAATCTAAAGAAGAATAATTTGAAATCATAGGGGAGCCCAATTTACCACCCTCTCTCCATTGGGAAGCCATTTTTACCACCCAGAATCAATTCCAGCGGGAAGCCAATGTTGCTACTCGGGAATCTCTGCCAGCAGGGAGCTAATGCTATGACTTGGGAAACCTCTACCAGTGGGGAGCCAATGCTACGACCCGAGAAAAAACAGATAATAGGAGGGATGCCACTTACCTTAGGAGGTACGGGTTGCACCTATCCCACTGTCTAGGGATAATAGGACGGATACCACTTACCATAAATGGAAAGGATCATGCCTCTCATGTTATATGTTGATCTTCCCAACTTGAACCTCAAAATTCAGTGGTAGAGGACCTACATCTCTAACTTGAGTGGGATGAAACTTACCATAAATGGTAAGAATCATGCCTAACTCAAGCATCCAACACCCATTAGCTAGATGGGTGATAAAAATAGATTCCAACTCAAACATAATTTGCTAGACCAAGATAGGGGAGTTACATCTTCCACCCTATGGGTTATAGATATGGGTGATACCCTATTTTCTAGAGATCCCTCAACCTTAGGAGCCCTACATCTCATTTCCTCACCCTGGGTGCTCAAATAGTGGGGAAGATCTCGCTCAGTGTCCTTGATCAACCTAGACCCTTACTCTGGAGGGTCACATCCATCAATCCATTTCTCTCTCTGTAGATCATAAACATATGAACATGCTCATATCCAATACCAACTTAACCAACTCACTCAAGATTTCAATCACAATGCCTCATACATTATCAAGAGCAACAATCCTCTATTTTCTTGTTCATGTAGGATATCAATTCAAATATTATGTTAGAATAAATACATGTTAGAAAAGGATAACTCCTCCCTCTCATGGAGGCAACAATCACAAGCCTAATATTGTTTCATACAATAACACTGTCTCAACACAAGGAGATATCTTAGTCCCAACAATATACAATATTTTCTGCCAATTGAATCCCACCTTTTATTATTGTAATATATCACTGTCACAACCAGAACCTTCTCAAACAACTCTCCAAAGAGCTTTCTCAACCAAACTTCCCCACAACTAGTCATGCTAGTAACCATGTACTCAACCTTGGTCATGCTTAAAGCTACGAACTTCTATTTCCTACTCATCAAAATGTCATGGAAAACCCCAAGATAAAGGAGCACCCAAATGTGCTATTGCTATAAATAATTTTTTCCAACCCAGGCAACATTAGTGTATCCATGCAAACTCATATCTATGGGAGTACATCTTACAATATTTCATCTCAAACTCAGAGGCTATCTCCCTCTTACGCTCAATCATTAGAGGCTCACTACCTATCAAGAATAGATTGTCAACATATAAAATAAAAATCAAAGGCATACCTTGGACCAACTTAGAGGTTCAAATCAAAGTTGCTTCCAGGCTTCACTAGGTAACTGTAAATGTAGAAATGCCAAGCTCATGGAGCTTACTTCAAACCATACAATTCTTTATGCTCATAGGTTTGCCATACTCCTAGTGTGCTCCTAGTATCGTTAGTACACTCCTGGTATCGTGCACAAGCTTTTATGTTTTTTTTTGTATCTTAGAGGCTAAACCACACCTATAAGCCTTGTTCAGTGTGGTTGGGAGGTTTATAAATGTACACTTAATCCTTTCTCCCAGTGGTTGAGGCTTAGACTAAGAGAAACCTTCTCTGCACAAATCATAACTTGCCAAAACTTCTTCAACAACATCATATGGTTATTCATGTCTAGAATCCTTCCTTCAATAGTCAAGTGTCTTCTTTTCAAATAATACTAGGTGTTAAAATATCATGAAGAGATTTTCTTTCTGAATGAGAAGCCTCTTTAATCATCTTTATTCACAACATCAACTTGTCTATCATAATATTTTCATGCTACAACAAAATTTTTAGATCACAGACTATATTAGGTTCTTAGACATATATCATAACATTCATCAATAGTTAGTGTCATATAAGTGTATCTTCATACTTCAAGGATCATAATCACAACATCAAGTCAGGGAATCCAATTTTACCACTTTTCAAATTTACTAAGTTTAAAAAAACTTACCAACATCAACAAGAGTATCAATCTTATTATCACACTTTCATCATGCTTATCACAAGCATTAACAATAGTGTCAAGTTTCCATATATCAAAATCCATGTATCTAGCCTGCTTCAGGAAATTCATCATGTCCAAAAAGGTAAAATAATTGCCAAACATCAATCGCATGTATGATAAATAAAACTTAATTTCATATGTATACATGAAGGTGATATTCTTGTCATACCTCAGGTGTTACCTTGCCATTTAATATTGTAACTTACATGCCTTGTATTATTCGTATACTTTTGCAACTTGTAACACTTATTTGTCTTTGACAATTGTAGCACTTGATATTTAATTTATGGATGCTAGTTTGAAAAATTTCAAAAACTTTCCTCAAGTACTTGTTTCCTTTTCCAACACCAACTCTTCTCTTCCTGCACTAGCTCTCTTTTCCCGCACATTAGATGATCCTCAAGAAGGATTTGATTTTCACATTTAGAAGTATACATATACTCAAATATTCATGTAGGAAGTATAAGAAATAATAAAAACAATAAGTCAAAACAAGAATAATGTCACAAAGAAATAACATAAATCTAAAAGGTACTTATCTTTAACGAGAGGTGATCATCTTCCTCTTGAACCAGCCTTGCCTTAAATATTTTCATTGACTTCATCAATAATCAAGCCTAATTGAGACTAGCCCATCTAGGGTTATACTGAATCTATCACAAGTGCTAGAACAACTTCTCATTGATCATGCTAGGGTTTCAAAACTACAAAACTCAAGCCTTTATATTATCCTAGGGTTTCTTTCAAACCCTAACATCATGATATCCATCAAACCATAATACGCAAATTACCTAGGGTTTCCTTCAAACCCTAGCATTCTTTTAGGTCTTCTCCATCTTCTCTTACTTCTATTGAAGGTGTCTTCTTAGGGGTGATCTTGATGAATTTCTTCATTCTAGCTCTGATACCATGTTAATTTTCTTAGGGCTATATTGTTCTTTGCTTTAGATAATTTCATTTCATTATTTACACATTGAATTTACCCCAAAACATCATAACATTATTCAACAACATATGCAATTATATAGAAACAAATATATCATCATCAATGTAGTGGAACATAAATGAAAAATAGAAGAAAAAAATTCATAACTAGGGACATCGGGATTGGTCAAAGACTAGGGAAAAACCCCATAAGGGGGAAAACCCTTTCAAATTATTCTTCTTGTTATATTTTTATCAAGTTTTCAACAAAGAGAGAGTACAATGATCCATTTATTCAACCACAAAAATCTCTAACAAAATCAACTAAAAAACATCCAAGATATGAACCCAACACTGCTAGTAATCAAAAACTCTGATTCAGAAGCTTGCGGTCAACTGTCAATATCTGCAGTCAACTACCAAATTCTAAAGTCAACTGATGAAGTAAAACCGTAGTTACAAACTACACGAAGAGAGTGTATGTGTGTGGTTGAAACCCTCCAACTGCATGGATAAGCCTGTGTGTCTGTGGTTATAACCAAAAAAATTTTTGTGGCAACCTTGCGGCTGCAAATCAAAAACCTAGATCTCACATGTAAGCTTCAGACCGTGTAATTTTAGACCTGTATGAACCAATCTACGCGAACCACTTTAGACCTGTGTGAGCCAAACGAAAGAAAGAAGAATGATGATTATCTACAAATGAGGGTCACTTGACTTGTATTTATAGCCATCCATGGGTGTCCAATTTACTTTTGGCCCGAATAATTCGTTTTGTGCACATGTGGGTTTCTATATTAAAATATATTTTTTCCTTAAAAAAATTAAGTTCTTCCAAGGGATAGTAAGGGTCTTTCTATATGAGGAAAACTATCTGAAGGAGGCTATTTATCATTGAGCTACCAAAAGTTAACAATAGCTTATATAAAGTACCAATTTTAACTCCTCTCAACAATACCATTGCTCATCGAACCATCCTAGAGATACCCTCTTAAAACATTGTTTTTACACTTGCATTGCTCATATTTCTTACAAAAATTAGATTTCTAGCCAATCCTGGGATGTGCACAACATCTAGGAGTGTTTTCCCTTCATCCATGAACTTCAACTTGAATTTTACTTGTCATATGATTCTACATTTCAAGTAATACCCCAGAAAAACATCATTTCCATCTTATTTTTCATACTAAAAAAACTACTCCTTGTGAGGAGTAATATGAAAGGATGCCCCTGAGTCAACCAACCATGCATCATGATCTAGATGTGTACTTGAAGAATCCAAGTACACATCAAGTCCTACATCTGAGGATATTTTTTCTTTTATGTAAGGAACATCATCAGATCCCTTCCTTTTCTCAGTAATTTTGGATTTATAGTCCTTCATGTAATGCCCTTCTTTTCCACATCCCCAACACATCTTTACAATTTTTCTTAGAGATTTGAATATTCCTCTAGATTTAGATATCCCACTTGAAGACTTATTTTTATTTCTATTCTAGAAGAATCCTTTTATAAAAAAAGAATTTGCATTATGAATTTCCATGTTTTTCCATGGCATATCCTCGGATAACAAGGATGAGACTATATCATTGAAACTTAAATTAGTTGAATATGGAACATTAGGGAATTTTGAGGTAAAATGGGCCTCCTAAGAAAAATGTACAACCAAAATAAACTTTATAAGAACTGATAGGATTCAAGATTATGATGTTAACCATGGGGGATGATTCACCATTTTTGGAGTAAAAATGTAAAAATATTAAAAAATAATAAAATAATAAAACTATTTTTTTAACTCATATTTTCAAATTATATCCCTAAAATTTTACTCAAATTTCTGTTTGGTGTGGAGCCTGACTATCTTCTTTATTTAGAGGTATCGCCACATTGGACCCCAGTTTGTAATGTGGTGGCAATGCCGCCCATAAAATGTATGCTGCAAGGGGGTCTAGGGGGGGTGGCTGCGATCCTTGGGAGCCCCCCCCTGGTGGGGGATTAGGGGCAACGCCCCCAAAGCTAAAAATAGATGTAAAATTGCCTTGTAAAATGTTGTAATTTCGTAGTCAATCTGGGCCGTTCATTAGGCAGAGATATGATGGTAGAAGTTATGTTTAATTTAGGGTTTTTTCCCTAGAAGGCAAGCCATCGCTATATATGAGGGAATTGTATTGCGTCTATGTAGATTTGTATTTTGAGCAAGAAAGAGAGAGGATATTGTGTGAGAGCGAAGAGGGAATTACATCGGATCTGCTATAGGTTGTATTTCTTCAGTTTGCTGGATAATATAAAGTGAAGGACTAGCTGTTTCTCTGTGGACGTAGCCCAAATTGGGTGAACCATGTATATCTGTGCCTCTCTTGTTTTATGCATTTTCTATGTTTATATTTCTGCAATATATTTTATGTGTTCTATTGCTCTGTAATATATAGTTTTCTAACAATTGGTATTAGAGCCAAAGGTCTATTTGGTTGATAAACTCGTAGGAGAGAAGGGTTCCTGGTTCGAGTGGGAGAAATGGTGGAAGATGGTAGGTATAGGGTCAAAATATTTAAAAGCCAAAAATACCAGCTATGGAAGATGCAGATGGAAGATTATCTGTATTAGAAAGATCTGTACCTACCATCGAGCTGAAAACAAATAAGCTGATGAGTATGATAGACATAGAATGGGATATTCTTGATAGAAAGGCACTTGGAACAATATGGCTATGCCTAGCAGCGTTAGTAGCTTTTAATATTTCAAAGGAAATGACAACAAAGGGTTTAATGTCGGCATTGGCCAAACTATATGAAAAACTTTCAACCACAAATAAGGTATTTCTTATGAAGCATTTATTTAATATGAAGATGCCAGAAGGTGGATCTGTTGCTGATCATTTAAATGAATTTAATGCAGTTACCAGTTAGTTAAGTTCTGTAGGGGTAAGTTTTGATGATGAAGTTAGGGATCTGTTATTTCTCTATTCATTGCCACAAAGTTGGAATGGTTTAGTTATGGCCATTAGTAACTCTGTCTCTGGATCTAGTACTTTAAAGTTTGATGATGTTGTTAGTGCAATCCTTAGCGAGGAATTGTGACGGAAAAGCTCCGGTGAGACATCAAGTAATTCTTTGACTGCAGAGACTAGGGGAAGAAAAATGGAAAGAGGAAAGAGCCCAGGATATCGCATTAAGTCAAGGAAGGGTAGATCCAAGTCTAGATCGAGGATAGTGCGCTGGAAATGTGGGAAGAAAGGACACATGAAGAAAGATTGCAAGTCTTGGAAGGGAAAAGAAGGAGACACACAACAAGAAAATAATCATGAAGCGGATGTGACAAGTGATGTGTTGCAATATGCTTTGATTATTTCATTAAAAATATTATTGATGCCTGGGTGGTAGATTCAGGGGCCTCATTCCATGGCACACCTAATAGGAAACATTTTCATGATTATGTTCAAGGAAATTTTGGACAGGTTCGATTGGGTGATGATAAACCCTGTAAAATCTTTGGAATGGGTACAATTTTCATAAAACAATAGAATGGAAATCAATGGATATTGAAGGAGGTAAGGCATGTTCTAGATCTGAGGAAAAATATAAATTCAACACGGTAGTTGGGAGGTGAAGGTTGTGTAACTACTTTTACTGGTAAAACCTGGAAGGTCACTAATGGAGCCCCGGTAATAGAAAAAGGAGAAAAGGTTGGTACATTGTATTTATGAAATGGTATTTCTAATTCTGTTAATGCTTTAACCTCTACAGGAGAAGATATGGCATTGTGGCATCATAGGCTGGGGCACATGAGTGAGAAGGGGATGCAGATTCTTCACTCCAAAAATTTGTTGCCAGGTTTGAAGCATGTTGATTTAAAATTCTGTGAGAATTATGTTTATGGAAAACAAAGGAGAGTAAGATTCCTCAGATTTGGGAAAGAAAAGGAGTGAAAAATTAGAGTTTGTGCATACAGATGTATGGGGACCTGCTCAGGTATCATCTCTCGGTGGCTCTCATTATTATGTTACTTTTATTGATGATGCAACTAGAAAAACCTGGATTTATTGTATTCGAAATAAATCTGATGTATTTGACACTTTCAAGAAATGGAAATCTTTGGTTGAAAATGAGATAGGAAAAAGGTTGAAGTGTCTCAGATCAAACAATGGAGGTGAATATTGTAGCAAAGAGTTTGATAGGTACTGTTCAGAGAATGGAATTCGTAGAGAGAAGATAGTTCCAGGAACACCACAAGAAAATAGTGTGTCAGAAAGGATGAATAGGACAATCATGGAGCGTGCAAGGTGCATGAGATTGCATGCAGGATTGCCTTTATAATTTTGGAAAAATGCTGTAGATACTGCTGTTTATCTAATAAACAAAGGGCCTTCAAGTTCCTTGGATGGTGGTATTCCAGAGGAGGCACGGACAGGTAAAAAGGTAAACTACTCATTTTTAAAGGCTTTTGGTTGTGAGGCCTTTATCCACATTAATAAATAAAATAGAACAAAGCTCGAGGCAAAATCAAATAAATGTACCTTTATTGGATATGGTGTTAATGATTTTGGTTATCGCTTTTATGATTATGAAAAACACAAAATCATTAGAAGCAAAGATGTCATATTCACTGAAAAGGTTTTGTATAAGGATAAGATGCAGGAAAAGAAACAAGAAAAAGAAAACAAAGAATACACAGTGCTTGATGAGATCACAAAAAAATTAAAGGTGCCTGAAAATCATGATAAATAGCCAGAAAAACAACAACAACAAGCACCTCAAACAATTAAAGTGGTTTTAGAAGATCTACCAGGATAAGTAAACACCTTGAATGCTACTCTCCTTCATTATATTATGTATTGTTGACTGATTTGGGTGAACCAGAATGTTATGAAGAACCAGTGCAGGTAGAAACCAGGAAGAAGTGGGAGTAAGCCATGAAAGAAGAGATGGACTCCTTAGCACATAACCAGACTTGGGACTTTGTCAGGTTGCCTGTAGGTAAAACAAAATTGCAAAATAAATGGGTTTACAGGTTGAAGGAAGAAGATGGAGGTAGAAAAATGTATAAAGCTAGACTTGTGGTGAAGGGGTTTGCACAGAAAAAAGGTATAGACTTTGATGAGATATTTTCCCTTGTTGTTAAAATGACTTCAATCAAAACTATTTTAAGTCTAGTAGCAGCTGAAGATTTTCATCTTGAACAGTTAGATGTAAAGATAACCTTTCTCCATGGGGATTTAGAGGAAGAGATTTATATATGCAGCAACCACAATGATATGAGGTAAAAGGGAAGGAGAAACTAGTGTTCAGGTTGAAGAAGAGCTTGTATGGCTTAAAACAGGCTCCAAGGTAGTGGTATTTAAAATTTGACAGGTTTATGTTTGAATAAGGTTATACTAGATGTCACTCTGATCATTGTGTTTATCTCTAAAGGAAAAATGATGGCAACTATATTATATTGTTATTGTATGTAGATGACATGCTTGTTGCAGGTTCTAACATGCAGGAGATAAATGTGCTAAAAATAAAATTGGCAAACTCATTTGCAATGAAGGATTTGGGTGTTGCAAAACAAATCCTTGGTATGAGAATAACTAGAGATAGGAAGAATCACAAATTAACATTACCTCAGAGTGAGTACATACAAAAGGTGTTGAAAATGTTTAATATGCAGAATGCAAAACCAGTTAGTATGCCTTTGGCTATCCATTTCAAACTAAGTAAGGAAATGTGTCCCAAGACTCAAGAAGAAATGGATTATATGTCTAAAGTTCCATTTGAATCAACAATTGGAAGCTTAATGTATGCAATAGTTTGCATAAGGCCTGATATTGCACATGTAGTGGGAGTTGTAAGCAGGGACATGAACAATCCAGGAAAAGAGCATTAGATGGCAGTGAAGTGGATTCTCAGGTATTTGAGAGGTACCACAAATCAAGCATTATGCTTTGGTGGTTCAAACATTACTCTACAGGGATATGTTGATGTAGATATGGCGAGTGATAAAGATAACAGGAGGAGTACCACAGGGTATGTGTTTACTGTAGGTGGAACAACTATCAGTTGGGTCTCAAAACTGCAAAGTGTTGTTGCACTATCAACAACGGAAGCAGAGTATGTTGTTGCTACAGAGGCTAGTAAAGAAATGATTTGGTTACAAAGGTTTCTGGATGAATTGGGTAAGAAGCAGGAGTTGGGTAGGTTATATAGTGACAACCAGAGTGCCATACATCTTGCAAAGAACTCTACATTTCATTCCAAGACTAAAAATATACAGCTCAAGTACCATTTCATATGGTCAACATTGGAAGATGGACAATTGAAGCTAGAAAAGATACACACTAGCCAGAATCCTGCAGATATGCTAACAAAAGTTGTAACTAGGGAGAAACTGAGATTCTGCTCAATTTCAATTGGTCTTCAAGTATGATGAAGAAGATGAGAAACAACCAGGTCCAAGGTGGAGCCATTGTCTAGCAAATGAAGCGACGATGGAGTTGCTATAATCAGTCTCCAAGTGGGAGATTGTTGGGTGTGGAGCTTGATTATCTTCTTTATTTAGAGGTATCGCCACATTGGACCTTAGTTCGTAATGTGGCAGCAACGTTGCCTGCAAACATTACACTACAAGGGGGGTCTAGGGGGTGGCTGCGATCCTTGGGAGGCCCCCCCCGGTGGGCGATCGGGGGTAGCGCCCCCAAAGCTAAAAATAGATATGAATTTTCCTTGTAAAATGTTGTAACTTCATAGTCAATCTGGGCCATTCAATGGGTGGGGATCTGATGGTAGAAGTTATGTTTAATTTAGGGTTTTTTTCCCTAGAAGGCAAGCCCTCGCTATATATGAGGGAATTGTATTGCATCTATGTAGATCTTTATTCCGAGCAAGAAAGAGAGAGGAGATTGTGTGAGAGCGAAGATGGAATTACAACGGATCTGCTGTATGTTGTCTCTTTAGTTTGCTGGATAATATAAAAGGAAGGACTAGTTGTTTCTTCATGGATGTAGCCCAAATTGGTTGAACCACATATATCTGTGTCTATCTTGTTTTATGCGTTTTCTGTGTTTATATTTATACAATATATTTTATGTGTTCCATTGCTCTGCAATATATAATTTTCTAACAATTTGAAGCGGGATTACTCATTGGATGTAAAATTCAATTCCTCATCCAAGGAGTACCCATCTTGCATACTTTCGATGGACCCTGTGACACGAAAAATGAGAAATACATGAAAAAACGTGATTGCAATCACGTTTTTCATGTATTTATCATTTTTCGTGTAGTAAGGTCCATTGAAATTATGAAACATGGGTACTCCTTGGATGAGGAATCAAATGTTTCATCCAACGAGTGCTTCCACTCAGAATTTGAGTAAACCCATAGGGAGATAAGTTGAAAATATGAGTTGAAAAAATAGTTTTTTCTTTTTTTCCCTCTAAAATTTGATGATGTAATCTAATATTATTTTATTATTTCCACTATTATTTTATAATTTCCTTATGATGCCCATTTTAGACCTCAAAATTCTCCTATGACAACTAAACTATCCCATGATTCTAGTAAAGAACACAATAACTAATACACTTATCTTCAACTTAAATCTTAATGTCAACAAATAATAGATGACTTACCACAATACTAAAGGCTCTTGTTTGCTCTATTACCGAGTCTACATCTTTCACCCTTAGGTTATAAATATTTTTCCATTGGAATAATTTGTTCCCTAGGGACTTAGATTGATATAAAGTCCCTAAATTTTTCCATAAGTCCTTCAATATAGCTTCTCTTGAAACATTAAACAATACTAAATATGAGAGAAACAATCATATATTTGTCCTTTCCTTTCAATCCAACTTGGTCAAGTTTTCTATGAACATCCCTATTGGTGTAGTACTTGCTCCACAGTGATTGACTGATCTTTTTCCACCAACAAATATTCCATATGGAGCTTCCATATCTCAATTTTTTTCCCATTGAAGTTCTCAATATAACACTATTACCTTTTTCTTCTTGATATGTCCTTCTATCTTGATAGTTTTAGGGGTGGTAATTCTGGCCAATGCATTACAAGATATGGTTGGATTCATTTCTTCTTTCTCAATGTGATCTTTCACTTCTTGAACCTTTTTCTTCTTGATATGTCCTTCTATCTTGAGAGTTTGAGGAGTGGTAATTCTTTCCAATGGTTTACAAGATATGGTCAGATTCATTTCTTCTTTCTTTGGGGTTGGTTCCTGGTGTATATCCTCTTCTTTTGATGTTTCTTGATCCTTTTCTTCCTCCTCTTCACAATCTATGTAAAATAACTTCTTCTCAACACACTTATGACCTTTAATGTATTTGTTATCACAATTGTAACAAAGCCCTTTTGCTCTTTTTTCTTCCAATTGTTGTGGTGTTAACCTTGTAGGTTGTGGAAGGCTAGGAGAAACAACACTTCCACCTTTACAGTTGTGAGGGGTAGACTTCCTTGTTGCCATAATTTTTCTTTCCACTTTTCTTTCCAACCTAAATTCCTTCTCCAATGAATTAGGTTCCCAAAGATGAACCTCATGTTGAATGTTATCCTTTAAAGTCCCTATGGAGACATCAATCCTCTGCTTCTCTGGAATATCATTTTCCCTTATATTCAATTTTTGAAATTCCTCAATGTGATCTGCCATTGAACACTTTTGTTTCAGATTTATCAATTGGCTAAAGAAGGTGTTTCTCTTTGTATCCTCATAATGTGATATCAATTCCTCCGTGAAAATTGACCATGTAACAAGTGGTTTATGAGAACAAAGCCCTTTATACCATAAAAATTGATCCAGTTCTAAATATGAAGATGCAATACGTACCTTTTGTAATAGTTGCACCTCATGTAGATCAAAATATTGCTCCATCTGTAGTATCCAATTTACCGGATCCTTGCCATCAAACTTCCTCATATCGCCTTTTCTTGATTTTAGGAGCTCGATCTTGAAACGACTGTAACTCTATAATTTCAAATCTCCAAGTTCTGAAATTGCATCTTGTAGTAGTCCTCCGAGTGCTATTTCTAACCCCACAAGTTTGATCAAGATTGGATTCTGTAAGGAAGAGTTATGTCAACTCTCCCACAATGACCTGATTATAGATGGGTTCAGTAGAGTGCACTTGTACAGAGTTCCACGTGTCACTATTTCAACCTTAGGACCTAAAACTGATACACAAAAAACTAAAATTTGTCCTCTTTCTGCAACTTCTTACGAAATTGCAATCTGATGCTCAGAGATAAAGTTATGATAATTTTCCCAAGGTCACCTGTTTAGGATGTAATTCGGGAGCTTGCAGAAACCCTAAATGTCTTGGAATGTACCTCAAAAAATATAGTCAAAAAAGATCTAACATTCAGGCCTGAGCTTCACCAAAATTGCGGCTCAAATGGGTTTTAATTTCAGAGTCTAAACCTTCGTAGAAAAACAATTATAGCGAAAATTCTATAATGAATTGTTTGAGATGGAATTCTGGAGTTTTCAAAAACCCTAACTTCCTCAGATCATATCTCCAAAAATATAGCGTGAGATCTGAAATTGTGACTCTAAGTGCAGAACGATTTCGGCTCGAATTGGAGCAGCGAAACCCTAGAATCCAAAGCTCTGATACCAAATGTTATGAAACCAACTCACAAAAAGATAGAAAAGATAGATAAACGCCTTCAAAATAAGCCTCTTCGAGGGCGAAACCTCCATTATATTACACAAATGAACAATTTTTGGATGATACAAATGACAAGACCTCCTTTCTATATATAGGAGTCTAAGGGGTCATAATATAATTAGAGCCGACATAACAATAATAATGTAAGGGCACACTAATAACAATAGTGGGCTTCTATGGGGCACAATAATAACAATATGGGGACTACATGGGCACAACAATATAATAAGGGGGTTGCACTAATAACAATAAGGGGTTACACTAGTAGTATAGGGACATAACATTCACTGATCTTTTTCCACCAACAAATATTCCATATGGAGCTTCCATATCTCAATTCATTTCCCATTGAAGTTCTCAATATATTTGAACTACTCCTCATTTCTTTTCACTACAAGAATCGATTCCATGGATCTTTGACTATAACAGGGTCTACCATAGGCCCAAACAAAACCCCTTAGCCACAAAAGCATCTACTTGAATCCAAAACTACTCCAATACCGAATGTTGGGTAATTTAATTGTGCTTTAAATTACTTTACATTAAATTTTCAATCTAGGATCATAAAATTGTGAAGTATAGCACACAATATATGCTAGGATTTTAGATATCAATTCTAAAGGAAATAAATTGCAATGAAAGAAAGTTATACTCTATGAAAATAGACTTAATGACATGAAATGAAATATTAATCTAGAAAAGCATTGGATAATTAACCTAGGAAAACATTGAAAAATTGATCTAATAACCAAGTAAAATTAATCTATGAAAGCATGGAATATTAATATTTTAAATCATGTGAACTTTATCTATTAAAGCATGGGAATCTCTAATCTATAAAAGTGAGTAAATTTAATCTATGAAAACTTGTAAATTTAATTTAAAAATAATTTGAAATCTATTTCTATGAAAGTGAGCAACTCTAATTAAAAATGAGAATGCTTTAGAGTTTAAATCTTTTTGTAATTTTATATTTCTCAAATGCTTGATTGCAATATGGAAAAGAATGAAGTGACAATTAGAAACTTGAAAATAAAGCATCTATAACAAATAAATAAATTAAATCCAAAGTGATCATTGTAATGTAAATTATTTCTTAATTAAAAAGATTAGAGAATTGTTAGAGAATTGTGATGACTTCAAAAACTAGATTGATTTAAGTTCAAAATGAGTGATCTCTTTCTTAATTTGATGAATAGTTGAAATTAATTTTTCTATTGATATATTTGTTGGCCACAACACGAAATTTGAAAAATTATATTTGAAAGATCCACAAATATCTCCAAAATTGTGCACTATTTTGAAGAAATTCTCATGTTGCAACTAAATTGGATCATTCTGCACAAAAACAATGTTCTAGATTTTTGAGATATATCTTAATTTGCCCAGAAACTGTGTTATAAGTTGACTAGTCAAAAATTGCTACTAATCTAGATCACCATCTTCAATCAAGTGTTGAAGGATCACACTTACAACATTAAGCAAAGTGCTACTTCTGATTTGCAAAAGAAACTAATTTAAAACATAAGAAAAGTACTATAAGTTACATATATCATAAAACTACAAATTACAACAAAACAATAATATAAAACTATAAACTAAATAAAACAAGAACTTATCAAATGTGCTTTATTCCATTATAGTTTGAAATTGTGCTCCAATAGTTCCTCTCTCTAAATGGAGAAGACACTTATTTTTACAAAAACTTAGATAATTAATTAATAAATGTAGATCCACAAATATCTCCTAGATCCACAAATCTCTCATAGATCCACAAAAATCTCATGTGGATAAGACCACGTGTTAACATCTAACAAGTAACATCTCTTACATATCTTCTCACAAATCTCTAAAATATTTGGTAATAAATATTATCAAAACTTTCATGATTCTTTTCTATCAAATGTGCTTGAATTATTATCTCAAATATTCCTCAAATCTTCAAGAGTTTGAAGAGGAAATTTGAATTTGAGACTTAGAGGCCAAATATGACTTTGCTGAAATATTCAAATATGCCTACACACATCACAAAACTCATGCAATTTTTATATATAAGTGAATACATTCTATTTTTTTAATATTTAACCATAAATTCACTCAAAATAACAAAACAAAGGCTTTGGAAAATAATAAGTATAAACCCATATATAATCATAAAAATGGTCTTAATGTAAGATTATAAGGTATTGGAATATGGTTAAAAGTGAATGAAAAGTGGATGAAAAATATGCATTTTGGAGACCTAACACCAAATGTAAGTTTTAACCCTATATAATTAATTGTTGCAAATGGATTCTTAGTATAATATAAAATATGCAATGGAAAACACACACATTAACACAAAGATTTTCTTTGGAAATCCAAACCAAGAAAACTAGCAAGATTTTTCAATATATTCTTTTGTACAACATTATACAATATAGATATATATATATATATATATATATATATATATATATATATATATATATATATATATATATATATATATATATATATATATATATCCCACTAAATCTATAAATCACCATTCCATTTACCATGGAATATAATAGAACTATAGTTCCTTAATCGAAACTACAAAACCATGGGAAAAATCACCATGCGCTAAAAAACCGCTAAAGGAGAAAACCATGTGTTGAAAACTACAAAAACTTTATGCATAAAACTTCCCTTTTTTTGTATGTGCTTATCTCAAACCAAAAGAATGGGATATTATACCCCCTTGTGAACCCCCCTAATCAGGTCACTATTTCACCTTTATGACCCCCTAAATAGGGGTGTTTCCACCCTTGCTTTGCCCTATACGACATACAATTAATGGGGATAGTTGTGCGAAGAATATCACACATATCCAACACTACTGATATATTGATTCTCTTGATGTTAATTTTGAATTAGCTTTTTTATTCAAGAATTGGACCTTGGGTTCCCCTACTATTATTAATTGAGGTGTTTATAATATTTAGTGAAATATACTAGCTATATATCTATAATAGATCACCTTCTATAGAGATAAAATGGCCTATTATTCTAATAATTTTCAAAACCAATCGTATTGTCATCTACAATATATAAATATGGTATTTATTGTGACAAATTATGAATACTACTGTGGATAATCCGAACTCTTATCCAACATAAGATAACCACAAAAGTTTGAAATCTAACATTATTGTTTATTTTTTTACAATTGTGTCATTGATGCAATGTTCAAAACAGTTAATTACTAGTTATTAAATAAATTTGTTTTGAGTTATTTAATAAGAGAACACGAGGAAAACAGTCATGTAGGCTAGAGAATTTATATGGTATTAGAACCATTTATCTGATTGGGATTCTCAAGGATTTATAATGCTAAATATACTATTAGAAATAAGTAGTAGTTAAAGGTTTCAATATTTATTTTTTGAATATTAGTTTTCATGTTTGGGAGGTCATGCATTAGATCTCAAAGATGGCCTTAATTGTCCTTAGATTTTAGGATAGATATAGGTAAACTGGGTGGAACCCCAAATTTCTTGTTGTGCAAGGTGAAAGTTACACTCTCACTAGAAGAGAATGATATCTGAGATATTCTCAAGGAGGTTGTGCCTTCACCTACAGATTTGTAGTAGTTGGCATTTCACAAGAAGAGGGAAGAAAGGTCTAAGTAGATGATCATGGATGCCATAAAGGATCATTTGATCCCTCATATATCAAGAAGAAGATGGAAAAATAAATGTTATATTCCTTGATAATCCTCTACCCAAGTGAGAAAAAAAATGATATTACGAAACAAACGCACATCCTTAGAGATGGCTAGATCATATTTAGTCACTAGCTACCTTATGAAGGTCATGCAAATTCATAATCAACTTGTAATAGTTGGTGAGAAGGATGAAAATAGAGTTATGGAAATTAGTGGATTACTATCTTCATGGGAACCAATTGTTAAAGGTATTTGTGCTCATCATAACCTTCCTAACTTTGAAATTCTATGGGGTGATTATATCTAGTAGGAGACTCAAAAGGAGTGAAAGACCAACAAGAAGGGTTGTGATGAGAACCTGTACTTATTCAATCAAAAAAATAAGGCCATAGGTACAAGTACCAACAAGAAGTAAGGGAAAGAGTGATAAGTTAACCTCACACCTAGGAAATAAGGACTTGAATAAAATCAATTACTTCATTAATGATAAGCATGATCGGTGTGCATCACATGGGTGCCTACAACTACTATTGTTTATGACTTGGTTCAATCTTGTTTTCCCATGTTATCATTAGAAGACCTTCGAAAATAACCTTATCAAATAAATCTCTCATTCTCCCCTCTTAGATACATTTATCATTGATATTATTGGTTAATGAAATTTGATTTGGACAATGCTAAGACACAGCTCCCTCCTTTTGTCGCATTTCAAATACTGATCATAATAAAAACCTCATAGATCACCATTGCATTATGGGTAGTATTAAGTTATGTTATGTTTACTATAGTATATAAGAAGTTAGGTTCTCTAGATTTGATTCCATCCATCATCACCCTCCAAGCTTATGAAATATGCCTTTCCTACCTATTAGGGTTTTACCAAAATATTCCCATCTAACCAAAGGGAAAGTTGTGGAATTCCCACTATATTATAATATCTTACTAGGACATATTTGAGTGGATCTAATGGTCAATTTTTTCTTTCTTCTTAATAGGCCACAAATTCAAATCTATAGGGGCAAATAATATGTACACCTTCATATACTTTATTAGTCAAATCGCTATGCCGAGGTGGGTCCCTTGTACCAAAAATAAGGGGATATCATAAACCAATTTGGTATCTAGCTTGAATGAGTCCTTAAAATTAGATTATTATTAATATTAATTACATGTATGCTATGAAAAAAAATTCTTCATTAGTGTTCTACTCAATGCAATTCCTTCATGAAGGGAAGATTGTAATATTTGACCAACTTTGTTTCTATGAACCAAACATAACTTTTAATCCAAAAAATTTCTTGACCACTAGGTAAGCATTGGATTGGTTCCCACACAATTTTTTTTTGCCTTCGAGTTGTTGAAGGACTCATCCTTGTTTGGGGTCTACAAGTGTGCTCCACACCAAATTGAAAGGCATTCAAAAAATAAGTCTTACCCATGCCATCCACTTCCTTTTCCACATTATAATACATAAGGTCTTGCTTCAAGATGTTGTATAGAAATAATGGAAAATAGAGAAAGTGGGGTGGGATAGATAGTATTTTTCATACATAATAAGCTAAGATAACCAATTCACACCAATACTACTGCAAACATCCTATTGATAAATCTATTTCACAACCTTTCATTTCAACTCTTTTGAAGATAGTTCAATCGATCTTGTTCCACCACAAGATCCTTAGAGAGTGTTACACTTCTTATTATGATGTGTTATTGGTGCACCTACCATCAATTATTTCACTTTTCACATTCATTTTTATATCCCTCAAGTTAGGGTATTATTTATGGTTGGGAGTAACCATATCAAAGCTTTAAGAACTGCCATTATTTCGAAGAAGCATAGTTTAAACTTAGTTCCTATCCTCTAAGATATGGGTTGTTTTAGGCATTGTTTTGAACTAGAAATGAGCACTTGAGCAAGCACTAAATTTTTAGTGTTATAGAGATATGTTTATAGTAAAGCACATGGTATCTCACTATATGAATAGGTGAAACCATCAACCACACCTTCCATTTTTCCTTTTAATTAAATAAGTTTGATGTTGACTTGACTTAGGTAGCTATACACAAAAGAATGGATGAGAAAGAAGGACTAGCTGCTTCTTATTATTTTTACTACTTCCACATGGGTCTTATTTGGGGTAGATTGAATGCTTACAACCAATCCTACAACTTGCATGATATCAAGGATTAATGCTATTAAATACAATAAAATTCCAATCATTAACCTATACAAGGTTTCATTTACATCTGGAGATTCATCACCATCGCTGAGTTTGCATCCTCTGAACATTGAAGTGCTGACAGCTGAACAATTTTCCATGCCAAATCTATTTAACATTTCCTTTAGATATTTTGTTTGAGAAATGAATATACTTTTATCTAATTGAGCAACTTGTAATGCTAATCTTGAATCATATTTCTCTAAGCATCGACATATCAAACTCCTTCTACAGTTTTGCTGCAAAATTTTGACTCATTAGATCAACATCACTTCCAAAAATGATATCATACACATATGCAACAGTAATCAATAAATTTTCATTGTTAGTTTTAATGTAAATATTACAATCTACAATGCCCCTATAGAAAATCTTGTAGATTCATAAGCTCATGCAATTTACTAAAGCATAGGACAAGAATATACTTCTACTTTCAACCAGTAGAAGCCAATAGATTGATGAAAACAATAAGAACAAGAAGAAGATAAATCAATGGCACATAACACAAGATATATCTAGGGAAAGCCACTGCTCAAAACCCCACTATCTATATTGCATATATCAGAAATATGAGTGAAGATACAAAGCTTGTTATCACTAGCAAACATCCACACAAGTATGCTCAACTCTCTCATCTCACAAGCAAGACCTTGGCCAACATTTCACCAATTTTTCAGCTCTCCAAGCCCCTATTTCCTTGCATAATT
Organism: Pinus tabuliformis; assembly: GCA_031772625.1. Classification (NCBI taxonomy): domain Eukaryota; kingdom Viridiplantae; phylum Streptophyta; class Pinopsida; order Pinales; family Pinaceae; genus Pinus; species Pinus tabuliformis. The sequence continues at coordinate 706,874,457 of CM062817.1, read as the reverse complement.
CCTATGGCTGAATAACCCATATTAATGGGAAAATCAATGCATCCAAAACTGCACAATCCAAACTAGGTCCAGTTCCTGATTGCATGCGTGATCTATACAACTGAGTAAATCATACAACTGATAAATCACTGTCCCTGCACTCTAGTCTCAACTGGGTCTTTCTCTGAACTGACATGCATGAGTTTCTCATGAGGAAATCTTTAGTTAACTAGAGGATCACTAGAGGATGCGTTAGTGCACCAACTGACTGTTAGTCCTCTATTAGTTCCAAAAACAATTTAGAACTAATTTAACTAAAATTAACTCAGTAAATTAAGTGATCTAATTTCCAACTCAATTTAAACTCATACGGGGCCCTTAAAACTTAGGGAGAACATATACATGACTATAGAAAGAATTCCAACTCAAAATTCCTAAGCTAATTAAGTTAATTAAACTTAATTAACTATTTACAAGTTGCTATGAGAATAAAATTCAATTTTAATTCTCAGTTTAATTCAAGGACAAATTAAAATGGAATTTCTTGTTGCCATTTCTCAACAATCCCTCTCAACAAGAAAGGGATTATCAACTACCCCGATCCTGTCTATGTGAAACTCGAATTAACATCTTGACAATGCCTTTACCAAAATGTTAGCATATTGATCCTCCATGGGAATGTGCTCTAACAACATAATACGCCTCAATACATAATCTCTGAGATGATGATATCAGATATCAATATGCTTGGACTGATCATGAAGAACTAGATTTTAAGAGAGTTTGATACAACTTTGATTATCATAGTAAATCATAGTTGGATCCATCTGCTAACCAAACAAACCAACTAGGATCTTCCTAATCCAGATGGGCTCACATGTTGCATGAATCATATCCATGTACTTTGCCTCAGCCAAACTAAGTGCAACCAATCTCTGTTTCTTGTTGTACCAAGAATCTGCCGCTGACCTAATACTGAAGATCCCTCTTGATATGCCCTTCCTGTTGGATGGAATCCCTGCCCAATCTGCATCGGTGAAGCCTTGAAGATTCACTCCCTTTGTCTGTCTATACCATAATCCATATTGAGAAGTGCCCCTGAGGTATCTCAACACATGCTTCTCCGCCTTCCCATACAACTTGGTAGGCCTAACCATCGCTTGACTAATCTCACTAACTACATAGCACACATCCGGTCATGTGTTCACCAAGTACATGAGTTAACCCACAAGTTTCCTATAAACAATAGCTTCCACAACTTCCCCTGAAGTAGCATCCTCCTTCCTCTAGTTACGTGCTAGAGGAGTCTCCATGGGTTTGTTGCTCTCCATGTGGAATCTCCTAAGTATCTCATTGGCATGCTTGCCTTGAGACGCAAACAACTCCCCATCTCCCTGCCATACCTCCATTCCAAGAAAGTAATGCATGAGCCACATTCTCTTCATCTTAAACTCTCTTGCAAGGTCCTCCTTGAAAGATTTGATTAGCTGATCATCACTTGTTAGTATGAGACCATCAACATAAAGTAAAATGATCAACAACTTACCTTCTACCACTATATGGTATAGGTTCGCATCTGCTTCACTTTTCATGAATCCCAACCCAGTGAAGTAGCTATCTATCCTAGTGTACAAAGCACGGGGTGCTTGCTTCAGCCCACACAACTCTCTCTTGAGCCGGCACACATGCAACTCATGGTCAAAGGTTTCAAAACCTTCAGGCTACTCTATGTACACCTCTTCCTCAATCATGTCATTAAGGAAGGTTGTCTTCACATCCATCTGATGTATCTTCCAAACCATCTATGCTGATAGTGCCAATATAGATCTGATTAATGAGTACCTTGCAACAGGAGCAAAGGTCTCATCATAGTCAATCCCCTCTACCTGTGAAAATCCATGGGCCACAAATCTAGCCTTATTTTTATCCACACTACCATATGCAGCTTGCTTTACCTTGTAAAGCCAATGGGAGCTCACCATAGACTTGTCCTCCCATCTTGGGACCACATCCCAAACACTTTTACAAACTATGGGGTCATACTCCTCCACCATGGCATCAACCCAAAATGACTGTTGTACTGCTTCCTTAATGGAAGATGGCTCTGTCGCAACACATTCGCCCATAAGAGCCATGTATCTAGTGTACCTCTTAGGTGACCTCCTCTACCTGCGCTGAGAAGTGTGTGCTCCCATATTCTCTCGTGCATCATCCAACAATTTGTTAGCCTCTCTGGTGCACTTTATTCCTTCTTTGGAAGACTCTGCCTCAGTGTCCTAGATCCTCTGCATGTGGTTGCTCCACATCAATCTGAGGCTCCTCAACCTTAGGAGCTAAAATCTCCTCGTCTACATGTAGCTCAAGCTCCCTCTCAAGGGAAACTCACATGGCCTTATCCTCATCGAATCTAACATCCGTTCAAACCACTGTCATCCTGTTGGTCGGAAAGTACGCCCAATAGTCGTAAGGTGTATCAATGTACCCCATAAATATCCCCAACTCTGCTGTTGGCTCAAGCTTTTTCCATGCATCTTTGGTCACATGGAAATATACCGATGACCCAAAAATCCTAAAGTGACCAACATCTAGCCTCTTACCGAAATAGGCCTCCTCTGGTGTCTTCATTTCAAGTATCTGATGTGACCTACGGTTTTGAAGATAAACTATTGTGTTGCATGCCTCAGTCCACAAGTGTAATGGTAGGCCCTATTCATGCAACATTTCCCTCGCTACCCCTACTATGCTTCTGTTCTTCCTCTCGGCCACCCCATTCTGTTGAGGGTTATGGGGTGCCGTCAACTCCCATTTAGTCCCTTCTACTGCACATAAGTTCTTAAACTCATTTTAGACATACTCACCACAATTATCACTCCATAGATATTTAACCTTCTTGCCCAAATCTTTCTCCAACAATGCTTTAAACTCACAAAAATTTGTGAAATATTGAAAAAATAGCCAGCATTTACGAGAATAGTCATCAATAAATATAACATAATACCTGTGTTTGGCCGTGGATGCTGTTGAGAATAGTCCACACACATTTGAATGGAATCTCTCTAGAATAGTCTCTGCTCAATTGTCTCTATCATGAAAGGAAGTCTTGGTGTATTTTCCTAAAGTACACCCCTTGCATGTATCAACTTTCTCAAGTGTACATTTGGGAAGACTAGTAGATATCTTCTGCAATATCTTCAAAGCTCCATGATGCAAGTGGCTCAATTGCTTGTGCCACAACTCGCTGACATCTCAACTTTGCACCCTTTCTGCTTTTGTGCTCAAAGAAGCAGACTCCTCTACCTCCAACTTATATATATTCTTCACTCGAATCCATATCTTCTTACCTGACTCATGGCTATGTGTCGAAGGAACGAATTTCCTTTTGAGAAGATCACATCATATCCTCTATTCTCAAGCATAGAAATGGATACCAAGTTCTTCTTTAGCCTAGGCACATACATAACATTCTTCAAGGTGAGTGGATCCCCATGCTCCCTCTAAAAATTAATCATGCCCAATCCAGTAACACTATACTTCTCGTCCTCACCCATCTCAATATGCATCCAAATATCTTTCTCCTCTAAGTCAATGAATAACTCTTTCTCACCAGTAATGTGGAATGAAGCTCCAATGTCTAAGTACCATACACTTCCCATCATTGATGACACCATGCATGAAATGAGGGAAAAGTCCAATTCGAATTGAGAGGCCAAAGCCTCACCCGCCGCTCCTCCTGAGGACTTCTTCTTGGACTTCTTGAGTGGACAATTTGTAGCAAAATGGCCCATATCATGACAATGGAAGGACTTAACTTTCATCGTGTCTTTCTTCTTACCCCCATGATAAGAATCCAATTTTGAATGGGAAGATTTCCCTTTCCCCTTCTTCGCCTTCACCGCTAAGGCACAATTCTCTTCATCATCAGTATTTAATGAAGAACCATCCCTGGTGTTCCTCCTGATCTCTTCCTGCATCAAATCTAATCACAATCATTCCTAATATGGAAGCTTCTCCCGACCATTCACAGAGTTCTGATAACTATGCCAACTCTTTGGGAGTTGTAGAAGAGAAAGACTCACCATATCATCCCTGACAACCATGATTCCAACACTTCCAAGTTCATCACAACATTGAGTGAACTTGGTCAAGTAGTGTAGAATAGTCTTGCTTTTCTCCATTTTGATTTTTAAAAGTTTGTCCTTCAGTGCCAATCTCCTTTGGTCACTGCTATTCTGATACAATTCCGTCAATGCTTTCCACATAACATACATAGCTTCCTTGCCATGGAGACTTGAGACAATGTGATCTCAAACTCCCTCAAGGATTATCTGCCTTGCCTTCGCCACACAATTCTTCCATTCGACCAAATTCTATGCATCCAATGTCTCTGGCTTAGGAATTTCTCGATCAATGAATTCCTTCAAGCCATTATCCTCTAGCACAACCTCCATTATGCACCTCCAAGCTATAAAATTCAAGCTACTTCCCCAGGCATACTCGAGTCACAAACCGTAGAACACCATCTACCGATCCTGAAGTATGTATTGCAAATTCGAATTTCACCTGTAACCCAAAACTCAAAACTTTGAAATATCCTCTAGTATATTGTTCTGAGATCTGATACCATGTAGAAAATCCTGTAGATTCACAATCTCATGCAATTTACTAAAGGATAGGACAAGAATCTACTTCTACTTTCAACCAGCGGAAGCCAATATATCAATGAAAACAATAAGAACAAGAAGAAGATAAATCAATGTCACATAACACAAGATGTTTCTGGGGAAAGCCACTACTCAAAACCTTGCTATTTGTATTGCATATATCAGAAATATGAGTGAAGATACAAAGTTTTTTCTCACTAGAACAATTCCACACAAGTATGCTCAACTCTCTCAGCTCACAAGAAAGATCTTGGCCAACCCTTAGCCAATTTTGTAGCTCTCCAAGCCCCTATTTCCTTGTGCAATTCCTATGGTTGAATATCCCATATTAATGGGAATCCAGTGCATCCAAAACTATGCAATCCAAACTAGGTCCAGTTCCTGATTGCATGCATGATATATACAACTCAGTAAATCATACAACTGATAGTACACTGTCCCTGCACTCTAGTATCAACTGGGTCTTTCTATGAACTAAGATGCATGAGTTTCTCATGAGAAAATATTCAGTTAACTAGAGTAGGACTAGTGGATGCATTAGTGCACCAATTGAATGTTAGTCCTCTATTAGTTCCAAAAACAATTTAGAAGTAATTTAATTGAAATTAACTTAGTAAACTGAGTGATCTAATTTCCAACTCAATTTAAACTCATACTGGACCCCTAAAACATATGGAGAACATATACATGACTACAAAAAGACTTCCAACTTGAAATTGCTAAGCTAATTAAGTTAATTAAACTTAATTAACTATTTACAAGTTGTTATGAGAATAGAATTCGATTTTAATTCTCAGTGTAATTCAAGGACAAATTAAACTGGAATTTCTTGTTTCCATTTCTCAACAACCCCTTTTGAAACATTTTCATTGTATATGTTTATTGAGTCTTGAATACCAAGACCTAGGAGGTTGATTTGACCCATAAAGAGATTTCCTTAATTTATATACTTGGTCATCATGTTATAAGAGTTTAAATTCCTATGGCTATTCGACATACACCTCTTATAAGTCACCAATTAGGAAAGATGAATTGACATCCATTTGATAGAATTTTGAACTTTCTAAAATATGAAAATGCCAAAAAAATTATGATGGCTTCAAGTTTGTCTACAAGAGAAAAAGTTTTTCCAAAATCAACACCTTCCACTTATGCATACCCTTTGTAGATGTTGTAGCGGCTACAACCACCCTCCAAAATTTTGGCTCGAATGCAAATTTCAGAGCCTACCTTGGATCCTATGATCGATCATTGTTGGTTGCTTGTTGGTAAGATGATGATTTCAAGATCCCCTCCTTAATCTTAAGAGTTTCCGTATTCTCATATTTATGCAACATGTGTCATATTTGGGCATAGGGGTTGTTTTTTGTCATGCAAAGGGGATGTTGTTTTGCCTCATGGGAAAGCATGTGCACATGAGTGGTTGTCATCACATAGACATGTTTCACACTCACTTCATGCACTCTTGTCTCAAAGGTTGTTGCATTAAGAAAAGTATGTCTTATGTTTTCTAGATGTTCTACATTGTGTTTCTAAGTGTTCATGTGAGATCATAGTCAAGTCCTATCACTGTTTACATCTGTATCACTGATCTCACACCTAGCCATTTCCCAAGCAACCTAGCCTCATTCAGCTTCCCAGAACTTTGCACTTTTCTTCTGTAACCATCAAGTTTCCTCCCTTGCCTGCAGAAACCCCATAGCCCTTAGAGACCCTAGCCAACACCACTCTCCATAAATGTGTAGAGAAGTTAGGAAACCAACACTTCTCTCTAGAAATGCGTAGAGCAGTCCAACTACCCTCCATTCAGAAACTATGCAAAGGCGTCCTCCCAGGACTCCCATACCGTAGTAGTGTCTTGTTCCTCAAAACTGCGCATTGTTGTCCAAGCCGCCCTATCTATCTTGCATGAAGAAACTTTGCAGATGGGCCTCCTAGGGTCTCATTCTGACAATAGTCACTTCCCAGTGAAATTGCGTTGATCCATTGCTCAGTGACTACAAGAAGAGGTGACATGCTGAGATCGCTCCCAAGGAGTCAAGGAGAAGGACCAAGAGACAAAGTAATGGGAAAATATTAGGACTGCAGGCAAACTCTGTCAGACATATGATCATCTTGAGGGTAAGTATGGTAAGTAAATAACACCTTTCGAAGTACACCTCATAGTTGAAGTTGCAGGACTGCTTGTCATTGTCATATCATCATGTCCTCAGTAATATGCATGTGCGCAAACAAAAAACTTCATTTCATGTATTTCCTCTACATTTCTTGCTTCCTTTTCGCTTGTTTGACCAACTGTCGTCTTCGGCATGTTGATTTCTATGTCATGCTTGCGACCTTGTTTTGGTGATGTTGAAAGTTTGTGTTTGAGTTATGTTTTCTATGTCAACATATATCGAACTCACACATGATGTTGTAATAATTATCGTGTGAGTGTCATCACAGTTGTGTGAAGGTCTATCCGAAGTGTCGCACTTGTCACTCTCACAATTAGATAGTCCCACAGTTAGTCACATTGAGCATATATTGTCTTCTTGGTTTGAGATGTCTTATCATCAAGTAATGTTGAGCGTGTGTTCGCAATGTCATGTGTATATGAGTTCACTCTCTCACACACTTAACCATTTTTCTGAATATCTGTTGATTAGACCACCCTCCATTAGTTGAACCTCCACTGAGCTATATTGTGCAATCTCAACCCTCAGTGACCAAGTACTACTGCCCAGAATTGAGCAGAGCTTGAGGCACTACACAATATTGGAATCAACTTGGCTGACTGTCACCCAAAATAGCACAAAATTTGTCCAAGAAGCCATCTCAATCTACGTTTCTTGCAAGCCAATACATCAAGTCTACCGTTGGTCAACTAGAGAGTTTGACCAGGCAGTGACCTCGGGCTTCACTCCTCACAAAAATTGTGCAGAAGCTATTAGCATGCCTACCTCCACTGACTGAATAAATTGCGCAGATAAGAGGGACATGCACCCGCTACCTGTCACTGCACTGTCTCTAGAAATTGTGCAGTTATGCCAGTCAGTCTCCCTGTCAGTCGACCTGCTACTCCTCTTGAAAATTGTGCTATTTTCCTCGACTGTCCACCAACTTCACGACACCCTGCTCAGCCAGGAAACTTCAGAGACATGTTCATCATGACTTCCTCCTAGTTCTGCGTAGTTTTGGCCAGCAAGCTCCATCAGCCTGCTCCCAGCCTCCCTTGAAAACCTGTGCAGTTTTCACTACTAGTGTCCTCTACTACTCACACCGCCTTCCTAGGTAAAATTATGTAGTTTTGCCTCCTAGCTGAGCTAGATCCCACAGAATGTCATTGCTGTTTCAGACTGCTCATCCCAGCCTCCCAGTGATATCTGCACAATTTTTCTTAACAGTGCCCCAGAGCCCCGCATTCCAGCCTGATATGTGCTCTGCACTGTTTCAGAGCCTTTTCCTCTCTCTCGTCACCTGCACCTCAAAATGGAAGATGATGCATTATGGTAGACTAGGAGATATCTAGATTTGATGTTGTCTCATCATGAGTGATTGCAGATACAGTTACATGGATGAGACATGGCGTAACGATGAACGAGATGAATAAGGAGTGCATGCCAGGAGAATTATTCGTGAATGGATGAACACATGAAGCATACCACATAGAAAGCGAAGGAGACACATGCACAGGCATGAAATATCAAGCGAATACCAAGACCATTGAAGACTTTGCAAACTCTACCATGTGAAGGTGAAGCTATGGTACACCATGGGTACACTCATCACTCAACATCACAACAACTCGACACAAATGACATAGGCAACACGTGCATACCTGCAACATCATGTCGAGTTGTGTCATGAGTCACCTTGGCCACATCACTGCTTTGGGTCATAACTGTGTAATCAAAGTAATGTAACATGGAAGTCCAAGAGACCCATGGATGTAGTCGAAGTGTCATGTAAGTCTAACAGTCATGAGGGAAGTCGAACAATCACAAGGGTTCAGTTTCACCCTTGGCTACATATACCCTTCATTTGTAAAGGAAAAGGAATTTTGACCTTGGCTCCTCCCACATAGCCTTGAGAGTCTGTAATCCTTTCTTTGAGGAGCGAGTAGTGGCTCCAACGCCTCGCTATCAGGGTTAGTGATGTAATGGTGTACGAATGTGTCTTGGAACTTTTGCTTAATTCAAAAGCCTGTTAACAGGCCAACACATTTTCACACCTGCATTGTATTCGTTTGTAAGGCTATTCTTTGGATGGTTGTAATGCATATTGCTTTAAACCGTATTAAGATAGTTGAACTATTTTGATTGTTCTAGTACATATGCCGTTGGAAATGTGTTTTGTCTCGCCCATGTGGACTATTCTGTCGGATGCTCGACAAATTCATTCTCGTAAACTTGTTATAACGATCGCCACACTCGTGTGGACTATTCTGCTGGGTGTTGTAGGTGCTATCTGTTCACCTTGTGTTTGTGATTTCCACATCCGTGTGGACTACTCCGCCAGAAGCTGCGCATGTCTTGCTATGTTGTGTGTCTCTAATAGAGTTGGGACTATTCCATTTCGACTTGAGACTCACTCTCACCCTCTCCCTCTGTAGTGAAAGAACCTTGACACAAGTGACACTAAGCACTCAATAGGCACACGAACCTCATTGTTTGGAGACTAAGTAAACCAATCTCATGTGTTTATAAGCAAAAGCTAAGGAATGTCTTTAAGATAATGCCAACCAGGCCATCGTACCAGATGGGACTCCTACACCAGATGGTGTGAGGTCTAGTTGGGATTTCATATCGGGGAGATCTTATGAATGTTGGTGGGTCGAGCACCATCAACATTTTTTGCACTAGAAGGAGGGGCAGATGACAAGCTGAATCCTCACAATCTGTTTGAATCTTCACATACTTATAATGACTAACCACAAAATTTCTCTTTCGAAGTGTATGTCTTATGGAAATGATTTGAAATCTCGGAAGAGCTCTGGAATAACTTGTCAAATAAAACATACGATGGTGGAGGCCAAGTAGACTTGGTTAGAAATGTGGTTGGAATTGTAGACTCCCATGAAAGGCATGAAATATTTGAATATTACATAACCTACGCGCTGTTCACATACACACTTCGAGGGAACCCACTACATTGGTGTGCCACGCTGTCCGAAAAATCTATTCACTCTTTCCATCATCTGATCACAGATATAGATCATGCTTTCAATCATTTTGACTATAAAGCACTCAATAAAGAAATTCTGAAATTACGAAAAACATCTTATGAATCCATTGAGAAATTTCACACATACTTTTGTAATCTTGCATATTGATTTCCTGAATATGAGATTGGTTGGGAATTTCTCGATGGAAGATTTAAGTATCTTCTTTATATATCCAAAAATATGCAATTATTAGAATCATTCAAACCCCTCCGATCAGACGTCGATGTTAGAGCTTCCAAATCTAAGGTGGAAGAGGTCATTGTCACAAGTCACTGTCCGTCCTCCTCTCATCAAACAACTCTAGCTCCGCAATGTGAGGTGGGAGGAGGTGCATGCACATCTGTTGAACTATCACATCCTCCCAACCCACCTTCTCTCAATGTCTGTGCAAATTTGGCTTGCAAGCTTGTTGGTTGTCAGGTGGATCCGTTCCATCAACCTCCATCCCCGTGTTATGCTGATCCTCCAGATTGTACTATCTTGTGTTCTTCCGTTCTAGATTCCACACTTGTTGTTAATGAGAATCAAGTTGTCGATGGAGTTGGTGTTGTGCAGCCAACCTGTGCTATCATTCATGATGAGTGTGTGTGAGAATCTAAAGAAGAACCCGCGGTAAAGTATGAATCCATTTCATTCACGCCTCATTCGCCCTATCCTGACATCCCTTTTGATTATGCAATTTTTTATTTCCCCTGTGAAAACTCATCTTTGGATGTTTCTACTTCCGATCATTCACATGACACACCAGATTTCAACCTATCATTACATTGCGGAGAGGACACATCTTTCCCTGAAAATCTGTCCCATCTGTCAGTGGTCATTTCTGAAAACACAGAGGGTGAACATCCTTGTTTCTCGTTTACCCCTCTACATGATTCATCAAACCATGAGGATGTTGACGAACATCTTGATTTTTTTGATCGTGGTTGTCATAATCTTTGTACTTCTTCATTTAATCACGATATTGATTCACTTGTTGTTAATCTTCTATTGTAGCAGCTACAACCACCCTCCAAAATTTTGGCCTTTACCAATTTTAGATCCTCCTTTGAAGAGTTTCACTCGATGACTGCATGGACTCAGGTTCACTCCATGAGCTTGTGTGAATCTTTATATCCGCCTTGCTTGATTCATTGCTTTCAAGTCTCTACATGCTGATGTCTAAGTCATGCTTGTGACTGTGTTTTGTGTACAAATTTTGAATAATATGACACTTATTCACAGAGATTATCCCGATTATACACTATTGCGGAATACATGCATAATACATAACCTCCTCTATGTTGATCATCAATTTAGCAGCATTAAAAACAGTGAAACATCAATCGCATGCGCACATTAACACAGAATGTAACCCGGGGAAAGCATACAGATGAAAACCCCACACTATCTGTAAATTATAATGATTGAGAACATGTAACAATACATACTACAATACTCCTCACAAGTACACAGTACTATCTCCACCTGTTACACACAAACTAGCTCAGATCTGATGCCTCAAATCTCCTCCACTATTTGCTTGCCTCCATTGCACAATCCTACATGAGAATAATGATGAATGGCTGAAGCAAACTCGTATTTCCTTGGCTGAACCACGCAATCCTCATTGGTATTACTCAATCCCACTGATTGTGCAAGATCTCATGCACAACTATAGTCACAACTGATAGCAATCTCAACTTCTAACACCTGTCTCCACTGAACTGTCCATGCACTAAGTTAACTGATGTATTCTTTAGTTGCTTTATGAGTTAATAAATAGTGAATTAATTAACAATTAATTCACATCACTCATCACTAGTGTATTCTATAGTTAGACTAAATACAACTAGTTTAACCAAGTCAAACTGAACATAACTCCATCAACTCCACAATCAACTCCACCAAACTCAACCACATGAGTTCTAACTGAAGTCCTGCATGCAATAGCTCAACTGACCCACAAGAAAAGCGTATTTCCTTCTGACAGCTACATGTGCCACATCCATAGCTCGAACTGAAATGCTCCAAGAGGATAAGATAATGTTTATAGTCCAAATATTATTATGAGACAATAATATTCGACTCTTCTATTTTTAGCTTGGTAGTCTAAAAATAGAAACTACCCATATGTCTAAAAATAGAAGTCCATCTATTTTTACCAACATGACCAATCATCCACAAATAGCATCCTGCAACTCATAGACCATGATCCATATGTCTAAAAATAAACATAGTCTAAAAATAGACTTTGCGCCAAAAATAGCCTGCTGGCCCACTTAGTGAAGGCGACTTCTTTTCACTAAGCTCCATCATCTTGTTGCATTTTCAACACTCCCTCTCAACAAGATATGGATTATCTGCAACCCCTATCCTGCAACTCTGGAATGTTTTGCATGCAACAGATTTTCCCGGTCCACTTGCTCCAACAACACTTGGAACAAAAACACTCCCAACTGACCACTCTATTGGGCTAGGAACATACTCTGATGCTGAAGCTCTACCTGCTGCTAACAAGTGCTCCCTCTCTGACATCTGCACTACTGCAACATCTCCATGCATCTCGCACCATTTCACACTTCTTTGTGCCACCTAGGACTGTGCAAAACACTTGTACCTCTCGCATTGCTGTAGCCTGCTAGCTATGCGCTGTCCTAGGACTCCCTACACTTTCACTATCTCTGCTTCTCCATCCGCATCTGTATCTACCCAATCAGTCAGTTCCTGCTACTCCACATCGGGGCTCCCGTAGCAAGGTCTCATCCAAGAGGTTGGGTACCTCAAGGATCCTGTCCCTCCTCCTTGGGACGATCACTCTATATCGCCCCACCTCCTACCTCGAGGTATGGCTGCATGTGTTCCCTCTGCCCACCTGGCTCGAAGTTTCCCCCTACTAGAGGTCTCTACATGAGTATGTGTCTCTACTCAATCTCCTCTCAGCTTCCCTTATTATGGCTGCTCCACAACCTCCTGAAGCTGTTGCACCAATCGTGGCTCCTCCACAATCGTCTGAGACTTCTTCTAGCTCTGCATGTTGAGAGGTAATATACGCTCCCTCTCAACCACCAAGTCTCCATCAGTTGCCTCGCTACTCAAGGCTTTGCATGCATCTTGAACCTCAAGAGCGTACAGGTTCTTGACCCGTGAACCAATCTGCTTCACCTATCTAGTGATGATGTGTCTAAGGAAAACCTTTCCCTTACTGAAGACTACATCATAGCCTCTATCTTCCAGCGTCACGATCGACACCAAGTTTCTCTTCAGTCCTGGTACATACTTGACATCGGTTAAGGTAAGGTGAGCTCCATGCTCCCTCTGAAAAATAACCATGCCTACACCTGAGACACTATACTTCTCATCATTACCCATCGCTATGAGTATCTGGAGATCTTTCTCCTCCAAAGTACTGAACAAACTCTTGTCACCGGTCATGTGGAAAGAAGCTCCACTATCAAGAAACCAACCACTTCCCACCATGGATGAAACCATGCATACGAAGAGTGTGAAATGCAACTCAAACTGTGAAGCCAGTGCCTCACCTTCAGATCCTTCCCCGGATCCCTTCTTGGATTTCTTCTTTGGGCAATTAGTAGCATAATGGCCCAACTCATGACAATGAAAGCATCTCACCTTCAACTTTTCAACCTTCTTCCCATTATTAGAAGAACTGGATTCAGAAAGAGAACCCTTCTCCTTCCCCTTCTTTGCTTTGGCAGCCAAAGCACAATTTTCTTCATCAGATGCCTTTGATGAAGATCCGTCCCTGGTATTCCGCTTGATCTCCTCTTGCACAAGATCCGACCAAAGTCTCTCCCATCCTGGCAATTTCTCCCGACCATTGACAGAGTCCTGATAGGAATGCCAACTCTTCGGAAGACCAAGGAGAGCCAAGCTCACCAAGTCCTCATCATCAAAAGTCACCCCCACACTTCCCAACTCATCCCGGCACTGGGTGAACTTCGTGAGATACTTGGGCATACTGTCTCCATTCTCACACTTAATTTTTCTGAGTTTATCCTTGAGCACCAACTTCCTCTGGTCACTCTTGCTTTGGAATAGATCTGTCAACGCTTTCCACATCAAGTATGGAGAAGCCTTTCCATGCAGGTTGGATACAATGTGATCCTTCACACCCTCCAACAGAATCCTTTGACACTTTGCTGTCTTCTTTTGCCAAGCCTCAACGTGAGCAGCATCAGTAGGATTTGGGACTTCAGCATCTATGAAATCCTTCAACCCATTGTCATCTAACACTGCCTCCATCCTATCTTTCCATGCAATATAATTCGAGCTGCCCTCAAGAGCATACTGCAATTGCAATCTGTTGAAAGACATTTCAACTTTGACACCAAGAAAACATTGCTGCAAATTCGAATTCCACCAGCTCAAAACTCAACCGCTTCTGTTCTAAAATTTGTGAGAACAAAGTATTTCTTGTACAGAGATTGACTGTATGGGCTTTTACCGGATATCTCACCTTCCAAAGGAAGGATGAATCCAGAGGCTACCTGGCCCGATTACAGACTCTGCCTGAAGAAATAAAATGTAAACACTTTCTAAATAATAGATCTAATGATCAACTCTGCTCTGATACGATATAGAAATTTTGAATAATATGACACTTATTCACAGAGATTATCCCAATTATACACTATTGCGGAATATATGCATAATACATAACCTCCTCTACGTTGATCATCAATTTAGCAGCATTAAAAACAATGAAACATCAATCGCATGCACACATTAACACAATATGTAACCCAGGGAAAGCATACAGCTGAAAACCCCACACTATCTGTATATTATAATGATTGAGAACATGTAACAATACATAGTACAATACTCCTCACAGGTACTCAGTACTATCTCCACCTGTTACACACAAACTAGCTCAGATCTGATGCCTCAAATCTCCTCCACTGTTTTCCTACCTCCACTGCGCAATCCTGCATGAGAATAATGATGAATGGCTGAAGAAAACTCATATTTCCTTGGCTGAACCACGCAATCCTCATTGGCATTACTCAATCCCACAGATTTTGCAAGATCTCATGCAAAACTATAGTCACAACTGATAGCAATCTCAACCTCTAACACTTGTCTCCACTGAACTGTCCATGCACTAAGTTAACTGATGTATTCTTTAGTTGCCTTATGAGTTAATAATTAGTGAATTAATTAAAAATTAATTCACATCACTCATCACTAGTGTATTCTGCAGTTAGACTAAATACAACTAGTTTAACCAAGTCAAACTGAACACAACTCCATCAACTCCACAATCAACTCCACCAAACTCAACCACATGAGTTCTAACTGAATTCCTGCATGCAATAGCTCAATTGACCCACAAGAAAAGTGTATTTCCTTCCGACAGCTGCATGTGTCACATCCGTAGCTCGAATTGAAGTGCTCCAAGAGGATAAGATAATGTTTATAGTCCAAATATTATTATGAGACAATACTATTCGACTGTTCTATTTTTAGCTTAGCAGTCTAAAAATAGAAACTGCCTATATTTCTAAAAATAGAAGTCCATCTATTTTTACCAACATGACCAATATTCCACAAATAGCATCCTGCAACTCATAGACCATGATCCATATGTCTAAAACTAGACATAGTCTAAAAATAGACTTTGCACCAAAAATAGCCTATGGGCCCACTTAGTGAAGGCAACTTCTTTTCACTAAGCTCCATCATCTTGTTGCATTTCAACATTCTGGTTATGCTTAAAGTCCTCACTTCGTATGTGCTTGTTGTATTCTCTATGAAAGCATCTGTCGCACTCACACACAGTGTCACATTCAATGTTGTGCAAGCGTTGTCTCGATCAATGAACGATCAATCATGAGTGTTGCGCTTGTCACTTACACCGTCGGTCAGTCTTGTTGAACATGTGTGTCTGGATGGTTTGGTCATCTCATCGTCAAGTCATGCGAGTGTGTTCATATGATTACCTATGCATCTTTTGATTGTTAACACACTTAGCCATTTTTTCTGAGAGTTCTGATGACCGGAATCCCCTTTGACAGTTAGACCATCACCCCGCCATTGACTCGATCGACTGTCAACTAGAATAGCGTAGAAGCACCAAGCTAGTGTTTTCAAGCCGTGTTGCCCGCAAGTAATTCAATCAAGTCTCATGCTGGCCACCTAGACAATCGGACTTGACAGTCACCTCGGGACTGACTCCCCTAAAAAATTGCACAAAGGACACCGACCTCACCTGATCAACTGACTGAGGAAATTGCACAGATAGGCCAGACAGACACCAAGTGCTCATCCTTGTCTTGCTCAGAAAATTGTGCAGTTTTCCCAGTCAGTCGACCAACTGTTCATCTCAGAAATTGTGTAATGTTCATGAGCAGACCTTCTATTGCCCATCAGTCAGCTTGGCTCAGAAATTGCATAGAGATGATCAGTAGGCTAGCCTCCCGGCCTCAGGGAAGTTTTCCTTAACAACAACTCCTAGTAGTAGACTGCCAAGTCCCTCTGGGAATTGTGCAGTTTCTGTTTCCAGTCTCTTGGGCAGCCAACTAACAATTCCATTTGGGAATTCCACAGTTTTGGCTGCCAGTGACCCCAGTAGCCAACTGGCAGTTCCCTCTTGGAATTGCGCAGCTTTGGCTACCAGTGACCCAGACAGTTCCCCAGAAAAACTGCGCAATCCCTTCCTGCTAACCCTGCATTCAACTCGACCTGTTTCTTTGGAAAATTGTGTAAATATGGTGGTCTAGCCCTACTGCCCATTCATTTTGAAAAATTCGTAGAGCATGCCTACCTTGCCTTCTAGTAGCTCGAACTGTTCCTCCCAAAATTTGCAAAATTTTGCCTCCCAGCCAAGTTAGACCTTGCAGACAGTCACAATCGACTCAGATTTCTTGTCTCTATCTCCGAGTGACTCTTGCGTAGTTTTCATCAACATTTGCCCAGAGCCATCATCCTACGTCACAACCTTCGTGCCTCCCCCAGTCACCTGCATTCGAATGATCATGTGTCATGGTAGACTAGGAGGTTTTGGATTTGATGTCGTCTTGTCAAGGGAGAACATGTAGAATTACAGGTTCACCAATGGACAAACAAATGAAGCATGCGAAGTAGATGAGTGTGACAAACATGCACCTTCACGAACAAATGAGTCTGTCAAGCCTTCCAACATGCAAGCAAGGAACAACATGGTAAAGCTTCATCAAGCGAACCAAGAGCGATCGAAGACTCTGCGCACTTCGCCAAGCGGAGGTAAAGCTTTGATACACCATGAAGACATCCATCATCCATTAGCACTATAGCTCAACATGCACTCCAAAAACAACACGAATGTACCAGAATTGTCATGTCAAGTCATGTTGAGTCACGTCATGAGTAATGTCGCCCACATTTCCACCATGGTCTTATTGTCAATCAATGTGATGTAAAGTGGAAGTCCAAGAGACCCACTTGTTGAACAAAGAGTCATGTAAGTTGAAGAGTCATGGAAGTAAAATAGTCATGAGGGTAGGCGAACAACCATAAGGGTCAGTTTCACCCTTGGCTATAAATACCCCCTCATTTGTACATGCAAGGGACTTTTTCACCTCAGCTCCTCCCACATAGCCAAGAGAGTCTGTAGTCTTTTCTTTGAGGAGTAAGTAGTGGCTCCAACACCTCACTGACGAGGTTAGTGATGTATGGTGTAACGATGTGTCTTGGAACTTTTGCTTAATTCAAAAGTCTGTTAATAGGCGAGCACGTTTTCACACATGTATTGTATTTGTTGTAGGATTGATCTTTAACAATTGTGATGCATGTTTCTTTAACCTGTGTTCTACATATGAACTGATTCATTTGTTATAATGCAAAATCTATTAATGGAAATGTGTTGTATATGCTGTTAATGCTATCCCATCCGTGTCAACAGCTATACTGGACATCAGATAGACCTTTCACATGAACCTTGTTGTAACAACCGTTGCACTCATTTGAATTGAACTGTGAGTGTTGTACGTGTTATCTTACCTTATATGTTGTGACTACCACATCCGAGTGGACTGATCCATCAGAAGCTGTGTATGTCCTTTTATGTTGTGTGTTCCTAGCTGAGTTTGGACTGATCCCTTTCAACCTAGAACTCACCTTCACCTTCTTCCCCTCACAGTGAAAGAACCATTGACACATGTACACTTACACTCACCAGGCACGCAAACCTCACTTCTCGAAGACAAAGCAAACCACTCTCCTGCATTGACAAGCAAGAGTTGAGGAAAATCCTTAAGACAATAGAAACAGGGCCATCATACCGGATGGTTCTCCCACACCAAACAATGTAAGGTCTAGTTGGGACTTCATACCAGGGTGATCCCCTGATGTTGGCGGATCCAAAACCATCAACATTTTGGCACTAGAAGGAGTGCCATAAGACAAGCTGAGCCCATACATTTGGGTTGAATCTCTTACCCAATGAATAATACATGATTTTTTCTCTCGGTGTGTTTCTCTCATTTGTCCCTTAACCAATTATCAATCCCCGGTGAGCTTCTTGATCACTTGTCCTTTTTAAAGTTTGACGGTGATGAAGGAACGTCCGTAATGGAGCACATTTTTGATTTTCTTCATTTCTGTGAATCTCATGAAATTGATGGTGATGAGCTTGCTTGCGTACTCTTATTCCTAACCCTTGAATGTCATGCTAATTGGTGGTGTCAGACCCTGCCACTTGCTTCCATCCATTCCCTTCTCACTTTCGCCACGAAGCTCTATCAAGCCTTCGATGAGTGTGGCCATTAATATGTCTATGAAAGAATCTCTCATTTAAGAATGAATCCTGGTGAATCAGTTGGGGACTTTGCTACCCGCTTCCTTGACCTATGTCACGAAATTCCTGAGCAATTTGTGGGCCTTGACTTCATGAGCAAAGAGCTGAAATGCTTGGTTCATGTCTCCCGAAGTGGTGAACTTCTTGATTTCCCTTCTTCCTCAACTCTTGCAGATCACAAGACACCTCATGTCTCGAACAGGGCACCCCCTCGTAGCGGTTGCAAAGATGAGAAATCTGTGCAGCATGTTCCCAATTCATCTATTTAGCTATTTCCCACCCCAACAGAGGAAATTCCGGAATGCTTAGGAAAGCCTATGGAGAGAAATCACCCCTCCATTCTGCAAGAGGACATCACCATTCCTAACCCAAGTATTGATTCTAATTTGCATTTTTGCCATCTTCCATCATCTACAAGCCATGACTCCTTGCACCATGGCTCGCTTGAGCGATTTACTTCACAAGATAGATGTGCGCACTTTCTTGATTCTCGAGTTGCTGGCTCAAGTTGCAGCCATGTGCAAGTTAGTCTCATCATACAGGAGGAGGAGCAGAATGGTGAAGACACAATCAATTCTTCTCAAAACATTGAGCTTCCATTCTCGATCGATCCTCGATCTGTGAATCTTGGTGTAACATCATGCACAATCAATCCTTTTGATCAACCTCTAGTATTGGGTTGTCATCACTCCCACGCTTCCGTATGTTTTGATGAACACCCAAGCACATCATATGATCTATTGTCATCTCATGTACACTCTAACTCAGATATGGAATGCGCATTGGTCAAAGTAGATATCCATATTGAATCTTCCACTGTACCTCACTTGCGTGTGTGTCCTATCATTCACAGCGCATCAACATGCATCAAAGACACTCCAAATTCTCTTGCTTCTTCATATTCTAAGTTATCTCCTCAATCGACACAAGGAAATGAGGTTGTCCGTGATGAAAATAGTTTCAACACACAAGACTCTTCCCACTCGTCATCATCTTTTGTGTTGCATGAAGATAGCTCGTCAAGTCATCTTGCTGAAAATTTTGATGAAGCCTGTGATAGAGATGGTTGTCATCCTAAGAGAAGTTTTGAAATCAGTGACAAAAGCCATCCTCAAGCCATGCAGATCTGGTTCACATCACAAAATGCAATTTTTCAATTCTGCAAAGTTTCGGGACATTCTAGGGAGTCGAGGAACTTCAACATCTGTTGATGGTTAAGTCAGGACCTCATGACTCTTGTAACGCCATCAAACCAAATCAGATCTCGTTTCTCATGCACAATCTGTCTATCTGCATGGTTGCACTTGACGTGGATCCACGTGTAAGGAATATTTACTATTCGAGGTATGATATTTAAAAATTTCATATTTTCTCTAATGATCAAATCCACGAGTCTGTTACAACATGTCTATCTTCATGCACCTCTCTTACATCCAGTTTGGGTTGCGAGTGTCTGTCCCTCATCCAATCATGGGACAATAAAGTTGATCATCTATATCCGGAATCACACTTATTAGATGTTCTCTCTCATAATCAACTCCTTGGTCTTTTTGCAAATGTTTCATGTCAAATATGCCCACTCATCACACTAACAATCTCCCTATGTGATGATGAGTGCACACCTATCGCGCGAATCAAGTTACTCTCATTTCGCTACACCCTAATTGGTTTCACACATTCATAATGTTGGATCCTTTATACATTTCTATGATGACCATGATGCCTGCGCACTTTTTCACCAGTTGTAGGTGGGTGTTCTATCATGCCTAGCGCATAACAAACTTGGTTCCCTCATTCAGAGCATTCGTACAATCGTTCAAAAGTTTTCTATGTTCATGTCAAACTAGGAATCTGGCATCTCGACCGACTGGTTTGATTTCATCTCTATCTTGGGTGGTTGTCATGTAGTTTATCATTTTCCCAACAATACATCCAATGACAGTTGCTTCACGCACTATGATCTTCACCATGTAACATATTTCTTTTTAGACTTCTGTCAAGCAAGTGAGGCACTTCAGCCTACACCAATGGATATGGCAGGCCCTCACTATCTTGACATGGCTAATGAGAATGACCAGATCTATCTATCCATATCAAATTCCCATCGTGATCCCCTCTCTCAAATCAGGAATCCATCTACTCAAAGATCACGAATATTTTAGAACAACCATCAAAATTTTTATGATCCAATCATTGAATGGCTGGAACAATCTTACTTGGTGAGTCATTTTGCAGGTAACAAGCTTCAGTCCTTCCTTGCACTCACTAAGAAACTTGGTGTAGAACAACATACACTTACAACAGGTCTCTGAGTTTTGTTGAAAAATGGTAGTCACAGAAGAGGTAAGCATGTGTGTTGGGTGGTTGTGACACATTCTTTCACCCATAGGCGAGACCTTCTCTCTCATGTGCAAGTTTTTCAAGCTTTTTCATTTTCTGTTGCACACTATTTTTTATCTGTTTTAATCGCTCATATCTTAGTGATTGTAGGTCAGGTATGCCTACGGTGGCTTCTTTGGAAATTTTATTTCACGTAACCCCGACCGTTCAACGTAGGAGTAGGAGTAGTGTTTTCTTTTTCACTTTTCTTTTCTTTTTGGTTTGTATGATTTTTTTCTTGCTAACATGGTTGCTTTGATTACTTAATATTGTTTTCACATTGTTTTCTTTGCTTACTATTTTTTTTTAAATTTGTTTTGTTTGCTTGGTATATTACTATTTTTTTCCAGAAATAAGTGCTGCCACTACTACGTTATGGCTTTTGAATCGAGTATGTGGATGAAATTTGAAGAGACTTGTGACACTGCAGCACTTGGCCAGTCTCGTGTCCATCTTCTTTGTGCTTGGTTGTAACCTTTGGCTAATGAAGTATTGATGGAAAATATGAACCTTCTGCAAGGATGTTTCAGCCTAACCATGAACCTGTGTCCACAGTGGGAAGCCCCATCCCTGTACTCAACCTTCTGCTTTGTGTGTTCAAGCTCATCCAACTAGTAGAAACGGAGAAGGGGAAATCTAAACAAGCAAACCTATGTCAGAGGTCTTACATGCTTCTCTAAAGGAATAAACTCTTCTTCTCTCAATAATTCAGGATCCCTCTTCCGCCCCAACAATAAATAAGTGCCTATGCACAGTGCTCTTGAAAAATATAAAGGGGAAAGAATAGAAAGGGTTCCTGCACAGAGAGGTGAAGGATGCATCTCCACTGGGGTACTGGCCAAGATCACTGGTAGTGGAGCAGTGTGTGTGTTCCTGCATGACTCCGTTGGGGTGCTGTCCAGGCCTACTGGCAGCAGAGCAACACCAGAGATGAAAACTTATACTTTGAAAATATTCAACTCACGAGCTAAACTACCCTTCCTGGATTCGAAACACTAAGATCTAAGCTAAACTTTTGATTGTGTTTGACTGAGTTGGAAAAAGGTGAACCATGTATGCCCATGGGGTAAGTGGGAAACTGAGGTAACCTGCATAATGATTCAATACTCCTCGAAAGACCAAGTCCCTGTGCTAGAAATGAACCGAAACAGAGAAGCTGGAGTTCTACCAGTGTGTCGCCAAGTGTTGTAGCGGCTACAACCACCCTCCAAAATTTTAGCCTGCACCAATTTCGGAGCCTCCCTTGAAGAGTTTCACTTGATGACTGCACACACTCGAGTTCACTCCATGAGCTTGTGTGAGTCTTTACATCCACCTTGCTTGATTCATTGCATTCAAGTCTCTGCATGTTGATGTCTGAGTCATGCTTGTGACCTTGTTCTGGTTATGCTTATAGTCTTCACTTCGTATGTACTTGTTGTATTCACTAAGAAAGCATTTGTCGCGCTCACACACGAAGTCACATTCACTATTGCGCAAGTTTCATCTTCATCAATGAACGATCAATCATGAGTGTCACACTTGTCACTTACACCGTCAGTCAGTCCTATTGAACATTTGTTTCTGGATGGTTTGGTCATCTCGATGTCAAGTCATGCGAGTGTGTGTTTTTATGATCACCTATGCATCTTTCGGTTGTTCACACTTAGCCATTTTTGCTGAAAGTTCTGATGACCAGACTCCCCTCTGAAAGCTGGACCATCACCCCGCCATTGACTCAATTGACTGTCAACTAGAACAAAGTAGAAGCACCAAGCTAGTCTTTTGAAGTTGCGATGCCCGCAATAAATTCAATCAACTCTCATGCTGGCCACCTGGTCAGTTGGACCTGACAGTCACACTGGGACTGACTCCCCTAAAAAATTGCATAGAGGCCACTGACCTCACCCGCTCAACTAACTGAGGAAATTGCGCAGATAGGCTAGATAGACACCAGTGCCCATCCCCGTCTCCCTCAGAAAATTGCATAGTTTTCCCAATCAGTGATCCTAACAGTCGACCAACTGTTCATCTTAGAAATTGCACAATGTTCATGAGAAGGCCTTTCACTGCCCATTAGTCATCTTAGCTTAGAAATTGCGCAGAGATGATCAGCAGGCCAACCTCCCGGCCTCAGTGCAGTTTTCCTTGCTGGTAGCCCCTAGCAGTAGACTGCCAGTTCCCTTTGGGAATTGCATAGTTTTTGTTGCCAATATCCTGGGCAGTCAACTGGCAGATCCCTCTATGAATTGCACAGTTTTGGATGCCAGTGACCCTAGCAACCAACTGGCAATTCACTCTGGGAATTGCCTAGTTTTGGCTGCCAGTGACCTGCGCAGTTCTCCAGAAAAACTGTGCAATCCCTGCCTGCTGACCCTGCATGCAGTCTGACTTGTTCCTCTGGAAAATTAAATAAATATGGCTCTCCATCACCATTTCTCATTCATTCTGAAAGATGCACAGAGCATGCCTTCCTTGCCTCCCAGCAGCATGGACTGTTCCTCCCAAAAATTGTGAAGTTTTTCCTCCCAGCAGAGCTAGACATTGTAGACACTCACTGTCGACTTAGATTGCTTATTTCCATCTCCCAGTGGCTCTTGCACAGTTTTCATTAGCATTTGAATGAAGCCATTATCCTGTGTCATAGCCTTCCTGCCTCTCTCGTTCACTTGCATCCGAATGATCATGTGTCATGGGAGACTAGGAGGTTTTGGATTTGATGTCGGCTCATCAAGGGAGCACATGCAGAATGACAAGTTCACCAATGGATGAATGAATGAAGCATGTGAAGCGGACGAATGTGATGAACATGCACCTTCAAAAATAAATGAGCATGCCAAGCCTTCCAACATGCAAGCAAGGAACAACATGGTAAAGCTTCATCAAGCGAACCAAGAGCAATCGAAGACTCTGTGCACTTCGCAAAGCGGAGGTGAAGCTTTGATACACCATGAAGACATCCATCTTCCATTAGCACTATAGCTCGACATGCACTCCAACAACAACACGAATGTACTAGAATTGTCATGTCAAGTCATGTTGAGTCATGTCATGAGTAATGTCGCCCACATCTCCACCATGGTCTTATTGTCAATCAATGTGATGTAAAGTGGAAGTTCAAGAGACCCACTTGTTGAACAAAGAGTCATGTAAGTTGAAGAGTCATGGAAGTAAAATAGTCATGAGGGTAGGCGAACAGCCACAAGGGTCAGTTTCACCCTTGGCTCTAAATACCCCCTCATTTGTACATGCAAGGGACTTTTTCACCTCAGCTCCTCCCACATAGCCAAGAGAGTCTGTAATCTTTTCTTTGAGGAGTAAGTAGTGGCTCCAACGCCTCGCAGACGGGGTTAGTGATGTATGGTGTAACGATGTGTCTTGGAACTTTCGCTTAATTCAGGAGCCTGTTAAGAGGCCATCACGTTTTCACACATGTATTGTATTTGTTGTAAGACTGATCTTTAACACTTGTAATGCATGTTTCTTTAACCTGTGTTCTACATTTGAACTGATTCATTTGTTGTAATGCATAATATATTAATGGAAATGTGTTGTATATGTTGTTAATGATGTCCCATCCGTGTCGACTTCTCTGCCTAACATCAGAGAGACCTTTCAGATGAACCTTTCTGTAACAACCTTTGCACTCATTCAGACTGATCCATGAGTGTTTTACGTGTTATCTTACCTTGTATGTTGTGACTGCTGCATCCGAGTGGACTGCTCCACCGGAAGTTCTGTATGTCCTTTTAGGTTGTGTTTTCCTAGTCGAGTTGAGACTGATCCCTTTCAGCCTGGAACTCACCTACACCTTCTTCCCCTCACAGTGAAAGAACCCTTGACACAAGTACACTTACACTCACTAGGCATGCGAACCTCACTTCTCAAATACAAAGCAAACCACTATCCTGTGCTGACAAGAAAGAGTTAAGGCAAATCCTTAAGACAATGGCAACCAGGCCATCATACCAGATGGGACGCCCACACCAAACGGTGTGAGGTCTAGTTGGGACTTCATACTGGGGTGATCCCCTAATGTTGGCAAATCTAGCACCGTAAACATCTTCCTAAGCCACTAGTCTTTGATGATCTATCTATTAACTAAGTGGAAAGACCATAGGCTGTCGAGGCACTTTAGCCTGGGCTAATCGCTATGTATGACCCTCACTATCCTGAGGTTAGTTCCACTTCTGATCATTTTTTTTTGAAACAACCAAGGCTCCTCATCACTCTCTAATTCGCATTGAAGATCAGCCCAACACATAGATTCCACTTCCTCCACTCAAATCACATGATCCCACCGCTCATGCATTCGAGGAATCATACACAACAAGCACACTTGCAAGGCGTAAGTTGTCTCCCTGTCTCTTGTTTTCTTGTCTGTCATAGTAAAAAGAGTGTACATGCTTATCTCTTCACACAGTGTGTCAAAGCACCATGTTAAGTCCAAAAAATGTCTGTCTTGTGCATTCACTCTTTTCTTTTCTGTGCATGTTTTAGAACTCAGAGCTTGTTGGTATTCGGTTATCAATATTTCTTGTTCACTAGTTTACATGCATATTCTTCATGCCTTGGCCAACATGGTCCAACCAATGCACCTGTGGCTACATTGGAAATATCAATTCATGTGAGTAGGCCCATGCACTATTTAGCATAGGAGTAGGAGTAGTCTTTGCTTCTTGCTTTGATTTTCTTTTTGGTTTGCATGTATGTTTGATTACTAACTTGGTTTGGTTTGCTTGCTCTTTATTTTCTTACTTGTTTTTTCTTTCGCTTTACTTCTAATTTTTCTTTCTTCTTTGTTTGTTTACTTGCAGCTATAAGTTAGCCTCTCATGAAACCATGTTTGGTTCTCGAGACAAGCCCAAAAAATCTAAGAGGACTTGTAAAACTATCAACATCTGGTTATTTGTTGTCCTCTCTCTTTATGAAGATCTTTTTGTTTTCAGTTGATGATGCCTTGATGGAAAATACATTATATTCAGAGTGAATTTTGGTGAAAACACAATGCTTGCACTGTTAACTAGTACCACCTACTCTAATTAGTTCTCTTGGGTTAACCCTTGTTAGCTCAGTCAAGTAGAGTAAGGTGAGGGGGGGAGCCTTAAAAAGTATGTCATAGGTATACATAACATAATTTTATGAAGGAACAACCTCTTCTGCTCTTAATAACGTTGGGATACCTCTTCCGTCTTTGAAATAAATAAGTTCCTATGCAAATTTTTTTGAAAGATAAAAAAAATGAAAAAATGAATAACGCAAAAGAATAGAAAGGCTTTCGGTGCAGAGACGTGATACAAATAACTCCGTTGAGGTATTGACGAGGCTCGTTGGAAGTAGAGCGATGCTTATGTTCTTGCACGACTCCGCCAGGGTATTGTCCAAGCCTACTGGCAGCGAAGCAACACCAGAGAAACTCTAACAACTATATTACTTGTGCATCAATATACCCCTCATCCCCAATCAGAACAACTAAGTTGACTTGGCTTGGAATGTGTGCTGACCGATCAAGAGAAAGGTAGGGACTACACCTTTCACACAAGCTAGTGTAGAAGCCATCACGATCAAAGAATCAAGCAATACTTCCGAAAGGGTTAAGCTCACTTTTCATGAAACAAGGTCCATACAAAGAGTTGGATTTCTACTAGTGTGTCACCAATGTTGTAGGGGCTACAACCACCCTCCAAAATCTTGGTTCGTATGCAAATTTTGGAGCCTACCTTGGAACCTACAACCAATCATCCTTGGTCACTTGTTGGTAAGCTGATGATTTCAATCTCGCCTCCTTGATCTTAAGAGTTTTCTATATTTTCATCTTTATGTATCATGTGTCATCTATGGGCATAGGGGTTGTTGTTTGTCATGCAAAGGGGATGTTGTTTTGCTTCAAGGGAAAGAATGTGTGCATGAGTGGTTGTCATCACATAGACTTGTTTTACACTCACTTCATGCACTCTTGTCACGAAGGTTGTTGCATCAAGAAAAGTATGTCTTATGAATTCTGGATGGTCTATGTTGTGTCACTAACTGTCTGTGTGTGATCATAGTTGAGTCCTATCACTATTTACATCTCTGTCACCGATATCACACTTAGCCATTTCCCAAGCAACCTAGCCTCATTCAGCGTCCCAAAACTTTTCACTTTTCTTCTGCAACCATCAAGCGTCCTCCCTTGCCTACTGAAACCCCACAACCCATAGAGAACCCAACCAACATTGCTCTCCAGAAATTCATAGAGCAGTCAGAAGCCAACACTGCTCTCCACAAATGTGCAGATCAATCCAACTGCCCTCCATTCAGAAACTACACAGAAGTGTCCTCCCAAGATCCCCATCCCGCAACAACATCTTGTGCCTAAAAAATACGCAGTGTTGTCCAAGCTTCCCTGTCTATCTTGCATTCAGATACTGCACAGATGGGCCTCCCAGGGCCTCATTCCAATAACGATCACTTCCCATTGAACCGCATTGATCCATCGGTCACTGAGTACAGGAAAAGGTGACATGTTGAGATCACTCCCAAGGAGTCAAGGAGAAGGACCAAGAGACCAAGTAATGGGAAAATATTAGGACTGCATGCAAACTTTGTCAGACACATGATCATCTCGAGGGTAAGCATGGTAAGTAAATAAAAAATTCGATGTACACCTCTTAGTTTAGTTTGTAGGACTGTTTGTCATTGTCGTTTCATCCTGTCCTCAGTAACATGCATGTGTGAAAACAAAAAAAGTCATTTCATGTGTTTCAACCACATGTCTTGCTTCCTTTTTGCTTGTTTGACCAACGGTCATCTTCGACATGTTGATTGTTATGTCATGCTTGCGAACTTGTTCTGGTTATGTTGAAGGCTTGTGTTTGAGTTATGTTCGCTATGCAAACATCTATCACGCTCACACACGATTTTTTGAGCACTGTCGCACAAGTGTCATCACGATCGTCTGAAGGTCTATTTGAAGTTTCGCACTTGTTGCTCCCACCATTAGACAATCCTGTAGTTAATCACACTGAGCATATGTTGCCTTATTGGTTCGAGATGTCTTGTCGTCAACTCATGTTGAGTGTGTGTTCGCAAGGTCATGTATACACGAGTTCACTTGCTCACACACTTAACCATTTTTTCGAAGATCTGTCGACTAGAGCACCCTCCATCAGCCGAATCTCCACTGAGCTCGACTGCACAGTCTCAGCCCTCAGTGACCAAGTATTGCTATTTAGAATTGCGCAGATCTTGCGGTTGCCTCCCAAGCATTTTACACTATGTAATCCTTGAATTGACTTGGTTGACTATCACCTAGAACAACGTAGAAGTTGCCCAAGAAGCCATCTCAATCTCCACTACCCATAATCCAATCCATCAAGCCTCTCGCTGGTCAACCAAAGAGTTTGATCGGGCATTGACCCTCAGCTCTGCTCCTCCCAAAAATTGTGCAGAAGTTTTCAGCATGCCTGCCTCCACTGACTGAAGAAATTGCACATACAAGAGGGGCAGGCACCCGCTATTTGTCACTACACTATCTCTGGAAATTGCGCAGTTTTGTTAGCTAGTCTCACTTCCAGCCGACTTGCTGCTCCTCTTGAAAATTGTTGATGAGCCTCATCATTGGGTAATTATATGGACCTTAATTCACCTCCTAGCTTAGTCAAACCAACTATTCTCACAACTTATTGCATACTTTTGATTATATTTTGTTTATGATATGAGTTAGCGTTGGATATTTTGCTTTGAGGTCTAATGTGCATTTAAAGCAGGATTATAGGATAAAAGCAAGGAATTTTGGCAAAGACCTTGGTCAAAACTCGAATGTGACAAGGGAGAGGAATTATAGGAGGTAAATCCTCCTCATTTACTACCCATCCATTCCAATATTCCTCCATCAGCTCGGAGTGAAAACAGCCAAATCATGAGGACTAGGAGGCAACTAAGCAAGTGAAAGACAAAGCACTAGTTTATCTCGAGTTTGGGAGCTGAGCCTCCCTAATTTTAAGGAAGTCATTGGAGACTTCAGATGTATAAGTAGAGAGGCCTAGGACCTCAGTAGGATTCATATTTTTTATTGTAAAACTCTACTCTATTTTCGAGCTACAAGACTTGTGATTGTTTTCGATGTAATCCATTGTTTTGATAATAAGAATGAGTTTTGTTTTGAGCTAGCACTGAGTTATCTTAAAGGTCTGAAGCTCTTGGGTTAGGGCCCAACCCTAGCAGCCAAGGTTCCTCTTTATTGTACATGTATGTTAGTATATATTCATAGTTTGATTGTTCATTTGCTTAAGTAGCTACATTTCCATTACAACAATGTAGATTAGATTGGTTGTATGTTAGTTTTCTTCCATTTGTACCTTCTTTCAATTAGCAAGTTAGCAAGGAGAAAAAGGATCACCACAAGGTTGTTAGCAAGTGCCTCAGCCTCACTTCCTCCCTCTGGGACCATGACTTGAGGAAGAGACCCTTCAGCAGCCCCAAAAACACAGATTTCTAGTTCTTGCATGAGCTTTGGAGTTTGTTGTCTTGATTAAACATTTGGTTCATTTCATTGTCATCTTTTTCCATTACTCTATTTTTGCAATAATATCTCACTCATGTTCTCATTTCCTTCAACACTTTCTTCATGCATAATATGGGCAATTGATTCATGCTTTTCTAGTTTATGAAGATGTGTCTTGCTACCTAGTTCTTGAAAGACACACATGTTTTAAGCATTGCAGGTACTTCAGGAGGAGGTCTAGACTTCATCACTAGCATCCATCTTCCACCTCATCAACCTTAACCATCTCTTGTTCCACCATCACCCTCACTAGTTTTTTTGTCCTTTTTCATTGAAATTCCCCTAGACACATTAAGTGAATCTAGCCATCTCTTCTCTTGGATATTGACTCCTGAGTGTTACTAGACCTTCTAACACCCTATCCCACTCATCACACCTCTTTTCCTAGCTTCCCAACACCTCCAACACCTCACAATTAGCTCTCGGCTATATCTTGTAGGTTTCCTGTAATTCCTACAGGATCATCCTGTAGGTTTCTAGTACATCCTGTAGGTTTTCCTGAAACGGCCTGTTTTGAGGCTGAATTGATGGGGAACCTCTAGGAAGTCACAAAAATCCTCCTAGGACCCTTCCACCCCATCCAATCACTCCATAAGCCTTTTAGCCATCCTCAACCACCTTCCATCCACCTGTCACATCCACAAGAACAATTAAATTTCATGCTTGATTTTACCAAAAAACCCAAAAAAGTGAAAACAGATTTAGTTTAGTTTTCTTGCTCACACATTAGTATGGTTTGATGCTCTTTACTTTTGTAACTTAGATAACAACATTAGGTTAGTGTTGATTTAACAATTCTTCTTAGCATAGCTATTTAAATGGTTAATTAGGATAGGGTGTGATTTAGCATTACATGTTGTTTTCCTCATTACTGCAGTAGAGTGGCTCTCTTAGAATATATTTACTCTTCTTCCATCAAAGAATCAAGCTTCTTTTGACTCTATAGAAGTCTTGCTTGGAACCTCTGGGGTCTCTCGCCGGATGAATAGTGACAGTAGGCAGGACCTTCACTTTTACTTGTGCATATAGCACTGTTACCTCCAAGTTTGTATGAACCCCGGGTTGATAAGTAATGCTGGTAACCCAGGAGTTGTAATGTCCTTGTTGTATACTAGTGCTCATCACTTTTTGGCGCTGTTGCAGAGGAGGTGTCTGAGTAGAATGTGATTACTGCTTTCTTTTCTTCTACTTCTTGTCTTTAATTTTCTACCATTAGTTTATTTATGCAAAAGTAATCTAGTAGCTTCCTTTCTTTCATCTTTCATTATCTTCTTTCCTTTCCATTCTGCAAGTAGAATTTCAATTCAACAAGTAGCTTCTTCATTCTGTCAGTGATTTTTCATTCAATTAGAAATTTCATTTCTGCAAAGTACTTTCCAGCTTAAAAAAATCTTACAAAAACCAACCCAAAAACATTTCCTTTCATGCCTCGTAGGAATATGGACAATTTAGGGAAATTCTTGCCAAATACCCCCACTGCATCCAACAGCCAACCTTCTCTCTTCTTCGGTGGCTGTGAATTGGAGGAACCTTTAGGTGAGAAACCTAACATATTTGAAGAACCTACAGGGGAAGAAGAAGAAGAAGAAGAACCCATTCCTACTGAACTAATGGTTGGAAACCGAAATGACAGAGGGAATAGAGAGAGAGTTGAGGCTGCCTTCCCCATTAGGGAAACCAATGGGGACACTAAGATGAAATATATAAGCCCCTCTGTCCTACCTCATTTCCATGGCCTGACCACAAAGGACCCAGACACTTTCCTATTTGAGTTTGCTATTATATGCAGAACCTATGACTATACAGATGATGAGCAAAAATTAAAACTGATTCCATCTACACTCAAGGATGCAACATTGTGTTGGTTCATGGGTTTACCTGGAGATAACATCACAACTTGGGCTTAGATGCAGCAGGCTTTTAACAACAAATATCAGGACTACTGTAGGTCAAAGGATACTAAAGAATAAATTTTTAGGATGATAATGGGACAGGATGAATCCTTAGAAGACTACGAAGAAAGATTCTAGCTCAGTTACAAAAGGGCCAGGTGAGAACTTGACCCCGAGTCACTAAAGTTGGTCCTGCTCAGAGGAGTAAGGGAAGATCTTCTGGATACCTTATATTTGTTAGCAGGAGGAGATATCTACCAATTTCCCTATGAGGATATCAAGATTGTCTTTAGAAACCATTCTAAGGTAGCCAGGAAAAAGGGTAGGGGTAGTCAACCTATGGCCAATACATCATCTTCCAACTCATCCATCAAGGGTGTAATTGGAAATATGCTGGAAGATTTCAAAAGTGAGATGTTGCAAACCATTGCCTTGCAATTAGACACCATGAACATTAAAAGGAAGCAAGAGAAAGTAGAGAGGGCCTTGGCCATCTTTTACCCTAGATGCACCAGGAGGCATCCTAGGAACGAATGTCCATTGAACTGTATTGAGATTTTCTCGGTCTATGAATAAAACCACTCCGCAGATAAGTTCCCTTCTTTACCTGGAATCAAAGCAGTATATCAAGGAGCTAAAGGGGTCACTGAGCAGCTTTGCTACATCAACCAAAGGAGACCTCCTAGGCCTAGACCATACCAACAGGGCATGCAAGGGTCATCCCATGCATATTACAACCCCAACCAAACCACAAATATACCTTCATGGGGACCCCCTACCCATCCTTCCTGGTCTACACCCCCTCCTTGGTCCTATGCATCTCAGTATCATTCCTAGCCAGTGATCCAGTCATTTCAACCTTGTGCTCTGCCACAACCTCAATGGAATACACCATTCTAGGGGTGGAGGCCCCAATACAAAAATGCTCCAGCCCTATTGCCTCCACCACCTACCCAACCACAACTCCTACACTCTGCTCCACCCAAGCAACCCCAGATGCCTGCCCAGCCAAATCCGAACTTGAAAAATTGGTAGGCTCAACAAGTATATAGTGGAGATACATCATATCCAGCTTATGTTGTAGAAATCCAGGAGATCAACCTAATATCTGGAATAATTCTCCCGGATAACCAACCTCCCCCTCCACATAGGGAGGTTGAGGAAGAAAGAAAGGAAAGAAACCTTAAAGTAAATCTACCCTTTCCTGAGAGATTAGCCCAACCACTCGAGCCTACCCCAGAAGAAACTTTCTGGGAGAATTGAAAAATCTACGTGTAAAGACCCCCCTTATCCAGGAAATAAAAGATGTTCCCATTTACAATAAGTTGATTAAGGAGAAATGCTTCAAGCATCTAGGAAGAATAAAAAGGGATGCCCCTACCATTAATGTCATTGGGTAGCTGTCTAACTTAATGTTGGGGTAGGTAATATGTCCAAAATATTTGGACCCTGGAAGCCCTATAGTAGATGTGCACATTAATGGCACCATCATCTCACACACTCTGATCGATCTTGGGGTTGCCATTAATGTGATGACCAAGGACACCATACTCAAGCTCGACCTCCAAGGGTCATTGAGGAAGACCACAACAGTTCTGCAACTTGCAGACCATTCCATAGTCACCTCGAAGGGAATTGTGGAGGATGTGATGGTCTGTATTGACTCCTGGGAGTACCCTGCAGATTTTCTAGTTCTCCAGCCTACGACTAAACTTACTGGCTATCCTCTCATCCTTGGGAGGCCATGGTTGGCCACAACTGATGCTTACATTAGTTGCAGAGCTGGGAATATGACCATCAAGAACAGGCATATGTCCAAATAGTTAGTCCTATACCCTCCTGCTCAAACTTCTCTAGAGCATGATTTACCTTTATGGTTGGAGGAGGAGGAAGAAGATGAGGTTTATTCCACCCAACTTTATGCTTTGGAAGCAACCATAGGAGGAGGACAGCAAGATGAGGGTGACTTAATGGAACACCTGGTCCAAATTCCAACTCCCAGTTCGTTACCATTAGAAGAAGAAGTAAGGGAAACCCAGAGCAATCATCCAATTGACTTATGCTTGGCCAATTCCAACCCACTCCGTGTCAAAACCATAGAATTTGGCCCAGAGAAAACCTTGAAAATTAATCCATCTCTTTCTGCTCTCGAAGAGGAAAAGCTATGCAACATGCTGAGAGAAAACCTAGAAGCCTTCGCTTGGAGTTACAAGGAAATGAAGGGAGTACACCCCTCAGTGTGTACTCACCACATATACATAAAAGAAGGTTGCAAGCTAGTCTGACAACCACAAAGGATGATGAATCCATATCTTAAAGATATAATCGAAGAAGAACTGCAAAAACTGCTAGATGCAGGATTCATTTACCCTATCTTCGACAGTGAGTGTGTCTCTCCTTTAGTGTTAGTTACCAAGAAAAATGGTAAGTGGAGGACTTGTGTCGATTACAGGGAGTTGAACAAAGCCACAAAGAAGGATCATTTTCCCCTACCCTTCATAAACCAAGTGCTAGACGACTTGACATGGAAAAAGTTTTTTTCTTTCCTAAATGGATTCAGTGGGTACAACCAAATCCAAATCTGCCCAAAAGACCAGGATAAGACCACATTCACCTATCCTTAGGGTACTTTTGCCTACAGGGTCCTTAATTTTGGCCTATGCAATGTTCCTGCCACTTTCCAGAGAGCAGTCTTGAGTATTTTCGTCGAATTATTACATGATGCGGTGGAAATTTATATGGATGATTTTACACCTTATGGCTATGATTTTCAAGAAGCCCAAACTAGCCTAGGAAAAGTATTGCACAAACGCACTGAAATGAACCTGTCTCTCAATCTGGAAAAATGTGAACTCTTAATGACTGAAGGGACCGTGCTAGGTCATTCAATATCTTAGCAAGAACTGTAGGTGGACCCACACAAAATAGTAATCATCCAAAGGGTCCCACCTCCACAAAAGCAGAGATATGTCAGGAGTTTCTTGGGGTTAGTTGGATACTAGCGAAGGTTCATAAAAGACTTCAGCAAATTGGCCTCTCCTTTATTTGGGTTTTTGGCCAAAGATTCTGAGTTTATATGGTCAAAAAGCTGTCAAGAGGCCTTAGACATTCTAAAGGGTAAGTTAACCACTGCACCAATTCTCTGAGGCCCAAACTGGGCCCTCCCTTTTCATATTCATGTCGATGCCTCACACAAAGCCATAGGAGTAGCCTTAGGTCAGTTAGAGGAGAAACTTCCCTATGCCATCTATTTTATCAGTAAGAACTTGTCAAAGGCTAAGCTAAATTATATAGTGACCGAAAAGGAACTCCTAGATGTTGTGCATTCATTAAACAAATTTAAGCATTACATTACATGCTATCAAACATTTGTGCATATTGACCATGCTAAAATGAAATATTTAATGAACAAACTAGATGTGAATGCTCGAATCATAAGGTGGTTGCTTTTATTACAACAGTTTGATCTAACCATTGTTGATAAGCCTGGTAAAGAAAATGTTGTTGTAGACTTTTTATCTAGGTTGAATATACCTGTAGGTGAAGAAGGAATGGTGGATGACCAGTTACCAGATGAGCACTTATTTTCTATTTTAGTTCTCTCTCCATGGTTTGCTGATATAGAAAACTCTTTGGTATCAACACAGTTCCCACCAAACTTGCCCTCCAAAGAAAAGAGCAAGATAGTTAGGAAAAGCGCCCCCTTCACTTGGAGCAAACTCTTTGGTATCAACACAGTTCCCACCAAACTTACCCTCCAAAGAAAGGAGCAAGATAGTCAGGAAAAGTGCCCCCTTCACCTGGATTGGGGGAAATCTTTTCAAACTTGGCCCAAATCAAATCTTGAGAAGGTGTGTAAGGGAAGAGGAAGTTTTTGACATCCTTCTGACCTGTCATGATGGGCCTTGTGGAGGTCACTTTGCAACAAATAGGACAACATTCAAAGTGTTATAAGCAGACTATTATTGTCCCACTCTTCATCAGGATGTGAAAAAGTACACTAGTCATTGTGATCAGTGCCAAAGGATGGGAAAGCCTACTCCAAGAGATGAAATGCCCCTACAGCCTCAAGTAACTTTCGAGCCATTTGACAAGTGGGGCATGGACTTCATTGGGCCTATCAACCCTCCTTCAAAGAAAAAACAATACATTATTGTGTGCACTGATTATTTGACTAAGTGGGCTGAAACCAAGGTAATTAAGGCAACAACAGAAGAAAAGGTGGCCGAGTTCCTAAGGGAGCATGTATTCTACAAATTTGGGTACCCTAGAGAGCTATCATAGACCAAGGTAGTCAGTTTACCTCCAACATGATTGAAGAATTGCTCAGCCATCACAAAATCAAGCATAGGACCTACACTCCCTATCATACACAAGATAATGGGCAAGTGGAGGTGACCAACAGTGCACTAGAGGGCATCTTAACCAAGGTAGTGAGTAGTAGCAGGAAGGATTGGGCAAAGATACTAGTTGAGGCCACCTGGGCCTATAATAGCACATGGAAGACCACCACTGGATTTACACCCTATGAGCTGGTCTATGGGAAAAAGGCTTTGTTGTCCATTGAGTCTGATAATAACACATTGAGGATGGCAGCCCAACTAGATTTGGATCTCAGTCATGCACAAAAAGAAATATTGTTCCAATTGAATGGCTTGGATGAATTCAGAATGCAGGCCCTCCTACATACAGAGATAGTTCAACTTCAGAGGAAGATCTGGCATGATATACATATTAAGGAGAAGCAATTTCAAGAGGGCGATTGGGAATTGTTATATGATTCTAGGTATAAAGACTTCAAGGGAAAGCTAAGGAAAAGATGGCTTGGACCTTATGTGGTGGAGAGATGCCAAGATAATGGTTCAGTGCAAATCAAAACTATATATGAAGAATCCATTCCATTGCTTGTCAATGGACACTGATTGAAAATGTACAAGAGGCCTTGATCAAAGTAAGAGTTCACTGACAATATCAATAAAACAGTGATGATGGTAGAGCAAGTTCCAAATCCTCCCTCATTAGGTCACTGAAAAAGAAAAAAAGAATAAGGACTTAGGTGAAAACCTCCATGAGGCACCTGAGTCCCATCTTTGGGTTGAAAACCTCGTGAGGCAGCCCAATGGTGAAAAAAGAAAAAAAAATAAAAAATAAGAATAAGAA
This sequence comes from Pinus tabuliformis, assembly GCA_031772625.1. Classification (NCBI taxonomy): domain Eukaryota; kingdom Viridiplantae; phylum Streptophyta; class Pinopsida; order Pinales; family Pinaceae; genus Pinus; species Pinus tabuliformis. The sequence goes on along the minus strand of CM062817.1, from coordinate 706,837,877 downwards.
GATCCTTGGGTGAAAACCTTCCTTGAGGTGGCCAGGGCAACCATCTAGGGTGAAAAACGCTTTGAGGCAGCCTAGGTGTTTTTTCAAAAAAAAGAAGAGAGAAAAGGATATAATTGCTATTTGCAGGTGGGAGAGAAAGACAGTCAAGGAGAAAAAAGAGGATACAAAGGGAACCCTGCCTCACACATATCCATTACCTCCACTCCTTACCATGCATCCCTCCATCATTTCTATTGTTTTTCCACTCCATTGCTTCAAGTTATGTGAAGACTGTGTTTTCTACAGGATCCCCTGAAAACCTACAGGATGATCATGTAGGAATTACAGTGGCACGAAAAACCTACAGGAAGCAATCCGAGGGCACATGGTAGGTTTTACAAGTCCCTAAAATTCATCCTAGACATGATCTAACACCTCACCTCATCCATTATCATCATCTCTGCACTCACCATTCAAAACAAAAAGAGATCAGTTTCTGCCAGTTATGAAAAAAGAAAAGAATGAAAGAAAAATAGAGGAGAGTAAGAGCATTACCTGAATGTTCCTTGCTCCACACACACTCCTACTCCTTCTTTCCATTCATTGCACCATCGTCATAGCCACATCCAGCGACATGATTAAGGAATTCTGAGGAGAAGTAGCTACAGGACATCCTGTAGGAAATCTTGTAGAAACCTATCCCATAGAATGTCAATCATCAGCTACAGGTCTTCACTAGGATGATCCAGGAGCTCCACAGTAGCAGCAACATCAAATCTTCAGTCACAGATACCTGCAAAATCCAAGAAACCATTAGTAGACAATAAGAGGAGGAAGAATAATGACCATGCAACAAATAAACAACACAACACCTCTGATCTTTGACAACTGCAGCATGCCATCAAAATCACAGGTAAGTATCCCTCTCACTCACTCATATGCATCATTTAATCAAAATTTGTAAGGGTTACGAAATGGTTGGTTTATAAGTGAAAAGGTGGCCAGTTAACTTGGCCACCTTCATTCAGTCATCACATGAAAAACTGGGTGTCCTCTCACATGTGGCTGCAGTCAACTCAAAGACAGAGGAGGAGTAGGACAATAAGTGGTTAACTATGGATCTTCGAGGTGGGAGCTGACTACGAGGAGTGGGAAATGATGAGGTGGTAGTGGGGACCAACAGTCCAAAAATGGCAACTTATCTCTATTGCCAGCACACCACATCACCTCGAAACACCATAAAGGGAAATAAAACATTGTTTGCATGCATTCATGCATTTCATCTCCTCAAAAATCCCTCACTCAAGTTGCTCTCATAACTCTAGCCACCCACCAGAAGCAAGGATCCATCATTTCACAAGAGAATTTCTACAGGAGCATGCACAGGAATTCCTACAGGAAGAGTCTATAGGATACAATCTACAGGATACATAGAGGCAGTCTATAGGATAGGCAGAGAAGAGTTCAAGAGGGGATATCACGAGAATTGTCCACTGCCACCATTCTAAAGAGGTAGGCTATAAAAATCCATCCCCATTTACAAGCAAATGAACTAGAAATGCTCTAAAATCTAGTGAATTTAGCAACTATGGGAGGTGAATTACATACACAGTAAACTTTGTTTTCCTCCTGAATTTAAAAATTTTGTGTCAACCCTCTCATTTTCTCCTCAAGCCTCACAAGAAAAATGACAGGAGGGTTTAATAGGAGAGAACCCACAAACATTGTGAGGATACAACAACACCCCCAAGTGCTTGAAATCTTTACAAGACACAACTGGATGGGGTTTTTCGAAAAATTCACAGGGTATGATGATGAGGTGGCTCAAGAATTTGCTCACTCCCTCACTCCACACAGCAGAATCCATGCCACTGTTTTAGTTAGAGGCCTCACTATAGATCTCACCCCAGAAATCATTAGTAGGGTCACCACACTTCCCCTAGGAATTCCATGGAGAAAAGAAGACAAAGGAGACATTCACGTGGAAGAAAGAAAATTCTTTTTAGAAGGTGAAGAACCCATAGAGGACAAAAATGGAGTAAGGAGGGACAGTCTACCATACCCATGGAGTGAGGTAGGCTACCAATTCATCAAATATATCTCATGTGAGGGTAGTGTTGTTGGGAAAAGTATCCATTCGGAATGCCCCTATCCCACTCTAAGGTGTGATAGTGCCTTAGCAACAAACAAGGAAAACTAATTGAGTATTTCTTCTTTATGAAATGTAAATGAGGAGAAAGGATGTAACTAACCTATGTCTTCCGCTAGTTTGTTGATCCAATCACTCCTCTCTTCAGTGGCTCTTAGCTCCTTGCTCCTTCACCGGCCCAGCTTCACCGAATTCCTGCAAGATCACAAGAGAGAGAAACTACACGAAGATATAGATATACATTCATAAAAAGCTCAAGATCAGATTAAGCTAAACATGTAAGCATAACAAAACATCATTGGTACACAGCAAGTAGGAGAAACTCAAATAGTTTATTGATAGAATAAGAAAGTCCAAGAGGAGATACAACCAAGTGAGTTCCGATCCAGCATCTACCTCACAGCAAAGGAATCCCTTCCTCTCCTCCAACAAAGCATAAATCACCCAATGTACTAATCTCAATCTCAAACCAACAGCAATTCTCTGCAAAGTACAAAATTCCAGCCTCCTGAACCTCTGGGTGAGAGATCCATATATAGATGTAAGCAGAGAGGATGAGTCAGCTTATGTTTTGACTTGTGGCTTCTCTCTGTCAGTTCTTGCTTCCACTTGGAGGTTGAGAGCCTCTTACTCATCACTAGTCGAATTCATTGAGGCAAGTGTCATTGGAGAAGATTCTGGAAGCTTCCAGGGTCTTTCCACCTCGTTGAATGAGTTTTCCATTTGTCATTTCCCGCTCAGCGCACCCTGGTAGTGCTTTTAGGTGCGTTGCAACGCACCCAGCTAGTGTACTGGGGTGCACTGCAACGCAGGTAGCTAGAAGAGCTTCTGAATTGATCCTGAATTGACTGTTTTTGAGTTGTTTTTGGTGGAGAACTTCTGGGAGAAGCTGTCATTGGTTGACCTTGTTCCTTTAGGGGCAGGAACAACTCTTTTAGGGACTTTGGATCCCTTGGATTATGGACATTTCATGCTCACTGTTGTAAGGCACAAAAATGTCTATAACAGTTGCCCCCTAAAGTATGAGGCCGTTTATCGGGTGAAATGATTTATTAAGAGGATCCGAAGTTCATTCAATGCCGGGAGGAGACCTGTAATAAGATACAATACAATACATTATTTTTCATATTGTTTTCATGATCTAGCTGAGGCGGGCATTCCCATGCTCAGCTTTATAAATTCATTTTTATGTACATAGGACAGACAATTGTCTGATGATAGACTGATGATCCTGCTGAAATCATCATCCTTTGGTAGGATGATTGTCTGTGTTGCAATGCTGTACATGTCAATGTCTTTATTTTTCCTGAATATTTATCGCAGCCCGGATGGATGAAACTAGATCCGGGGTCTTCAATCTCGTCCAATCTTCACTCTAAGTACAAGTTGATCCATGTGAGAAATGTTTTGAAGTCGAACATGGAAAGACATCGCTTGATTACCAGTTAATGATGTAAATTGTTAACAAGCGCGAGAGGAATCACCGATAATGAAAATGACCCTCAAGGTACTGCAGTACAATTCACGTGGTGTGAATAAAGGACTTGGTGTCGAACACCACGCAAAATCTTTCGGTCGAAGGTCATTGATGTATACCTATCGCCGGAAGTGAGAAACTTGCCATTGAGGCATGCAAGCTTCAAAGTACTGAAGGGGGTATTCCTAGATCAACTTCCTGGATAATGAGCTGATGTCGACAAGAAGCGATCCGTCAAAGGAGGGCATTGATGTATCCCACATCAGTGACACGGAACGGAGCAAATGATTTTGATGGAGGTGAAAACGATCTGATGATATATGGTTCAGGGTGGCGGTCATGAAAGAATGAAGGATAATGTATGGTAGTGGATGGGACACGGTTGACTTCTCTGGATGACTTCTCTTGAACATATCGGCGACACTTATGTGATGGATTGGTAGCATTTACCCCAAAGGTGGATGGTATGGCGAGACCATGGCGATGTGACCGGTGAATGAAACAACCCAACCTGACTCAGGCACGGAGCAGAAGTGTCATGTTCAAGAGCGACTTGCTACCAATAAAAGTTTTTTGAGTTTCTTCCCAATTTTCCCCAGTCATTGTTGACCAGTACCTCTTTATTTTTGTCAAGCTTGAGGAGGATAACATATGCTTGTTCTATAATTTGCCCTTCGGGCAAACCCATCGCTATGTTTTAACGAGCCTAGCGATAGTGAAACTCGTTCTCGTCTAAAGACAGGTTTGTCGCTATTAATGTTTTTTAACGAGTCTAATGACAAAGATAACTCGGTCCTTTTCATTTTTAGAGAGTCTGAAAAGGTATGTAAAGTCAACTCCAAAAGTCCTTTTTCGTCATCTAATCCCTTAAGTCCGAAAAAGTATAAAACAATACAGAAGGGATGAATTTTCGATAGTTTTAACGAGCCAAACAAAACAAGCGCTCGATCTTTTTGTGCAATAATCCCTCAGGTCCAAAAAGATTAAAATCTAGAGGAGGGATAGCTCTTCCAGTCGCTTTAACGAGCTGGAAGGCCAAAACTCGGCAATCTTTTCATATTTTACAAGTCAGATGAAAAGAGCTTAAAGAAGACTCATCTTTTGAGGAACGAGTGATGAAATGGGTAGCAGCTGATTCCAGGTAAGGGTTGGAATTTTCCAAGCACGGCAGTGTCACAAGGATGGCTAGTGAAATCACTCTTCACAGCTGTTCCTCAAAATGGGTAAACAATCAAATGGAGGTGAATGATCGGCCAATGGAAAAGTGGAGGTGACGATGCAAACACGACCAAGGCTTTAATGGCTAATAATGTTACATTCACGGTGGTTATTTACCGGAGGGTAGTTCATTTTTTAACGAGCTTAAACGCGGATTGAAACACTTGCTCGATCTTATGTTTATTTTTTAACGAGCATGAACTATGTGCTAAAACTGCTTGATAATCCAGTCATATGATAAGAATGTCTCATGTAAGATTCCATTTTTTATGGAGCTTGCGCCTTACAAAGCTATGCCCCGCATCCTTTCTTTATGCAAGTTAGGAAACGACTAACCCAAAAAACAGATAAATAATCGCTCTTTGCTTGCACTCCAAAAGGTTTGCATGCCCCCAGGTATAAAACAGAGTTTCAAGGTTACCTCTACTTCACTTCCGCCAAAACAATTGTTTTACCGAGAGAGGCCTACCTCTTTCAGGTTACCCAAAGATTGTCTTGTTAATCTTTCAAACAAAACACTTCTTCGGCGATGTCTACCGAGATAGACAAAGGTGAGTGACAACGAGTGCCAAACACATAACTTTGACAAAAGAATCTTATTCTAGAACAACCCCTCTTCCAATCACGGACAGGGTACGGACTAGTCATATTCTCCCGCGGAAACCTACCCTATACCCAAAGTTTTCCTGCCGAAGCAGACCAGGACGCATGCCCCCTGGGTTCCAGTCATATCCTTCCGAATTACTCGCGCTCATCGGGAGGACGGACCGTGGGTTGAGACATTTCTTGCGTGAAGAGACCATTTAGGGATGGTATATGACTATTTGCGATGCGTGATCCGGGAAATGAAAGCTGGTCCACGAGCTTGACCACTCTTCCTTCGTGCGGAAAACACATTACTCTAAAGAGTGAGGAGACGATGGCTCCCATGCAATATATATAGTCTCGTCCAAGGAGTAGGTTATAATCCAAGGGTCCTTGAACGACCATCACGTTCATTTGAACGGTCTTCCCTTTCAATGTTATGGGCACATTGGGGAGGATCCCTAAAGGTCGACTGGTTCCTTTATCAAAGCCTGTCAGATTTCTCATTTCAGGCAAAAGCGTTGGCGAACCAAGCGCTTTCCAAGCAATAGAGGAAAGGATACTCACAGATGCCCCCTCATCAATGATGGTGCCAGCCATGACCATTCTGTATATTTGGATGATAATTCTGAATGGTATACTTGCTAGCAAACGGGGTCTACCTAGTTGGTTCCAGTCAAAGGAAACAACTAGGTTGCTTGGTGGTGGGACCGAGTAAACGGCCGAGTATCGCTCTGACGAACTTCCTTCCTGCGATAAAGGAATGGGGGAATTGCCCCCGTGCTCATCGGAGTCTGTGTTGATGAAGAGAATTTAGATGGTGTCATCTTTATCCTCTTCAGTGACTATATCATTCGAAGACAAAACCTCTGAAGGCAAGACCGGGTCAACTGCCGCCTCGACCTTTTGACTTTCGTCGGGTATGGATTCAGCTGGTTCATCTTCAATGACCGACGCTTCAGCTGACCACTTGAGCGGGCCAGCTGGATTTTCAACTAACGAAGGACTCGGCAAGAGTTTTTTATATCCAGGAGGAAGTCGTAACGGTGAAACCGGACGATCATCCAAAACTCTTTTCGCTTCGTCTAAGAAGGGACAACGGTGGATGGTGTGGTTGCCTTCGCACAGTCTACAGGGAGATCTAGCTCTCCCTTTTTGTCCAGGGACTTCACTTTTGCTAGTTGACGGTATGCATTCAACATGGCTATCAGAGGTTGATGCCACCGGATTGTGCAAACGGGGAGACCAGTCCCTTAGTATCCGAGGGATGCAGGGACAATCTCTGTGGAAATGGTCTCCCTTGCATATGACACATGGCGATTTAGGCCTAGTCAGTGCTGTGTGTGGATTTTTGTTAGACGACACTTGTTTGCCCCCAGTCGCTTTTGGCTCCTTCTTCTTCTTCTCTTTCTTCTTCTTTTCCTTCTTCTCCTTAGGAACTTGGTTTTTTGTTTTACCAGTTCCGTCAAGCGAAGAGGAAGGAGGAGAGGAAGAATTAGAGGAAGTAGAAGGCTGGTGGGTAACTTTGGACTGGTCTAACTGCTGATTCGACTGTTCAGGAATAGTGGTGTTCTGAACGACATTGGTTGAGACGAGCCAGACCGGCAAGCCAATTGTCAGTCCTGGAAGCGACAATGTGGCCATATGGGGCACACCAACATCTCCCCAAGAGGAGAAGGGACTAGGATTTCCACCAAGGGGAATTCCTTGGTTGGTGGGCTCCATTTTCTCAACCTAAAGATCAACACAGGAAAAAGGGTATGAATATTCCGTTTAAAATAAATTTTAACAATGCTTAGACACAACTTGCTTTTTCAATTTTAAAGAGTCGAGAAAAAGCAAAAGATGACTCTAGTCTCCTTCGATGTTTTAACGAGCCCGAAGTGACAAATGCTCGGATGGACTTTTTCCATTATAGAGTCTGAAAAAGGCCAAAAGGAACTGCTCTGGAGTTCTAGGTAGAGGGTGTGCCAAACTTTTCGCAAAACCGCAGAATACTTTTTAAGGTACGAGCGGTCAATCTTCCCGAATGCTGTGTTCAGTGCATTGCGATCAGTAGGACGGCCGACACGGCTTCCTAAGGATAAAGGTTTTATGCCTATAGGGGTCTCCCAATATATACTCGACGGTACGTGGGAGCACAATCCGTACTGGCGCTTATCGTCTCTCAGGAGGAATCACCCAACCATCAGCGAGATCGACAGTCACCAGGTTTTACGACGCCGGAACACGTCTCTAGCCTAGACCTCTATGTTGTGCGTTAAGTTACAAAGCGTTGTTAAGTTCATTCAATTTATTTTAGGTTGATCTTTCTTAGAAGTTTGCCTTTTTGGATCACCACGAGATGTATGATACAATTCCTAAATGCAGTCTAAAGATGATAAGCAAGCATTTATCTCTTTTCAACAATGAAAATCCTAGCTACAAGGGGAAAAGAAAGACACAATCTTTTCTCAAAGAGCATAGAGCACACTGTAAATGCACTTTTCCTAAATCAACATACAAACTGTCAAAATGCAAATGCACATATGCATGTATTTGTTTTCACTTTCTTAATATTGATGCCTAAAAAGAAAGTTGTTGTACAAATTTGAATTCAATTTCAAGTGAAAAACATAAACAAGTTCCTTTTTCGAAATCAAAAAGACGATTACGACACTTTATGATTTACTTGTTTTGACACTAGAAATGCATAAATTCAAACCAAACGACAAAAGTAAAAGCTTAATCAACTGTGAACAGCAAACAAACTCACTCCTAAGATCAAAACGACACTTACGACAGGTCTAGATCTAAGGGCGACAGTATGACTAGTTTACTTTTGTAATGGGAAACTGCAAATGATGTAACAAATACACAAAGAACAAATACAGTTTCTTTATACAACTGAGGCGGAATTGAGGCAAAGAAAAGGGGTTTCAGATAGGTACACTGACTGATAACAGGCTGCAAAAAACAGAGATAAAACTAAGCAAAAGGAAGCAGGGAACCACAGCTGCACAAGGCAAAGGCTGATCAGCGCACCCTCAGCATAGAGAAACTGAACTTCAGCGCAGGTATCCTTCACGGGACCTGCGTTGAAATGCAGAACCTTTTCACAGAGTCTGCGCTGAAGCAGAAACGAGAATTGTTTCTGGGTTCTGGGTCATGGTTTGCAGTTTAATCTACAGTTTTTGGCCGGATAAAAGCTATCAATTAGGTACAATTAGAGGGATGATTTAAAGGAGGACTAAGATCTATCACAAAGGGCTGTTAGAGCACTTGTGGATCAGCTGTTCAGATCATAAAAACAGGCCCAGTGAATGGACTAGAGTAGCAGATCTCTACTTTGCATTTGTAAATGGCAAATGCAGTTCGATTCGGCACTCCTAAGTTTATGAGAAGAACAACAATAGAAACACAAATAAACTAACAAGATACGTTCCCCAGTGGAGTCGCCAATTTGTTGTTGGGAAAAGTATCCATTCGGAATGCCCCTATCCCACTCTAAGGTGTGATAGTGCCTTAGCAACAAACAAGGAAAACTAATTGAGTATTTCTTCTTTATGAAATGTAAATGAGGAGAAAGGATGTAACTAACCTATGTCTTCCGCTAGTTTGTTGATCCAATCACTCCTCTCTTCAGTGGCTCTCAGCTCCTTGCTCCTTCACCGGCCCAGCTTCACCGAATTCCTGCAAGATCACAAGAGAGAGAAACTACACGAAGATATAGATATACATTCATAAAAAGCTCAAGATCAGATTAAGCTAAACATGTAAGCATAACAAAACATCATTGGCAAGGATAATTTTAGGGGCGAATGTTCGCCCTTTGGCGAAATTAAGGGGTTTTAAATTTTTAGTGGGCGAATATTTTGTATCATAGTACATTTTTACAAATCACCTCAAATAGCCCACCTTATTTTAAGGGAGAGGGTAAAAAAGGTAAATTTAGCCCTTGAAATTAGGACTTACAACCTTCCATTCGCCCATTTTCAAGAATAGGTTTTATTTTAGTGAATCCATTCGCCCATTTTCAAGAATAGGTTTTATTTAAGTGAATCGTATGGGCCAAATACCATATTTATAAAAGAGGTATGGTAAATTAATAAAAATATAAATAAATGAGAGGTATGGTAAATAAATAAAACATTTTTTATATTTAATCCATAAGTCACCTTATATACATGTAATGGTGTAAACAAATAAAAATATAAGTAAAGTGGAGGTATGGTAAATAAATAAAACGTCTTTTTATACTTACTCAAACGGTATGGTAAATAAATAAAAATATAAATAAACTAGACGTATCGTAAATAAATAAAACCTCTTTTTATATTTAGTCCATAACCCTCGTTCTATTTATGAAGGCTCAAGAAAGAGGTTTTATTTAAGTGAATCCTATGGGCCAAATACCATATTTGTAAAAGAGGTATCGTAAATTAATAAAAATATAAATAAATGAGAGGTATGGTAAACAAATAAAACATTTTTTTATATTTACTCCATAAGTCACCTTATATTTACGAACACTCAAAAAATGGGTTATCTTTAGGTGAAACCTATGGCCAAAATACTATGGGACAAATACCATGGACTAGATTGTTATTAATACCATGCAAAAAACCATTATTAACCCTAATATTAGAATTAATAAAAATAAAAATGGCACATGGTATTGACCCATGGTATTCACCAAAATGGCACATGGTATTGACCCATGGTATTCACCTGGAATGTAGCCTATTTAAATGGGGGAATTAAACCAGCATGTAGCCTATGCTAAGATTCACTAGGACTTTACAAAGTTTTATTATTTAGTGAAAGACTCGCCAAGATCTTACAAGATTTTATAATTGAGTAAAATATTCGCCATGCCTGGTGAGAGATTCGCCAAAAAATTATATATACATATTATATTATTGATAAAATTGCCTTCCATTTTTCCTATATACCATGGAGATTCGCCCATTTATTATATTTATAAATTTAGGGGGGTTCTTAAAATTTTCCCTGATCATTGATACATAGCATGTAGGAGAAACTCAAATAGTTTATTGATAGAATAAGAAAGTCCAAGAGGAGATACAACCAAGTGAGTTCCGATCCAGCATCTACCTCCCAGCAAAGGAATCCCTTCCTCTCCTCCAACAAAGCATAAATCACCCAATGTACTAATCTCAATCTCAAACCAACAACAATTCTCTGCAAAGTACAAAATTCCAGCCTCCTGAACCTCTGGGTGAGAGATCCATATATAGATGTAAGCAGAGAGGATGAGTCAACTTATGTTTTGACTTGTGGCTTCTCTCTGTCAGTTCTTGCTTCCACTTGGAGGTTGAGAGCCTCTTACTCATCACTAGTCGAATTCATTGAGGCAAGTGTCATTGGAGAAGATTCTGGAAGCTTCCAGGGTCTTTCCACCTCGTTGAATGAGTTTGCCATTTGTCATTTCCCGCTCAGCGCACCCTGGTAGTGCTTTTAGGTGCATTGCAACACACCCAGCTAGTGTACTGGGGTGCACTGCAACGCAGGTAGCTAGAAGAGCTTCTGAATTGATCTTGAATTGACTGTTTTTGAGTTGTTTTTGGTGGAGAACTTCTGGGAGAAGCTGTCATTGGTTGACCTTGTTCCTTTAGGGGCAGGAACAACTCTTTTAGGGACTTTGGATCCCTTGGATTATGGACATTTCATGCTCACTGCTGTAAGGCACAAAAATGTCTATAACAGGTCGATATAGTGTTGTTTATGGCTACCATTTTAGGATCCTTGAAGAATTAAGATTTGGGGTAGAAACACCAGTTCACCAAAGACTCAACATACCTTAGTTCTTGATGCAATCACTCATAGACTTCAACAACAAAGTAAAGGAAGGGAATTCCCAACAATTGGCTCACCATGGGTTTATCAGGATCCTCATTGAGAATGCCCTCCAAAACCTCAGAATCCATATAACATGGTCAATCTTTAGAGACTTGCTAGCAGAGGATGACATCAGAACCCTCACTTATGAAGTTAGTTCCTCTGTCAGTGAGGAGGAGGAAAAACAAGAAGAAGAAGATACGAAGATAGATAAGGATGAGATGGATGAAGAAGAAACTGATACAAAGGAACATGATTAAGCAAAAGAAGAAGAGGATGAAGAGAAGGAGGATGATGATGGAACAAAAGAGGAAACTAAGGAAGAAACTAATGGAGATGAGGAAGAACAGTAAGAGGAAGGAGACAAGAAAAAAAGAGAGGAAGAAGGCATTGAAATAGAAAGGGAAGAACAAAAAGAGGAGTTACCTAGGGTGTCCCCAGAGGCTACTGAGAGCAAGGCAGCAACTGCCCTCACTACTCTCAGCACCCCAATCAAGCAAAAAGGGAAAAGAAGGAGGCAAGCCCCACTATATTTCAGAACAAGAAAGAGCACAAGAATCAAACAAGGGAGGCCACAAGTATCAACAAAAATTCCAATTGAGATTGAAGATTTCCCTACACGAAGAGACCAAATGCCTTTCCCTAAGTCACCAATCACCTATGTAAGGATGCCTAGTACCAGATCAACTTCCTTAAAGGGTAAGGCCATCCTACAAGATCCACAGCAAAACCTACAGGAAGCAAAAACAGTCCTACAGGATACTTTTGTAGGAATTTACAGGATAAGTTCCTCAGAAAGAACACCAAAAGGACACCGCTCACAAATAGATCACAGATCAATACACCAGTATTTTTGACGTGGTTAAAACCCTCAAAGAGGGAAACAGTCCACGGCCTGAGCCAACGTGGCCACTTCAGGCAATTTATTAATCAAAGAATGAAAATTTACATAAGCTTTCTCTCATAGACGGATTACCCGAACAATGACCCTCCATGCGCTTTAATTAGAACTCATGGACCAATCGGGTGTCAAGCCACGGATCAAGTGTCGGTAATACCGAGGAGAGAGTGAACCATCGGATCACTACATATCGTGACCATCGGATTGTAAGTTACAAAATGTACAACGGTAAAGAAACACACTTTACCTAACTCTATACCTAACTCTATACTAGACCAAGTTGAACTTAACTATTTCCTATGTGTCGGAATATCCTAACATCCCCCCTTAAGAACAACTTGGGATAGGATTGAAGGATTTACAAATATGACACAATAGGAGAAGGAAGGAGGCACTAGAGCCTATCCCCCCTTAGTGACAACTTCCTGAACTCCAAGCATATATCGAAGTTTAGTGAACTTCGCCTCTGTGAGAGCCTTTGTGAAGATGTCTGCAACCTAATCATCTGTTGAACAATATTGCACTTCAAGAACATGGTCATGAATGAGCTTTCTGATGAAGTGCATGTGTAGTTCAATGTGTTTGCTGCGCTGATGCTGGACTGGATCTTTGCATAGCTGAATGGCACTTTGATTATCACACCAAAGTGTGGTTGGATGCTGCTTCTCAAAGCCAAACTCTGATAGGATCTGACGAAGCCACAAGGCTTCCTTACTAGCTTCCACGGCACCACGATACTCTGCTTCTGCTGATGAAAGAGAAATGGCAGCCTGTTTCTTACAAGCCCATGTAATAGTTCCTGAACCAAGAGTGAAGACATAACTGGCAGTAGACTTCTGATCATCAGGGTCACCAGCCCAATCAGAATCAGTGAAACCAACTAATAGAGGAGCTACTTTGGCACTGTAATGAATCCCAAACTGTACTGTACCTCGAACATAACGAAGTATTCTTTTAGCTGCTTTCCAATGACTTTCACGGGGGTTTTGCATAAAACGAGCAACAAGGCCAACAACAAAGGAAAGGTCAGGACGAGTATGGGTTAAATACAAGAGTTTTCCTACAAGTTGACGGTATAAGGTAGCATCAACTTCAGGAGAAGTACAAGAGACTGAAAGTTTGACTCCAGACTGAAAGGGAGAAGGGGCTGGCTTACAGTCTTCCATGTGAAAATGACGAAGAATATCACAAGCATACTTGGACTGGGAAAGGGAAATACCCTCCTTGGATTGCAAGACTTGAAGATCGAGAAAATAGTGTAAGTGTCCTAAGTCTGTCATTTCAAATTTCTTTTTAAGGCTGGACTTCACATGGTTTATAAGGTTGGGATCACTACCAGTAAGAATAAGATCATCAACATAAAGAACAAGGATGATAAGAGAGTTGCCCACTTTCTTGGTGTAGACAGTATTGTCAGAATAACACCTAGAAAAGCTAGATTCTAAAAGAAAGCTATCCATTTTGGCATACCAAGCCCGAGGAGCTTGCTTGAGACCATAAAGAGATTTCTTAAGTCGACATAAAAGGCTGGAGTCTGTTTAGATGAAGCCAATGGGTTGTTCCATATAGATTTCTTCATGCAAGTCCCCATGCAAGAAGGCAGATTTAACATCCATCTGATGGACTTCCCATTTTAAAGAGGCAGCAAGGGAAAGAACAAGGCGGATAGAGTTCATTTTGGCAACAGGGGAGAAGGTTTCAGTGTAGTCAATGCCTTCAACCTGTGAAAAGCCCTTAGCAACAAGACGAGCTTTATGTTTATCAACTTTCCCATCTGGTCCATACTTGGTTCTGTAAACCCATTTACATCTAACAAGTTTGCGTCCCTTTGGTAGAGGAACAAGATCCCATGTATCATTTTCCAACAATGAATGATATTCTTCATTCATAGCTGCTTCCCAATGTGGATGGCCTGAAGCTTCTGCAAAAGTGTCAGGATCATGATTTACTGGAGCTTGAGCCAGTAAAGAAGAGGCTCTTTCAAACTGAGAACGTGTACGTCGCTGATCTGTAGGATCACCGGCAAGATCACCTGCTGCATCCCGAGTAGCACGGACCCATCTTGGAAGTTGAGGATCCTGAGAAGGTGGGGGAGGATTTTCATCCTCACTTTCATCATCTGAAGAAGAAATGTTTTCAAAAGTAGAAGAGATAGGAAGAGGTGGCACATCCGCCGGAATAGGCTCGCAGGCCGATTTATTTTCATCAAATTTTACATCTCTTCTAATGATAACATTTTTGGACTTAAATGGAATAAGTCTATAACCTTTTACATCTTCAGAATATCCAACAAAAGTACATTTCTCACTCTTAGGTTCTAAAGCTTTATGCTTTTCATCTGGAATATGGGCCCATGCTTCACTTCCAAAAACACGAAAGTGACTTACATCTGGTTTAATGGAACTCCAAGCTTCTTCTGGAGTGATATTCTTTAGAACCTTAGTAGGAGTGCGATTGATTATATAATTTGCACAATTAATTGCTTCGGCCCAAAAACTAAGACTGAGTCCTTTAGATTGCAGCATACAATTAGCCATTTCCTTTAAGGTGCGATTTTTCCTTTCAGCTACACCATTTTGTTGTGGAGTGTATGGAACAATATGTTGCATTTGAATTCCATTTTCGGTGCAAAAGTTGATGAATGTGTTTTTAACATATTCTCCACCATTATCAGTTCTTAGCTTAAGAATTTGATGTCCAGATTGTTTTTCAACAAAGGCTTTGAAGGCCAAAAAGGTGTTAAATACTTCGCTCTTGAGTTTTAAGAAGTATACCCAAGTGCGTCTGGAGAAATCATCAATGAAAGTTAAGAAATGCTTGCAGCCAGAGAATGAAGCAACAGGAAGTGGACCACATAAATCACTGTGCACAAGCTGTAAAGGGGCTGAGGCGTGCCAAGAGGCACGTTTTTCAAAACTGTCCCAATGATGTTTTCCGAGTACACATCCGGAACAAACACCATCTCTGCAAGATACCATAGGAAGACCTGTCACCATATTTTCTTTACATAGATGCTGAAGGGAGCGATAGTTTAAGTGACCAAATCGCTCATGCCAAAGTTTGCTCACTTCATCATTATGAGCAAAAAATACTGAGGGAAGATTTGATGACCCAAAGTTGTGAAACTTATACAACCTTGTGGAATCATCAGCAATACCAGTAGCTAGAATCTGTTTAGGATCTCTTAGATCCTTGATTACAACATCATGAGGTGAAAATTCAACAATTTTACCTTCACCTGAATGAGTTATCTGATATACAGATAGAAGGTTGCAGGATAAGGTTGGAACACATAATACATCATTAAACTGACCATTGTCTAGATGAACAGTTCCAGTCCCTACAACATTAAGAGATCTATCATCACCAACATATATATTTTTGGTGTTACAATCATTTAAAGAAGAAAACATGGCTTTGTTTTTGGCCATGTGATAAGAGGCTCCAGAATCAATGAGCCACTCATGAGAATGAGAAGAAGAAGATACATTTAATGCATAACCAGACTGAGATGATTGACAATGACATGCAGAAAGTGCCATTCCTGAAGATGAAGTTGAAGTTGAAGTTGAAGAATGCTCCACATGGATGTTATGTTTCTTCATTGCGGCTTCCAAGGCTTCCATCTTCTTAAAGCATTTAGATTCTAAGTGGCCATCTCGATTACAAAAGTTACAATGTCTATCAGTCTTCTTCCATTTGTTTTTATTGGTCTTATCATTTTGCTGAAATGATTTTTGATTTTGAGGCTGAGTTTGCTTAGGACCTTTGTTTGGTTTAGGACCATTCTTTTTAGGATATGACTTCTTAGGATTCTTTGAATTTGGTTGCTACTGGGCGGCTAATGCTTTCTTGGAAGAGTTTCCAAGATTAAGAAGACCAAGGTGTAAGAGTTTTTCTTGTTCTCTTATTAAAGAATCACAAAAAGAGTCAAAGGAAGGGGCCTTGTAGTCTTTTCCTTGACAAATGAAAGCTTCCCTTGTAGAATGGAAGGTGGAAACAAATACAGAGTAGGCTGGTCCCAACTTAGTAAGGATGGAATAAATAAGGTTACTATCTTCTTTCTTAACCTTAACACCTTCCAAGAGATATCTAAGGGTCTTGAATTTGGACAAGAAATCTTCAATGCAAGAAAAATTATTAGGATCCAATGTAAGCAACTCATTTTCAAGTTGATGGGTTCTAATTTCATTTTTAATCCCAAAAACTTTAGTGATTTGTTCCAATGCTTCATGAGGAGTATCAAGTTCTGCAATATGGAATCTAAGATCAGGAGAAATAGACATCCCTATCAAACCACGTGCTTGATCTTGTCTATTTTCCCATTTTGCAGCCTTGTCTTCATCTTTTGGTTTCTTCTCTTGGCCTGTGGCTATTCTGTAGAGACCTTTACTTCTAAGTAAATCTTCCATGTAGGATATCCATTGGAAGTAGTTAGTGCTGTCAAGAATGACTTGGCATGGACTTTCCATTTTAAAAAAAAATTGAAGCTGAAGATGCTGAAATTAAGTGTTCCAATGGAT
This sequence comes from Pinus tabuliformis, assembly GCA_031772625.1. Classification (NCBI taxonomy): domain Eukaryota; kingdom Viridiplantae; phylum Streptophyta; class Pinopsida; order Pinales; family Pinaceae; genus Pinus; species Pinus tabuliformis. Next base: position 706,821,204 of record CM062817.1, on the reverse strand, counting down.
AGATCTCGAAAAATTAGGCTGTTTTAAAAAAAACGGCTCTGAAAAAGGCTTCCGGATGAAGAAGTTATGGCTTTTTGAAAAAAAATTGTTGAAGTTGCCAGCAAAGTGCGTGAATGTGCGGGAATGAAAAAAAACGCCCCCACAAAATGGAGATTTGAACCCAAGACCTCTACTCTCTTAAAATAGCTTTGAACCAATTGAGCTATACAAAAAATTTGTGAGAGAGAGAGAGAGAGGGGGGGGGGGGGCTTGGGTTGCGTGCTTGCCTTGAGAAAGCTCTTTTTTCCTACAAAACAAAAACACAAAACCCAACATGAATATGCAAAGAAAAATGAACCTTACGGCTCAAAGTTAGCTTTAGCCGGAAACTAAATATTTTTCTCAATGTTTCTGATTTTCCAAGATCACACTAAGGTGCAGGGAAAAGAGCATACGCATGAGAAAAAAAACTTCCTTTCTGTTTCTGATTTGCCCAGATCGCACAGAGTCGCAGGGCAAAGAGCATACGCAGAAATGAAAGGTATAGATCCGGTAATAAAAAAAGCTAAATAAACAGAAACCGAAATAACCAGAGAGAAAATAACAGTAAACTGCAAATAAACACTGTATACCTCTAGATCTTAAAAAAGACGCAGCTAGGGCTACCGGAAACCTTTTCGCGTGAAACGAAAGGGGTTCCTCACTGGAACAGATGCTCCGAAGACAACAGAGTAGTCCTCTCGGCCCGAAAGCAGTCAGAAATAGCAGATCTAGGAAACAGCAGTCAGATGCAGTTCTACCGGCTTCAGATTTGGATCACCAACGGACGCGGCCCTCAAATAGCTCTAATACCATGTAGGAATTTACAGGATAAGTTCCTCAGAAAGAACACCAAAAGGACACCACTCATAAATAGATCACAGATCAATACACCAGTATTTTTGACGTGGTTAAAACCCTCAAAGAGGGAAACAGTCCATGGCCTGAGCCAACGTGGCCACTTCAGGCAATTTATTAATCAAAGAATGAAAATTTACATAAGCTTTCTCTCATAGACGGATTACCCAAACAATGACCCTCCATGCGCTTTAAATAGAACTCATGGACCAATCGGGTGTCAAGCCACGGATCAAGTGTCGGTAATACCGAGGAGAGAGTGAACCGTCGGATCACTACATATCGTGACCGTCGGATTGTAAGTTACAAAATGTACAACGGTAAAGAAACACACTTTACCTAACTCTATACCTAACTCTATACTAGACCAAGTTGAACTTAACTATTTCCTATGTGTCGGAATATCCTAACAACTTTGCAAAAACTACAAGAAGCACAAAAATTGGAAGGAAAGGTAGGGGAGCAGCAAGAAACAAAAGAAGAAGACGCTGAAACAAAGGAACCAAGCCCCCAACCTAACCTAGACTTCTTCTACCGGTTTATTGAAGGAGGCAGGGTGATGTTGGCATTATGATATAGGTATGATACAGGTGTTGTCCTTGATGGCAACTCACTTAGATGATAGATAATAGTGCAGCAGGTCAAGAGCAAAGAATTAATGATTAGAGAGAGGTATACACAGGTTCACCTTGACAAAGAATCATATACATGCGGGTTAACAGACCAAAAGAAGCGTATAACGTACAAATGCACATTCACAGAAGGAAAGGTGCGTACATGTTGGAAAACTAAGTTTGGTCCATTGTATTTGGTCCATGGTATTTTGATCCATGGTATTGGTCCATGGTATTTGGTCCGAGGTATTGACCCCAGGTATTGGGTCCAAGGTATTGGTCCTACGTGATTTTGGACCATGGTATTGAGAGAGGCCTAAACCTATATAAGGAGGAGAAGATCATTAGGCCAGGGTGTGCAAGATGTGCAAGGATTGAATATCTGATGAAGTGTGAGATCCAGCATGCTGGTTATGGGTTTGTGATGCTTTGCTTGATCTGAACTAAGGATGCACCTATGTGGATGATGATGGACGATGGAACAGGATCTTAAGGCTTGGAATGTATTATGTGGTTTGATCATGGATAGTCTAGATCTGAATTACTGATGCATATTTTGTTGTATAAATGTTATGATCTGGGTATGACTGATTTTTGGCATAGCTGCAAAAGTTATGAGTAAATATTTGCAGATATGTACACGGGTTAGCTTTGGTAAAAGTGCATATACACATTGGTTTGGCTCATCAGAGTCGCATATACAGTATGAAGTATGATATTTGAAGTTGCAGTTGCATCTAGTTGTTGTTGTAGAGTTCTAGGTTCTGCTCTGTGTTCTGGTGGCTGTGTTATGATGACAGTATTTTGATTGGTTGATTCAGTTGTGGGTAATTTAGAGATTGATGATGCAGATGTGGTTGATGGTTGTATTGCAGTGGTGATTGATTTTGTGCTTCAATGTTGTTGATGGGTCCAGTATGAAAATTGGATGAAACATGGCCTTCAGATTATGGTGTTGTGATCTAGGAGTATCCAGTCTGAAAATTTATGAAACGTGGTCCCTGGAGGAAAGAGAGAAGGTCGTAGCCTTCTGTAGGCCGGCGCCTACGTACTAGTAAATATATCGGCTAGTACAAGAGCCAGGGGGTTGTATCTCCCTTCCAGTGGTAGCTGGAGAATGAGAGAAGGTTGTAGCCTTCTGCAGGTGGGTGCTTGCGTACTGGTATGAGTCTGCGCCAGTACAAGATTGTAAACATGTTTTTCTTATATTAAAGGAAGACGACAGCAGGTGGTTTTTGTCTCGCATTGGGTTTCCACCTTATATCATGGTGATCATGTGTGTTTCCTATGTGTGATGATGTGTTCTATTTTACTGCACCTATTTATTGTTTATATGGTTAATGAAGTTCTAATGCACTGATTAAAGATCAACATATGATGAATTAACTGAATATTAAATTTACTGGATATACGCTAGTTGCATTAAACACAAGTTCCCTTAACTGAAGTAGCGTATATGATTCAGAGTATGAAAAGAAAAAGTTATTAATTTGCTAATACTGATTCACGCCCCCCCTTTCAGTATTATTTCCAAAAATTGGAATTAGAGCACGTCCTTTGGTAGAAGTTTGATCGCTTGAAGGAGATCCGTAGAACAATGGGAAAGAAAGCGCATAAGAAGAAGAAGACAACTCAAAGGAACAAAAACAGCTTGCTGTCAAGTGGAAGCAAGTATTCAGATTCTGAATCACCTCAGATTGAAGATGAACAAGCAAATGTAGCATCAGATCAACAAGATCTATTTAACAAAAGAGAGAGTGCCCTCCAAGAAGAAGTTTCCAGATTAAAAGCTCAGCTGGAGTGTGCCTTCAAAGTACATCAAATGCTGCAAGATGAAGTGATATCATTGAAAAATAAGCAGAATGAAGAACTACCTCAAGTAGATAAAGAACAAGAAAATGAGATTCTCAAATTAAGGAAACAAGTGGAAGAAGGAAGAGAGGCTGCAGAAATCTTGAAGAAACAACATCTAGAAAAGGAAGAGTAACATCAAGTTGAGGTAAATATCTTAAAAGGTAAATTAGAAGAAAAGGATAAACTGTTACGATTTCAAGACAATACTAATATTTTGGATGATATTCTTAGTAGTCAAAGATCCCTTGCTATCAAAACTGGTCTTGGTTTTCATGAATATGTTGAGGGTGAATCTATCTCTCAGGGTGAGGCAAGGAACTCTAATGCAAAATCTGAAATGCTCACCAAGGAGATAAGAAGTCAACCACATCAACAGCCAAGGAAAGAAATCCATAAAAGAAAATCTTTTACTCCAAACTATGGAAGTGATAGTCGGTTATTTTCTCAAATGAATAATGTTGAGTGTTATGTATGTCATAATCTTGGACATATTGTAGTGAGATGCAGAAGTAGAATGATGCAATACTGCCACACAGAAAGATCATCACATTCTAGGTACTTTAAGGGATATTTTTTTTCTTGCAATATGTTTGGTCACAAAGCCATTGACTGTTACAGAAGGAATATGAAACATGTAAGATGTTATGCATGTAACAAGTTTGGACATATAGCAAAGGAATGTAGGAACAAAGTACGGGCACCATACCAAAAGGAGAAAACATCATCATAGTCAAAGATATGGAAGAAGAAGGAAGTACAGCCAGAAATATGTGGCATAGCAGAGTATATAGCCATGACAGACTTAGAGGGAGCTGAAAGTGTGAAACCTCATTGTTCTAAATCTCATACGCAAGTTTCATGAAGACAAGTCGCGTATATATGCGAGTTCGAAGCTACACAGTCGCGTATATGCTAGGTTGAGGAAAGCAGTGGGACAGACTCAAGAAAAAGGGTTTGATATGGTTCAGTCAATTATTTGCTCTGTTTGATGATGTGTGGAAATGTGTTGATACTCATAAGATGTTATTTAAAAGTGCTTTTTATCCTCACAAATTAACTTGATGTATATCTTATTGATGATGATGCCTTGATACTTCTTACTGATATATGCATGATCAGATCTGACCGTGAACAAATGGAATAGGTTCAGGGGGAGCATATGCTTTGAAAAATGCATTGTTGGCATTATGGTTAGAAGTCTTTGGTGATGATGCTTATGTGGCTAAATGATACATCTTGCTATCTCAGATGATACTTATTGTTGGTTGGTCAAGAGAATGGTATTGCAGGTTACAGGTCTGGATGCTTATGGTGCAGATCATATATGGTGTATGATAGTTGCTGATGACTATCATGGTCTTGTTTAGATTGCTGGTCTTTGTTATAAAATTCATGTATATCATTTGATGTAAAGGTCATGCAAAGACCTAATTTTTACCCCCACTATGCATGGGAAGGATGATGTAATAATTTCTATTTTCAGTCATGTATAAACATTTGGTATATCCCCACTTGGTTGGGTGGATGAGTCAAAATGGTGTATCCCCACTTGGTTAGGAGATTGATGTATGTATGAATCATTGGTGATATGAAGGTCATACTCACTTCGTTGAGTTGTAGAGTCATGGTATTCTTTTGAAAAATATTTTTCCAGACTCTGCATGTGCTCAGGGGGAGCATGGACGGATTGGTACATCTTGGCATGTACAAAGGGGGAGCTCAATCAGAGATTTCAGCATGTACTCATGGGGAGTATGGACAGCATAATGAATATCAAACGGAGAGAATATCGTGGTCCGCCCTTTGCCTTTGATGTCAAAGAGGGAGAGTGATTTGGTGTGGTTGTTGTGATCAAGTCCAAAGGGGGAGATTGTTGGCATTATGATACAGGTATGATACAGGTGTTGTCCTTGATGGCAACTCACTCAGATGATAGATCATAGTGTAGTAGGTCAAGAGAAAATAATTAATGATCAGAGGTATATGTAGGTTCACCTTGATAAAGAAGCATATACACGCAGGTTAACAGACCAAAAAAAGCGTATAACGTACACACACACTTTCACACAAGGAAAGGCACGTAAATGTTGGAAAACTAAGTTTGGTATGTGGTATTTGGTCCATGGTATTGTGATCCATGGTATTTGGTCTGAGGTATTGACCCTAGGTATTGGGTCCAAGGTATTGGTCCTACATGATTTTGGACCATGGTATTGGGAGAGGCTTAAACCTATATAAGGAGGAGAAGATCATTAGGCCAGGGTGTGCAAGATGTGCAAGGATTGAATATCTAATGAAGTGTGAGATCCAGTATGTTGGTTATGGGTTTGTGATGCTTTGCTTGATCTGAACTAAGGATGCACCTATGTGGATGATGATCGACGATGGATCGGGATCTTAAGGCTTGGAATGTATTATGTGGTTTGATCATGGATAGTCTAGATCTGAATTACTGACGCATATTTTGTTGTATAAATGCTATGATTTGGGTATGATTTATTTCTGGCATAGCTGCAAAAGTTAGGAGTAAATATTTGTAGATTTGTACGTGGGTTAGCTTTGGTAAACGCGTGTATACATGCTGGTTCGGCTTATTAGAGTTGCGTATACAGTATGAAGTATGATATTTGAAGTTGAAGTTGGATCTGGTTGTTGTTGCAGAGTTCTGGGTTCTACTCTGTGTTCTGGTGACTGTGTTATGATGACAGTATTCTGATTGGTTGATTCAGTTGTGGGTAATTCAGAGATTGAGGATGCAGATGTGGTTGATGGTTGTATTACAGTAGTGATTGATTTTTTTCTTTAATGTTGTTGATGGGTCCAGTATGAAAATTCGATGAAACGTGGCCTTCAAATTGTGGTGTTGTGATCCAGGAGTATCCAGTCTGAAAATTTATGAAACATGGTCCCTGGAGGGAAGATTGAAGGTCGTAGCCTTCTGTAGGTCGGTGCCTATGTTCTAGTAAATATATCGGGTAGTACAAGAGCCAGGGGGTTGTAGCTCCCTTCTAGTGGCAGCTGGAGAATGATAGAAGGTTGTAGCCTTCTGCAAGTGGGTGTCTGTGTACTGGTATGAGTCTGCGCTAGTACAAGATTGTAAACAGGTTTTTCTTATATTAAAGGAAGACGACAGCAGGTGGTTTTTGTCCTACATTGGGTTTCCACCTTATATCATGGTGTTCATGTGTGTTTCCTATGTGTGATGATCTATTTTGTTTTACTACACCTATTTACTGTTTATATGGTTAATGAAGTTCTAATGCACTGATTAAAGATCAACATATGATGAATTAATTGAATCTTAAGTTTATTGGATATACGCTAGTTGCATTAAGCACAGCTGCGTGTACATGCGAATTCCGTTAACTGAAGTAGTGTATATTATTTAGAGTATGAAAAGAAAAAGTTATTGATTTGCTAATACTGATTCACCCCCCCCCTCAGTATTATTTCCAACAGGTGATACCTCAAAAATTTTCCATCCCATTGTTTTTCGAACTTGATAAGGAGAGGGCCAGAACCCACCAATGGATACAAAGCACCAAGCCAAAAGGGGTGTAAGACATTGGGCACATGGAAGAGAAGCTCAAAGAAATGGGCAAAGAGATATGTGGCTTAAGGGACAGAGAAGCAATAATGAGAGACCAACTTGAGAGGGAAAATGCATGGCTGAGGGGACAGCTGTAGCAAACGGAGAACCAACTAGCATGTATGGCCAACCTCTCCTTGGAGGCCATATAATGTAGGATTCCAGCTAAATACTATGCTCTTTACCTCAAAGAACAATAGATGCAGTTTCATATTAAAATAGTAGCACAAAGGGGCACCATGCCATTTCAGGACTACGGGCAGTTTATTGATCTTTGTGATCAAAGTACACTAGAGGATAGGGCCAACATGGATGAGTTTTATTTGCACAACATGGCACTCACATACATGAATGTTTGGGATCCTAATGCCAAGCTAGGAGATCTACAATTATTGGCTTTGGCATCATGGATGAACCATGAGGAGTCAAGGGCTGCAAAGATGACAAGAATATTGGCTAGAGAGAAAAATGAACCTCTTTTCATCAAAGCTGAACAATCAAATCCCATTGGCCATAATCAACATCCATAATTTGATTTCAAATGACCCTCAGCTGGCACCTAGATATCTTGCTGCCCAAGAGAAAGCAATTTCACATTTTGAGGATATGTTTAGGTTGCTAGGAGATGATAATATACATGCCTGCCTAAGGAGATGGAACACACTACCACACAACTTGAAGATCGGGGAATATCACTCCCGTCAAAGTTTGAGAGAGGCACTCAACAGGAAACCTATGTATAAGCAATCAATGCAAAGGTTGAAGGTCAATTGGATAGGCCTAAAACTCAGTCCACCACTCCTAGGGATGTTAGAAGGGAGAAAAGAAGAAGAGGAAAAGAGGCAGTGGGAAGAAGTAGAAAAGAAAGCAGGCTTCTATGAACAAGAAGAAGAGACCATAGTGGAGGCAAGGGATGTTAGAGAGGCTACCAGATCCATGAAGGAAATGGACATTGACTAAGCTGCTCAGAGGATGAGCAACACTTTCAGTAGGGGGGTGATGATGAGCCTCATCATTGGGTAATTATATGGGCCTTAAGTCACCTCCTAGCCTAGTCAAACCAACTATTCTCACAACTTATTGCATACTTTTGATTATATTTTGTTTATGAGATGAGTTAGAGTTGGACATTTTGCTTTGTCATATAATGTGCATTTAATGCAGGATTAAAGGATAAAAGCAAGGAATTTTGGCAAAGACCTTGGTAAAAAATCGAATGGGATAAGGGAGAGGAATTATAGGAGGTAAATCCTCCTCATTTACTACCCCTCCATTCCAATATTCCTCCATCATCTCAGAGTGCAAACAACCAAATCATGAGGACTAGAAGGCAGCCGAGCAAATGAAAGACAAAGCACCAGTTTATCTTGAGTTTTGGAGCCGAGCCTCCCTAATTTTAAGGAAGTCATTGGAGAATTTAGATGTATAAGTAGAGAGGCCTAGGACCTCAGTAGGATTTTGATTTTTGATTGTAAAACTATACTCTATTTTCAAGCTATAAGACTTGTGATAGTTTTCGATGTAATCCATTGTTTTGATAATAAGAATGAGTTTTGTTTTGAGCCAGCACTGAGTTAGCTCAAAGGGCTGAAGCTCTTGGGTTAGGGCCCAACCCTAGCAGCAAAGGCTCCTCTTTATTGTACATGTATGTTAGCATAGATTCATAGTTTGATTGTTCATTTGCTTAAGTAGCTGCATTTCCATTACAGCAGTGTAGATTAGATTGGTTGTATGTTAGTTTTCTTCCATTTGTGCCTTCTTTCAGTTAGCAGGTTAGCAAGGAGAAAAAGGATCACCACAAGGTTGTCAGCAGGTGCCTCGGCCTCACTTCCTCCCTCTGGGACCATGACTTGAGGAAGAGACCCTTCAACAACCCCAAAAACACAGATTTCTAGTTCTTGCATGAGCTTTGGAGTTTGTTGTCTTGATTCAACATTTGGTTCATTTCATTGTCATATTTTTCCATTACTCTATTTTTGTAATAAGATCTCACTCATGTTCTCATTTCCTTCAACACTTTCTTCATGCATAATATGGGCAATTGATTCATGCTTTTCTAGTTTATGAAGATGTATCTTGTTGCCTAGTTCTTGAAAGACACACATGTTTTAAGCACTATAGGTACTTCAGGAGGAGGTCTAGACTTCATCACCAACATCCATCTTCCACCTCATCAACCTTAACCATCTCTTGTTCCACCATCACCCTCACTAGTTTTTTTGTCCTTTTTCATTGAAATTCCCCTAAACACATTGAGTGAATCTAGCCATCTCTTCTCTTGGATATTGACTCCTGAGTGTTCCTAGACCTTCTAACACCCTATCCCACTCATCAAACCTCTTTTCCCAGCTTCTCAAAACCTCCAACACCTCACAGTTATCTCTCAGCTATATCCTATAGGTTTCTTGTAATTCCTACAGGGTCATCTTGTAGGTTTCTAGTACATCTTGTAGGTTTTCTTGAAACAGCCTGTTTCAAGGTTGAATTGATGGGGAACCTCTAGGAAGTCACAAAAAGCCTCCTAGGACCCTTCCACCCCATCCAATCACTCCATAGGCCTTTTAGACATCCTCAACCACCTTCCATCCACCTGTCACATCCACAAGAACAATTAAATTGCATGCTTGATTTTACCAAAAAACCCAAAAAAGGGAAAAGAGATTTAGTTTAGTTTTCTTACTCAAACATTAGTATGGTTTGATTCTCTGTACTTCTATAACTTAGATAGCAGCATTAGGTTAGTTGTTGATTTAACAATTCTTCTTAACATAGCTATTTAAATGGTTAATTAGGATAGGGTGTGATTTAGCATTACATGTTGTTTTCCTCATTACTGCAGTAGAGTAGCTCTCTTAGAATAGATTTACTCTTCTTCCATCAAAGAATCAAGCTTCTTCCGACTATATAGAAGTCTGGCTTGGAACCCCTAGGGTCTCTCGCCTGATGAACAGTGAAAATAGGCTGGACCTTCACTTTTACTTGTGCATATAGCACTGTCACCTCCAAGTTTGTACTGACCTCGGGTTGACAAGTAAAGCTGGTAGCCTAGGAGTTGTAGCATCCTTGCTGCAATACTAGTTCTCATCAATTGTGAATTTTTCCTAGACTGTCCACCAGCTGCTTGACACCCTGCTAAGCCTAGAAACTACACAAACATGTTCAACATGACTACCTCCCAATTATGTACATTTTTGGCCAGCAAGCTCCCACAACCCACTCCCACAATCCCCTTAAAATGTGCACAATTTTCATTGCCACTGTCCTATGCTACCCTCACTGCCTTCCCAGGAAAAAATGTAGAGTTCTACCTCCCAGGAGATGGATCCCACATAATGTCACTGCTGCTTTGGACTACTCATCCCAGCCTCCTAGTGACCTCTGCTCAATTTTTATTGATAGTGCCTTGGAGCCTTGAATCACACCCTAACATGTGCTCTGCGTTGTTTAGGAGACTTGTCCTCTCTCTTGGGCACCTGCATTGGAAAACGGAAGATGATGCATCATGGTAGACTAGGAGATTTCTAGATTTGATGTCGTCTTGTCATGAGTGATTGCATATACAAGTACATGGATGAGACATAGCGCGATGACGAACGAGATGAATAAGGAGTGCATGCCAAGGGACTTGTTCCCAAACGGACGAACACATGAATCATACCAAGTAGCAAGCTAAGGAGACATATGCACATGCATGAGTTATCAAGCGAACACCGAGACCATTGAAGACTCTGCGCACTCTGCCATGCAGAGGTGAAGCTATGTTACACCATAGGCAAACTCATCACTCAAAAACACAGCAACTCGACACGAACGACATAGGCAACATGTGCATACCTGCGGCATCATGTCGAGTTGTGTCATGAGTTGCCTTGACCACATCACTACTTTGGGTCATAATTGTGTAATCAATGTAATATATCATGGAAGTCCAAGAGACCCATGAATGTAGTTGAAGAGTCATGAGAGAAGTCGAGCAATCACAAAGGTCAGTTTCACCCTTGGCTATATATACCCCTCATTTGTACATGCAAAGGACTTTTGACCTTGGATCCTCCCACATAGCCTTGAGAGTCTGTAATCCTTTCTTTGAGGAGTGAGTAGTGGCTTGAATGCCCCACTATCGGGGTTAGTGATGTAATAGTATACGGATGTGTCTTGGAACTTTCACTTAATTCAAAAGCCTGTTAACAAGCCAACACATTTTCACACATGTATTGTATTCGTTTGTAAGACTATTCTTTGGACACTTGTAATGCATGTTTCTTTAACCTGTATTAAGACATTTGAACTATTTCAGTTGTTCTAGTACATATGTTATTGGAAATGTGTTGTATTAGTTGTTAATGTTGTCTCTTCCGAGTGGACTATTCTGCCAGACACTTGACATATTCATTCTCGTAAACTTGTTATGACTGTCGTACTCATGTGGATTATTCTGCTGGGTGTTGTACGTGCTATCTGTTCACCTTGTGTTTGTGACTGCCACATCCGTGTGGACTACTCTGCTAGAAAATGCACATGTCCTATTGTGTTGTGTGTCTCTAATAGAGTTGGGACTATTCCCTTTCGACTTGAGACTCGCTCTCACCCTCTCCCTCAGCAATGAAAGAACCTTGACACAAGCGACACTAAGCACTCACAAGGCACGCAAACCTTGGTGTCTAGAGACTAAGTAAACCACTCTCATGTGATGATATGCAAGAGACAAGGAATATCTTTAAGGTAATGTCAACCGAGCCATTGTACCAGATGGGACTCCTACAGTAAACGGTGTGAGGTCTAGTTGGGACTTCATATCAGGGAGATCCCCTGAATGTTGGCGGGTCAAGCACCGTTAACAATAGACTAATATAACCGTATTCCTCTCTACCTATCCAACCTCATTTAGCTTGTTCCTGGAGACACACTTAGTGAAAATTATTCTTTTTGTTTGGGCTAGGAACAATTTATTGATTTTTCTCAATTTGATCTAGGTATTCCTCCACAATGTTTATCCAATGCTTATCTTCACTAGGTTCAGAAATGTTCTTGGGTTCTATTTTGCGAAAAAAGGAAAAGTTGTCATGCCTTGGTGTGGTTATCATTTTCTTTCTAGTTTGAATGCGTGAATCCTTATTACCAAGTATTTTGTTTTCTGGATGAAACTTATGAACATACCTTAATGGAGTCTTTTAATGTCATTAGAGATATTTTGAGGTTTAAAATGGGCCTCCTAAGGAGTATTATAAAATAATAGTGGAAATAACAAAATAAGATTAGATTAACTCAAATTTTTGGAGGGGAAAAATAAAAAGCTAATTTTTCAACTCATATTTTTCCATTTATATACCTATGATTTTACTCAAATTTTGATTAGGAGAACTCGCTGGATGTAGAATTTAAATTTTCATCAAAGGAGTACCCATGTTTCATACTTTCAATGGTCTCTACTACATGGAAAATGTGAAATACATGAAAAAGCATGATTGCAATAATTTTTTTTCATGTATTTCACATTTTTCGTGTAGTACGGTCCATCAAAAGCATGCAACATGAGTACTCCTTAGATTGAAAATTAAAATTTTGCATCCAATGAGTGCTCCTACTCGAAATGTGAGTAAAATCACAGGGAGATAAGTTGAAAATACAAGTTGAAAAAGTTTTTTTTTTTTTGTTTTTTTTGTTTTAACCTTTTTAGTCCAAAAATGGTGAATCATCCACCATGGTTGACATCATCATATTGAATCCTATTGGTTCTTATAAAGTTTATTTTTGTTGTACATTTTTGTTTTGAGGCCCATTTTTTACCTCAAAACTTCTCTAATGGGAGGTTTTATTTCTTCTTCCTCTTCCTCCTAATTTTCCTATTCTTCCTCTTCATGTTCTTTACTGATTATTGTTGGCATTATGATGCATGTGTTGTCCTTGATGGTAAATCACTTGTAATAGAAAAAGTATATGGTAACTAGATGAATCCACAGATTAGTTTAGAGGTGAGAAAATGATGGAATAGAATACCAGAATGATGGGTCAAAGGTTTAGAGATCAAAATATGAAGTTTGATAAGGAGGAGATTGTTGGCATTATGAATTAGGTGTTGTCCTAGATGGAAACCTACCTGATGAGTTGTTCTTGATGACAACCTATTTGATGAATGGAATCCTACTTGATAAGTGGTATCTTGATGAAAATATACTTGTTAAAGGTATAAATAGGACATGCTTACAGATGTGACAGAATGCATGGCAGTTCAGAGGAAACAGTTTAGAGGAATGATAAAGTTGGAAGTTTAAGAACTATACGTGGGTTGTGTTAAGCCAAGTCGTGTATACACGTGAGTTTAGTGAAGAAAAGTAGCATATAGATTTTGAGCCATGGTATTCTAAATACCAAGGGTTCATACTATGGTATTGGCCCATAGTAATGAGGGTGACAACAAATATTGATCCCAACAAAGATTACCACTGTCACTAGTGTTGTTTTGACCCGTGGTATTGGATAAGGACTAAAATGTATAAAGAGGTGAAGATCAAAGTGCTAAGTGTGAAAGTGAAAGGATTTTTTATGAATACTTCAATCTGAAGTGTATTTTTATTGTAAGGGCGATAATTGTCACATAGATCTGAAATAATTATGCACCAATGAATACAATGATGGATCAGGATCATGAGACCTGAAATGAATTTTCATTGTATGATCTACTCATGGATTGACTAGATATTAGTATCGGCACATGTTTTTATCTCTGAATATTATTATCTGGGTCTTTCTGAAGTTCTGAAGAGCTGCACAATTTTAGGTCAGAATTTGCAGATCTATACGCTGGTTAGTTTATGGAAAAGCGCATATACACGTGGGTTCAATTCTTCAAAGTTGCATATACAAAGTAAGGGTTTATGTTCATAATGACTAATCAATCTAATCAATGTTGTTGCTTCTCTGCTATCTGTCAATGATGTCCTCATGATTGATTTGGGTTAAGTGATAATGTTTGAAGTAGAAATGATTGAATGATGAAGTTGAATATGGTTATGGATTGATTGAAGAATGTTAAGATCACTTGCTGATTGTGATTAAAGATCAGAGACCATTCTATGATTGGTTAAGAGTGTTGTAGTAGATCTGAGTATGATCCAGTGTTCTTTTTAGAAATTGTAGTGGTCAAGTTTTCAGTTTTAAGTATATTAATATCTGTACGTATTTCTCTACAGACAAGAATGTATGCACACAAGTTGCCTTGATTGAAGTAGCGTATACAATTTGGCATTTGAATGATGAGGATTGCAGTTGATTCTATGTGTTGCTGCAGTATTCTGGGTTTAGTTTTGTGTACTGGTTACAATGATCTGATTGCTCCAGTTGATTGGTTGAGTTTTGATTAAGTGTCAGTTGATTGGGTTTTATATGATTGATTAATTCTGTGTGTCAGAGATTGATGATTGTATTACAATGATGATTGAGCATAAGTGTTGATATTGGATCCAGTGTGAAAATTCATGAAACGTTGTCCATGGATGTTGTTGAGGGTTGGAGCCTTTAGTGAGGAAGTCGAAGCTTCTTGCTAGTAGTAGCTGGTGTTCATATCAGGGGGTTGGAGCTCCCTTCCAGTATAAGTTTGAGAATGAGTGAAGGTTGTAGCTTTCAGTAGGTGGGTGCCCGTGTACTGGTATGAGTCTGCACCAATACATGAATATAAGAAGTTTTTGATATTAATAAAATTTGAAGACTGAGACGACAACAATGGTGGTTTTCTCCCACATTGGGTTTCCACCTTAAATCATGATGTTCATGTGTGTTACTTATGTGTGATACTTTATTCTCTTCTTACTGCACCTATTTACTGCTTATCAAATGCCTGATAAATCTCTTACATCCTGGTTCAAGTTTAACAGATAAATAATTAGTTGTTTTAAAAATTTACTGAGCATACGCTAGTTTCTTTTACAATAGTCACATATATATGCTAGTTGGGTTCAGTCATGCCATGTATACATTTCAGAAAAGAAAATTATTCTTGTGAGTTTTTTAAGAATACTGATTCATCCCCCCTCTCAGTATTCTTCCCAACAATTATCTTATGTGAATCTTCATTTATTTATTGTTTTTATTTACGAGATAATGATTAATCTATTCTCACATCAATTCTATCAACCATCCTCCATAGCATTTTACGGTAGCATTTGCTCCTAGATGAATAAGGAAGAAATATTACTTCATATACTCTAGAATCAAAATTTCCCATGTTATCTTCATTTATATTGATGTAGCACTTGCTTCCAAATACCTTCAAATGTTTGATTGAGGAAGGTCTTCCACTCGATAATTCATAAGAGGTCTTATTGTTATTTACTCTATTGTGTGCCTTTTTGTAAGACCCTCCTCCTACATCTACCCAAGCAACTAGATAGCTGGGGTAAACAGGTGATGAGAAGCCACTATGATATGATTCAAAGTCCTAAGTCATGTTAAGGAAGTGGAATTGATGGAAACACACCATATAAACATTCAACATCAGCATTAGGACCCCCAGGGACCAATCCAATCTTTCTTCCAACCAGCCCCTAGGTCCCACTGAGCTTTTGGACCACTTGACCTCTCGCCTCTCTCATGCTATGGGCATGCGAGCATCTAGGGATCTATGGATGCTCTCACAGGCCTACAAACCAGCATCCAGGGACTCTTTTCGTCAGTGTTGTGCCAACATCCCCAGGATTTGAGCCACGTTTTTAGGCCTAGAGCCAAGGTCACTGCCCAAAATTGAATCATATCTTCATAATACTAAAATAACAAGGAAATGGCAATATAAATGCAATCACTTGAATGAGACCTTGACTAGACCCCTACTAGCCATTGTAGGCATTTCATTAAACATATCATGAATATGTAATCTACAGGTGTAATTAACAGATATGAGCATAGGGGTCTCATACTTAGTTGAGAATCGCTAAGAGACATTAATGCCTCAACATACTAATTTCCATTTCATCCATTAGGTCATTGATACATTGATCATTCATTTACAAGTAAAAACATGATGAGGTCCATACATAGCCACTTTCATGAGACACATACATAGCCAACAAAATAGTAGAATAAATATTAATGAAATCAAAACCAGATAAACCACATATAATCCAATAAAATACTCATAGAAATACAATGAGAAATAACCTCATATTGATGATGCAAAATCCAAGTCTGGGATTGGACTTCCACGTTCCACCCAAGTATAGAATGGTTGAGCCAAATATCTCTTCATCCATTCACCCCCATGTCATATTCCAAGCATGAATGTGGGATCTTATATAACACATCAATAAAAAACCATCCAGGGATTCCAGAGGCCAACCACCTCAACCCATCAAATAGTGATTCCACCTCTTGGTCTGACATCACAAAACCATCATCATATTGGTATCTATCCAAGCCTTCCAGGGCTTCCAGAGCATTTTTCCAACCAAGGATTCCAAGAATAGTAACTCAACCCACAACTTTTACCAGGTTTCCAGAGCGTTTGTCCAACCAGGGCTTCTAGGAATAGTAACTCAACCTGCCAACGGATTACAGAGCGTTTGTCCAACCAAGGCTTCCAGGACTAGTAACTCAACCTAATCTATTACAAGTTTTCCAGAGCATTTGTCCAACCATGGCTTCCAAGACTATTAACTCAACCCAAGCTAAGGAAACATGAGAACCAACCAAAACAAAACAAGGAAAAAAACTCCACAATTACCATGGCTATCCAGGAAATGTAAAGGGTAGGAAATACATTGTCAATCTCAACCATCCTCCATGCCCATGAAAAATCAAAATCAACAAACTACATGCATATTCCATGCATTCCAAACTATTGAGGAAAACATACATGCAACTCAGTACATGCAAGAAAACTCTAATGTAGTTGTTGATCCCGGTGTCCTCTTGCGCTTTTCTACTCTTCCTTTTCCTTCTTGCTTCAAGAATCCAAGTATTTCACACCCTCCAAGAGTGCTCCAAGAAACTCTAAGCTCCCAAGAATATGAGAGAGAGAGAGATAATAATGAGAGAGCTCCAAAAATGAGCTGAAAAAAGGTTACCAACTGATCCTTAGAAGCTTTTTTATGAATGAGGCTTTTATTTTCTTAATTTTCCATTATTTTCCTTCATTTTCCTCCTCACATGCAACCTGTGACCTTTCACCTCTATTTTCTCCTAATTTCCATTATTTTCATAAATAAATGTGCCAAAAATTCCATTTTATCTTTGCCATTTCCTTTTCCAATTTCCTCAGACATTAATCAATCACAAGTGATCCCCATCACTAGGATTTTTCCAAACATTTAGCTTGGAATAAGTGTCCCATCAACCGTGGTTATTATTTTTCCTTTTTTAACTTTCATTAAATGGAATTTTCACTAGGGCTATTACAAAGCCCCCCCCCTTGGGGGAACACCATCCTCGGTGTTAAACAACACCTATAACCACAAAACTGTTGTAAGCAAAATATACTTCTGATGGAGCTTTATAACTTAGCTCGATGTAGTATTTACAATGATCAACCTACTGAGAAGAAAACCAACATGAAAACCTAACAAACGTAACATCATAATGACATGACACCCATTGTGCTCATTGGAGCTTTATAACATAGCTCATGACAATATTTACATCCATAAACATATGTACATATACCAAAATCACCAAACATATACCAAGGCATATACCAAAACACCATGCCAAAACTGCTTTGCTTCAACTGGAAAACAAGGAAGGATACATAGCCCAAATCTGATTTGCCATCTCCCATGTAGCTTCATCGGGTCCAAAGTGCTTCCATTGCACATTAACTTGCTTGATTTATTGGTTCTAGAGCATGATCATCTTTTTCTGCAATATACACTGAGGCTCTGGATGGAATTCTCCATATGGTTCCACTTGCAATACAAACTAGTCAATCACATGATCAACATCTCTAACATACTTCTTAAGCAACGACACATGGAAAACATCATGGATTTTCACTATCGAAGGTAGTGCAATTCGATATGCTACTGGCCCAATCCTCTCAATGATACTGAAGGGTCCACAAAACTGCGGTGTCAGCTTGGCACATGGTCTAATATGTAAGGAGATCTTCTTCAGTTTGACACACAAGTACACATGTTCCCCAACCTGGAACTCCTTGAACAACCTATTTCAATCTGCATAGATCTTATGCTTATCCCGTTCTTCCTTTAGATTCTTCTTTATAACCTTCATTTCCTATTCCATGTTTGCCAACATGTATGGTCCAATCAACACCTTGTTAACTGGATCACTCCAACTAAAAGAAGTATTGAAACTTGTTAGGCCCCTATACTACTAGTGTAACCACTTATTGTTATTAGTATAACCCACTTATTATATTGATGTACCCATGTAGTGCCCATATTGTTACTATTATGCCCCATAGAAGCCCGCTATTGTTATTATTGTGATTTTATATTATTATTGTTAGGTCGGCTGGATTATATTGTGGCTCCTTAGACTCCTATATATAGAAAGGAGGTTTTGTCATTTGAATCATCCAAGAATTGTTCATTTATGTAATGTAAAGGAGGTTTCCCCCTCGAAGAGGCTGAATTATAAGGCGTTGATCTATCTTTTCTATCTTTTCTTGAGCTGGTTTCATAACATTTGGTATCAGAGCTTTGGATTCTAGGGTTTCGCTGCTCCAAACAGGTCATCGTGGAATTTTCACTATAACTTTTCTTTTGTGATGTTTCAGACGTCGCAAAAAAAACCCATTTGAGAAGAAATCACGCTGAACCTTGGGTCCGAATTTCAGAGCTTTTCGCGCGATATTTGCAGAGATATGATCTGAGGAAGTTGGTCTTTTTGCAGACTCCTGAATTACATTTAAAACAGGTGACCTGGGGAAAATCGTCATAACTTTCTCTCTGGGGATCGGATTGAAATTTCGTAAGAAGGTACAAAAATAGGACGGATTGTAGTTTTTTCGTATATCTTTTTTAGATCGAAAGGTCGAAATAGTGACACGTGGAACTTCATACAAGTTCGCTCTTATGGAAAGGTCTATAATCAGGTCATCTTGGGAGATTGTGCATAACTTTTTCATAGAGAATCCAATTTGGATTAGACTAGTGGCATTGGAAAGAGGACACAGAGGGCTACTATAGCTCACAATTCAGAACTTAAAGATCCAAAAGTACAGAATTACAGTCGTTTCGAGGTCGAGCTCCTAAAATCAAGAAAAAGCAAGATGAGGAAGTTTGATGGCAAGGATCCGGTAAATTGGATACTTCAGATGGAGCAATATTTTGATCTACATGGTGTACAACTGTTACAAAAGGTATGTATTGCATCTTCATATTTAGAACCAGATCAATTTTTATGGTACGAAGGGCTTTGTTCTCGTAAACAACTTGTTACGTGGTCAATTTTCATGGAGGAAATGATAGCATATTATGAGGATACAAAGAGCAACACCTTCTTTAGAGCAACACCACAACAATTGGAAAGAGCAAAAGGGCTTTGTGACATAGTGGAAATAAAAATTATGGAAACCAGGAAGCGTACCCCTCACAACTATAAAGATGGAAGTGTTGTTTCTCCTAGCCTTCCACAACCTACAAGGGTTACACCACAACTATTGGAAGAAAAAAGAGAAAAAGGGCTTTGTTACAATTGTGATAGAAAATGCACTAAAGGTCATAAGTGTGCTGAGAAGAAATTATTTTACATAGAATATGAAGAGGAGGAAGAAAAGGATCAAGAAACATCAAAAGAAGAAGATATACGCCAGGACCCCACCCCAGAGAAAGAAGAAATGAATCAGACCATATCTTGTAAAGCATTGCCAATAATTACCACTCCTCAAACTCTCAAGATAGAAGGACATATCAAGAAGAAAAAGGTGCAAGAAGTGAAAGATCACATCGAGAAAGAAGAAATGAATCTAACCATATCTTGTAATTCATTGTTCGAAATTACCACTCCTCAAACTATCAAGATAGAAGGACATATCAAGAAGAAAAATGTTCAAGAAGTGAAAGATCACATCAAGCATCAAGAAATGAATGCTACCATATCTTGTAAAGGATTGGAAGAAATTACCACTCCTCAAACTCTAGAGATAGAAGGACATATGAAGAAGAAAAAGGTTCAAGCAGTGAAAGATCACATCGAGCATCAACAACAAGTTCTCCAACTTTTAAAGGATAACATCACTTCGGTGCAAAATCAAACGAAACAACAGATAGATCAACATCGTAGTGAAAAATGTTTTGATGTAGGTGATTGGGTATTTTTACTGCTACATCTCAAGCAAGCTATTTATGAGAAGGAAATGTTGGCAATACTACATGCACTTAAAAAATGGCGACCTTACCGAATGGGAAGACTATTCAAGGATGAGGATATGGAAGCATTGTTTTGTGCTATTTAAATTATCCAACTAGATTGGATAAACGAAGCAAGTGAAGAATGGAAGAAGGATGAAGAAGTATGGCCACTTATTCAAAAGTTGCAAAGATCCCAATTCAAACAATATTGCCAGAAATTGAAGAGGAAGGAAAAATCATATTAGAACCTGGAGCAGTCACCGAAACAAGAACCCGATAGCTACGAAATCGATCAATTTCAGAGTATCTCATCAAGTGGAAGAACTTACCCGCTGAAGATTCCACATGGGAGGACAAGAATTTTATACAGAAGCATCAAGAACTACTCAAGCGTTGAGGACAACGTTTTTTGAAGGAGAGGGGCATGTTAGGCCCCTATACTACTAGTGTAACCCCTTATTGTTATTAGTATAACCCACTTATTATATTGATGTACCCATGTAGTTCCCATATTATTACTATTATGCCCCATAGAAGCCCACTATTGTTATTATTATGATTTTATATTATTATTGTTAGGTCGGCTGGATTATATTGTGACTCCTTAGACTCTTATATATAGAAAGGAGGTTTTGTCATTTGAATCATCCAAGAATTGTTCATTTATGTAATGTAAAGGAGGTTTCCCCCTCAAAGAGGCTGAATTCTAAGGCGTTGATCTATCTTTTCTTGAGCTGGTTTCATAACAAAACACAACCCATATAATGCCTCAAATAGATTCATCTTCAAAGATTCCTGATACCCATTGTTGTAAGAGAATGCTAGCATTGGAAGATACTCTTCCTACTTTTGTTGCTAATGCATCACATACATCCTAATCATGTCCTCCAATATCCTATTGAACCTCTCTGTCTGCCCATCAGTCTGCGGATGATAAGTTGTACTGAAGGCAAAATATGTGCAAATAACTCCTTCCAAAACTTGGAAGTGAACTTTGCATCCCTGTTCGACACAATGTTCTTTGGAACACCATGCAATCTGACCACATCTCTAATGAATACCTATGCTATATCGCTAGCTGAGAATGTAGATTTCACTAGATGAAGTGTGAAAGCTTTCTTAACCCATCCACAACAAACATGATGGAATCATGCTGTCTCACTGTCCTTGAAAACCCTGTAATGAAGTCGATGAAAATGACCTCTCATTTCCATTCTGGAATCATAATTAGCTATAGTGTTCCTCCTGGATGTTTACACTCTACCTTCACACGCTGACAATCAAAACACCTAGCCATAAAATCTGCTACATCCCTCTTCAAGTTTGACCAATAATAAGATCTCTTCACTGCTGTCATTGCCTTTTGATAACCTGGGTGACCGGAATGTGGTTTTGCGTGAAACTCTCTCAATATCACCTTCTTTATCTCACTATTGTCCATCACATATATCCTTTCTCTGAATCTCACGAATGCATTTGCTGCAAGGAAATAGTCCACATCTTGTGCAGCTGCACCTGTTCCTGTATCTGTACCACTACCTATACTATCACCTGTACCTATACCTATACTACCACCTATATCTGTACAATTACTCTGTTGCAACCCATGCATAATCTCCATATATCTAATATCCTACTGATCTTCCTGCAATATCTTATCTTGTAACTTTGTCCCATAGGAGTTCATAGCGTCTAAGTGATTTACCTATATCTGCCTGTTAAGAGCATCTTCCACTCTATTTTATTTTCCTTTGATGTACCTCATCTCAAAATTTAACTCATTGATCATAGCCAACCACCGAGCTTGCCTACCATTCAGATTCAGTTGGTAAAATAGGTACCACAAACCACTGTGATCACTCATCAATGTAAACCTCTCACCCAGAAGATAATGTCTCCACATCTTCAATGCATGTATAATCACTTCCAATTCAAGAGCATGTGTGGGATGGTTCTTCTCATGTTCATTCAAATTCCACGACTCATAGCATACCACCTGTCCATCCCACATAAGGACTCCACGAAGTACCTTCTTACAAGAATCTGTGCATACCACAAACTCTTTGTTCGGATCTGCAATCTTTAGCACTGTTTCATGTGTAAACAACTGCATAAGCTACTCAAAACTAGCCTCACACTCCTCTACCCATTCAAACTTCTTACCTTTCCTTTGCAATGATGTGACAGGATAAGAAATTTGTGAGAAGTTCTTGATGAACCTTCTATAATATCTGGCCAACCGAATAAAATATCTCACCTCATCCATATTCTTAGGAGCTACCCACTCTATGATGGCCCTTATCTTTTTTGGATCTAGTACAATTCCCTCCTTGGAGACAACATGCCCCAAGTAGTGTACCTCAGTTTGAAATAAACTACACTTGCTGAGCTTAGCATACAACTGATGCTCTCTCAACAACCTCAACACTAATAGGCCTCTAAATAGACATAAATTAAGGCCCATGCATCTAAATTAAACATCAATTAAGGCCTATGACCATATTTCAGCACATTAAACCTCTCTTTTTGTAGTAGATAATTTATTTTCAACTTTAGTATATTCATTAGGAAGGTTTATGAATAATTGGATATTTGTGCCTAATATTATTTATTTTTGTGGAATATTATGAGAATATTGGGCAGATTATGAAAATTTGGGGAAGAGATAATTTAGGGACTTGTTCCCTACTATAGGAGGATCAATAATAAATGATAAATCAACAAGATATTATGGAATTATGGCACAGATTTTGGAACTCCAATGATTGAGAAAATCTAGGAATGTGTTCCAATAATCAAGGGACCAGATCCACTAATCAAGGGATTTTGGTGGGGAAAGCTTCCTCCATTCATGGGGAATGATTCTTAATCATTTTTTATAAGTACCAATTCGAATTTTCCTCTAGGGAATGATTGAGAAAATCTAGGAATCTGTTCCCTGCCATTTAATGCAAATTCCTAGTATTGGGGACCAAATCCACTAATCAAGGGATTTTGGTGGGAAAAGCTTCCTCCATTCATGCGGAATGATTCCTAATAATTTTTTATAAGTACCAAGTCGAATTTGCCTCTAGGGAGAGATTTTCATTAGTGTTCTTGTGGAGAGAACTTGTATTTCTGCAGCTCCATTGTATTTTCTTGCAAGGATGTAATTCTATTGATGAAAATAATGAAGATTGGTGTCATGTTTAGCTTCTAAGTCTTGTTATCCTTTATAGATCTCTAATTTTCCTTGGGATTGGCCATCCTAGAAGCCTCAGAGCCCTTTTGTATAACTTTCTTTCCTTCTTTTCACTTCTTATTTACATGCATCTCTAGTTGTTATTTATTTCTATTTCTACATTTAGTATTAATGATTTCTTGTTGTAGGATTGAGTTAAATGGTTGATGTAAGTTATTTTGCAGGATCACAAGCACTATTTCATCCTTGGAAAATCTTTGTAAGTTCATAGTAATCATTGAGCTACTTGGATTAGTCTTTTTATTCCTAAATCTAGATTGCTCGACCTCCTTTTTAAGAAAGAACAATAAATTTATGCTATTTTTTAGAGCATGCTAACAAGTTTCAATAAAGTTGGTTCCACTTGCATTAGATCACAAATACATTCTAGTTCATAAAAAAAATTACCTCATTGTGTTTGCACTTGATTTGGTTAGGCATTTTTTAGATTTACTAGCTCACTAGTTCTCAAATTTCTAGATTTTAGACTAGTAATGTTTTTTATTTTTTTTGCATGGGTTAACAGAGGTATTTTTGAGTGATTACACTTGCAATAGGTACCTAAGACATCCTAGTTAATAAAAAAAATTCCCATCCAATTTGGATTTTATTTTCTTGGTCATTAAACCCTCACCAATTTCATCATTTCACAAGGAAACTTCTCCAAGCTTTTTGAGCAAATCCATCCATCTCCCAACTTTGGTTTCAAGTTCTAAAGTGGTCCTAGGCACTCCCTTGCTTCATTCAATCCTTCAACCACCTTCCATAAGATTTCCATCGCCTTCAATATCCATCCTTTTTCTCTCCGCTGTATCGTGTAGGTTTTTAGGGGATCCTGTAGGTTTTTAGTACATCCTGTAGGCTTTCCTGTAGTGGCTTGTTTTGAGGCCAAATTGAGGGAAAACCTCTAGAAAGCCACACAAGGTCACCTAAGGGTCTCCCAAGCCTTCCAACCATCCTCTATCATCTCCAAGCCACTTGCCACATCACCAGAAGAGATTAGCTTTCACACTTTCACATGAAAAAAGACAAAAAGAAAAATAAATTTATTTTATTCATTTACATGCATAGCAGTAGAAGGTTTGATGGTTTAAATTCTGCATGCTTACGATAATAGGATTGCATACATGTTAACTTAGCATTATTTTGAAGCAAAGCCTCTTAACATTTGGTTACAAAAAGGTGTGTTTTAGCATTTGATTTCAGTCTCTTTTCTTGTACTTTCTTTCTTACAATAGGTTAAGGTTCCATTTCGAACATTTCATTTTTTGCAATTAGTTTAGGATTTCACTTCAGTACATGGACTCCATTGCATCATGACAAGAAAGGAAGGACACATTGTATGCTGCACGTATAGTGTTGATACCTCTTAAGTTTGTACGAACCTCGGGTTGATAATTAAAGTCGGTAGCCTTGGGAGTTGCAACATTCTTGTTGCAATATCGAGGCTCATCACTTTTTGGCGCCATTGCCAGGGAGGTGTCAAAGTATGCATTGTTTTCTTCCCTAGTTGATTCATTTCTTTTTACTTTTTGCAAAAACAAAAATTTGCATTAGGCATATTTAATTTCAAAATTAGAAAATTGCGTTGCATTATATTTTTCATTCAATCATAAAAACAAAAACAAAAAAATTCTCCAACACCAACCCACCCCCCATTCGATCACGTGGTACAGTAAGAGCCACATCTCCATCCACTTTTGTGGGTAGTAGAAGAAGAAGATGACAAAGAATGTAGAAGAAATGGACGGAGATGATGACAATGAGGAAGATCCTCTTGGATTTCCCATTCAAGATATTGATGGTAGTGTGCACATGAAGAACATCCCTCCATCTTTTCTTCCAAAATTTCATGGTCTAAGGTGAGAGGATCCAGAAACCTTTCTCTTTGAATTTGAAATTGTTTGTAGATCTTATGGTTACTTATTAAAAAATCAAAAACTAAGATTTTTTCCAGCAACATTGAAGGATAGAGCTCTTAAATGGTTCATGAGTTTAGGGACTAATTCAATAAGATCATGGAGTGATATGCAAATGATACTTCTAGAAAAATATAAACATCATGATCTTAAAGAAGAAATATTTAGAATGAATCAAAGAGAAGATAAGAGTCTTGAGGATCTAATAGACAATTTCATGTATAATGTTAAGAGAGAAAAACTACATC
This sequence comes from Pinus tabuliformis, assembly GCA_031772625.1. Lineage (NCBI taxonomy): Eukaryota > Viridiplantae > Streptophyta > Pinopsida > Pinales > Pinaceae > Pinus > Pinus tabuliformis. The sequence continues at coordinate 706,795,583 of CM062817.1, read as the reverse complement.
ATTTAGGATTCGAAACACTAAAAACCCTCTTACTTAGAACAATTAAGGATCAATGGATTAATCTCCTTGATCTCATGAGTAGGGTGATGTATACCAATTATCATTTGAATAAATTTTTGAAACATGCAAACACATATCAAGAGGAAAGGCAAGAGTAAGTAAATCAGGATCAAGATCGGTAAGTTAATCTAAACTTGGAAATTTGTTTGATGATTTTAAAATAGAAATTCTTAGCAATCTAACCAAACAAGTAGAAATGCTAAGAATGCAAGATGAAGAAAAAGAAGATGTTGATATTTGTGTTGTCCATGCAGAATCACATGATGTTAAACATTGTCCATCATTACCAAGGTTGAAGGAAGTTTACCAAGAGGACAATGGAGCAAGTCAATTGCCAATGCAACTATGTTATGAAGCTCCAAGAGTAACATGACAACCTATTCAACCTAACATGATGCAAGAGCCTAATTCACAATTTCAAGGTTATGCATATCCACCTCAAAGTAATTGGAACACACGCTTTCCTTGGCAACATTGGCCATCTTAACCCCAAAACCAATCTTGGAAACAAGGTTGGCAAGAAACTTATGGAAGCCATCCACAACATCCTCAGTATTTTCCTCAATATACTTCATACCCAACTCCTTGTTATCCCTACCATTCATATCCACCACAACCACAACTGCAACCACATTCATCTCAAATATCCACTCCAACTCAACTACCTATACCGCCATTTCCAAACCCACACATTCAAGTAGCTCAACCCACTTACAATGCTGAGGTACAACACTTCCAAACATCTCCTCTTGAGATCAATGGTATTCACCATAGATCAAGGAAAGTATTGCAAAAAAGAAATTATTTTGATATCATTGAAGGACCACATCTAGAAGAATAACATTCAAATGAGGAGACCACAGAACCATGGGATGCAATTGATGAAGAAAAAACATCAAAATTAGAGATTGAGAAACCTCCCTCATGGTTACCATCAAATCCTCCATGTATTCAAGAGAAAAATCAACAAAAAGAGGAAGATTTGAAGGTCATGGTAGAAGAAGACATGAAGAATGATCCAGATTAGAAAAAGGACTAGGGACATCACAACTATATTGAAATATGGTTCCAGACAGTCACTAAGTTGAAATAATACTCTCTTATTCAATTGTGCTTGTATTCATCAAAGTCAAATCATTTGGTCTCTGAGATCCAGGTACATGTCAAATCATATATTGCAAACCTAAACATCAGTTTGTCTGTCATCTTGATGTGCACCTGGCTCCATTGGAAGTATTCTTATACTTGAAAGTGATTTTGTTTTTCAAATAGAGTAGGGTAGAAAATAATAAAATTGAAAAATAAGAGAAAAAAATGAAAATCTCAGGTGAAAACCTCCTTGGAGGCACCTCAGATTGGCTCATTGATTAAAAACCTCCATGAGGCGGTCAATGGGTTGGAAAAACAGAAAGATAAAAAATAAAAGATTCTAGGTGAAAACCTCCTTTGAAGCGCCTAGGCAGACCTAATAGTAGAAAACCTCATTGAGGCGGCTAGTAGGCCTAGAAAAAAAAAGAGGAAAAAATAAAATAAATCCTTGCTCCATGCATCTCTTTGATGAGTGCATGTACTCTCCAACATCTACAAGCAACAAGAAAAAGTTGGTACCAAAACAAAAATGGGTCAAGCCTAGTCAAAAGAAGTCAAATTTTGACTTTCTCTACATTTGATCAAATGATCCAACAAGGCCAAGGCCATGCCAATCCATCACCCTCATCTATTTTCACCATTCACTCATCATTCTCAAGCTTCTACCATTTAGTTTGCTTGTTGTCCTAAAAAAATACAAGATGCTCTGTTTTACTACAGGATACAAAAATACATAGAGCAGACATTTGTTTTGGCCATAACTTGAAAACAATGCATCCATTTGCCAAGATGTTTCAGGGGGAGATGAATATGGATGATGGTAACATGCTCAAGAAATTTTAGCAAATTCCAGTGCATAATTTTCGAGAAATCAACCTCCATCACCTACAATCATTTTTTATTTTTTTCTTGATATTCATGTATCCATTTAAAAATATGTTTCATAGAGAGATGCATATGGATGATGGTAACATGCCCAAGAAATTTCAGCAAATTCCAATGCACAATTTCCAAGAAATTAGCCTCCATCACCTTCAGCCATTTTTAGTTTTTCCCAAGATCCGTGCATCCATTGACCAACATTTTTTTATTGGAAGGTGCATAATGATGATGGCAACATGCTCAAAATGTTTTAGGTCAATCCTTCTATCGTTTGGGGTATATGGAAAAAACAAGTCGCTGTCCTGAAAACCTACAGGATTCCCTGAGATCCTACAAGATACAGAACAACACCTACAAGATTGGTAGTGAACAGTTTTTAAAGGGAAAAATAGAGGTTGACTTCATCAAGTAGTGTTAAGGAGGTAGGCTCTACATTTCTCCACAATTTTCCAAGTGAAAGGAACATAAAAAAAACCCTTCTAGTTTGTTGAAAGTGATTGCAGCATAAGGGAATTGTATACATGGAATTTTTAATTTTGGTATCAGACATATAGAAACCTCCATCCATTAGAGAAAATGACAGGGGGAACCCATCAACACAGTGAGGATTCATGAACACCCTCCTGTACTAGAGATATTCACAAGGCAAAATTGGACGGGTTTCTTTGAAAATTGAGGGGATATGATGATAAAGTAGCCATATATTTGCAGTTAGCTTCAGCATGGAGATCCAGAGGTCAAGAAGCTCCTCCAGAGCTTAGCAACAACTTCAGGATCATCAACATCACCATCCAACACCTTCACATCAACATCAACTCAGTAGCAGCATACATGTCTTTCCAACAACGATTAGGTAGGTACAAGTATGCAATATTCTTGACCTCTTCTCTTGAGCATATTATAGCTAGAAATTTGTTGTCAACGCATGAGAGATGAGGTTTTATAAGCTAAGAATGGGTCAGCTGTCTCAGCCGCCTTCTACTAGTTAATTGCAGCTCACTCCTTCACTCATGCAATGTTGAAAAGTCAAATTATGAAGGGTGATGATTTCAAGGAATGAGGACAACAGTTAAAAGAAGAAATTTTTGCAAAGGTCAAGTCACCACAGCACTCCAAGCCCTCCATCCACTTCATATTCACTATCTATTTATCATTCATCCATCCCATTTCATTCATGAGAAAAAAAAACAAGAAGATAATCCTCTCCATTTTCACAAACCTACACTACTCCCTTTAAGCCCTAGCATCATCATCCAATCCCTCTTCATCATTTCACTACCATATAGTTAGAAGACCCTGAAAGAGGAGGAATGAATACAACAGGAAGGCAGAATGTTGCTACAAGAAGGAAGAAATGAACAAATTATGCTAAACCCCAAGATGGCAAAGCTTAAGAGAGACCTAATCAAAATAGAAAACTCTAAGGCCATTAAGCAATTATCTAGGCCACAAGAGAGAAGAAGAAGGCAACAAAAGGAAATGAGACATTCACCATGAAAAAAGAACTCAAACTACAGTGATAAAAAGAGGGTTTCCAAGAGGTCTCTAATCTCTTTCTAGCTTTGGTCCAAGGCCTAAAAGATGTTATAAAAATGGGAGAAAGGCATGGAAGTCAAGTAAGGGTCTACCCTAACCTCAGACTATCATTTATGATCAAATTGGGTTTCATGTAGTTTTGACAGGAATTACTACAGGATGTCCTAGTTCTCATCCAATTGCATTTTGAAGGTATTAGAGGTGTCCAAATGGCAGAACAAGGTAGTAGAAGGTTGATAAGGGTGTGGACGACCTTGCCAAACTGAAAAATATTCAAGAACCCATATTGAATAAGGGGAAGGAGGCAAGCTAATGGTCTCAAGAAACAATGATTTTTCTTTGCGCAAATATGTTTTTGGGCTTGTCCTTGCAGAACTTACATCCAAGATTCTTAATGCAGAAGAGAGAGGCCACCAGGGCCATGAATGAGGAACAATGAGGTCACTAAGTTGCTTAGAGGATGAGCAACACTTTCAACAGGGGGGTATGATGGGCCTCTAAATTAGACATAAATTAAGGCCCATGCATCTAAATTAAACATCAATTAAGGTCTATTACCATCCTTTAGCACATTAAACCTCTCTTTTTGCATTAGATAATTTATTTTTAACTTTAATATATTCATTAGGAAGGTTTATGAATAATTGGATATTTGTGACTAATATTATTTATTTTTGTGGAATATTATGAGAATATTGGGTAGATTATGAAGATTTGGAGGAGGAGATAATTCAAGGACTTGTTCCCTACTACAAGAGGATTAATAATAAATAATAAATCAACAAGATATTATGGAATTATGGCACAGATTGTGGAACTCCAATGATTGAGAAAATCTAGGAATATGTTCCACTAATCAAGGGACCATATCCGCTAATCAAGGGATTTTGGTCGGGAAAGCTTCCTCCATTCATGGGGAATGATTCCTAATCATTTTGTATAAGTACCAAGTCGAATTTGCCTCTAGGGAATGATTGCGAAAATCTAGGAATGTGTTCTCTGCCATTTAATGCAAATTCTTAGTATTGGGGACCAGATCTAATAATTAAGGTATTTTGGTGGGGAAAGCTTCCTCAATTCATGGGGAATGATTCCTAATCATTTTTTATAAGTACCAACTCAAATTTTCCTCTAGGGAGAGATTTTCATTAGTGTTTTTGTGGATAGAACTTGTATTTATGCAGCTCCTTTGTATTTTCTTGCAGGCATGTAATTCTATTGATGAAAATAATGAAGATTGGTGTGATGTTCAACTTCTAAGTCTTGTTATCCTCGATAGGTCTCTGAGTTTCCTTGGGCTTGGCCATCCCATGAGCCTCAGAGCCCTTTTGTATCATTTTCTTTCCTTCTTTTCACTTCTTTTTTTTTTCCTGTGGAGAAAATTCGTAATATTCTTTAAAGAAGATTACATATTGTAGATGCTTGAAGCATATGCAGAAACATGGGCAGAGCCACTTACAAAACAATACTTCAAAAGAAGTATCTAGAAAGGCCCTCAGACAGGGCAACAAACAAAAGGGTATGTAAACCCCAACAAATCTGCATCAAACAGTGCCTAAGAAAATAACCCCAAAAGGCCAATATTGAGCCCCTAAAAAATAGACCAGTAGAGGATACCCATTCCTATTACAAAAAAAAAACTACAAAAAAGAGCAGAGGTGCAGCAGATCTGGCACCAATGCACCACAAGCAGATAATAGCTCCTATGGATGGAATAAGAGAACAGAAGGCGCTAAATCTAGCCACCCAAAGAAGAAGGAGAGGCACGAAATGAGGAAGAGAGCATCTAGGGTAGCCACTCCTTCCCTGCCCCTTCAAAAACTCTCCACCCGAATCAAATGAAACCAGAGGTAGAACAACTGCCTCAAAAATCCTCAGCAGCCTGCAAAAACACCCACGAAATCAGCCATTGTTGCGGCACGAAATAGTGTTGAGTCAAAACTCCAAGCCCCTATTCCCTCAATGCTCCAAATAGATAAACCCATGAGTGGTCAAAACAACACCAACAGCTACCGTGAAGGAGAAGCACCAATCGGAGCAGAGGTGAGTCTGGGGGCAGAGGCGGCAAGGGCAGCCACCTTTCCCCTGCTCAGAGGAAAAACAAAAGACCAGATACGATATATTTCTGCACCCGCATTGCTTCCAGGCAAGACCTTAGTCTGCGAGTCGAGGATGGAGGAAACTTTGTAGCGTCGCCACCTTCTTTTCACTTCTTATTCACATGCATCTCTAGTTTTTATTTCTTTCTATTTTTGCATTTAGTATTAATGCTTTCTTGTTGTAGGATTGATTTAAATGGTTGATGTAAGTTATTTTATAAGATCACAAGCACTATTTCATCCTTGGAAAATCTTTGGGAGTTCATAGTAATCATTGAGCTGCTTGGGTTAGTCTTCTTATTTACAAATCTAGATTGCTGGACCTCCTTTTTAAAAAAGAACAATAAATTTCTTCTATTTTTTAGAGCATGCTAACAAGCTTAAATATTCAATCAAGTTGGTTCCATTGCATTAGATCACAAAAAATTTCTATTTCATAACAAAAATTACCTCATTGCATTTGCACTTAATTTGGTTAGGCATGTTTTAGGTTTAATAGCTCACTAGTTCTCAAATTTCTAGATTTTTGACTAGTATTTTTATTTTTATTTTTTTTGCATGGGTTAACAGAGGTCTTTTTGAGTGATTCAACTTGGAATAGGGACCCAAGACATCCTAGTTAATAAAAAATTTATCCCATCCAATTTGGATTTGATTTGCTTGGTCATTAAACCCTCACCAATTTCATCATTTCACAAGGAAACTTCTCCAAGCTTTTTAAGCAAATCCATCCATCTCCCAACTTTGGTTTCAAGTTCTGAAGTGGTCCTAGGCACTCCCTTGCCTCATTACATCCACCAACCACCTTCCCTAAGATTTCCATCACCTTCAACATCCATATTTTTTCTCTCGAGGTTTTTAGGGGATCTTGTAGGTTTTTAGTACATCCTATAGGTTTTCCTGTAGTGGCCTGTTTTGAGGTCGAATTGAGGGAAAACCTCTAGGAAGCCACACAAGGTCACTTGAGGGTATCCCAAGCCTTCCAACCATCCTCCATTATCTCCAAGCTACCTGCCACATCACCAAAAGAGATTAGCTTTCACACTTTCACATGAAAAAAGACAAAGAAAAACAAATTTATTTTATTCATTTACATGCACAGCAATAGAAGGTTTGATGGTTTAAATATGCATGCTTAGGATAGTAGGATTGCATACATGTTAACTTCGCATTATTTTGAAGAAAAGCCTCTTAGCAGTTAGTTAGAAAATGGTGTGTTTTAGCATTTGATTTCAATCTCTTTTCTTGTACTTTCTTTCTTGCAATAGGTTAAGGTTCCATTTTGAACATTTCATTTTCTGCAATTAGTTTAGGATTTGACTTCAGTACATGCACTCCATTACATCATGACAATAAAGGAAGGATAGATTGTATACTGCACATATAGTGCTGATACCTCTTAAGTTTGTACGAACCCTGGGTTGATAATTAAAGTTGGTAGCCTTGGGAGTTGCAACATTCTTGTTGCAATACCAAGGCTCATCAAACACTGCTACTAAATTCTCAGCATGCTCTTCCTCATTTTTAGAGTATACCAATATGTCATCAATGAACAAAATAACAAATTTATCTAAGTACGAACACAACACACTATTCATCAATCACATAAATGTAGCTGGAGCATTAGTTAAGCCAAATGGAATGAAAAAAAACTCATAATGCCCATACTTGGTCCGAAAAGCTGTCTTGTAAATGAATCCATATCTCAGATCAATCTTTGAGAACACTACTGCTCCCTCCAACTGATTGAACATGTCATCAATCCTCAGTAACGGATACCTATTCTTGATGGTCACTTTTTTCAACTAGCTATAGTTAATGCATAATCTAAGAATACCATCTTTCTTCTTCACAAACAATATCGCTACGCCCCATGGTGATACACTTGGCCTAATGTACCCCTTGTCCAACATTTCCTTCAACTATAGCTTCAACTCTACCAACTCAGGTGTGATCATCCTGTAAGGTCATTTTGATGCAGAAGCTGCCCCTAACACCAAATCAATAGAAAATTCTACCTCCTTGTGAGGTGGAAACTTAGAAATATCCTCAATAAATACATCCTTAGACTGTTGTAAAACTGGGTACCTACTCAACACATTGGCATCCTCAACTTCCTTACCTTTATCACTATAAATGTGTATTACAAATAACACACGCCCTTTTCTGCGGCTACGCTTTCCTTGCATAATTGTTGCCATCCCAAATGATATGGATTTATTCTTTCCTTTCAAGACTCTTAGTTCCCCGTTGTCATCCAAGCACTCAATAGCTTTGTATAACAATCTACCTTGGTTCTATGAAGGTACAACCAATCCATGCCCAAAAGCCTATTGTATGATCCCAACGGCTATACATCCAAATGTGCTGCAGTAGGCATACCATTCAAATCAAATTCACAAGCTCTTACCTAATGGTGCACTCATTTCTTTGTACTTGTAGCCAACTACACTAACCAAGATTCTTCATGCAATTCCTTACTCAAATCGCACTTATCCACCAAGTCAGGACTAACATAGCTATAATTAGATCAAGGGTCAATCAAAATAGAAATAACTTGATCACAAAGCTTACCATCCATCTCAATGATAGATTCTTGATGGTCTGCCTATTTGTTATCCAATGCTGCATAAATACAAGGAACTCTCTGACCAACATCCCCAACAGTCTATGCATCATGTGCACTATATATCTGAGGCCCACCACACTGATTTTGTGGACAATCGCTCCTACAATATGTTAGGTCCCTATACTACTAGTGTAACCACTTATTGTTATTAGTACAACCCCCTTAGTATATTGTTGTGCCCATGTAGTCCCCATAATGTTATTATTGTGCCCCATAGAAGCCCACTATTGTTATTATTGTGTCCTTACATTATTATTGTTATGTCGGCTCTGATTATATTATGACCCCTTAGACTCCTATATATAGAAAGGAGGTCTTGTCATTTGTATCATCTAAGAATTGTTCATTTGTGTAATGTAAAGGAGGTTTCCCCCTCGAAGAGACTTATTTCTAAGGCGTTGATCTATCTTTTCTATCTTTTTGTGAGTTGGTTTCATAACATTTGGTATCAGAGCTGTGGATTCTAGGGTTTTGCTGCTCCAAATAGGTCATCATGGAATTTTTGCTATAACTTTGTTGCTACGAAGTTTCAGAAGCTAAAAAAAAAGCCCATTTGAGATGAAATTGGTCTGAACCTTGCGTCCGTATTTGAGATCTTGTCTCTCTATATTTTCAGCGATATGATCTGAGGCAGTTAGGGTTTTTGCAAGATCCATAATTTCATTTGAAATAGGTCATCGTGGAATTTTCGCTATAATATTTCTTCTACGAAGGTTACGACCCTAAAATTAAAACCAATTTGAAGTGAAATCTTGGTGAAGCTAGGGTCTAAATTTCAGATCTTGTATCGCTATATTTTTGGAGATATAATCTGAGACATTTAGGGTTTCTACAAGCTCCTGAATTACATCCTAAACAGATGACCTAGGGAAAATCATCATAACTTTCTCTCTGAGCATAAAATTGAAATTTCGTAAGAAGTTACAGAAAGAGGACAAACTGTAGTTTTCTATGTATTAGTTTCAGGCCCTAAGGTTGAAACAGTCATGTGGAACTTCATACAAGTTCGCTCCACTGAACTAGTCTATAATCAGTTCATTGTGGGAGATTTGACATAACGCTTCCTTACAGAATCCAATATTGAATAGAATTTCGGTGTTATAGAGAGGACTTAGAGAGCTACTATAGGGTGAAATTTCAGAACTTGGAGATCTGAAATTATAGAGTTACAATTGTTTCAAGATCGAGCTCGTAAATCAAGAAAAAGCAAGATGAGGAAGTTTGATGGCAAGGATCCGGTAAATTGGATACTACAAATGGAGAAATATTTTGATATACATGGCGTACCACTGTTACAAAAGGTATGTATTGCATCTAATTATTTAGAACTAGATCAATTTTTATGGTATAAAGGGCTTTGTTCTCGTAAACCACTTATTACGTGGTCAATTTTCACGGAGGAAATGATAACACATTATGAGGATACAAAGAGCAACACCTTCTTTAGCCTATTGATAAATCTCAAATAAAAGTGTTCAATGGAAGAGAACATTGAGGACTTTCAAAAATTGAATATAAGGGAAAATGATATTCCATAGAAGCAGAGGATTGATGTCTCCATAGGGACTTTAAAGGATAACATTCAACATGAGGTTCGTCATTGGGAACTTGATTCATTGGAGAGGGCAAGAAAAGTGCAAAGCAAGATTATGGCAACAAGAAAGTCTACCCCTCACAACTATAAAGATGGAAGTATTGTTTCTCCTATCCTTCCACAACATACAAGGTTAACACCACAACAATTGGAAGAAAAAAGAGCAAAAGGGCTTTGTCACAATTGTGATAAAAAATACACTAAAGGTCATAATTTTGCTAAGAAGAAATTATTTTACATAGATTATGAAGAGGAGGAAGAAAAGGATCAAGAAACATAAAAAAAAAGAGGATATACACCAGGAACCAACCCCAAAGAAAGAAGAAATTAATTCAACCATATCTTGTAAAGCATTGGCAAGAATTACTACTCCTCAAACTCTCAAGATAGAAGGACACATCAAGAAGAAAAAGGATCAAGAAGTGAAAGATCACATTGAGAAAGAAGAAATGAATCTGACCATATCTTGTAATGCATTGGTCGGAATTACCACTCCTCAGACTATTAAGATAGAAGGACATATCAAGAAGAAAAATGTTCAAGAAGTGAAACATCACATCGAACAACAATAAATGAATCTGACCATATCTTGTAATGCATTCGAAGAAATTACCACTCCTCAAACTCTCAAGATAGAAGGACATATCAAGAAGAAGAATATTCAAGCAGTGAAAGATCACATGAGCATTAACAACAAGTTCTCCAACTTTTAAAGGATAATGCCACTTTGGTGTAGAATCAAATCAAACAACAGGTAGATCAACATCACAGTGAAATAAGTTTTTATGTAGGTGATTGGGTATTTTTACAACTACATCTCAAGCAAGAAATTTATGAGAAGGAAATGTTGGCAATATTACATGCACTTAAGAAATGGAGACCTTACCTAATGGGAAGGCACTTCAAGGTAAAAATGGATCATGATAGTCTTAAATACTTTCTAGAACAAAGATTTTCTTTAGAAGAATAGGAAAAATGGGTCACAAATATGTTGGGTTATGACTTTGAAATCATCTACAAAAAAGGGAAGCAAAATGTTGTTGCAGATGCACTCTCAAGAAAGGATGAAGATGTGGAAGCATTGTTTTGTGCTATTTCTATTATCCAACCAAATTGGATACACAAAGTAAGGGATGAATGGAAAAAGGATGAAGAAGTGTGGCCACTCATTCAAAAGTTGTAGAATATCCCAGTTCAAATAATATTGCTAGAACTTTACGAGGAAGGAAAAATCATACTGGAACCTAGAGCATTCATAGAAACAAGAACCTAATAGCTACAAAATCGATCAATTTCACAGTATCTCATCAAGTGGAAGAACTTACCCACTGAAGATTCCACATGGGAGGACAAGAATTTTGTACAGAAGCATCAAGAACTACTCAAGCATTGAGGACAACACTTTTTGAAGGAGAGGGGCATGTTAGGTCCCTATACTACTAGTGTAATCCCTTATTGTTATTAGTACAACCCCCTTATTATATTGTTGTGCTCATGTAGTCCCCATATTGTTATTATTGTGCCCCATAGAAGCCCACTATTGTTATTATTGTGCCCTTAAATTATTATTGTTATGTCGGCTATGATTATATTATGACCCCTTAGACTCCTATATATAGAAAGGAGGTCTTGTCATTTGTATCATCTAAGAATTGTTCATTTGTGTAATGTAAAGGAGGTTTCCCCCTCAAAGAGGCTTATTTCTAAGGCGTTGATCTATCTTTTCTATCTTTTTGTGAGTTGGTTTCATAACACAATGATCCCCTCCACCTGTCCAACACTGCACGAGTTCCTTATTCTTCTCCTCGTATCGATGTCCCTGTTCTCTATCTGATGCATTGAACTTCTTAGATGGTGCATAATTCTCTTTATTATCTATACCTTGAGTCCTTTCTCATTTCTTGTCCCATTTTCCTTTGTTCTTTGCATTTCCCTTCTAGTCTGGCTTAGTCTGAGATATGCGCTTTGATTTTTCATAGCAATGCTTTAGCTTTTGGATGGCCTCCTCCAATGATCTAGGCTCATCGAACTCAATCCTATCTTTGAATGTCATTGGTTACTCACTAGAGAATCTCTGAATCTTGGCCTTCTACTCCTTGAGGTAAGGCACATACGTCAGTAGCTCCAAGAACTTTCTAATGTACTCATCTATCATAGATCCCATATTTACTTCATAGAATTCCTTTTCATTGTCATCAAGCTATCTCTCCGACAAATACTTCTTCTTGAATAGCCACTCAAACTCACTCCAAGTCAAGTCTTCCTCATGTATACCTTTGACATTCCTCACATATTCCCACCAAATGTCTACTTGAACTTTGAGAATGAATGTAGCTACTCTGCATTTCATGGTCTCTGAATAGTCATGCAACTTGATGAACTTATTCATACCAAGCAACCATAACTCTACATCCTGCGATTTCTTCACCTCTCCATATAATTTAGGTGGATTTGATTTCTTAAAATCATCCACCAAGAACCCCTATCACTCCTCTTGTAAGGATGATGATGATACCGATCATCATGTCTATCTGAACTAGAACTAGAATGGTACTTGTGTCTATCCCTCCTCCCATCTGAAGTGTCCAACACTCTGCCACGTCTGAGCATGTCACCACCATCTGACTTGTGACCACCATGCGACCTACTACCATATGTCCCATTAGTTTTTTCCTCCTGCTCATAGCTAATCTAACATAGTACTTGTTGGTGCAAATTTGACAAGCTCTGAAATATCACTGCATTTACCTCTTCTAGCTTCTCTTGTACTTGTATGATTATGTCATTATCTCCCTTACAACTCCTTTTTTTCACTTTAATCTTCTCAGTGTATTTGCCAAATCAGAAGAGTTCCCAACACCATACTTCTCTTCTGATTCATAAGTAGAGTCTTTGTAGTCTACCATCTTGCTAGCCATTTGATATTTATTCCTGCAAGGTATATCATGTCAGCTAAACCAAATCATAATAAACCAAAATACCTTAGTATAGCTGGGGGAGGATACCTTGTCTGAAAGATCAAAAAATTAGTGTGATACATGTATAACATAATCATGACAACACATAGAAACATAACACATAAGCATATAACCATGCAACCATCATTCTATCTAGGGTCCATTCATCAATGCATGACCTTAACAACAATGCATACCACGACCTCATCCATGATGACAACCATTACATCAATATACACTTGACCACATGCAAACATGAACATGCATAAGAAACACGTAACCAACCACACACATGAATAAACACATATGATCAAGCATTAAAGAACGATACTTGAAACCAAAACTACAAGAATGATACATGTAACCAAACATACAAGAATGAGATCAAACATAAAAGAATGTAACCAAGAAAGATATAACAACATGTAACCAGTAATACACTCATGATGATGCACCCCACAATAACAACATCAAGTTCCTCGCGATGACATCACTACAACCATGATCAAAATTATGAAAATGCAACAAGCACATGGAATGCAAGTGTAAGAGACACACATGCAAATGGAATGCATGCATGGCCAACACACAACCCATCCAGTCCAAGGGGTTAACAATGCTCTGATACCACTCTGTAACACCCTCCTCCCACATCTACCCAAGAAACTCGACAACCGGGGTAAACATGTGACAAGATGCCACTATGATATGATTTGACCTCCTAAGTCACATTAAGGAAGTGGAACTAGTGTAAACACACCATACAAACATTTAACATCAACATTAGGACTCTCAAGAACCAATCCAACCTTTCCACCAACCAACCCTTCGATACCACTAAAATTTTGGACCATTTGACCTCTGAACGCTATCATGCTATGGGAATACCAGCACCCAGGGACCTCTTGACACTCTCACAGGCCTCCAAGCTAGCATCCAGGGGCTATTTTTGTCAATGTTATGCCAATGTCCCTAGGATTTGAGCCACTTTTTTAGGTCCAGAGCTGAGGTCACTGCCCAACATTGAATCATATCTTCCGAACAACAAAATAACAAGGAAATTATAGTAGAAATGCAATCACTTGAATGATACCTTGACATGACCCCTACTAGCCATGGTAAGTATTTCGTCAAACATATCACGAATATGTAATCTACAGGTGTAATTAACAGATATGAGGATAGGGGTCTCATACTTATTTGAGAATCACTAAGAGACATTGTTTCCTCAACATATTAACTGCCATTTCATCCATTAGGTCATAGATACATTGATCATTCCTTTACAAGTAAAAACATGATGAGAGCCATACATATCTACTGTCATGAAACACATATATAACCAACATAATAGCAACAGAAATACTAATGAAATCACAACCATATAAACCACATATAATCCAGTATAATACTCATAGAAATACAAGGAGAAATAACCTCATATTGATGATGAAAAATCCAAACCCAGGATGGGACTTCCACATTCCACCCAAATGTAGAATGGCTAAGCCAAATCTCTCTTCATCCATTCAACCTCGTACCATATTCCAAGCATGAATGTGGGATCTCATAGAACACATCAATCAACAACCATCTAGGGTTTCCAGAGGCCAACCACCTCAACCCATCAAACTGTGATTCCACCTCACGGTCGAACATCACAAAACCATCATCATATTGGTATCTATCCAAGCCTTCCAGGGCTTCCAAAGTGTTTATCCAACCAAGTCTTCTATGACTAGTAACTCAACCCATAGATTTTATCGGGCTTCCAGAGCGTTTGTCCAACCAGGGTTTCCAAGAATAGTAACTCAACCCGCCAAGGGATTACAGAGCATTTGTCCAACCAAGGCTTCTAGGACTAGTAACTCAACCTAAGCTAGTACATGGCTTCTAGAGTGTTTTTCCAACTAGGGCTTCCAAGACAAATAACTCAACCCAAGCTAAGGAAACATGAGAACCAACCAAAACAAAACAAGGAAAACAACTCCACAATTACCATGGCTATCTAGGAAATGTAAAGGCTAGGAAATCCACTGTCAATCTTGACCATCCTCCATGCCCATGATAGATCAAAATCAACAAGCTACATGCATATGCCATGCATTCCAAAACTAGTGAGGAAAACATACATGCAACTCAATACATGCAAGAAAAATCTGATGTAGTTGCTGATCTTGATATCCTCTTGCACTTTTATGCTCTTCCTTTTCCTTCTTGCTCCAAGAATCCAAGTATGTCACACCCTCCAAGAGTGCTCCAAGAAACTCTAAGTCTCTAAGAATATGAGAGAGAGAGAGAATAATGAGAGAGCTCCAAAAATGAACTGACAAAAGGTTACCAATTGATCCTCAGAAGCCTTTTTATGAATGAGGCCTTTATTTTCTTCATTTTCCATTATTTTCCTTCATTTTCCTCCTCACATGCAACCTGTGACCTTTCACCTCCCCTTTCTCCTAATTTCCATTATTTTCATAAATAAATATGCCAAAAATATTGTTTTTCCTTTGACATTTCCTTTGTTGATTTCCTCAGCCATTAATCAATCAGAAGTGATCCCCATCACTAGGATTTTTCCCAACATTAAGCTTGGAATAAGTGTCCCATCAACTGTGGTTATTATTTTACCTTTTTTCTAAACTTTTATTACATGGAATTTTCACCAGGGTTGGTACAATTTTTTAGTATAGGAGATGTTGTATGAATAAATTCTCCCCAAAAGGTGTTTGGAACATTTTATTTGTTAAGCATAGTTCTCTCCATTTTTTGCACTGTTCTATTATGTATTTCAACAACTACATTCCACTGAGGAGTCCTTTTGTGAATATGTTGTTATTGATTTCAACTGTAGTGTCATTGATGTACAGTTGATGTGTGTTGTCATGGATTATTGAACATAAGTTGTCTAGCTTGATGTTACAGATGGAGTTGCACAATCCATCTTTGAAGACCTTTCTTCTTCAATTCCTTAGTCAAAATGTGAATGCAAAGTGTGCAATTAGGTAGGTCATTCAAAGAAATTTCCAATGGTATATGGAAATTTTCCCAACTCCTAAGGAATGAAGAAAAAACTTAGTTCAAAGCATATTAATTCAAGAAATGTTCTAGTTGGTCAAGGCTCCATCATGAGCCCTTCACTAGATCTGCACTCGAAGCACAAAAGCAAAGGTTAGGAGGGAGTGTGATGGCCAATAAGAGGTGGGGTTGCAAGGACCCCAGTCACAACCCATGGTCACAAGGAGCTTGGTATAATAATCCAGACATCTATCAAACCAGTTGATCTAAAAATGTGCATAAAAAATAATGGATGATGAGTAGTTGACTGACACACATGGTGGTAAAAGTGGCACCCCAAGTGGAAAGAGGTGTTGAATGAAAATTAAATAGTCACGATTAATTGCTAGTAGCAAGATTAAAAACTTTGATTGATATCAGGCTCTCAACATGGATAGAGGCTAATGTGTAGTCTAACACATGATGGATCAGACGGTGGAGATTGATTTGATTCATTGGCTCATATTTCCATCGAGATTTCTACATGTATGATCACTAACACTTGAAACTCACCTGATGCGATATTCAAATGATGACATTGAAGAAAAATTGAAATAGGTGGTAGTAACATAACTCAAGTGATGATGTGGCAGCCTCAGTGTGATGACATGTGGCAGGTGGAATTGGTCTTTTTGGGTGGTTAAGTGGCTATTTTCTACGTGACACATGGTAGTGATGTGGCATGAAAGATGACAAGGAATTGACATGGAAATGACGTGGAAATGCCCTAGCAGGTGATATGGCATTGCCTTAGGATTTCTGGCAGGGAGAAGTTTGGTAGAGCTCTACAATGTTATGAAATTTGGCTAATGAGTGGTGAAGTAGTTGAGGTGGTAGGCGGTCGGTTGATAAGTGCTAGGTTGCAGGCCTCAGTCACATGGGGCATAAGTTCTAGTTCCAAAGGGCTCATTTGGTTCACCCACCACCCATCAACAAGGGAAAATTGCATCATGGATGCCTAGTCTAGTGGTGTTTGACATAAAATGAATTTTAATGTTGAGTGTTTTGTGCATTAAGTGACAGAAAGTGGACCTCCACCCCACCCCCCCCTGTTATAGTTCAGATGGTTGAGGGGGGCCCAAAGTGGTTTTAGTGCCGTTAATTTTAGTAGGAACATGAGATGACTTGATGTGCTCTAACAAGATGGGGTCAGTTTAATTGCATATATGAAAAATGCAACCACCCCTTTTGTTCAAGTTTGGATAGTCAAAGGGGCTCCACAGTGACTTCTCCACCATCGAATTTAATCGGATCAAGGGAAATATTTAGAAGTTGGTGGCTATTTAACATTAGGTGTTTTTCATTGTTATATTGAAAGGTCACGTGGATTCTAATACTAGCCCTTGATGAGCCAAGGAAATATGAAAAATAATCTGGTCATTTGGATTGGATTTCCAAGAATATAATAATAAGAATAATCCATTATCTATATTATATGTCAACCCTTTCAAGAATTGTCAATCTAGTTAAGTGTAAATGAGCGAGAGGGAGTGATGTGAAGAAGCAAAGGTGTGTGGAAGTTAGAAGTTGTGGAAGAAGTGGCTCTATGGTGTAGAAGTATCTATATGGTGTGAGAAAGTGGGAAGGTATTCTAAGTAGAGCAGGGGGTGGAGGGAAAAGGAGCTCAAAGGTGGTGAATAAGGATTCTATGTAGTGCAATGAAAATAATTTAGAAACAGAAGAAATATGGGAGGAGAATGAAGTGGATCCGAGTTTGTAAATGCATAATAGAGAAGAAACATATAAGAACTATGTATGAAACAAAGCTGAAGATATAAAATAAGGATTCTATAAAGAATTTCGTGTTGGTGACTACATCTCTTAGGGGACTAGTCTCTCCTTTTGGTTGGTTCTAGTAAAGCATTTCAAGTTGAGGCCTACATTTTCCAAGGGACTCATGTCTCCTTCTGGTTGGTGCTAGTAAAGCATTCCAGGTTAGTTCCTATATTTCTCAGAGGATTGGTGCCTCCTTGTTGGTTCCAGTAAATCAATGTAACAATAGTTTGGTGCCTACAATATAATTCAATAATAAAGTAATTTTCTTGTATATATATGGTGTATGTTTATGTTGCTATTGTGATTGCTATTATTTATGCATTGAAGTGTTTTGGATTAATTAAAATTTGCCATTATAATGATTCGCACCCCTATTAGTATAATCATATTTCCAAAAATTGGTATTAAAGCAGGTTGCTTTAGGAACAATTAATCAATAGAAGGAAGATCTTAAAGGAACATGGCCAATTATAGGGGATCTTCTTCAAGCAAGGCTCCACTATTTTATGGATTAAATTATTCCTTTTAGAAAATAAGAATGAGTATGTGCATTATGTATCTAGGTACTGATTTCTGGATGGTTATTGAAAATGGTTATCAGGTGCCTGCAATTTCTCCAATTGATACAAATGGTAAAGTTATCTATACAAATAATGCAATGGAGAAAAATGCCATATTAAGTGGACTATCAGACACATAAATTTTCAAAGTAATTCATTGTAAGTCAACCAAAGAAATTTGGCACAACCTTCAAAGTGGTTATGAAGGAGATGACAAAGTGAAGAAGGCTAAGATGCAAACTTATAGTAGTCAACTAAAAAGTCTAAAAATGGATGAAGATGAAAATGTTGCAACATTATTTCTTCATGTATATGGGATAGTCAATAATATCAGAGGTCTTTGTGAGATAGTTAGGGAATCCAAAGTTGTTCACAAAATATTGAGATCCTTTCCCTTAAGGTTTCATCCAAAACTTTCAGCTGTTGAGGACTTATTCAACCTTTAAAATTTGAACCTAGAAACTCTTCATGGAATTCTCACTACATATGAAATGATAACATAAAAGGAGAAGTCAGGATCTAGAGAAGCAAGATTTAAAGCAATGAAAGAAAAAAACAAGTAAACGATCCCTGAACACACTAGTCATGAATCAAATGAAGAGGAAGATCAATTTGGAAAAAAGATGAAAAGGGGAACTAGAAATTTCAAAGGTATGCTTCCATTCAAGGGTTTCGAGTGTGGTAGAATAGGCTACTATGCATATAAGTGTCCTACTGCAAAATCAAATGGTAATGATTATAAAGAAAAATTCAAATCTCATGATCATAAAAGAAGAGGATGTATAAAATATAGTGATTATGAAAGTGATGAATGCATTCATGATTATGAGAGAGGAGAAATATTGTTCATAGCCATGAATGATCAAAATGTTGAAGAAGAGATTGAAGGAGAAATGGATTTTGAGGGAGAACTAATAAGTGGTATAGAAGAGTTAAGAAAACTAAGGAAAAAGAAAAATCAATTATAAAAATAACTACAAGAATATAAGGATAAAGGATATGATGCAGATTCAATCATTATTTATTCTTTCAAAGTAATTGAAAGAAAAGGAAGGCAAATGTGAGAAGTTGGAAGAAGAGATTATATTTTTGGGAAAGGAATTGGAAAAAGTCTTAGATAAACTGAAGAAAAATTCGAGGCTAATAAAAGGTACCAAGTCATAAGATCACATCCTGAGTTGTCACATATCTCCATTCATAAAGGCATGTCTTGGTTATAACCCAAAGAAGACAGGGGGGAGTCAAGTTAAAAAAAAATAGAAAAGGGATGCAGGGAACCTTGTTGTCTAGGTAAATCCTCTCTGTGGATAGAGATGATCCCTCTAGCCCAATGAGTGGGTCTAGCAACAAACCAGACAATCTACAAGACACTTTCCTAAATTACAATTGAAATGAGAGAAGAGGAAGGAGACCTACATCTCTCTGATGCTATAATGTGTTCCTTTGTTGAATATCTTGATCACTTGCTTCTTAGAATTAGTCCTTACTTCTCATGACGTTTGAATACCTACATAAGAGGCCAAAGATACAACAAAGAATACAAGTGCAACAAGCATAATCAAATGTAATCCACTTAACAGATCAATGAGCATTAAGATAAATGAAGCATTGACACAAGCATTTATGGAAAGTGAACCAACAATTGTATATATTAATAAACAAAAGAGGAAGCATACAACCTAGGCCTTGATGTTAGTAGCCCTCCTTGAGTGAATGTCCAAGTCCAAGCTCAAGCTCTCCAAGCACTCCTTCTCCAAGCCAAAGTGAATAGCATGTAAGCACTACCTTAGCATAAGGGTGCAAACAATCAGAGGCCAACCATTTGGGAATGGAAGAGGATGAATATATAGGCAGGGAAAGGGAGTTAGGATCTCACCAAAGATAGGGGAAGGTCCTAATATTAAGAAGGAACCTCATAGGGATAATATTAAAGGGAAATATTGGGAGAATACGACCACATCCACAATGAACAACATCCAGCTCATCGTTCTGGAAGTCTCTAGATCATGAAGCTTCTTGTACTCTTTGGGAAAAATTGCCTTTCAGGGATCAACGTGAGTATCTAGGTAAAAACCACATTGGCGGCGTGAGGCTATATGGTGCAACCTGCCATTAGCATGAGTAGGAAGTGTCACAGTCACGTTGACCTAGAAATTAGGGTTTTGAGCTCATTTTCTTCAAGTAAGGGCCAATGCATGTTTTCATTATTTATTCAGGGAGGATTTGACCTGCATATTAGGATGGGAACATTGCATAGTTTTCAAGTTTTGGGCACTCCGAGGTATGACACAGGGAAGTGTAGGAGGTGTGACAAAATACTATGTAATAGATGCCCCCTAAAGCATGAAGGAAGAACAAGGAGTGATGGATGAGATTCTTTATGAGATTTTGCAAGGATGAAAACAAACACCGCCAAGATACCTGAAAATCAAGGATGCATATACATATACATATTTGATATCTCTGTCATATATATCAAAACATGAATCCATGATATGGTTGCAACCATCCAGATAGAAAGGACCATGTGAAAAGGTCCATGGTATGGGGTAGCCATCCGAATGAAAAGGATCATCTAGAAGTCTAAGATCCAAGGTATGGACAACAACCACCCGATATACAAGGATAATCATCATCATAGATATAAGGTCCCACGGTATGGTCACAACCATCCATATAGAGGAAACATGTATACAATTATGAATAATACATAACTCCATGCAGTGTGAGATATATCAGACAAAACTCAGGGCCTTGCGCTCCATCCCAACCTAATCAAAGTACGATTTCTAATATACGAATGAATGTGTCAAAGTTGAACATGCTAGAAAACCACCTGATTATTGGCCAATGATGCGAACCATTAATAGGCACGAGAGAAACCACCAATAATGAAAATGGATCTCAGGGTACGACAATAAAATCCATGAATGTGAAAATGAAGCTGAAGTCGAACACTCATGGACTCATTCAATTGAAGGCCAATGATGAAAACTTGTCCTTGAATGTGAAGAACTTGCCATTAAGGTATGCAAGCTCTAAGGTACTGAAAGGGGAGTTTCTAAGTCATCTTCCTAGATAACAAGTTGGAGTCGACAAGAATGGACCCATCGAAGGAGGACCATAATGATTCCCTCATCATCGACAAGAAACAATTAATGAAGTGGAATAAATGAGTATGATCCAAGGCTATGGAAAAAAGGTCAGACAATGTATAGGTAGTAAACTGAAGATAGGACATCTCTTGAACATATCGGTGACATGACTACGGAGTGTGGTAGAATTTGACTCAACATAGAACCAAGGGTCATGATGACGAAGTGGAATATTCAAATGAGAGGCAAATGGATCACCCAAACCCAAAAGGACAAGTGATTAAGTGAGGATATCCCAAACCTGACACGAGAAATAGATGAGTGTCATGTTCAAGAGCGACATGTTACCTATACAAGAAATGTTTCAATTTCACTTTTTCCCCACTATTTCCAGTGAGTACCCCAATTATTTTTAATCAAAATCTTGAAGGGGATAACATATGCTTGTCATATAAGTTCATTCTTTGAATGAATCCATCCTAGTAAGTTTTACGAGTCTTAGGAAGGAGAAACTTGGTCTTGTCATGGTGACAAGTCTTTCGTCATTTAATTTTTATGAGTTTGATGGAAGAGTAACTTTATGTCTTTTCATATTTAGAGAGTTTGAAAAAGAGATGAAAAAGAAAACTCCATCAGGTCCCTTTTCGTAATTTGTCTCTCGAACCCAAAAAGGTAGAAAAAAATATTTGAGAGAACCTCTTGACCATGTCGACCAAGGTGTTCCTTTTTCATAAATAGTCAATCCCAACCCAAAAAAGGGGTAAACATATACTCAGACGACATCAATTCATTTAATTTAATGAGTTTGAAAAGACAAGTACTCGACAATCTTTTCATCTTTCAAGAGTCAGAAAAGAGCTTAAAGATGACTCCAGGGGGGTTCCTTTTTCGTTTATTTTTAACGAGTCTGAAAAAGAGATAAAACAAAACTTTTTGAATCGGTAAAAAATGATCACCGTTACCACCAAAAGATCCTATAACTACACAAAGACAACCACACATCATCGATATCAAGAAAAATAATAAAATATTGGTAAAAATGTATTTGAAAACTTATAAATAGACAAAAAGTAAAAAACATTTTACCATTTCACTGGAGTAATTTGGAGAGTGCAATTTACCCCATTTTCCTTGATTCTTTAGGCAAGTGGTGTGGGAGATCTGGGGCACCATTTCACAAACTGTCAGCTGCAACTAAGAGCTCTATCTTTTCTCTTGCTTTTCATACAATTTTTATGCCATTTAATAGGATTTTTGACCATGTAGGAGGAGTGTTTTCATTTTTATTATTGGGGGTGATCAGCACAAGTTTGATCATCGGATCCATGCTGATCACCACTTAGCCCAAAAGAACCTCACGATGACAGCATGAAAACAATTTAGATAGTTGCGCTAGGAATAGAGTGAAAAAATAAAATGAGAAATCCTCTTTCTTAATCGGGTTTTCCAAAATTTTGATCCATTGAAAATCTTCTAAATATTGTTTATGGATTGTTTGCAGGAGATTTCAACAGATATGGCCATCGAATGGAAAGAGAGAGGTCACGAGGAAGAAGATCACCAAGCTGCCCAAAGTGATGAATGTGTCAATGATTTGAGGGACGACTTATTACTTAAGTTCTTCCAGACCTTGAGACTCAGAGGTCATAATGAGTTGCTAGAATATCTCATTAGATTATGGGATGTCGATCGCGAGATATTCACCATTGGAGATCAAGAACTAGAACTAGAGGTAGCTGACATTTACTTCATTACTAGATTGTCTAGAAGAGGGGAGAGGGTTCAACTCTTTGGAGCTCGTACTGGAGGAGAGAGCACCAATACCCTGATCAGAAGGCATTGCCCAGGTGTAGAAACAACCGTGAGCGAGAAGGTGAAGATAGCAACCATCGAAAACCTACCCTTGAGGATGATTCTACATACCATAGCCCGTATAGCTGGGGTTCAGGCATTACATAGGGAAACAAAATCATAGTTCCAATATGAAGTGGATTGTCTTGCTCCAACAATATTTAACTGGTGCAAAGGACTAATGGCCAACATGAAAAGGAAGTTGACCAAGGGCAAAACAGGTTGCTTGAAGTAGTTCGGGTTTGGGTCGATCCTGGTCACATTATTTTGGAGCACGTGCCCCTATTTTGATACCAGTGGGTAGAGGTGGAGGATCCAAACCCATGGGATCCAAGGTTTCTTAGATGGAGTGAGATCATACCTCAAGGGTGAGGAGGTCAACACATGCATTTCCCTCCATAGTTCTTTGGTTGGCTATGCCAACAACTAATCATAGTGGATGACTATGCCTATGCAGGCATAGAATTCAGAGGAGACCCAGATCTTCCTCTACCACCTGGTGCACAGTGGACCAATGCAGGTAAAACTTACTTTTTGTAAATTTTCAAGTTTTATGATGTTTTCGAAGTGTATTTGAGAGTTTACTTATGATAATTTTGTAGATGTGGGACCAAAAAGACCTCTCAGCATGTCTCTGATAGCTCAGTGAGAAGCATGCTAGATAGAGGAAGATGATTCATATGAGGAATGAGCAGATGCTATAGTATATATGGAGTGAAACCTGGAAGTGATTACTTGGGGGTTTCTAGAGTACACGACTATAGATGACATACCACTGTGGTACCAAAGGTATATAGTAGGAGTATCTGAAAGATTGCGTCGGTTGTTAGACTGAGTGATTAGAGCAATCTCATGCTATCATGAGCATCATGTGGGTGAATATCCTATTCCTAGTCATGTTTATCTGCACTGTTGTAGGCTTTTAAATCCACGTGTCTCAGAACACTATTTTTTTGGATTTTCATATAACAAACTTTCACAGACTCAATATATATCCATATATATATATATATATATCTATATATATATATATATATATATATATATATATATATATATCTATATATATATATATATATATATATATATATATATGCATGTTTCTATTGTCTACTTATGTGTTCATATATCATGATGATGTGTTCGGTTTTTACAAGTGACACAAATGTCTATCTAAAACATAATTTTCTAATGCATTTGTTAATGTATTCAAATTTCATGGAATATGTTGATATGTAATGTAATCAAAGTTTCTTTCCAATAATTCAACACGTAGATACATGTCCAAAATTTGTGGATTTATCACCAAATAATGGCCATTTAATTGTAGCACAACGAGTTGTGAATCAAACTTAACAACCAAATTTCTGATTTCGAGAGCAACTGCTTCTGATAACAATTCAATAACTACACTATACTCGACGATATTATTAGTTGTTTTTCCTAGGAAAATACCTTGTAAATTGATCAACTCAACATTAGGGGCTAAGAGTGCCCAAGCAGCAGAAGATAAGTTCTGTGTGCTACGACAAGAACCATCAACAAAACCAACATAATGGTTTGACAACATCTGCGAACTGAGTGGAACACAAGGTAAGAAAAGGAAACATGTCAGCAAAGCAAACAATCACACCAAAAAATCAAAAAGCACACTAATGAATTCACACACTAATGTACAAAAGTAATTACACGGATAATCACGTGTAAAAAGTTCAGATGGAGCCCATTTTCGAACTCAGGTAATTGATCAACAGAGAATGAAATCGAAGTTTCAACATTGGCATGATGTGTAAGCATCAACTTGACCAAACAATCAAATAACACACATAAATGACCATGCCCCCATTCCCCCAGGGTGAGTGAGGGTTATGAGTCATAGGATGAATATCCCATTGTGATAATGGACGAACGGTAAAAACTCGGTGAGAAAAAGATGCCCCTAGTTGAAAGATTTTGACAATTTCAGGTTGGATTGAACTATCAATTAGTAAAGTAGAAGTAATATTTCCCATATTAGCTTTGAATAAAACTTCGTGGACCAAAACAAGTGTTTGAAATGGATGCGTCGGGTTATGAGAAACAAAAGTCTCAAGACATGAAGAAATATCACTAAGACTTGGAAGAAATGAGGAACGATGATGAGCATCATTCCAGGGAGTTTTGTCAAGAGACATAACCTCAACAATACTCTCGTTGGTGGTAAATATTTCGTTCAAGGGGTCTAGAGAATCTCAAGAACCAAGCCAAGGAGATTGTGAATACGTGTGCAAGTGCATCCTAAGAATAATATGACTTTTAGAAGTAGTTGTTGAAGCCAAGATAACTTCTTGATAAGGTTGTTCTAAAGGACTTAGTTGCATAGCATCACTGAAATAATCAACCTAATTTGGAGTAGGGATGATCAATGTATCATATGAAGTTGAGATCATGTTTATCGAGGTGACATGCGGAGGTGGGAGAGAAAAATTTCCCATTAAAGCATTATCTTTGAGAATACCTGCCCCCACGCTTGGTATTTGAAGAACTGGAAGAGAAAAAGGACAATTGATCGACGGTGACAATTTTCCCTTCATGAGGAAAACAGAGCACACGAAACAAAGAAGAAACCAAACAAAACATGGCATGAGTCCAACTTCGTTCAAGTAGAAGGTTGTAATTCAGATTTTCATCTACGACCTCTACTTCTAATTCAATAGTTTTCCCTTCCAAGGTAATGGGAAAACTTGTGAGAATACCATAAGGACGGGAGCCTCTGCCATCAAAGGCTTCTAAGGTGTTCGGAGACTAATTTAGAGGTGGAGATCCAATGGATTTCCAACACGAAATAGACATGATGCAAGTGGAAGCACCCTCATCTATGATAGTCTGATGAATCGTCTTTCCTTTTATAATGACTTGAATCAAAAACAAAATTTGATGGGGAAGATGAGCAACATGGTTTTCCAAATCAAAAGTGATCAAATTCAAATTGGTAGGATCGATTCCTCCTATAGCAAATAATAATGATTTTCGATGCGTTGGGCAAGTTTGGAGAAATTCCAAGGCAGACATAGCCAAAGGCACTGGAGCTAAATCTTCGACAATACTGTAATGTTGAGTAGCTCTTATAAGATGAATTCTGAAGCACACCTTTAGGAGATGGTCAGATGGCATATTCATTATTAGGTCTTTCGATATGAAGAGGACCAGAATTGGGTGGAACGAAAGTAGAAGGTGTATCAGTGGCTTCCTTTTCCACCGTCTGATTTTGAGGAGTTTGATAATATTTCGACCGGGTGGCAATAAAAATAGGCACTGTACCACTCATGAAAACTTGAGAACCTGAAGAGGCAGAGGATTGGGGTTGTTCTACCAATTGGTTCTACTATGATGGAAATGGCTCTTTCATTACAGTCAGTGTCCCTTTCAATAAGCAACTAACTTTCGCATGATGGGGAAAATCCTTGGTGTAGTGATCTTCCTCACAAATGAGGCAAGGATACTTAGGCTTACGTTTGGAGGCATCATCAACAGATGGCTTAGGAGGATCCTATTTTAGGGTATCAGATTTTGCCTTACCTTTACCTTTTTTCTTAACTTCTAAGTCTTTTTCTGCCATGGTAGACTGAACGACATTAACCTCAGAGGTTTTACCAAGATTCAAGGGGTCTTTTGAAGGAGGATTGGAACAAGTATTCGAAACAGATTTCTTCTTTGAAGAAGCTTTATTGGAAGTTTGAGATATTGATCCAATAATACCATCAACATGCAGTATGTCTAGAGACTTCAAAGATGCTAGATTCAAAGATGGCCTCAGAGCATCAGGCAAGATTTCATATATCGTGCCATATTGGGAATAAACCAAATCTAAATACTAGGCACGGGCAATGGCTTGATCCTCAGTAACACAACCTCCCATTGCTATGTCTATAGAAATTTTGTAAACCATTCAATTAACAACTCATTAGGTGTTTCAAACTTGATGAGGCGATGCCGACATCTCCATTCATGGATGTGATCAGAGATGTGGGTTGCAGTATCCTGTTTCAGAGATGTAAGAAAATGGGTACCAGTTTCATAACGAACTGGTAATTGGAAGCGAGTGAGGAAGACCATGGCCAAATAATTGAAGTCTAAATAGGTACCTCGAGGTAACTGGATGTACCATTTTGTGGAAACATGTCAAGTTTCACTGAAAGAGACAGAGACAAACAAAGTCATCAATGTAGGAATTGGAAGAACACCATAAGTGATAAGTCATCGCATGAGCATGGGGTTCTTCTTTAGCTTTTCCTTCGAATTTTGGGAAATCGATAGGAATTTTAGTGGGAACTAGAGGCCAATAAGGAGAATGAAGTATTGGATCATTAATGAGTCTTAAGACATCCAACAGTTCCAACGTCACTAGAAACATAAATTGCAGGTTGAAAGGCATGTAAGGCCTTTGAAAAGGCTCAGTTTGTGGATTCCATCCTTGTTGGTAAAGATTTTGTCCCCAAAGTGGCATATTTTGACCATAAGGAGCTTGATTTCACCGCCACTGAAGGATACCCTAACCATAAGGTGGATTCTTCCCCCATAAATGTGGGTTATGTCTAGGGTAAGGTTGATATTGACTTGCCACAAGCTGTTGAGAACCATAAGGAGGATAAACATTTTGCACATCATATGGATTGTAAGGTTACTGTTGCAACTACTGACCCTGGTGGCAAAATTGTTGGCCCTTCTACTATAGTGGTTGGCTTTAAGGTTTGGATTTGTTGATATAAAGGTTGAGTTTTCTGTTGCAAGGACCAACCTTGTTGCTGCAATGGTTGACCTTGCAGATACAAGTGTTGGTTTGGTTTTTGGACAAATTGCATTTGCTGTTGTAAAGGTTGTCCAAACTGTTGCAAAGTTTGCCCCTGTTGTTGCAAAGGTTGCCCCTGCTGTTGCAAAGGTTTACCCTGTTGCTGTAAAGGTTGTTGTTGAACAGTTCCTTGAGGAATTCCTTGTTGGTACTGATAAGTTCCAATTGGAAATTGACCATATGCACCGGGAATAGGATTTTGACCAGGTTACATATGAGGACCTACTTGTGAAATATAAGGTGGATTCATGTTTTGATATATATGATAGAGATATCAGATATGTATATGTATATATGTCCTTGATTTGTAGGTCTCTTGATGGTCTTTGTTCTCATCCTTGCAAAATCTTGTAAATCATCTCAGCCATCACTCCCTGTTATGCGTTCATGCTTTAAGGAAACGTCCTCATCTCAAGGAGGAAGCTCATAGCGATAAGATCAAAGGGAAATATTGGGATATATTGACAACATCCACAATGAACAACATCCAACTCGTCATTCTAGAAGCCTCTAGATCATGAAGCTTCTTGTCCTCTTTGGGAAAAATTTCCTTTTAGGGATCAACACAAGTATCCAGGTAAAAACCATGCTGAAAGTGCAAGACTAATATGGTGCAACCTGCCATTAGAACGAGTAGGCAGTGTCACAGTCACGCTGACCTAGAAATTAGGGTTTTGAGCTCATTTTCTTTAGGGAAGGATCAAGGCTTGTTTTCATTAGCTCTTTAGGGAGGATCTGGATTTCATATCAGGATGGGAACATTGCATAGTTGTCAAGTTTTGGGCAATCTGGGGTATGAAACAGGGAAGTGCAGGAGGTGTGACAAAGGACTGTGTAACACAACTACAAGCTATGTTGATGCACTTAATGAAATTTTAAGGCGAAAATAAATCATCAATTTTATTTCATTAAAGCAGGGTTAAGTCATTAAAAAAAAAGTAAAAGAGATTCAAAGGAATTAGAAAAAGGAGAAGATGGAAGCCATGCAAATATTATAAAATGAACTTATACAACTATGAATCAACAACATTATGGAAAATAAAGAAGAAAAAGTAGATTTAACAGAGCTATTCCTTTCACTAGGAAATATACATCCAGGTACCAAAATTTCTTTTATGGATACTACTACTCATGTAATAATTTTGGTCATAAAGCAGTTGGTTGTAGATCCTATGAAAGAAGAGGTTAGGGAAGGAAAGAATTTCTAAAAGCTCCAATGAATAACTATTTAAGCAGCAAATCTAAATGTACATATGAAAGTGGAATTAGAAAAGGAAATTCTTTTGCTCCTTTGTTGAATTAATTTGAATGCTACTTATGCAACAATGGGCACAAAGCACAACCAAGGAAAGGAAGGATGTTCCCTTAGAAGTCAATGTCCAATAGTATGAAGAGAGGAACAAGAGAAGCAGGAAGAGAGCAGTCTTATGTTATATGCCCAAAAACAAGAAAATGAATGGTATATTGATAGTGGATGTTCAAGACATATGACAAGAGATCAAAGTAAATTCATTAAACTAAAGGAAGAGGATGGAGGCAAGGTAATAATTTGGTAACAATGCATCTGCAAGAATAATTAGGAAAGGTACAATAAACATAGATAATGGAAGAACTAAGGTTCAAAATGTTTCATATGTGGAAAGGCTAAAACAGAATCTCTTTAGTGTCAGTCAAATGTGTGATCGAGGGTATGATATCACATTTAATTCTAAAATATGTGAAATCAGAAGTACTAATACATGAAAGCTAGTGGCAAAGCCTAACACAACTTTGGGAAATGTGTACATTATTGATGGAGTAGAAAGATGAAAATGATGTATGTGAAATATAGAAGAGAGCTAGCTATGGAACAAAATACTGGTACATATTAATTTTGATAATCTAGTAAATATTACAAAAACATAGGCCGTGAAGGACATGCTGAAGATTTAAAAACCACAAAATGTCATCTATAGGGCATGCCAATAGGGAAAACAAACTAGGGACTTCTTATCTATATATATATATATATATATATATATATATATATATATATATATATATATATATATATATATATATATATATATATATATATATATATATATATATATATATATATAAATGATACATCCATGCCTATGGAACTCATCCCATACAAACCTATGTAGTGAAGACTCAAACATTGAAAGATGAAAGCTATTTTATACCATTAATTGATGATTATGCAAGAATGACATGGGTTATGTGACTTAGAGAATAATCTAAGGCTTTTGAGAAATTCAGCTCTTTCAAAGCTTTAGTTGAAAATGAAACTAATACAAAAACAAAATGCCTGAGCACTGATAGAGGAGGTGAGTTCACCTCAAATAATTTCAACAAATTTTGTGAACATCATGGAATTAAAAGACAAATAACTATTGCAATAACTCCACAACAAAATGGAGTCGTTGAAAGACAAAATCAAACAATATGAGAAATGGATGGAACCATAATCTTTAAAGTTCAGTTACCAAACATGTTTTGTGGATGTTAGCGCTCCGTAAATTTCCCTAGGATGAGGAGAGAAATTCCAGAGGTAGACACAAACCATTTTTAGGCTAGAACATAGCCCTTCTAGCCTAAAAGTGGTTTTTGGTTACCTCTGCAATTTCTTTCCTTAGCCTAGGGAAATTTATAGAGTGCTAACATTTTGGCACCGTTGTCAGGGAAACAAAAGCTCCATCTTATCCGAGAAAGATCATCAAACTTTTAGATTTTACTATTGATGGTGGACAATAGTCAAACACAAAAAGGTTGAATCATTCACCTGGTGACTCCTAAAGCTTTAAATTATATTTGGAAACTCTATTGGAAGACAAGCCTTGTCAGCAAAGAGATGGAAGGACAATACGTGAAAGTTAGGTACTTAAAATTGAATTTTCTTCAGGGTATAATATTATATTTTATCAATTGCCTCTTGTCCTTTCTTGAAAATGTCAAAAGGAGTTTCCTTCATCAACTGTATCCGAATGAAGACTAGAGACCTACACATGATTCCCCTTTTAAAATCGTATATCATTCCTTTGAAGCTACAAATGCATATCCTTATTGTATTGGTGATCCTAAACAAGATCCAAATGATAATCATAGTCAAGATAGTACAATTCCATCTCAAAAAACCACCTTCATGACTACTGCCCGATATGCTCCATTAAATCTGCAAGCTCCTTTACATGATTTACCACAGAACTATGGTCAAAGGTTACCTCAATTTGATAGCACTGGACCCACTACAACACAACAACACGTAGAAGAAATGAATGACTTTGTAGATCTTGAAAAAGTTGATCATGGTGATGTTAAGATGAGGCTTTTAGCTCAAAGCCTTTCAAGAGAGGTTAGGAAGTGGTATAGAAGTTTGATAGTTGGAAGTATTACTAATTTCCAACAGTTTGAGAAAACTTTCCTTGACAGATGGGAGATAAAAAATAACCCTTTTCATATTATGTCCGAGTATAGGAATCTAAAGAGGCATCCTGCTGAGATAGTGCAGGATTTCTCAACTAGATTAATAAAATTTACAATTCCATAGTTGGTGACATAAAGCCTCTCCCAGGGTTGGCTATGCTTTATTACCTAGATAGATTTTATGCTGAAATGGCCTATCAATTGAGAGAAATAAATCCAACAACTCTTGAAGATATGCAAAATGATGTAGTGGAAGAAGAGGCCAAATTTATTACTAGAAAAACTAAAATGAAAACAGAAAAATAGATAGTAGTCAAGGAAGAAGCTACCACATCTTTGGATACCAAATTGGATGCTATGATGAAGAATATGGAGAAAATGAAGGAGAAAATAACCTTAGACAACAAGCGTGTTGTAAGGGACCAACAACATGATCCACAAATCAAGAATCTGAACTCTAGAAGGCCAAAATAAAATAATTCAAAGAGAGGAGTGAAGAAGACTTCCTTTCCAAGAAAATTTTGCAGAACAAGGGGTTGCTGATTCATGTCACCAGGAGCTAGAAACTGATTGTTTTATATATTCACTTGAAGAAATTCATGAAGAGAAACTAACAACCTGTTCTTAGCAAGAGAATGTTCAGTTAAAACGGCTTATAGAAAGTAGTTAGCTTGGCTGTGTCAGTTATGACAACAATGAAGAACATGAAGAAGATAATGAATTAGGTGAAGAAACTTTTCCCTTGTGTTTTACTTCATTTCAATTACTGAAGGATAACTTTCATACTGTTATAATTCAACAGTCTCATAGTCTTGTCATCAAACATGAGGAAAATAATGAGTTTGCTGATGAAAACCCTATACCCTTATCTTTTGCTTTATTTGAACTATTTAAAAAAATTTATAAGATTACTAATGAAGTAGGAAAGAAAGCTAACGATAGCATAGATTAGCATCAACCTTCTTATGTATTTGATGAGCCTGTTACTTGTTATATGGAAGACTTGTTTAGTTCAAAATCACATCCATTGAGTAACCATAATATTGAAGATGTAGTTGGAGGGTTGAAAGATGAAGAGCATTGTGAATTAATTCAAGGCAGTTTTGTGCCATTTAGTTTTGCTTCTTTTGATTTCCTCAAGAAAAAAATTTAAAACTATCACTAAAGAAAAGCAATGGTGAGCCTATGAAAAATCATATAGTCTCACAGGAACAATACAAAATAAATTACAACAGTCTTCTCAGGTTTTCAATGATCCAATAGCTAGTTATTTGGATGGTTTTTGAAGTCCAAATTCTCCTCCTTTATCTAGATGTGATCTTGAAAATAGGGGTGGTGAAGACTTAGTTCAGAAACCATCATCATTTTTTTGTCTAGGAGGGGTTCCATTACAAAATTCAAATGAAGGTTTGCAGCCCTATCATGATAGATATAAGATGAAATTGCATGAAAGAAAGGATGCATATAAAGGTTTGTATTCATGGTATGTAGATCACCCAGAGTAGAATTGTAATATGTAGGATAAGCTGAACTTCAATGTTCATTTGTTTGAGAATCCTTTTGCAGCGTTCTTGGAGTTTGAACTGGAATGCAGGTTAAAAAAGTCCCTGTATGGGTTAAAACAATCACCAAGGATGTGGTATAAAAAATTTGATACATTTATATGGGGACTTGGCTTCACCAGAAGAAAAGTGGATCACTATGTGTATTTTAATTTAATTGGTGACCATGTTATTTATCTGGTCTTGTATGTGGATGATATGTTGCTGATTGGAAATGACAAAGAAATTATCCAGGATTTGAAGACAAAATTGTCCTCCAAATTCGACATGAAGGATTGTGGTGTTGCAAACTATATTTTGGGCATGGAAATTAAACAAGATCAGGCAAAGAGGAAGCTCTGGTTAAACCAGAGGAAGTATGTCAAGACAATACTGCAGAGGTTTAATATGCAAGATAGTAAAATAGTGAAGGTTTCTATTCCTATAGGTGTAAAGTTAGCTGCTGAACAGTGTCCCAGGACACAAGAAGAGGAAGAGGACATGTCTTGTGTTACATACGCAAGTGTATCTAGTATCCTGATGTATGGAGTGGTCTATACCAAACCAAACATTGCACATGTAGTGGGAGTTTTGAGCAGGTTTATGTCAAAACCAGGGAAGGAGCATTGGACAACAATGAAGCAGGTTTTCAAGTATTACTAGTGATTATGGTTTGTGCTACCAAGGAAGACCAAGATTTGATAGAGTTTTAGACATTCGTGGCTTTGTTGATGCAGACTAGGATGGAGATCTAGATCAGAGAATATCTCCAAGTGGGTATGTGTTTAACTTATTTGGAGGTGCAGTTAGTTGGATGAGTAAGAGATAACCTGTAGTGGTACTTTCAACTACAGAGGCAGAATACATGGAAACCACTCATGCAAGTAAGGAAGTAGTTTTTTTGCAGATATGTTGTTCAAGTATGGGGTTAGTACAATGAGCTATAAGGATAGTCTGTGACAGCCAAAGTTCAATTTTCTTGGAAAAGAACCATGTTTATCATTCAAAGACAAAGCATATTGATGTTCAGTGTCACTTTGTGAGGGATATGGTTGAGGACAAAAAGGTGTTGCTGGTAAACGTGGACACTTTGAAGAATACAACAGATGCATTGATGAAGTCTATGAGCACTGAGAAGTTTTCTTGGTGTAGAGAAAAAATGGGCATTGTAGGGCTAGAACAATGACTAAGCTCTCTTGTGACCCCTTGTGTGGAAAGAAAACATCAAGTGGGAGAATTTTAGGTGTGTGTTATATTCTTTCCATGACTAGTGGCTATGGTTTTGTGCATGGGTTTTGCACATGGTTTCAAGCCTGATGGTTTTCTACCCATGGTATCTTGTAGATTCGGTCAAGGGAACTACAGGTATGTTCTAATCCAGGGTTAATGGATTGGGGTTTATGAATGATTTAGCATGTATATATATGTATTGTATCATTGAAAGGAATATAATGAATAATCAATCTAGTAGTCCTAGTTTTGGGATCCATGGGAAAATCTCTGTGTACATCTGTTTTATGTTTTATGCTCTTTCCATTGTTTATTTTCTATTTTTAGAATTCATATGCAAGCAATTTCTGTACAGGGTTAAAACCTACATTTGTTAGGGTCTCAGTCTCAAACTATAGGATAGGTCACAAAGTCACAAGATAGAAGAGGTTGTCAGGGTGCAAGACAAAGTAGGTCGTAATTATAGAAGAGGTCACAAGGTAACAAAGAAGAGTAGGTGGAATGGTCATATGAAAGAATAGGTCATAGGGTTGTAAATTAAAGAAAGTTTCATAAATCATTAATCCCTTCAACTATGATTTGCGATTTAGCAAATGGGGGTCTTGATGAGAGTCAAGTCATGGAGAAAAACAAGTCATGAGGTCACAAGGGAGAGTAGGTCGCATGAGCTGCTGACCTTCTTAGTTATGAAATGGTAAATTTGCGACTAAAGGGTCAGTGGTATAATCAAGAGTCTAAAATATTGTGATTTGTGAGGTGGTCACAACTCGCAAGGTCATAGGGTGTTTTCATCGGGTGAGGTTGCGAGCTAACACAAATTGCAATTAGAAAATTCATGTAAGGTTGTCACCCTAGATGAAAATTGAAGCGACTAAGACTTTGGATGACAAACACCAATTAAAAGTGGGAAGAGTTTTCAATGAATATTAAACTAATTCGGTGGCCGACTTGTAAATGGTGCCATGATTTCTCTGGTTCCAATTCTCAATTCTATTTACACATATATGTTCCCAATCATGATGGCATTACTTGAAATAAGTGAGAAAAACACTAGTTAATGACTCTCATCCAAAACTGAAAGGGTTTATCAGAATGGAAGGCCAGGTCAAGATGGAGTGTTCATAGAGGATAATATGAGTGTGAGCACGAATAGGGTAAGTGGGAATGTTTGGAATGTTGAGGACAAGCAAGGGTGGGGTGAGTAGGAACATGCATGGCATAGGGTTTTGAGGTTTGAGTTGGAGAAGGCATAGGGTTAATATTGCTAGTGGGACAAACAAGTGTCAATATGTAGGAAAATAAATCATCACTAGGGGCAAGCGAACGTTACTTACATTGAGCAGTTGCAAGTCATTGCCAACTACTAGAGAGAGGGAGCTAGTCCTATTTCTGGCATTGAGGAGAAGAGTGAAATGATGAAGGGACAACTTGTATTTTATATGAGAAGGCACATGTGTAAGGTAGGGGTCACAAAAGGAAATTGCAAAAAGAGTTAATCACATGTAGTGACTAGCCTAAGCTAAAGGTCATAATTTTCATTTGCGGCTAGTAGTCACATGATGAATGTGATTTTGTGATGCGACCTAGCAACCTAAAGGGATTGTAGGTGTGGGTTGCGCAAAGTCTAGGTCATGTGCGATCACTACATAGGAGGTCACAAGTTGTGATTAAAACTTGCAAGCCTAATTTGCGACCTTGCAACCTTCGAAATAGAGACATATAAAGGTCACAAGTTGCACTTTAATTTCTTAGTCTATAATCCCCAAATGCGACTAGTGACCTAGTGGAAGAATTTAGGTTTTAAGGCTTCTAGGGTGGAAATTTCCTTAGTTCATAGGGAAACATAGGTAGGTAAAAGAGAGAGAGAAACCCTAACAAACCATGGGCATAAGATGATTTTTTTTAGAATGGGGTCTTGAAAATTTTGAAAAGAGGTAAATTTTGGAGTTGTTATAGTGACCACAACACCTAACTAGGCTTCAATTCCTTCTCGACCTACAAAAATACACTTGTAACCAACCACAATTTAGTGTTAGACCCTCTTATAGATCCAACACTGGAACACAACCCTCTTCCTTGGATGTGACCTCCTTTGATTACAAAAACAACAAAAAACTCGTTCTCTAGCTATCCCATCTTCCATCTCACTTCTACGTCTCCTTTGTTTCATGAGCTAGGCCACATCTAGCCACTTTAAAATAATAAATGATCCTTGATTTCTCTTATATCTAAAATAATTCATTAGTTTCATATTTATACTTGTCATTAGGTCTCTTAGGAATCCAATATCTCCTTGCAACAACCCTGGTGAAAATTCCATGTAATAAAAGTTAATAAGAAAAAAAGTAATAACCAAGGTTGATGGGACACTTATTCCAAGCTGAATGTAGGGCAGGACATCCTATTGTGGGTGTTTATTTGGTTGTTTATGGCTAAGGAAATTGGAAAAGGCAATACCTAAATCTTTGGAAAGGAAAAATGGCATTTTTGACACATTTATTTATAAAAATAATGGAAATTAGGAGAAAAGGGAGGTTAAAGGTCGCAGATTGCATGTGAGGAGGAAATTGAAGGAAAATAATGGAAAATGAAGAAAGTAGAGGCCACATTCATAAAAATACTTTTGAGGACCAGTTGGTAACCTTTTGTTAGCTAAGTTTTGTGGCACTCTTGTTATTCTCTCTCTCTCTTACTTTTGGACACTTAGAGTTTTCTTGAAGAAATTTAGCATTGGACAAGAAAGGCAAAGAAGACAAGAGGACGCAAAGATAAAGAAGAGAAAGCAGGATCAAGCAGCTACAACAAGATTCATTGCAGGTATTGATTTGCATGTGTATTTTCCTTGCTAGATTTCACATGCATGGTATTACATGTGGTTCTTTTGCTGTTGTGGCATGGGTTTTTCCAAGTGTAACAATGTTTTCAGCCTAGCCTTTCCATTTCTGGATAGCCATGGTGTGATGGGGTTCTTATGTTTTGGTTGAGCTGGATGTCTGGATGGATTCGAAGTTGAGTGGGGTGGATCTCCAAAATATAGAGCACATGACCTAATGGTTCTTGAACCAGACTGTGGAATACAGTAAAGCCACTGGCCAAGTGACCCCAGAGTTAGACTATGGGTTGCAGTAAAGCCAAGATTGTGTTACCTCGGTGGGCCTAGGAATCCTTGCTGGTGAATGGCAGGATATAGGAAAAATCCAAGAGGTGGCCTGCTCTCCATTGGGCCTAGTAATATGGGGTTTGGGATATGCAGTAAAGCTAGGAGAGTGGGTCTTAGTTTAGGACCTAGTGATAAGGGTTTGGATTGTAGGAAATCCCAAGAGATTAGGAGACAAGAAAATTCCACACAGTGTAGGTGAAGAAAACCGGTGGCATCCATGCTTGTTTTTCCTAGTGATTGGGTGCTGATCACGGTAAAGCCTGTTATGATGTGTTCATTGTGTTAACCTAGTGATCTGGGATGGATTATGATAAAGCCTAGTTTCTATTTATGAGGGGTGGTTAAGCCTTGGTATGCCTTGGTTGGTTCTTTTGGTTTGTGTCCCACATTCATGCTTGGAATATGGCACGGGGGTGAATGGTTGAAGAGATATTTGGCTCATCCATTCTATCATCAGGTTCAAAGTGGAAGTCCCATGCGAGGCTTGGTTTTTTCATAATTAATGAAAGGTTATTTCTCCTTGTATTTCTATGATAATTTTGATGGATTACATGTGGTCTATATGGCTATACTTTCACGAGTATTTATGTTGTTATTATGCTGGTGATATGTGTGTTTTATGACAACAACTATATATGGCTCTCAACATGTTTTTGCTTGTAAATGAATGGATAATGTATCTACAGCCTAATAGATGATAATACAACAAATGGAATGAGGGAACAATATTTCATAGTGATTCTCAGATAAGGATGAGATCCATACACTTAATTCTGTTGTTTACACCCATAGGTTACATGTTGATGATATGTTTGAGGAAATACTTGGCAATGCTAGTAGGGGTCTAATTAAGGCCTTGTTCAAATTATTTATTTTTCATCATTGTTTCCATGTTCTTTTACTATTCCTGAGTTATCATTCCATTTTGGGCAGTGACTTGGGATTTGGGCCTAGAAAGTAGCTCAAATCTTGGGGTTGCTGGCATAACACTGACTAATTTAATCTCTGGTCACTAGGAGGCAAGCTTGTGAGAGAAACTTTGGGGTTCTAAACACTCTCTTGCCTATAGCATGGGAGCTACTGAGGTCTAAGATGTATAGAACATCAATGGAACCCAAGGACAATATGTATGAGTGGTTGACATGTCTCTTGAGGGTTCTGTCATTGATGTGGATAGGTTAGTTGATGTGTTCCATCAATTCCACTTCCTTAAGGTCTCATAAGAGGTCTAATCCAATCATAGTAGCCTCTCGTCACATGTTTACCCGGTTGTCATGGATACTTGGGTTGATGTGGGATGAGGGTGTTACAGAGTGGTATTAGAGCATGGTTCACCCCTCAGACTAGATGGGCGATGTGTGTTGGTCATGCATTCATGTTAGTTGCATGTGTGTCTCTTACACTTGCATTCCATGTGCTTGTTACATTTGCTTGATGATTGATTATGGTTGAAGTAAGGTTTTCATGGAGAATTTGATGTTGATTTTGTGGAATGCATCTTCATGAGTATATGACTGGTTACATGTTGTTACATATCGCTTACATGTTGAATTTATGTCGCCAACATACATCCTTGCATGTTAGGCTACATTCTTGTAGGTTTGACTTCATGTATTAGTCTTGTAGGTTGATTACAAGAATTGATCACTTATGTTAGACTACATGCATTTATGCGTATGTGTAGTTGATTAGGCATTTCTTATCCATGTTGATGGTTTCATGTGGCAATGTGTACAATGGAGTAATGGTTGTTTTCATGCATGCGGTCATAACATGCATTGTTGATATGGCCTTGCATTGATGACTAGACCCTAGCTAGAATGATGTTTATGCATTGATGCACTTACTTGTTATATGTCTATATGTTGCTATGATTATGTTATACATGTATCACGATGATTTTTGATCTTTAAGACAAGGTATCCTCCCCAAATTATGCTAAGGTACGTTGATTTATTGTGACTTGGTTTATCTGACATATTATGTATTACGGGAAAGAGATCAAATGGCTATCAACGTGGCAAACTACATAGAATCTCCATATGAATCAGATGGGCGGTGTGGTGTGGGGAACTCTTTCAATTTGGTAGACATATTAAGAATCTTGAAGGAAGAGATAAGCAGTTGTAAGGAATGTTATAGTGTTTTATTCTCAAAGGTGTACGTAAAGAAATCACCTAAGATTGTGGATGACAAACAACCTCAACAATATAAATGGCTACTAAAGATTGTAGATCTGCAGCAAATGATAGAAACAAAACCTTCCAAAGTCTAGATCTATGCCACAATCATATTTAAACAAAAAAATGAAATAGTAATAAATGTGGGTAACTCTAATAATCCAATGGAAACCAGAAATACAAAGAATAGATTTTATTAAGTAACACCTGTGAAGGGAGCAAATAAATGTTACTTGTCCCCCTCTATGGGATGGGCTCTTGGCTAACATCTTCAGCTTTTGTAGAGTCTCTCTCCTCTATAATGTGTAAACCCAACAAATACAATGTTTGAGCGCAATGGGAACTCAAATGGAAAAGAAAAATGGTAGGTGACAATGATAATAATCAGAGTTACAACAATGAGTGCAACAATGAAATAATCAAAAGTGAATAATGAATGTAAAAACCTTCTATTTATAACCAAATATTGAGTTATCTTCGAATAATGAGCAATAATAAAATATTATTAACCCCATTCTAGGAATAACCATTTGGAATATTTTATTATATTTGGTTAGGAGGGAAAAGGTATTTAAACTTTGATTTAGAAACAATAAATAAATAAATGATTTATTTATCATCTCAAGAAATATGGTTAAAGAATAATAAACAAATAATGATTTATTTAATTATTCCTAAGGGATTTAGTCAAACTTGACAAGGAATAATAATTAATTAGTGATTAATTAATTATTCTTAGAGAAAAATAAGATAATTAATAATTCTCTCTATTTATTTTTCATAACTGGGTCAAATATGACAAGGAATATTAATTAAACAGTGGTTTAATTAATCATTCCTACGAGATAATTACATAAATAGTGATTTATTTAATTATTCTTCATGGGTTTAATTATAAATTTCTTAACAAATGTGGTTTATTAAGTAATTTATCACAATCAAAGCCATTTTACTATGGTAAAATTGGCCTTACATGGTGTACTTCGATCCATCTAGTAAATTAGGATAGACGATCAATTTTTTTGTGATAATAGATTGCCCCCCAATGTACGAGTGTTAGGTGAAAAATGTATTATCGAAGTATGTTGTAAAGAAACAATCAATAGACAACAAAGTGGAGTCATAGAGAGAGAGAGAGAGAGAGAGAGAGAGACCAATAGAGCTGAAGCGGAAGAGGATAGGGATAGAGGGGGTGAGACCAATGTAAGTATCCTTTTATGTTGCGGTACCAGATATCAGTGAGGTGGGCGAGGCATAACTATACCCGCTGAGATAACTTAGTACAAGAATAATGATGCCCCCAAAAACATAAAATTGAGCAATAAAGTACATGGTGAATGGTACATGACACACTAGCATAACTGAGCTAGAAAATAATACAATGTCTCCCATATACATAATGCACTTGGAAAAAATATGAGCCAGGAATGAATACAATATCATCTGAGTACATGAGATATAATGGCCCTTCCCTAAAAAAATGGGTGGGAGGGAGAGTAGAACAACTGAAGAAGCCCTGTTGAATAGGGAAGGGCTTTGCAAAAATAAATGGATCATCTAAAGGAGACGTGCATGATAAAAACACTACGATCGGTAGGAATCAAACCCATCAAATCTACAGAATTGCATCTAAGTTTGTAGCATAATATGAAGGCATCCGGGCATGTGGGGGGCTACCTAAAGGGCCACCCCCTCATGAGCTCTGAAACATATCACACACACCAGGGAATCATTGGTACAATCTGCTGCATCACTGGACCATCAAGTGTATGAATTAGGACCGTGAAACAACCAAGTCAAAGGGGAATAATGAGTCCCTTTGCTCAATCCAAGGTACCAAACAAGAATGGAAGCTATAACCAAGATACACCACCCTCTAGGCCATTCTTCTAAGATAAATGAGCTGATGTTGACAGAATAGGGCCCGTAGTACGTGAGGAAATGAGGATCCTCAACTAAGGCACAAGGGAAAATAGTAATGTGATTGATGGAATGACACCAGGGACAGTGGAAAAAGTGGGACTAAGGAGAAAACAAATGGCTTCCCTTGTCAGAGCATAAAGTGCATGGTTGACCTAGCAGTGATTGACTCGTCTCCGGAGGGGATGGTGGACAGTATGACTGGAGGCCAAAATGAGCAACACGAGATGAATGGTATGCAAAGATGGATGGAATATTGTGACAAGATGTAATGGGATGTGAAACAGACTCCATGGATGCAAAGGTGACTCATCACGGATGCTCTGAACCAGGGTGACTTGATGATGCTTCCACATAGAATAAGCCCGGTAGGGACCATGAAAACATGAGAAAATGATGGTTTCTCATGACGAAAATAAAAAAATGAGATGAAAATCATTAAGGGAAGGTGGTCCCTAAGGTACAAGCATCACATATGAAGAAATTCGATTTTGTGAGGTGATGAAGGGACGCTTCTTGGAAAAATGGCTTCCGGGTGAAGTTTCAAATCATTAAAAACTAAGAAAAACCCATTATAGAACTCAATGATATATTTGCTATGGTGCCGATAGTTCATCAAACAGAGCTACAGTCCAGTCACAATGGGTGACATAAAACTGTGGGTTTTCCTATAAAAAGGGCATGTTCCCCCCAATTTGAGAGGAGGAGAAGTCCCTAAATCTCATGGAGATCATAGCGGACAAACCGACCATCAAAAGCAGGATAAAAAAATTTTAGGCAGGTGGCCTTACTCATCTCTTCAATTTTAGTGGTTTATTTCCTGATTTTTGGCACCTTGCAGCTCCTTGGGAGACCCCTGCTCCTCTTCACGGCTGCATCACACTTTTTGGGCCCAGAAATGTGATTTGGCTCACAGGAAACAAGTGAAAACCTATGAGCTCACACTTTCTAGGCATAAAATTGCGATTTGGAGCTGAAAAGAAGGGTGGTTTGTTGGCTTGGTGGGGGTTGTAGGTTGATCAGTTAAGGCCAGTGTTTTCTTCTCTGAAGGGACAAGACATGTGGTGTTTTGTAGGCATGGAAAAGTTGAAGATCAACTAGCATGAGTGAGACTTGGATACCCTTCGATTTGAGATTCAGAGGAATCAGGGGGTTCGAGGTGCATTAGCTCGCTATGGGGTTATCAAGTTGGTAGAGAACCCATTGATGAGGGTAGGTGAGCCCTTGCTATCAAGGATTGTGAGATATTCAGATCTAGATTAGGAGGTCTTTGTAGTGCAGGGGCACAAGATTGAGCTCACATTACAAGATATTTATCTCTTGACCAGACTCCCTCCCCTAGGGATGATGGGGGATATACGTCTGGTGTTGCCTCATGGGAGGAACATTACAGAGTTTGTGGAATGCCATTGTCCACGAGATGTACATGTGAAGGGCACGACCATCCTGATTAGTGATCTAGATAGGCTATAGATATGGGATATTGCTGTAGTAGTAATACGAGTCTTGGGCACTTAGGCATTCCACCACATCACTGGTGGGAAAATGATGATGGTTGAGAGTGTTTTGGCAGGGACCTACTATTGGTGGGACCAGATGACACTATCATTGATGAAATGACAGTTAAGTCTATGTAGAAGGTAGATGAACCATCACTATGCTTTTTGTACAGTGTTGTGTGCATTCTTCTTTGAGAAGATACCCACCATCCATCCTCATGTACAAATCTGACATGGAGGCCGACAAGAGCCCAGGATGTGCCGTTGGGGGAAGTTATTGCAGAGAGGAGGATGAGGGGGAGTTAGACGGTTGTTCTGACCTAAATTTTTCACACATTGGGATCATATGTCCCTCTACATTGACGATTATCCTTATAGCGGGATGAACTATTAGGATGATCCTGACTTACCACTTCCACCCAGGCGAGGATGGGGACCAAATAGTAAGTGTTAAGTTAAGTTGATATTTTTATGGTGCATTTCATATTTTGTCACATGTATATGGTACTTAGTGTAAAATATGTGGTATGCAGACATAGCACCAGTAAAACTGACGGGATTTGCAGGACGAGCCGTAGCACTAGGGGTTGCAGATCAGGGAACATCATTGTCATGTCAGGGTCCAAAGGATAGGTTGCTACTCATTGTAATACACTGTGTGTATGAGGTACTTTTGACCAGAGTTTCTAAGCGCAAATGGCATGAGTTAGACAATCAATACATAGATGAGTGTACAAGCCTTCCCTCAGAGTGGCGAGGGATCATGCGGCACATGGTGATGGCTGGTCAGGTAGTACGTGACCTACGTGTAGGTGGAACAAAGCCTTTGGCACAGGATATTCTAGACAGTGACTAGGGATGGGGACATGTGGGTCCCCTTTGTTTGGATTTTTGTAACATGCTATGGGCATGTCAGATGTATTTAGAACTATGGGCTCCAAACACTTAAATGTTTTATGTGATACATAATATGATTATGCATTTTTATATGATGATGATGGTTCACCATGTTTTTTGTTTATGGTTGTGTTCTGTGGTATATATGTTGTTGAGAATGCAACAAGATGATGGAGCTTAGTGGAAAGGAGTCGCCTTCACTAAGTGGGCCTG
Source organism: Pinus tabuliformis (assembly GCA_031772625.1). Classification (NCBI taxonomy): domain Eukaryota; kingdom Viridiplantae; phylum Streptophyta; class Pinopsida; order Pinales; family Pinaceae; genus Pinus; species Pinus tabuliformis. The sequence continues at coordinate 706,751,504 of CM062817.1, read as the reverse complement.
CAGGCAAATTATGGCGCAAAGTCTAAGTTTAGACATATGGATCATGGTCTATGAGTTGTAGGATGCTGTTTATGGATGATTGGTCATGTTGGGAAAAATAGATGGACTTCTATTTCTGGTTCACAGCAGAGTGATCAAAGTCTATTTTTAGACTGCCAGGCTAAAAATAGAAAAGTCAAATATTATTGTCTCATAATAATATTTAGACTATAAACATTATCTTATCCTCTTGGAGCACTTCAGCTTGAGCTACAGATGTGGCACATGCAGCTGTCAGAAGGAAATACGCTTTCTTTGTGAGTCAGTTGAGCTATTGCATGCAGGACATTAGTTAGAACTCATGTGGTTGAGTTCTGTGGAGTTGGATGTGGAGTTGATGGAGTTGTGTTCAGTTTGACTTGGTTAAACTAGTTGTACTTAGTCTAACTACAAATAGACTAGTGATGAGTTGTGTGAATTAATTATTAACTCATAAAGCAACTAAAGAATACATCAGTTAACTCAGTTGCATGTCAGTGCATGTATAGTTCAGTGGAGACAGGGGTTAGAGGTTGAGATTGCTATCAGTTGTGACTATAGTTCTGCATGAGATCTTGCACAATCAATGGATTGAGTATGCCCATGAGGATTGCACAGTATATGCCCATTGATATAGCCTGTGCTCACATGATTTTCAGTGTGGGTGATTTTCACTTGGTATTGTGCAATAGAGGCAGGCAAAGCAGTGGAGAAGATTTGAACCTGTGACTTGTTCGGATCTGAACTAGTTTTGTGTGTAACAGGTGGAGATAATACTGGATACTTGTGAGGAGTATTGTACTATGTATTGTTACATGTTCTCAATCATTAATATACAGATAGTGTGGGGTTTTCAGCTGTAAGCTTTCCCCGGGTTACATACTGTGTTAATGTGTGCATGCAATTGATGTTTCATTGTTTTTTATGCTGTTAAATTGATGATCAACGTAGAGAGATTATGTATTGTCCATGTATTCTGCAATAGTGTATAATCGGGATAATCTCTGTGAAAAAGTGTTTATTATTCAAAATTTCTACATGGTATCAGAGCTGTTGATCATCATATCTACTATTCAAAAAGTGTTTACATTTTATTTCTTCAGGCAGAGTCTCTAATCGGGCCAGGTAGCCTTTGGATTCATCCTTCCTTTGCAAGGTGAGATATTTGGTAAAAGCCCATACAGTCAATCTCTGTACAAGAAAAATTTTGTTCTCACGAATTCTAGATTAGAGGCAGTTGAGTTTGGAGCTGGTGGAATTCAAATTTGCAGCAGTGTTTTCTTGGTATCAATGTGGCAATGTCTTTCAACGAATTGTGATTGGAGTATGCTCTTGAGGGCAGCTCGAACTATATTGCATGGAAGGACAGGATGGAGGCAGTGTTGGATGATAATGGGCTGAAGGATTTCATAGAGGCTGATGTCCCAAAGCCTACTGATGCTACTCAAGTTGATGCTTGGCAAAAGAAGATAACAAAGTGTCGAAGGATTCTGTTGGAGGGCGTGAAGGATCACATTGTGTCCAGCCTGCATGGAAAGGCTTCTCCATACTTGATGTGGAAAGAGTTGACAAATCTATTCCAAAGCAAGAGTGATCAGAGGAAGCTGGCACTCAAGGATAAACTCAGAAACATCAAATGTGAGAAGGGAGACAGTATGCCCAAGTATCTCACGAAGTTCACTCAGTGCAGGGATGAGCTGGGAAGTGTGGGGGTGACTGTCGATGATGAGGACTTGGTGAGCTTGACTCTCCTTGGTCTTCCGAAGAGTTGGCATTCCTATAAGGACTCTGTCAATGGTCAGGAGAAACTGCCAGGATGGGAGAGACTTTGGTCAGATCTTGTGCAGGAGGAGATCAGGCAGAATACTAGGGATGTCTTCATCAAAGGGAACTGATGAAGAAAATTGCGCTTTGGCTGCCAAAGCAAAGAAGGGGAAGAACAAGAAAGCTTCTCAGTCTGGTACGAAAGGTAAGAAGCAGGACATGTCCAAGGTGAAGTGCTTTCACTGTCACCAGCATGGACACTATGCCACTAATTGTCCACAAAAGAAGAAGAACAAGCAAGCTGCTAGATCTGCACAAGAAGAGGCTCTAGCCTCGCAGTTTGAGCTTGATTTTTCATTGATCGCATGCTTGGTTTCAAGTGTGATGGGATCGGTGTGGTTCTTGGATAGTGGTGCATCTTTTCACATGATAGGAGATCGAGATTTGTTTTTTGATCTGGAGGAGAAAGATCTTGGAGTGTACATCGAGATGGGCGATGATGGTAGATACAGTGCGACTGGTATCAGTACCATTTCCTTTGAGAGGGAGTCTGGTAAACCCTTCGTATTGAAGGAAGTGATGCATGTTCCAGGATTGAAGAAGAATCTTATCTCTGTGGCGATGTTAGAAGACAAGGGATATGATGTTGTTTTCAGCGAGGGAAAGGCTTTCCTACGCAGCAAGACAACTGGAGAAACCCGAAAGATAGGGGTTCGAGTGAGGAACCTTTATCAGTTGCATGTAGATGGATGCGCAGCAATGGCATGCAAGGCAGAAGGATTGGTGAGCCGGGATGATGGCGAGTTGTGGCACAGGAGATTGGGTCACCTTCACCATGGAGCCTTGAAGATACTGCAGCAGATCACTACAGGGCTTCCTAAAGGCACTCTTGCGCAGTTAGATCAGTGAAAGGGGTGTACTTTGGAAACGTTTGTGAAAGCCACCTTTCACGAGAAGGATAGTCGCACCACGACGATCCTTGAGAGAATTCACACAGACATGTGTGTACCTTTCTCAGTAGCTTCGACAACAAACACAGGTATTATGTGATCTTTGTTGATGATTTCTCTCGTAAGTGTTGGATCTTCTTCATGCAGAAGAAGAGCGAGACATAGTCAAAGTTCTGTGAGTTCAAAGCACTGGTTGAGAAGGAGTTGGGGAAGATTGGTCATGGATCATGGTCTATGAGTTGCAGGATTCTATTTATGGATGATTGGTCATGTTGGGAAAAATAGATGGACTTCTAATTTTGGTTCACAGTGGAGTGATCAAAGTCTATTTTTAGACTGCGAGGCTAAAAATAGAAAAGTCAAATATTATTGTCTCATAATAATATTTAGACTATAAACATTATCTTATCCTCTTGGAGCACTTTAGTTTGAGCTACAGATGTGGCACATGCAGTTGTCAAAAGGAAATACGCTTTCTTTGTGGGTCAGTTGAGCTATTGCATGTAGGACATCAGTTAGAACTCATGTGGTTGAGTTTTGTGGAGTTGGATGTGGAGTTGATGGAGTTTTGTTCAGTTTGACTTGGTTAAACTAGTTGTACTTAGTCTAACTGCAAATAGACTAGTGATGAGTTGTGTGAATTAATTATTAACTCATAAAGTGACTAAAGAATACATCAGTTAACTCAGTTGCATGTTAGTGCATGTACAGTTCAGTGGAGACAGGTGTTAGAGGTTGAGATTGCTATCAGTTGTGGCTATAGTTGTGCATGAGATCTTGCACAATCAATGGATTGAGTATGCCCATGAGGATTGCACAGTATATGCCCATTGATATAGCCTGTGCTCACGTGATTTTCAGTGTGGGTGATTTTCACTTGGTATTGTGCAATAGAGGTAGGCAAAGCAGTGGAGAAGATTTGAACATGTGACTTGTTCGGATCTGAGCTAGTTTTGTGTGTAACAGGTGGAGATAGTACTGGATACTTGTGAGGAGTATTGTACTATGTATTGTTACATGTTCTCAATCATTAATATACAGATAGTGTGGGGTTTTCAGCTGTAAGTTTTCCCGGGGTTACATACTATGTTAATGTGTGCATGCGATTGATGTTTCATTATTTTTGATGCTGCTAAATTGATGATCAACGTAGAGGAGATTATGTATTGTGCATGTATTCAAAAATAGTGTATAATCGAGATAATCTCTATGAATAAGTGTTTATTATTCAAAATTTCTACACATCTGATACATGTTATAGAATTTTATTTTCGATGGTATCTACATAGTTATTTTGGGCTCTAGGAACATGACTGAAAGTAATGGTTTCAAATTCACGTACCAACAACTTAACTCGTAGGTATTTTCTAAATAGGACTTGGTTATGCACATGATACACACCATTCAATTACATGACAAGTAGCAAGGAATCTAAACAAACATGAAGATGAAGGATGCGATGAGCGAGGGCATCGAGTAACAAACCTATCACTGCATCATATTTGGCTTAGTTATTGGTGGCATATCCAATGCACACACCGTTCGAAAGGACTAACATATGCAAGGGGGTAAAAATGGCTGAGGCTAGATTCCCAGAGAAGTGAATCGCACCGTCGGCATGACCGATATATGGTGTGGATGATGGATCCATCTGAAAGGTGAAAAAGACAACAGATGAGATGATGCAACCTACCTAACTTCATGATAGAAATAAATACACATAAATCAGAGGGATATGCTATGAGAAAAATTTCTTGAGGTAGAGTTCATGGGGAGAATTAGGAAGGAGATGGCCTTCATAATTCTCAAAAGGATATGCCCCCTTGCCTAAGTGCAAGGGTAATCAGGGTAGACATAGCGTCCATGATGTCCTCATCAGAATGGAAGATGGGGGGATGGGAGGAAGACTGACTACATGATGCGGCAGCAGTACTTGGTGCATCAACCTAATAAAGAAGGTTCACATACGCACCATATGGAATGGTAGATGACGAGATAGGAGATAAAGGATCTATGGATGTTGAGACCTAGGATTTTGTCGAAATAGTTTTGATAAAAGTGCACGCAGAAACCTAAAAAAGGTTTTCATGTGAGGAACTCAAGGATGATGACAGGTAAATAATATGGCCCGTGGAGTCCGTCATCTCGACATTACAGGGAGGGATCTCGATGGTGGGACTAGAGTCCCAATGTTCTGGTTTACTAGTGGTACCAGAATCCATGGGTAGAGGAGTAGCTGATCCACTACGAGTGGTCTCGTATTTGCGAAGCATCTTGAGGTAATTGCGAAATTCGTCGAGATGAGGGAAACAATGGGAATAGTGACCATGATGATCACACAAGGCACAAGGGTGATTTGTGTGTAACGTTATGAGTTTCTTGGCTGGACCTGGTAAGTTAACATGGACCTTAGGGATATTTGACTCAGGGAACGTTTCATGAACCAAAGGTTTGAGATGAGGGAGTTCAAGACAATTATTGGTGGCATACCCAATAACTTTACACAAAGTGCATGGAGGTGACAACTTTGGGATCTTGGGGGCTACATGAGCTTGGGGAGACTTGTCCTTAGGTTCCTTCCTCTCAGCTTTCCCCCCCTATTCGGATGCCTTCGGAACAAGAGTGGGTTCCTATTGAGGTGGCAATGGAACTGGAGCAGCGATAGGGTCCGTGGGGATCAGTTGAACTAGGGTCAAGGCATGATAAGTTATTAGATGACCATACAGAGTGCTTGTAGGGAGATCAATGTACCATACTGGGATCCCCAAAGTCATATTAGGGAGGAACAATGAAGCCATGACAGGGATAAAAAATATTCCTGGAGGAGGAAATAAGAAAGGTATCTGGCCTATAGGGTAATGTCTTGACAGACAACTCCTCGATGGAGAGGGTAAAAATAGAGTGTTGAGGAGCTAGCTATTGATCAGATGTACCAAACTTCTTGAGAGCAACACGTGATGCTTGTAACATGCAAACACTCAAAGATCTAGGCTTAGAGATGAGAGGGGGAGGACTAGGGAAAGCACACAACAATGAGGAATCTTTGTAGACTCAGGTGAAACACAGTGGGAGGAGTTGAAGACTGATTTGACATTGATGAGATAATGGACTTAGAGGAGGTCACGGATGTCAACTTGTAGTATGTCAACTGATCGATGGTAATGATCTTCCCTCATGGGGGAAGCACATCTTACGAAAAACTACAGATGCGATGACTGACATGGCATATGTGTAACTACGACCCAAGAGAATGTTGTAATTGAGATGGGCATCAATAAAATCAATGTCTACATGGAAAATCTTTCCCACAAGAGTCACTTGACAATTGCGATACATGCCGAGAGTCTGGGAGGAGTAACCGTCTCAAGCACGCAAACTGGTGGTGGATGGGGACAATTTAGGTGACTTTAGTTGTTTCCAAACAACACCGACATGACACAGGTGGATGTACCTTCATCAATAATGCATCAGGAGATGATGGCATTACAGACTCAGACTAGTATCTGGAAAGCAACGGATGAAGGTAATGGGGGATGTTCTGATGTATCAACTAGGAAGACAATCAAATGATCATTGGAAGGATCTACTATGCCCAAAGTAGTTAGTAGATATTTCTTTTGAGATGGGCACAACTGGAGTACCTCTAGTGTCGACATGGAAACAGGTGATTGTGCCAAGTTGTCTACTATACTGTATGTATGGGAAGCTTGGTTAGAAGCGGTGTTACAACATAATGGTCCCTTGGGGATCTTAGGAATTGCCTCAACTTTAGGTTGAGGGATATGTAGTAGACCATTTGGTGTCATAAGAGGCTCAATAGATGCTTTGGTTTTGGACTCAGTGATGGATGAAGTCCATGGCTTTTCATATTGATGCAATTGAGTTTTTAGGTTGATATCGGAGGTATTAACCTCATCAGAATGTGTCATGAGGATCTGGTAGTCACTAGGACCAAAAGGTTGGGGGGGATGGGCTACCTGACCTGGTTGAGGTTGAGCAACAACAAATCCTTGCTGAGGGAAAGGATTTGTAAGCATTGTATGTTGAGATAGCGCAGGATTTTGAGGAGATTGCTGGATGGGTAGTTGTAGAGCCTCTAACTTGCACCTAATCATCCATTATTACCTACAGTTTTTCCTCACTTATCTCTCTCTTTTGCTTCATTTTCCTTGTAAACCTACCCAGATCATTACATTAGATGTATTTAAGCATGATCAAGTGAACTTTGCTAATGTGTGACTGTTTTGTTTAGATTTTGACATATTTACAGAGATTCCGCAGCTGTCTGGCAATTCCGCAGCCATTCAGCGATTCCGCAGCCTTTTTGTTGTTTGATATGCTCCACGTGTCTTCTCAAGGAACGAGCCACATGGGCATGTTGGGTTGGATGTACACATGGATCGTATGCTATTGGTTGAGCCAAACCAGTCACGTATGCCCTTGGTCAACGCAGGTACTCCCTCGGTCAAACGGTCAAGTTCTAAACGAGTGCATGAGAGCCGTGAACAGTTGGGACACGGAACTGTAGCTGGCACCTCCTTCATGCCACGAGGACAGCTAAAGATAGAATCCAAGCATAGATTTGTCTCCCATGATGACCGTTTCCCTCAAAAGTGCACGGGGTTACCTACGTGTTTGCTGCACAAGTTAATTAGCTATGACTGCGTGTTGCTGCGTAGTTAATAGGTTAAGCTGTAGTTGTTTAGTTCACGCAGAGAGTAGTTGCCTCTGTGCTTATAAATAAGCGTGTGCCAACACTTGTAGATTAGCTTTTGGGATTATTGTAATTGCTGCGCTGATTTTGTATAAAAACTCTGTTTTAAGAAGGCTGTTCCTACAGCACTTTTCACTGTGTTTTTGACATGCTGTTTTTATAAAAGAAGACTGTTCTGTTCACCTTTTAGTAGCTGATCTTTCAAGTTGGCTGTGTGGATGGAGGGCCCCCATCTGTGATAGCCCGTGTACATAGTGTTTGGTTTCATTTTCATGCTTTCAACAATCTTTATTTCTTTTATCATGTATAATAGCATACCATTTGATTTCATGACATTTCATTTCCAGCCTTTATTTTAAACTGATCAGTATTGTTCTTTTGCAGGTTTTTAACCCGGGATTGTTTTTGTCTTTGTGTATTTGCTTTATATCTGATGGCATTTTCAGTTGACAGATTCAAAGTTGCTGCCTTTACTTTATTTTCATAGCTGATTTCTAGTTTAGTTTCTCAAAGTTGTCTGCTAACATATTGATGGTCTCTTTATCACAAATTGTTCATCTTTTAGAGATCAGAATACTAATAAATTTCAGCTGGCTTTGAGTACTTTTTAGACTAATCTTTAACTACTTTCTAATCATGCTTTACATAGTACCATATGTTAGAAGCAGAGAGTTAGGAAGAGCTGAACATTATAACTAGTCTTTAAAGTAGATTTTTCTCATTTTTGATCACTTTTTAAACTCATCTTTAGCTACTTCCTAATCGTGTTTTACACAGTACTATGTGTTGAAAGCAGAGAGTTAGGAAGAGATAAACATTATCATTGGTTTTTAAAGTGATTTTCTTACCTTTTATTTGCAGCAGCATGAATGGTGTCTAGTGCCATTAGAAAGTGGTTCTTTGCTTTCAGTTCATTTTAAGTTATTTATTTCTTTCAAGCTTTTCCTTTTCAGCAAGTAGTTAGAAATCACCTTACACACACACTCACTCATCTGTTTGTAAAAACTCCATTCCATCTTAGGAAGATAAATTAACCACAAACAACACCCCAAACGACAAAAAGCTCTAAGAGGTTGCTTAAGTACATATAGTACACCTTCACTTCATTAGCTTACGAGCCCCGGGTTGACAATTAATGACATCAATTTAGGAACACTAAATTGACTAAACATTAGTTTACCTCTAGAAGCTGCTTGAGCTTTCCACATTTGGAACATTTGGGGTAAGAGAGGACAATCATGTGTATAATGGCCATGTACACCACAACATACACAAGGCTTGTTCATATGAATAGTCTTGTTCTACTTGGGCTGACTTCCCTGTTGCTGGTTGTTGGTGTTAGGATGGTTCCCCTGGGGTTCACTAGGTTGATTACCTTGATTACCCTGGTTACCCTTTTTATCGTTCCCCTTATTCTTTTTCTTCAAATTTTGGGGATTGAATGCACTCTGCAATGCAAACACTTGACCCTGAGGGGGCGGTGGCTGCTGGGGCTAAGGATGCATGGGAGGCTACAATGCTAATGCTTAAGGGGCTGGAGCACTCGACTGTGCACAAGGAGGAGCAACAGTTTAGTAGACAGGTTGAGCATTGGCTAGCCCTAAAAACATGTTGCTAGAAGGAGAGGTATGAGTGTTGGAGGAAGTAGTGCCCCCTTGCGGATAACCATAACTTTGCTGAGTATATGGCGAAGGATGTGAAAGGGTTCCAATGATACCGTTGGTGGCATGAGATGCCCCGGTGCATTTGCACCTCCAAGACGAGGGAGGTACGGAATGGAGGTATAGACATAACTGGATTGTGCATAAATCAAGTTGTATCTCAAAGCGGTTTGGAGAGCTTCTTCCTCTGACTGAGGAAAATAGGATGTGACATCTTTACCAATCAGTGATAAAAGGCTCCTGAGAAACCAATCAATATAGACACGGTCTTCAAAGGGTGGGGCATGACATGTGCTCCTCCTTCTACACCATTCCTAAACATGATTAGAAAGACAGGTGGTAGAGGACTAATGGAATGAGGTCAAGAGCCCTATACCAGTGTTGTATCAGAGAGGTAATTGAAAATATGAGAGCATCACTTTAGCAAGCATCACAAAAATGGAATGAGAGGCAGTGGGATGGTCTACATACCATTTTGCAACATCTCTAGTGAGCATGCATTGGCACAACCGAAGACGAATGGAGTCATTGGTAATGGAATTAGATGAACACCACATATGGAAGGAGCAGACATGATTGGTAGAGTCCTCTCCAAAATTACCGTCAATCTTTGGGGTGTGAGAGGGAAGCTTAGTCGGCATAGCAGGCCAACCAACATCATGGTGTATTGGGTCATTTATCAACTGGATAAAATCCTAGAGACTTAACCCATCCATAAAAGGGAGCATGGGGGCTTCCGAAATGGTTCCTCATACATTTGTGCTAGATGTGACCACCAGAGTAGAACCAGAGCCAACACTAGGTTGGGTTCCTGCACTAGCTATGGGTCTAGACATGGTGATGATATGCGGTGAAGGAGGCTTGGAATCAGATGAGGAATCAAATGAACTAGGAGAAGAGTTGGTATGGGGACTCGGGGGACTATGAACTCGAACCCTGTGGGGAGGAGTAATATTCCCAAGCAGAAATTGGGGATGAAGGCCTAAGAGTCTTCGCGACAAACACCTTGGTGGAGCAATGGTGATAAGACACAAGTGACACATAAATGGTGAAAGGATATCAACAATATTCTTTTGTCTCTGGGTGGGGAGATAAATTAATTATGTTAAGTCTTGGCTTGGTGGTGTAAACCAAGTTCCCTTCGCTTAAGTTGTTCTTATGTGTGCAAGTGTGTTTATTAATTAAGCCCAGATCGTGTTTGAAAAAAGAAAAAAGATTGTTGAAAATAAATTGAAATTAACAACAAAAAATGAACAGCAAATCAATTAACTAAACCCCACCCAAAATGGATTTGCAAACACTGTGTTGGTGTGACTGGGATCAAATGACACTAGGCTGCTGGAAAGTGGTGCAGCAATGACAAAAAACTAGAGAGGAAAATCGCTTTAAAAACATAGGGAGATGGGTGTAAAAGTTAGGGCAATTGATGGGAACCTAAGGAACTCAAACTTCTTACTTAGCTAAACTCCTCCTATAAAGGTGGAAGCGTACTAGAATCCCTAAGGGGATAAATTCCACTTTGATGAGTAAATCAGAGTAGATCAAGGCCTAAGCGCGATAGGACAATGGTCAGTCAACCTAGCAGACATCTCTTAGCAAAACCCAGAAACAGATCTGGAAAAATTTCGGAAACCCTAAAAATCGCAGGTACTGACCTGATTTCAGGGGGATCACACTTTTTGGGCTGAAAGGTGTGCTCTGAACCTCTAGATCACACTTTTTGCATAGGAAAGTGTGATTTTTTCCCCTTGATTTCCATTTGGAAAGTCTCAGAAAAAATTTCCATCTCTGTTGCCACTGGTTCCTGTGACATGCAGAAAAGACCAGAAAACTTCCAGAAGTTAGAAATTTGATAGATCTAGGGTTAGAAAGCTAGTAAACAACATTAAGAGACTAAAAAAATAAGAAACCCTAAGCTGAAAATTGAAGGTCACCCAGGTTTATGGATCTGAAGTAAAAACCCAGTGGAGTCACCAATTTTGTTATAGTGTTTTCTTCTCAAAGGTGTACGAAAAGAAATCACCTAAGACTATAGATGACAAACAACCTCAACAATATAAATGGCTACTAAACATTGTAGATATGAAACAAATGATAGAAACAAAACCTGCCAAAGTCCTGATTTATGCCACAATCATAGTTAAACAACAAAATGAAATAGTAATAAATGCGAGTAACTCCAATAATCCAATGGAAACCAGATATACAAAGAATAGATTTTATTAAATAACACCTGTGAAGGGAACAAATAAATGTTACCAGTCCCCCTCTATGGGATGGGTTCTTGGCTATCCTCAAATGTCTTCAGCTTTTGTAGAGTGTCTCTCCTCTATAATGTGTAAACCCAACAAATAAAATGTTTGAGCTCAATGGGAACTCAAATGGAAAAGAAAAATGGTACGTGACAATGATAATAATGAGAGTTACAATAGTGAGTGCAACAATGAAAATAATCAAAAGTGAATAATGAATGGAAAACCCTTCTATTTATAACAAAATATTGAGTTATCCTCGAATAATGAGCAATAATAAAATATTATTAACCCCATTCTAGGAATAACCATTTGAAATATTTTATTATATTTGGTTAGGAGGGGAAAAGTATTTAAACTTTTATTTAGAAATAATAAATAAATAAGTGATTTATTTATCATCTCAAGAAATATGGTTAAGGAATAATAAACAAATAATGAATTATTTAATTATTCTTAAGGGATTTAGTCAAACTTGACAAGGAATAATAATTAATTATTGATTAATTAATTATTCCTAGAGAAAAATAAGATAATTAATAATATATCTATTTATTTTTCATAACTGGGTCAAATATGACAAGGAATATTAATTAAAAAATGGTTTAATTAATCATTCCTAGAAGATAATTAAATAGATAGTGATTTATTTAATTATTCTTTATGGGTCTAATTATAAATTGCTTAACAAATGTGGTTTATTAAGTAATTTCTCATAGTGAAAGTAATTTTACTATGGTAAAATTGGCCTTACATGGTGTACTTCGATCCATCTAGTAAATTAGGCTAGATGATCAATTTTTTGGTGATAACAAGGAAGATAATGACTGAATCATATAGGCACAAGAGAAACAAGCAAAGGTTAATGCTACACTTCTTTAGAGTTTGTCAGACTTGCAGTAATAGGGGCCGCTTGGGATCAGCCATGGACATGAGGATAGAACTAATGGGGCATATGGAAGTAGGTCTCCTGGTAGACAAAGGTCAGATAGATATGATACAATGAGAAATGACAGGTTGTTGGACACTCCAAATAGAAGGGATGATGAGCACAGGTACTATTATAGTTCTAGTTTTGATAGACATCATGGTCATCATTTCTATCATCCTTATAGGAGGAATGGTAGATGATACTTGCTAGATAAGCTTAAGAAAGCAAATCCACCTACTTTTAATGAAGATGTGAAGAAGCCAGAAGATGCAGAGGCTTGGATACTTGGGATGAAAAAATTCTTTGAGTTGCATGAGTAAATAGATAACATGAAGACCAGGGTAGCGATCTTCAACTTGAAAGGTAAAGCAAACATTTGGTGGGAAGATGTTAAGCGGGTCAACAACATCAAGACAAATGATTTGAGTTGGTGGGAGTTCAAGAGGCTTTTTAGGAAAAATTACTTGTTAGATAAGTACTATGATAGTAAGGCCAATGAATTCTAAGAGCTAAAGATTGGATCAATGACAGATGAAGAGTATATGACCAAGTTTCTGGAGCTATTGAGGTATGTACCGTATATGACTGACGAGAAGGCTAAAGTTTAGAGATTTGTTAGTGGTTTTCCATTATCATTTATAGATCGGATTGAGTATGATGAGCTTAGGTCACTTGAGGACGTTATTAGGAAATTGAAGCATTGCTATGAATAATCAAAGCGTAAGAATGAGTCTCAGCAAGGATGGAAGGGAAAAGACAAAGGTAAAGGTAAATGGCAGCCTAAGAGGATAAGGCCTCAACATGCAAATGAGAAAGAGAATGTGGCATTGAAAAAGAGGTTTAATGCAACTAGACAAGGACATGAGTCGCAATAGCAACATAGAGGTGCTGGTACTAGTCAGTTGGAGTGTTGGACATGTGGAAAGGAACATCTTAAGAGAAATTGTACATAGAATCATGGTGGTAGGCCTCATATATATAGTGCACGGGAGGAACAAACTGTTGGGGATGTTGGTCAAATAATTCCTTGTATCTATGCAGCAGTGGATGACAGAAAAATAGAACACCAGGCATCTATCATTGATATGGATGGTAAGATTTGTGATCAAGTTATTTCTATTTTAATTGAACCTGGATCTAGTTATAGCTACGTTAGTCCTGACTTGGTGGATAAGTGTGATTTGAGTAAAGAGTTGCATGCAGAGTCTTTGTTAGTGCAGTTGGCTACAGGTACAAAGAAGTGAGTTCATCATTGGGTAAGATCTTGTGCATTTGATTTAAATGGTATGCCTACTGCAACACATTTGAATGTATTACCATTGAGATCATACAATATGTTGTTGGCATGGATTGAGTGTATCTTCATAGAACCAAGGTAGACTGTTATGACAAATCTATTGAGTGTGTTGATGACAATGGAGAACCAATAGTCTTGCAGTGTAAGAAGAAATTCACATCAATTAGGATGGTGACATATATGCAAGCAAAGTGTAGCCGCAGGAAAGTGTGTATGTTATTTGTAGTGGACATTTATAGTGATAAGGGCAAGGAGGTTGAGGACACAAATGTGTTGAGAAGGTAGCCAGTTTTGCAGCAGTTTTAGGATGTATTTCCTTAGGACATTACTGAGTTGCCACCACACAAGGAGGTAGATTTTTCTATTGAGTTAGTGCCAGGGGAAGCTCCAACATCAAAAGAACCTTATAGGATGAGCACACCTAAGTTGGTTGAGTTGAAGCTACAGTTGAAGGAAATGTTGGACAAGTGATACATTAGGCCAAGTGTATCACCTTAGGGTGCACTGGTCTTGTTTGTGAAGAAGAAAGATGGAACTCTCAGATTATGCATTGACGACAAGCAACTAAATAAAGTGACTGTCAAGAACAGGTAACCTTTGTCGAGGATTGATGACTTATTTGATCAGCTGAAGGGAGCAATAGTGTTCTCCAAGATCGACTTGAGAATTAGATACCATTAGGTACACATCAAAGAGGAGGACATTTACAAGACTATGTTTAGGACCAGGTATGGGCATTATGAATTTGTTGTTGTTACATTTGGCTTAAATAATGCTCCAACTCCATTTAAGTGCTTGATGAATAGTGTTCTGTGTCCTTATTTGGATAAATTTTTTATTGTGTTCATTAATGATATACTGGTATATTATAAGAATGACGAAGAGCATGCCAAGGATTTAGTAGTAGTGTTGAGGTTGTTGAGAGAGCATCAGTTGTATGCTAAGTGCAACAAGTGTAGTTTCTTTCAGACTAAGGTACATTACTTGGGACATGTGGTCTCCAAGGAGGGCATTGTAGTAGATACAAAGAAGATAAGAGCCACCATGGAGTGGGTATCTCATAAGAGTGTGGATGAGGTGAGATATTTCATGGGTCTAGCAAGCTATTATCATAGATTCATTAGGAACTTCTTGGAGATTGCTTATCCTATTACATCATTGTGGAGGAAAGGTAAGAAGTTCGAATGGATAGAGGGCTGTGAGGCTAGATTTTAGAAACTTAAGTAGTTGTTGACACATGCACTAGTGCTATAGATTCCAAATCCAAACAAAGAGTTTGTAGTATGCACATATTCTTGCAAGAGAGGACTTGGTGAAGTCCTTATGCAAGATGGATAGGTGGTATGCTATGAGTCATAGAAACTAAACAAGCATGATCAAAACTACTCGACACATGATCTTGAGTTAGAAATGATCATATATGCATTGAATATGTGGAGAAATTATCTTCTTGGAAGGAGATTTGTACTTATAAGTGATCATATTGGGTTGAGATATTTGTTTGACTAGCCGAATCTAAACGCCAGGTAGGCTAGATGGTTGGCCACAACTAGTGAGTTTGATTTCGAGATCAGGTACATAAAAGGTAAAGAGAACATGGTGAAAGATGCTCTTAGCAAGTGATACAGGTAAATCACTTGGCATATATGAGCTCCTATGGGACAGAATTACAAGATAGGATCTTGCACGTAGGTTAATAGGATGTCAAGTATATGGATATTGTACACAGGTTGCAGGAGGGTGCTAGTACAGGTACAGGTGATATTACAGGTACATGTACAGGTGAAGGTGCATGTACATGTAGTGGTACATGTAAATTTGGCAGTATAGGTACATGTACAGGTGCACGGGGTATGGATTATTGTCTTATAACAGATGGATTGGTTAGATTTAGAGACAGGATATATGTGCCGAATAGTGGTGAGCTCAAGAAGGTGATCTTGAGAGAGTTTCATGTGGAATCTTATTCAGGTCACCCAGGTTATCAGAAGGCACTGATAATAGTAAAGAGATATTATTATTGGACTAATTTGAAGAAGGATGTAGCATAATCTGTGGATAGGTGTTTTGATTGTCATCATGTGAAGGAAGAGTTTAAGCAGCCAGGTAGACTGCTACAACTGATTGTGATTCTAGAGTGGAAATGGGAGGTCATTTCCATGGACTTCATTACAGGGTTGTTGAAGATAGTGAGACAACATGATTCCATCATGGTTGTTGTTGATAGGTTGATGAAGGTTGCACACTTCATTCCAGTGAAGTCTACATTCTTAGCTAGCGATGTGGCACAGGTATTCATCAGAGATGTGGTTAGATTGCATGTTGTCCCAAAGCATATTGTGTCAGACAAGGATGCAAAGTTCACTTCCAAGTTTCGGAATGAGTTATTCGCAGGTATGGGTATAGAGTTGGCCTTCAACACAACTTATCATCCACAGACATATGGATAGACAAAGAGGGTCAACAAGATATTGGAGGACATGTTGAGGATGTATGTGATGCATCGACAGAGAAAGTGGGAAGAGTATCTCCCCTTGGTAGAGATCGCATACAAAAATGGTTATCAAGAGTCATTGAGGATGAGTCATTTTGAGGCATTGTATGGGCCGAGTTATAATGCTCCCATCAATTAGAGTGATCTGGTTAAGAGGGTGTTGATTGGACCATAGATGTTGGCAGAAATGGAACAAGAAATGTAGGTTATAAAGAAAAATCTAAAGGCAGCATAAGATAGGAAGAAAAGCTATGCAGATCGGAACATGTTGTTCAAGGAGTTCCAAGTTGGGGAATAAGTGTACTTGCACATCAAACTGAAGAAGTGCTCCTTACAGATTGGATCATGTGCCAAGATGACACCACAGTTTGTGGACCCTTCAATATCATTAAGAGGATTGGTCCAGTAGCCTATCGACTTGCACTACCTCTAAGAGTGAAATTCCATGATGTTTTCCATGTATCATTGGTTAAGAAGTATGTTAAGGATGTTGATCATGTGATTGACTGGTCTGTATTGCAGGTAGAACCAAATGGAGAATTCCAGTTGGAGTCTCAGTGTATATTGTAGGAAAAGGTGCTCATGCTCAGAAACCAAGAAATCCAACAAGTTAAAGTGTAGTGGAAGCACTTTGGGCCCAAGGAAGCTACATGGGAGATGGTAGATCAGATGCAGGCTAAGTATCCTTCCTTGTTTGCCGGTTGAGGCAAAGCAGTTTTGACTTGGTGTTTTGGTGTGATTTTGATATATGCTTTGGTATATGTTCTGGTATATGTTTTGATGATGTTGGTATATGTACATATGTATATGGATGTAAATACCACCATGAGCTAAGTTATAAAGCTCCAATAAGTGGTATGGATGTCATGTTATTACTTTTTCATGTTGTTATGTTGTCATAATGGTTTGCTTTCAGTAGGGCGATCATTGTAAATACTGCATCAAGCTATGTTATAAAGCTCCATGGGCAGTGTGTTTGCTTTTCTATGGTTTTGCTGAGGTCTTGGAATGGTCTAACACTGAGGATGGTGTTCCCCAAGGGGGAGGGTTCTGTAACAACCCTGGTGAAAATTCCATGTAATAAAAGTTAATAAAGGAAAAAATAATAACCACAGTTTATGGGACACTTATTCCAAGATGAATTTTGGGCAAGACATCATAGTGTGGGTGTTCATTAGGTTGTTTATGGCTAAGGAAATCGGAAAAAGCAATGGATAAATATTTGGAAAGGAAAAATGGCATTTTTAGCACATTTATTTATGAAAATAATGGAAATTAGGAGAAAAGGGAGGTGAAAGATCACATGATGCATGTGAGGAGGAAATTGAAGGAAAATAATGGAAAATGAAGAAAATAGAGGCCTCATTCATAAAAAGGCTTCTAAGGATCAATTGGTAACCTTTTGTTAGCTATGTTTTGGATCTCTCTCATTATTCTCTCTCTCTCTCTCTCTCTTACTCTTGGAAACTTAGATTTCTCTTAGATAACTTTGGCACTGAATCAAGAAAGGCAAAGAAGGTAAATGGAAGCAAAGATCAAGCAGGGAAAGGTAGGATCAAGTAGCTACAACATGATTCATTGTAGGTATCGATTTGCATGTGTATTTCCCTTGCTAGATTTGGCATGCATGGTATTGCATGATGTTATTTTTTTGTTGTGGCATGGGTTTTTCCAAGTGTAACAATGTTTTCAGCCTAGCCTTGCCATTTCCAGATAGCCATGGTGTGATGGGGTTCTCATGTTTTGGTTGAGCTGGATTTCTAGATGGATTCAAAGCTGAGTGGGGTGGATCTCTGAATGATAGAGAACATGGCATAGTGGTCCCTGAACTAGACTATGAATCACAGTAAAGCCACTGGCTTAGTGACCCCTCAGCTAGACTATGGGTTGCGGTAAATCCATGATTGTGTTGCCTCGATGAGCCTAGGAATCTTTGCCAGTGAATGGAAGGATATACGGTAAAGCAAAGAGATGTTTGGTATCCATTGGGCCCTGTAATCTAAAGTTTGGGATATGAAATAAATCCTAGAGAGTGGGTCTCGATTTAGGGCATAGTGATCTGGGGTTGGATTGCGGTAAAGCTTGAGAGACTAGGAGACAAGAAAATTCCTCATAGTGTAGGTGGATAAATTCAGTGGCATCCATGATTGTTTTCCCTAGTGATCTGTTGGAGATCATGATAAATCCTATTATGATGTGTTCATTGTGTTGGTCTAGTGATCCGAGATGGATCGATAAATCCTAGTTTCTATTGATGAGGGTGAGATGGTTTAGCCTTGGTATGCCCTGGTTGGTTCTTTTGGTTTGAGTCCCACATTCATGCTTGGAATATGGCACGGGGGTGAATGACTCAAGACATATTTGGCTCAACCATTCTATTGTCGTGTTGAATGTGAAGTCCCATCGTGGGTTTGGTTTTTGTTGGGAACGGGATCCCCCAAGGATAGTTTTGGGGCTAAAAGCCCATATTTTGGGTCAAGTTTTGTAAAAAGTGTGAAGTCTCCACATTTTGTGGTCACGGAGCGTGAAGGTGTCATGAGTCATAAAGGGTTGTCTGCCCATATTTTGTAAAGTAAAGTCAACTGTAAAGATCTACCCATGGTCCATAGACCATGGGATTGTATAAAAAGAGCTAAGTAAGTAAGCTCTAAGTAGTCATAAGTTGTAGAAGAAGTAAGAAGTCTTGAGAGATAAGGAGAGAAGTCTAAGTTTTAGGTCATAGTGTAGGTAGAGGCTCTGCAACTGAGTGTGTAGAGGCCTAGGGTAGAAGTTCACAGCTGAGTGCACGGACCCTTGCAGCTGTGTGCACAGGGTTGATAGAGTCTATAATCATCTGAAGATATCAATAAAGAGAAGCATTTTACAAATTATGTGTCTTTGTTTCCTATTAATGCATCTTGTCATATTGTGTACGAATTTAATTTATAATGCTTATGTGATGCGCGAATGCATGTAATTATGTTGGATAGTTGAACGCAAGTAAGGATATCTATTTACACGACGCTAATTGTGATTATTTAATAAGTTAAGTAAGACACTTAAGCTAGTTTGGGAATCTACACGATATGCTGCCCTAGCAGCGCGAAAGTACCTGAATCGTAGGTTAGGGATACGTGAAGGCCAATCGTACCCTTTCGTAGAGGTATCGAAGGGCAGAGTAAAGGGCTAGATAGACAGAGCCCTAGGTCATAATGACCTACGTGAAAGTAGGAATAGAAGGAATAAACCGACATCACAACCATCTTAGGGTGCGGAAAATTGGTTCTGGCACCCCCCCATACTACTTCAGGTGAGACTTTGGTCCGCACTCTGTAGGCTGATGCCGAAAGGCATAGTAGTGTAGGGATTTGTTTGGCTAACTAACGCTGAACTTGGGTTAGGCCCCACATAGCCAACAAATGGTTCCATTGATGGGACAAAAATCTGCATAAGAGGTGTGTGATGTCGTATTAATGGAATCCAACTAAGAAAGAGATCAAAGATGGGTTGGATAGGAAGATCCATGAATTTGCGGCGTAGGAGAACAAAAACCCACAACTAACAAAGGAACAGTGGCTGGATAGGTACCTATATACAGAAATCCATGAGTTATTTTTCTATTCCTTTCTAGTTGAGTTATACGATTGGATCACAAAGCTAGCAGATAGCCAAGGAAGGTGGAGACTTGACGGTCCTATTGTTTGGACCCCGGAGTTAGTACAAAGACTGGAAGCCTCTAAGGATAAGATCACCCACGCTATCGATCATTGGCTCAATCACATCATAGGAGGATTTGTCACTAAATTCATGGTCGATACCTCAACCATCTACAACGAGGTGGAGCAACACTTTTTCAAAGGTCCGCGAGGTAAGTACTTGAAGTCTTTGAATACGTGGATTAAGATGTTATTGTGCGAAAATGGGTTATGCAGCTACCTTGATGTTCGAAGCTACGCAAAGTGGAGAAACTTATAGGAACGAAGGAAGAAAGGGTCCTGAATATATTCCAATGATTTCACCTCCATTAGGTGACGAAGAGGGAGTAGCACAGGCTTATCTGTGAAGTGCTATTTAGTTAGTAAGACAAGGATTCCTGTGACTGCCACCTCCAACCACACCACCTCCAACTTCACCACCATCACCTATGACTTCACCCATGCCACATCCACCTCCATCATTGTTCAACATGGAAAATTCAGTAAAGCTACCTTTGTTCAAAGGCTTGGGAAATGAGGACCCAAACTAGTTCTGGTTCATCGTGAAAGCTGTATGGGAATCTCAGGGCATTATAGATGATCACATGAAGAAGGAAACATTGGTTATTGCTCTTCGGGATCGAGTGCTAACCTGGTACATCAAGTACTCTAATGATAACCCGAATGCTAGGGTGGCGGACATCCAAGCCGCGCTGAATAAAGAATTCAGTAGACCTAAATCTGAAGCACAGTCGATTGTGGGGTTCAAGGAAATCGCGATGAAACTAGGCGAGACACCTTGGGAACTAGATCAGAGGTTGAAGTGTAAAATACACGAGGCTAACATGAAATTAATAGATGGACAACACCGCAAGTGGTTCATGGCTTCACTCCTACCACACCTAAGGGTTGCACTGTCACAACAGAAGATAATGACTCAGGTAGAGGCCTTGGAGATTGCAATGAGATTGCATGAAACGCCAATGCAGGATTCAAATCTAGGGGTTCAATAGATCCATGCACACTTACAAACTATTTTCCTTGAAATGCAAAGTTTGAGCAAGATAGAATTGTTCGACTGGAGGTGCGCGAAGAGGTATGGTGCCTGAAATGTAAGGGTTAGGGGCATGACAAGGACCATTGCCTAGTATTTTCAATTTACATCATAGGAGGGGGACCAATGCCTTTGAGGTTGGAAGCTCAAGCAGGACCAAGCGCGGGCCTGCGTTGTGGTGTGCTATATGTCAGGTAGTAGGAAAAAATACGGTGGATAACCGTCATTTGTTGCAGAAGTTTGTACAAACACCACAAAAACTATTCTACAACTTCTATAGGTTAGTAGGGCATGATGAGTGTGTCTGCAGAGGCTATGAATTGATGATGGATAGAAAGCCCACCTATAGGGTTCAGGTAGAAACGCGACCTCATTGCCAGAGTGCGGGGATGGCGTGAATAGGCTTTCAAGGGCGCGAATGAGGCCAAGGTAGAGGAGGACCTGGCAGAGATTAGGGACAAATAATCTGTTACAATTGCGGAGGACCAGGACACTATACCCACGATTTCACTAATTCCACACATCAATTGTGAAAATATTGCACTTTGTTTTATCATGAAATGAAGCACTGTCCTACGTTGATAGCAAGGATATGCGACAAAGGGGCACTACCAACTCAGCCGAATCAGAACCTGCAGATGATTAGGTATGAGCCTTGTGAAGAGGATCGAATGTGAATATAGTGCTCCGAAGTGGAATTGCAACAGGAGATGATAAGGGGAAACAACCCAAAGACAACGCATGGGTTCGCAAAGCTCCAGCGAAGGAGGTTGAATTCGATTTGGAGCATGCATGCGAAACATTCATGGAAGCAAAGAAGAGCTTCGCTAAGGTCTCCACTTGAGGGAGCAAGGATAAGCCTGATTAGGAGATGGATCCCTCTATGCTTACAACCTTCCTAGAGACCTACATGAAGTTGCTGTGCGATAGCAAGGTTGTGAAAGGGTTACAGGAGCTTATAAATAGATGCACTAGAAACACTCCAGGTGAACCGCGAATGGTATGAAATATTGGTAAGCATAAAACAAGGACAAGATGAGAGATGAGGTTGACCGCGCAGATAAGAAAGTATGAAATGGATTAGGTTATTTTGGATCTAGGGTTAGATGCAAACGTCCTACCGAAGCAGACTTGGGAATGAATGGGAAGACCCGCACTACAGTGGTCTCTGATTCAGTTAAGTATGGCAAATCAGTAGAAGGTCATCCCCATGGGGTGGCCACAAGGGGTCACTGTAGATATTCAAAGCACAAGCGCGTTGGCTGACTTTGAAGTAATAGAAATTGTGGATGAAAACAACACCTACCCTACGCTCCTTGGAATTGATTAGGCTACTCATATGAATGGGGTAATCAACCTAAAGAAATGAAAGATGATATTTGAGAAGAAATCACTCCGCGTAATAGTCCCCCTAGATCCTGCTGAAGGATCGCACTATACTGAACCAATCCATGACTATGAGAGTGATGACGATTTGGACTGTATCTATAAGATAACAACGCGAGACCAAGATTGGGTGAATCCAACAACTGATGGACGAATTACATGGGATTGCGAGAGTTCCTACACCTTGGACTCAGATGAAGAATTAGAGCGTTTGCAGAATCAGTTACTTGAAGTAACCACACTGAGCTGTAACATGATGACCTGGTCGCTAAAATATGTGTCATTAGAGGTAAGAAATTTGCCCACTTATGATGCCTTGAATGATCTAGATATATTTTTGGATGCCTTTGAGAGGGAGGTACCAGAGAAGAAGCGCTTCTAGGCTTTGGACTGGGCACTGCGCGCTATGCCCACAAGGTGGTAGGGTATGCACAAGGGTAGCTTTGATGATTGGCGTGAGTGTAGGAGCATGATGAGAACATGCTTTAGGAAGCCAAAGGCATGAATCACAGACAAGTATGATGGGAAGGATGATCCACGTGTGCACTTGGCCAAATGGGCCGAGGCTTATGGAGCGAAGCCCCAACCTGAATGGGTGCACTTGTTCTATCACACCTTGGATGTTATCCTAGTGAATTGCCACTGAAAATGAAACAGGTAAATATTGGTACGGAGGTAGAGCCCAAATTTGTGAAGATTGGAGATTACTAGGATGACGCGACGGTGGATAAGGCCACTGAATTGCTCTGCGAATACCAGGATTTATTCCCTACCAAGTTCACAGACCTAAAAGGGATAATCAGAGACTTGGGTGTTATGAAATTCATGTTGAAACCCGACGTGAAACTAGTAAAGCAAAGGCCTTACCGTCTCAATCTGAAGTATAAGGAGAAGATCCGCTTAGAGCTAGACAAGATGCTCGTGGTAGGCATCATTGAGCCCGTAGAAGAATATAATTGGGTAAGCCAAATGGTGGTACAAGAAAAAAACAAAAGGATGAAATAAGGATATGCATGGATTTCAGGAAGTTGAATGATGGTTGTGTACATGATCCTTTCTTGACTTCGTTCACTGATGAAGTGTTGGATAATGTAGGTGGCCAGGAAGCATATTCCTTCACTAATGGGTTCTCTGGCTACCATTAGATCAAAATCATGTCAGAGGATAGGAGAAAGATGACCTTTGCGATTGAGTGGGGGTGTTTTCAGTACACTGTATTTCCTTTCGTTTTGAAGAATGTGCCTGCTATTTTTTCGCATGTAGTTGTTGCGACGTTCAAGGAATTTATTCATAAATTTCTGGAAGTGTACTTTGATGACTAGACTGTGTTTGGATTGGTGAAATTCCATGTCACAAGTTTGTGCCTGATGTTAGATACCTGTCAAAGATACTAGATCGTGCACAATCTGAAGAAGTGCCTGTTTTGTGTTCCTTTTGGGACCTTGCTGGGCCATGTGGTTTGTAGACAGGGGCTGATGGTAGATCCCGCAAAGAACACAATGATACTTAACTTATAAGCGCTAAGGAGTGTGAAACAGCTGTGCGCTACCCTAGGACATACTGGATATTACATAAAGTTTATTAAAGGCTATGCCCAGATCACCGCGCCTATGGAGAAGTTGTTGCAAAAGGATGTCACATTCTATTAGAACGAGGACTGTAAGAAAAACTTGGATGTATTGAAAGAAAAGATGGTCACCACACCGATTGTAGTCTTCATATATTAGAAGAAAGAGTTTCATGTACATGTCTATGCGTCGTGTATAGCGCTGGGAGCAGTACTAACATAGGTTGGCAGAGGATACTTGGACCATCCTATAGCGTTCACAACTAGAAGGTTATCCAAGGCGAAGAAGAACTATTCCACCACCGAGCACGAGGGGTTAGCCATGGTATACGCACTCTAGAAATTTAGACACTATTTTCTAGGTGGCCATTTTAAGATGTATACGGATCATTCCGCGTTGAAATACCTAGTCAATAAGCCTGTGTTGGGGGGGAGAATTTGTAGGTGGTTGTTATTGTTCCAGGAGTATGATTTTCAAGTTATTGTGAAGCCTAGACGATTGAATGCAAGACCAGGCCATCTATCGCGCATCGAAACAGGGGAAGAGCCCACTAACTTGGAGGAGGGATTGCCTGATGAGAAACTATTTGCGTCGCGGATGGTCATTTTGAAGATATCATACACTTCCTCATGAAAAGAACTGCCTTGGAGGGATACACCATCCAGCAGAAAAAGGAGTTAGTGGTGCACGCGGCAGACTTTTCTGTCATTGTCAGACATATGTACAAAATGGGGTCCGATGAGATATTGCGACAATATGTACCAGAGTTTGAAAGGAGTAGTATCCTTTCGGATGTTAATGGGGGTGCCGCAGGAGGACATTATGTAGGGATGGTGGAAGCATATAATAAAGTGTTGGAAAACACGCTGACCAAGGTTTGCAATGCTCAATGAAGTGATTGGGACATAAGCATACCCACAGTACTATGGGCCTATCGGACGACATGCAAGAAATTAACTGGACAAACACCCTTTAGGTTTGTATATGGTGTTGAAGTAGTGATGCCCATGGAATACATTGTGCCTAGTTTGTGCATAGTGGCACTCATGGGTATGATGGATTGCGGAGCGGTGGAGGAGAGGCTCGTGTAGCTGGATGAGCTTGAGGAAGAAAGGTTTCTAGTTGGATTTCACCAACAGGTCCAAAAGCAGCGCGAGAAAGCATGGCATGATCGACACATCAAGTTGTGCACCTTTAAGGTAAATGACCTGGTTTTGCTATATGACAGTAAGTTTGATAAATTTTTAGGGAAGTTCAGAATGCACTGGTTAGGGCCCTATGTCATTAAGGAGATTACCAACAAAGAAGCGGTTCAGCTAGTCAAATTGAATGGAGATCCCTTCCCAAGAAAGGTGAATGGCAGTCAATTGAAGCCATACACCGGTGGTCCAGTCATGTGACTATATGCAGGTATCACAGTCTTAGTGATCCAGGCAGCTAAAAGGAGGTGTGGGACTATAAACTACACTACCCAAGTTGGGGAGCTACACGATTGGAGGATTGTGCAAAGCAAGGAAGTATCATAGGGTTCGTGACAGTGCGAATGGACATGCGCTACCCAGGGATAAATCGCGCAGGTCGGCTGGAAAGTGATCGTTAAAGTCACTGTTCATGATTTGACAGTAGAAATGAGGCGAAATGGAGCGGGTGACTGGAATTTAAGATGAAATTTATGGGTCAGATCCCTGAAAATCTGCCGCCAATCCAGCATTAATGAACCAAATTTGAGTGGAATGGTCATATTCAAATTCAAAATGCCCTATAAATTACAGGTGGCTGCCCAGCGAAAAACACTTGGCATTTTGAGAATTGAGTTGTTGAGCTCTCAGACGCACATGAATCGAGAATTCTTCGAGGCTCCGATAGTGATTCTAGCATTTGAGAACACACCAGAGACATCACGAACATTGTTGAGTAGCGTTATGTCAACACCTGCCACATCTATAGATATCGAAGCAGAGGAGTCATTGCCAGAAATTGATATGGAGGCCAAAGAAGCTTCTCCAGAGGTTGCCGAAGTATTAGCAGAAGTCCCCAAATCACCAAGGATGCTAAGACCAAAGCCCACCCCAACCAAGGAGAGCATGAAGGATAAGAAGGGCAAGAAGCTTGCCATACAGGTGCATGCATCACTGAGAAGAAACCCATTGAAGCCCATCGCACAGGACAAGGGCAAAGCCATCAATAT
Source organism: Pinus tabuliformis (assembly GCA_031772625.1). Taxonomy (NCBI): domain Eukaryota; kingdom Viridiplantae; phylum Streptophyta; class Pinopsida; order Pinales; family Pinaceae; genus Pinus; species Pinus tabuliformis. The sequence goes on along the minus strand of CM062817.1, from coordinate 706,725,553 downwards.
GGAGCCAAAGGAAGAAGAAATCGAAGACATCCCGATGGATGATGAGGATGTGGGAATAGACGTGGAGGAAGTTGAAGCCCAGGGTGATGACCCTATCACTCAGTTGCCTGAGTACATCCCTCCGTGCGAGGGCAAGACAATGGTGTCAAAAGATATCGATGAGAGCAAGGTCCCCTTGCAAACCCCTCTGCTGCTGGATGAGATTTTTTTTTGAAGGACCGCGCTTGGGGTGGGTTCCTCTATTAAAACTTGAAGACTGGGACTTGGTTGACCATTAGAAGTTCCCACACCTGGTGACTGAGTAGCTGATGTGTCACATCATCAATACAACCACCAGAATGACCAAATTGGAGCTGTGGAGGTGGCTGAGAGGAGTAGACAAGGCAGGATTTCTCAACCTGTTATGGGTGCCGCACTACAACCATACCTCGGTTACAGTATTGGTCATCAAGTAGTTACTATGCTTGGTGCACGATGGGTGTTTCTGGCTGGAGGAACCAATACCCATCACTGATGGATTGATCCACAGGATCACGCGGTTGCCTTACATAGGAGAGAATCCAGCCATGATATTTGGTGGAAAAGGAGGTGAGCACGCCCTTGCAGAGGCCATGAAGGAGAAGTTTAAGCTGGTGAAAAAACCGCATGGATATGCCATATCTAGCATCTATGACCCTGCTGTAAAGGTGGCTACACAGATTTTAGTAGGGAAGGTGATGAGGAACTGTCGCACTGATGAGGTGTTGACGCATGTCATCGTGCTAGCAGCCTAGTGCGCCAAAGGATTCCAGTTCAACTGGGCAGACTATCTATGTGGTGAGTTCCTTGCAAACTGTTGCAAGGCACAGGAGCTCAGCAAGACGTTCCACTACGCATGGCTCTTACTGTCTATTGTGCTGGTAGCATGGGAGCTACCAGAGGATAGTCAATTCCCTTTGGTCATGCTAGACCTACCAGAAGCAGTGAAGTACGCTTCGCTGTGGGTGACCAAGGAAGTGCAGTGCATCAAGGACATCAAGATCTTTTGGATCTTGATGGAGATGAACAACCGCATGGCCATCAATCGAAAACTACAGTTGTCACCTATGGTGTTTGCCAACCTGTAGGGCTACACAGAGTTTAAAGAATATTTTCACCATGTTTCCATCAGGGCACAAAAGGACCCTATGCTGACATGGTATGACTTGTCTTACATGGCAATGGATGACACCATTGATGTAGTACTTGATTGTTGGCCAGTAGAATAGCGCACTACAATAGACTTGGTGGTGGGAGGAAGCAAGTTTGTTGCGCAGAGAAAGAAGGAAGAGGTGAAGCTCAAGTTGATGCATTTGGCTGAAAAGAGAAAGAAGGAGGCCACTGACAAGGACCAAGCGGAGCGCGATGCCACTCAGCAGACGGAGAAGCAAATAGGTGGAACCGAGCAGGGCTTTGACAAAGGTGCGAGGTCGCCTTCACATGAGACAAAGGAAGAGATGGACGAGCAGACAGAACATCACGATGTGGACCCACAGGCGATGTCCGCCCACATTAAACATCTAGGGGAGCAAGAGAAAGGAGGGTCCAGGAAGAAATCCAAGGCCACTAAAACATCACTGGACCCAATCACCCTCATAGAGGGCTATTTGCATGACATCCTTGACACAGTGCGAGATGTCACCGCGTAGGCGCTACAACAATTTGAGCAGTAGCAACAACTAGTATTGGGGGCTATCTAAATAGGTCTGTAGGAGCTGCAGACCCACACATCACAGGCCGGAATGGTGTCCACCAACCTTGCTATCAGCACTTCAGAAGTTGTCGAGATGTTGTGCGCAAAGGCCTCCAGCACGATAGTGCTACCTGATGGAGCATTGACAATGGAAAATGAAGCTGACAGGCCCACTCTTAGTGCCCTCAAGGGAGTAGGGTTGAATCTAGCAGCACTCTCTGGTGAAGCGCTCCACCTCTTGTAGGATGGAGTGATTGCGGAGCTGAGGGCCTGTGAGCATCGGGCCCTCTAGGTGATTAATGAGTAGCGGATTAACAATGAGCAGATGGCACTACAACGAGACTCTGCCATTACTGTTGTGATCTAGGCGACCAACCAAAACAAGCATATAATGCAGGTTGTCTAGGAGGCTTACCGAATGGTCCTAGATTTGGCAATTCCTGAGGAAGAACCAGTCAAGGTGCGCATCCGCAAGCTAGCTACAGGGGAGTGTGACACTTGTATAGAAATGGCGAGGGTTAAGTTGGAGTTGAACCTATAGATCATCGAGTTACAGTTAAAGGCCTAGCCTTCAACACCACCAGAAGTAAAGGAGTAGTGTGCAACCGCTGTCACAGAAGCAATAACAGCTGTTAACATTGCAGTAGAAGACTGCACGCAACTTTTTGAGCAGTTGTTTGAGGTCCTGATGAGCTTGCAGGACGAACCTAATGTACATCGACTGGAGACAAAAGTGCATGAGCTGCAGTAGTGCTATGATCAGGTCAAAGGCATAGCGTGAATCATTATGCTCACACAGAGACTGGCAAAGCTGCAAGAGGCCAAGTAGCTGAAAGAATAGGTGGATGCAGCACTGCACAAGGAAGCAGTGCTGAAGGCATAACTGAAGCCCTGGCTAGATGAGGCTTACACAGTCATAGCCTTTATTGAAGGAAATCTTGTGACTCTGCAAGCAACTCAGCAAAAGCTTCAGGCCGACAATTCAGGAGGAGTGACCGAGCAGATGGTTGAAGACGCGAAGCAGGCGACCACACAATGCACTACCGAGGTTGCAGTCATCCAGGTTGAGCTAGGGGGTCTTCGCGCTAAGATCTCCATGCCTACCAAGTGACTCAAGGGTGAGTGACGATGTTTGTGTTGGGGGCCTGTTGGGAATGGGATCCCCCAAGGACAGTTTTGGGGCTAAAAGCCCATATTTTGGGTCAAGTTTTGTAATAAAGTGTGAAGTCTCCGCATTTTGTGGTCACAGAGTGCGAAGGTGTCATGAGTCATAAAGGGTTGTCTGCCCTTATTTTGTAATGTAAAGTTGGTTGTAAAGATCTACCCATGGTCTACAGACCATGGGATTGTATAAAAAGAGTTAAGTAAGTAAGTTTTAAGTAGTCATAAGTTGTAGAAGAAGTAAGGAGTCTTGAGCAATAAGGAGAGAGGTCTAAGTTTTAGGTTTTAGCATAGGTAGAGGCTCTACAGCTGAGTGCATAGAGGCCTAGGGTAGAAGTTTGTAGCTGAGTGTGTGGACCCCTGTAGCTATGTGCGTAGGGCAGATAGAGTTTGTAATCATCTGAAGATATCAATAAAGAGAAGAATTTTACAAATTCTGTGTCTTTGTTTCCTGTTAATGCATCCTGTCATATTGTGTATGAATTTCATTTATAATGCTTATGTTATGCCTGAATTCATGAAATTATGTTGGATAATTGAATGCAAGTTAGGATATCTGTTTATACGATGATAACTTTGATTATTTAATAAGATATGTAAGATGCTTAAGCTAGTTTGGGAATCTGCACAATACGCTGCCCTAGCAGCACGAAAGTACCTGAACTATAGGTTAGGGCTACGCGAAGGCCAATTGTACCCTTTCGTAGAGGTATGAAAGGGTGGAGTAAAGGGCTAGATAGACAGAGCCCTAGAACTCAACGACCTACACGAAAGCAAGAATAGAAGGAATAAACCGACATCACGACCATCTTAGGGTGCAGAAACTTGGTTCAAGCATCCCCCCCATACTTCTTCGGGTGAGACTTCAGTCTGCACTCCGTGGGTTGATGTCGAAAGGGCCAGTAGTATAGATATTTTTTTGGCTAACTAATGCTAAACCTGGGTCAGGCCTAACACAGCCAACAGTTTTTGCATCATTAATGAAAGGTTATTTCTCCTTGTATTTCTATAAGCATTTTGATGGATTACATGTGGTCTATATGTTTGTACTTTAATGAGTATTTTTGTTGTTATTATGCTGGTTATATGTGTGTTTTTTGACAAAAACTATGTATGGATATCAACATGTTTTTACTTGTAAATGAATGGATAATGTATATACGGCCTAATAGATGATAATGTAGCAAATGACATGAGGGAACAATGGTTCATAACGATTCTTAGATAAGTATGAGATACCTAAAATTAATTCTATTGTTTACACCTGTAGGTTACATGTTGATGATATGTTTAACAAAATGCCTAGCATCGCTAGTAGGGGCCTGATTAAGGTCTTGTTCAACTTATTTCTTTTGCATCATTGTTTCCCTTTTCTTTTACTATTCCTGAGTTATCATTTCATTCTGGGCAGTGACTTGGGGTATGGGCCTAAAAAAGTGGCTCAAATATCGGGGTCACTAGCATAGCACTAACAAATTTAGTCTCTGGTCACTAATAGGCAATCCGGTGAGAGCGAATTTTGGTTTTTGGATGCTCTCTTTCCTATAGCTTGGGAGCGACTGAGGCCTAAGATGTCCAGAACATTAGTGGAACCCAGGGACAAGATGTCTAAGTGGCTAACATGTTTCCTAAGGATTTTGTTGCTGATGTGGATAGGTGGATTCATGTGTTCCATCGATTTCACTTCCTTAAGGTATCATAGGAGGTCGAATCCAATCATAGTAGCCTCTCGTCCCATGTTTACTCGGTTGGCATGGTTACTTGGGTAGATGTGGGAGGAGGGTGTTACATCCTTCAAGAAACTTCCACTACAACCTTAACATTAAATTAGAATATTAAATTCATTTCCATGGGTTCTAAGCCCACTCACTTTAGGTCAAAAACCATAAAATTGGGTGAAAATCCCACATACTCATCTTTGTGTATGCTTCTCTCTCACAAGCATACCACCAAGGGAATGTGAGAGTAACAACCCCCCCCCATGCTACCTCAAAACACCCTCTTAGTGAGGTATGTATTTCCATTCCTTGGAAGTATCTCTATTTCCCACACTAGAACACCACCATATTCCATGAGTACTCTCCAAAATTCATTATAAGATTCATATTTCATCACATAAACAAAACATATTGTAAGAGGATAACCCCTACTACTATTAAAAGCCTCTTGCCTCTTCTTTTCTTTACAAGCCTTTAAGATAGTTAATGGCTCCTTCTTGTCATATATGGAAGTCTCCTTTATTCTCCTTGATGATGCACTCTTCTAAGGTTGTTGACTTTCCATCTAAACCAATGAAATCCCTCTAGAATTTGAATCCCTGTAAGTATCTATAACCTTCTTCTTTCTTTGGTAAATATGATTTCACTTTAGCCTATATATACCATTCTCTCTGACTCCAAGAACCACCCCTGGGCTAGAGTTAGATCCATTAGGCTTGAGAATCATTTTTCCATTCCATAATTTAACATCAAACCCATTTTTCTCAGTTGATGAGACTAAAAGCATGCTACATCTGATCTCCCATACCCAAAGTACTCCCTAGATTCATAATAATCCACCAGAATTGATCCTGAATGGTACAATACCAATTCCTCTAATTGAATGCTTACTCTTATCACCATTATTCACGTGTAGCTCAGAGTCCCACTTGGTTAGGCTCTCAAATACTTCTTTCATTCCTGTCATATGATTTGAGGATCCACTATCTAGGAACTATGCGTCCTCATGAATGGTGCCCCTAGAGAATTGAGAGATAAGAGAAAACTCCTCATTGAATATTCTAGTGAACTCATCCTTGTCGACTATAGTTGGAGAAACTAAAGCCAATTCCAAATTCTTCTCTTTCCCTCCTTTATTCTTATGCAAACACTTGCTCACATAATGGCCATACTCTTAACATGTAAAGCATTTCAATTTGGTTAAGTCCTTCTTATTGATGATGAACTTCTCTTTTCCCTTCTTCAACTTAATAGTGAGGTAAACTTGTTGGGTGCAGGATCCCCCAAGGGAAGTTTTGGGGCTTAAAGCCCAGATTTTGACTAAATCCAATGTAAATACTCTGTGTTTTGTGGGCGCGGAGCACGAGCTTGTAAATGAGTCATAGGGTTGTCCGCCCTCATTTTTGTAATGTAATGTCGGCTTTAGAGATCTACCCATGGTCCACGGACCATGGGATTGTATAAATAGAGCGAGGCTCTAAGTTGTAAATAAGATAGAAGGAAGTCATGAATGAAGGATGAAGAATTGAGTCTTATCTAAGTGTAGAGTCAAGTCTTGGGTCGTAGAGTAGGAGAAGGCTCTGTAGCTGAGTGCGTAGAGGTGTAGTAGTCCGCAGCTAAGTTCTTAGGGTAGGTTGAGTCTGTAACCATTGAAGTATTAATAAAGAGAAGTTTTATACCATTCCTATGTATCTATTTATTGTTTTCTGCATTGAATGTATTGGTTATAAATTGCATTTTCATTGTTTATATGGTGCCTGAACTTATACAATTGTGTTGATTAAGTAAATGTGAGATAAGGTATATGTTTATGTGAAGTTAACTAACAATTGTAAGAAGATAAGTAAGAAATGTGGTGTAACTTGGGGAAATAGTGCAGATTGTTGCCCTAGCAGCGCGAAAGAATCTCAACCCTTGGTCAGGGATGTGAGAAGGAGGTTATAATAGATCACAAAGGTCTCGCAGGTCAGGATAGTGCGTGAAGTGACTAGCATTAAGGTATTCACATTTGGATTAAATTGACGCCTCAGACATCTCCAAGGTACGGAAACTTGGTTCCAACATGCCCCCATACTACTTCGGGTGAGACTTCAGTCCGCGCTTCACAGGCTGATGCCAAAAAGGCTGGTAGTGTAAGGATTTGTTTGGCTAATTAACTCTCAACCTGGGTCAAGCCCCATCAAGCCATAAAAACATTCTCTGGATCAACCTTTTACTGAAGATTCTCATCTCGAAGTTCCTCTTAGATGAAATCATCCCATAACCTAATACAATCTCAAATATTCTCCCATGAGACTACTCCTTTGATGAATAGATTCTACTAATCTGAGAAGCTCTTTATAGCAATTGTCTCCAACCCCAATTGTTCCACATTATCCCCTATAGATACAAGTTCATCACAAACTTGAGAAATCATTGTGAGATATGAATTCACATTCTCTAAAATTCCTATCTTAATATCCTTGTGATTATCTCTCAATTCCATCTTATGGTTCTCATTATTTTTTTGAAATGACGCTCTTAGAGCTGCCCTCATGTGCCATGTAGTGTATTTCCTAGTAAGGTGAGGTATCAAGGTATAAGCCTAGTTATACAAATCCAAAGCTACTGCATCAGTTGGTGCCTTTATCTGGGTGTTGGCATAATCCCACAGATTATTCACCAACAACATCACTAGCTTGATTATTTCCTTCCATGAAATGTAGTTGGATATCCATTCCAACTAGTCCTCAAACCTCAACATGGAAATCATAATCTTTGTTGGATTCTTATAAAAAAATTCAAGATACCAACAGTCAATCCTTTAACAAAAATAAAACCCAACTCCCTCTTAGATCTACCACCTTTTCACAAATCTGACCCATCTGCTCCTCAAAGTAGCTCTGATACCATGTTAGAAGTCCAAGCACCCCAGGTATGGTCTATGCTCTTAGCTAGAAAACATAAACACACTAAAAATTCCTAACTTCAAAATTACATAGTGGAATACTAGCAATTATATCAATGATAATACACAAGGATTTATTCCCAAAAATTGTTTTCTTATCAGTCCATTAATAATCAAAACCTCGAGGCTCCCATACCAAGGATAATGTCCCTTTATATCCTAGTACAATGCCAAATACAATGTCAAATCCTTTTTACCAAATACCTTGGGCTGAAGCTTTGTCCTCTAGGCCTTTCCTACCCAAAATACATTTACAACACTCTAAATTACACAACTATAATGTCTAGGGAATTACCATCCCACCTTAAATCATACAAACACCAATCCACATACCTTCACTTGCTCCTTTAGCCCTTAGTCCTCTTGTTGTAGCGCTATCAACCATATGATGACCATAATATATCTTTTAATAGACCTTGGCCTACTCTCGTAGGTCCTCGGTCTCCTGTTCCATTCTCTTCCAGCTCTTATTCTCCCCTTTTCCTACTCTTCCATCTCTTTTTCTACCTTTTCCCAATTGTTCTGGGATACAATCTACCCTAATAGGCCTTCCTTAGCCCTCCTAGGCCCATGACCTCCTGAGAAATCAATCTACAACTTCATCCCTCCTGTGTAGCCCTATGGCCCTATTCTTAGGCATTTCTCTGCATCACTAGGCCTGCTGCTAACCCTAACTAGGCCTTAGTTCCTTCTCAACTTGCATAAATAAACCTATGACCAACCTCCTTTCAGTATCCATCCCTCTTGTAGTTCTAACATAGACTTGTGACCTCCCTCCATACGGAAAGAATCCTACCATGTGGAACCCACATGCATTAGCTAGGTTCACTTGGCACTTGACATGTTGACCAAGTCCAAGGGCCCCACAAGTTTGATCCTAGGATTATCATGTCAAGAATTCCATGTTATAATCGAAAATTTAGGAAGTATGAATTTCAATGACTTTACACAGGGCCTACGCCTTGATTCCCTGGATCTCTGGACTAAACCCCATTAGTGCACACCACTGTATAGCTCACATTGGGGCCCCTTAGCCCCGTTACCTCACACTTACCTAAAATTACTTAGACCAACAGATTGAGTCTGCTCCCACTCTAATCTCACACCACCTTTTCACTATGTGGGCCCCACCTCAAACCTTTGATCCATAAAATCTTGTCCAAAGTCCATTCCCATGATGGAATACCACCCACCATTCCTTCCGAATGACTGTACTCTTGGACCTATCTGGCCTAGCTTTAGTCTAGATTTAGAAAATATACATTTTCGTGCCTTAGGGACTTACAACAAATTTATGAGTTTTCCTCACTTGCTTATGACTTTGAAAAAGGTTATCTCAAGAACCTAGTTACACCATGTTGGTAGGCCAACCCCTCCCTTTTAGTTTCCTTTAAAAAATAAAGGGCCCCTCTTTAAATTTTGGTTTTCTTCTTGTTTTCATATGATTGGATTTCTATTAGTTAAATTTCTACATTCTTTCTTTTGTCATTACTTTGAATTTTGGTGGTTTAATACGGGATCTATTTTGCCATGCATTTTTATGTAAATATTATTTTCTTTATTTCTAGGGTTGGTGTTAGAAAATAGTTTCTCTCAATAGCAATAAAATTGTTAAATTAAGAGCTACTACAAAATCGTAGATTATGTAGTTGCTCATAGTCATATTTGTAACACAAATGTTATTGGTTATATATTACTATAGTGATTTTTCATACTTATCCTTTATTGTGATGACGTATATGTTTTCAAATATGGTATTCACAGTCCTAGTCTATAATGTATAACCTTGATTAGTTGTGTTGTGTGTGTGTGTTTTTTTAAGGGTGGTTCACGGATGTTGAGTGACCGCTACATCCACTGGAAAATCGAGGTAGATCAACTTGAAGGGATCTACTCGTCGGCCAAACTAGCAAGGCCTAACCCCAAGGGCATCAAGGAGATTTGAAACCATGACCTCCCGATAACTGAGGTACTTAGCAACAAGAAATCGACCATCTAAGCTATCCCTTGGGGATTGTGTTGTGTGTTTTATTTGACTAGTGATATGAATTAATCATGCCATATCTTCTTAGATATGTATCATTTAAATGCCCATTCATTTTGATGTGTATACATGATTTTGGGGATTTATGTCATAAATATGCGCTTAATATTAAGTACTTGATTTAATTGACCTGTCATGGTAGTATGCCTCCTCATTTACTAACATGGAGATATAATGCCTAAGTGTCAACCTGTATGAATGCCAGTTGGTATGTGGTGTGATTTTTGTTCCTTGTTTGCATTTTAAAGTTGTCCTCACTGTTGTCATAAACCTGTACTTGAAAACTGCTAATTTTATTTATGGGGTTTTTCCCAAAGTGTATCATCGAACTATTTATTTTCCCTCATTCTCGACTGTTCTATGACATAGGGCTATATGCATGATTTTCCATTTCTTAAATCTTATCCTATACCTTCCTATGGCCTCTTCTCTGTAACCTGCCTCTAGTAATTCAGGTAGAGCTCATTGGAGCCAAATCATGGAAGAATATGAGGAATGTTTATCCATATTTCGTAAAGTAGGATGGTGGAAAAATTTCCAACTGTTTCAAGGGGACAATGAACAGGTAGTCAAGGCTTTTGCTGCTTCCTTCAATGACAGAAGGGCTTATGTTGGTGACCATGAAATTAAGATTAATTTTCAATTTGTGGTAAAAACTACCCAATTACCCTTGGAAGGTGAGTGTTGGTCCAAAAAAGTTCTAGTAAAAAACATCCCATGAAGAAACTGTTAGAAAATAAAGATTGCAAATACTTCGTTAAATTTATGCCAATTTTGTTTCTTAAAAGAAAATGGCACAACCTGCTACATTTAATTCATAGATATATTACCTCTACATGTGGTTACAATGTTATTTTTGTATATCACATTTGGATCATGATGTCATTTTGGGCTAGAAACTTAATTTTCCATAATTTCTCCTCATAATCTTGACTAGGATGTTAAGAGCTTACCAGGATGAGCATAAAAACCCTAATGGTCTCTTTTCCATCATGGGTTAATTTTTATATTGGATAGGTACTACTTAGCTCAGATTGGTGATCGTTGAGACTAGTTTCTTGCTTGTAATAGTTATAGAAAACCCCCATCATTTGATCCAGTTTAGTCCTCTGCTACTACTCCTCACAAACCCTCTCCAATTGATACAACTCTACTTGTGGTTGAGGAGTCACAATAGAATGCATGTTTGGAATTTCCTCAAATGATAGGGCCAACCTCTTCATAGGATAACCAAATTAAAGTTTCAAAAATATTGACTTCCCTCTGAGCTATTAGGAACTTAACCAAAGCTTGTGGTTCCAATTCCATGGTTGAATCTCCTAAGTCCAATGCACATCCTGTACAACCTACAAATAAACAAGAAAATGGTCATACACAACACATGATGAAAATAAAATGTTTGCAAAGAAAATTAGCTAGGGCTTGAATAACTGGTCTTAAAGGTCATCCTGAAACCATCCCTTTGGTTGACTTGGAAAAGAGTCTCGAACCCTCATTGAAAAGAAATAAGTCACAGTCTCGAGACCGATCTCTGAGTCATGATAATATTGTCAATAGTGTTGATGCTTTCTTTAGAAACCCTCACTCAGATGATTTGATTGCAAACATGTACTGGAAGCAATAATATCTTCTCATTGTTCCTCATCTCGAACATAAAGTTAGTCAATTAGTTTGTGAAAATGAACAGTTGAGGACTGCATTCTAGAGAAGATATAAGTTGAGTGAACACAAATCATCTTCTGTCAAGAGTAAGACCAGGTCTAAGGAAACTCATATTGTGATAAATTCACCTAACCTAAAGGTCACTATCTCCTCCAAGTTAGAGGGACCTAGTACTAGAAAATAGTCAATTTGTTTGAAAAAGAGATGCAGATAATATTTCTTTTAATTTAGTTTGTTATTTAAATAAAAATACCACTACAAAATTTAGATTTTGTAGAACCCATTTCAATTTTATTCTTATGTTATCTAATTTTTTCATGTTTTTCTCAATAGATCTTCAATGCTCCTAAGGTAGCTTTCTTGGAAAATATGATTGAGGATGCTTCTAGCCAACATGTGTTCGCTCATAAACCAATTATGGGATTTTTCCTATCATATGCCTTATGTTGATTGGTTCATGCGAGAAGGCCTCAAATTGATAAAATTATTTTCATTTTATGTAACCAAATGACTTAAAGACAATTTTATAGTTATTTTTTCTTGTAAGGTTGAGGGCCTTTTTGGTTATATAAGCTCATAGATTCAATTGTAAAAGGGGGGATCTGGCAGGGAGAAATGAGGAACAAAGTAATGTTGTTTATTGACTGTGGAATAATTATTTTATACAATGAAACGACTTAGTTGAATTTAGTCTATTACTAGTGTTTATTATATGCTACATGGTCTTGTTTCTATTCTTTTTTCTTTGTAATTGGATTTCTGATTCTTAGAAGATAGTGATTTATTTTGTTTAATGAGTGGGATTCTTAAATGAGAGAATGTTTGTTATCATATTTCTTTGTTGATCAAATATTTTTCAAATTTTCTTGCTTAAACGAGATCGATACATCTCTATAGTGACTAGTGTCCTAAGAGTGTTATCTATCTAGGAATTTTAAAGTTTTCAGTATCTATGGGTGGGTCCCTGATGTTTAAATCTGTGTAATGTCTTTCTCTTATTACAAATTAAATGAATACTGTGATTGTAATTTATTGGAAAATTATATCATTTTTTCTATCAAATTGTTTATTGGTTGTATCCATAAATCAAAACTATAGAAGTATATGAATTCTATAGAAAATCATTTACAATTCTCCTTATTTCCACTTGGCCAAGTAACAAGAAAATAAATAAATAAATAAATATATATATATATATATATATATATATATATATATATATATATATATATATTACTTAGCTTTGCATATCTACATTTGTATTTATTCTTAATGTGAAATATTTAAATAAACATTGTTGTGCTATGTTTATTAACGAAATTAAGTAACTTGTATGTTCACAATTATTGGTTCGTTCATCATTTGCATTGATAATTATTTAGTCGGTGGTTGCATTATAGAAATAACATTTTATCTCATACTTTTGGATGGATGGATATATATATATATATATATATATATATATATATATATATATATATATATATATATATATATATATATATATATATATATATATATATATATATATAAAAGATAATTCTTATCTAGAACCAGTTTCATTATGATACAGTCTTTGTCATTTCTTGTAACATAGTTGTACATGATGTACCATAATCTAATTTTGTAATATAGATCTTGTATTATATTTTTTTATTCTAATTTCTAAATGAAATCTATAAATAAGAATTATTATGCATTTAAATTCTCAACCTACTTCTTGTAATTTGTACTAATTTATTTTTAAAGTTTAGTAAAAGTAAGATTTTTGTTTATTACTTAATTAAAATTTAGTATAGAATAACATAATATATCCATAGTTTAGTATTATTTTAGTTTAGGAATCAATTTTTAGGATTCAATCCTTCGGAAGAAGAAAGGATCCTAGGCTAACAGAGCCTATAAACCCATGAGGGGTGACTACTCCAAATGGCTTGGGTTGTGTGAAGAGCCTCGGTCCTGGTCACTTCCACCTTGTTTACTAGGGTTTAGGGTTTAGGGTTCAGCTTTAGAATCATTAGGAGACATGTCAGCCACTCTAACAATCTGTCCCTGGGTGCCACTACTGTTCTTGATCTCTTTTTCCATAGTTGCTCTCATTTTATGGGCAAGGGAGCAACCAACAACCCAAATTCACTCTCACAGGCTTGCTTGCTAGTGACCAGAGACCAAAATTTCCAGTTCTATGCCAGTGACCCTAGGATTTAAGCTACTCTTTCAAGCCCAGAGCCCAAGCCACTGCCCATAATGGAGTGATAGCTTGAAACAGTAAAAATATAGGGAAACAATGATGCAAAAGAAATAATTTGAACAAGACCTTTATCTGACCTCTAGTAGCCATGCTAGGCATTTCATCAAAGATATCATCAACATGTAGCCTACAAGTGTAAACAACAAAATTAAGTGTAGGGATCTCATACTTATCTGAGAATCACTATGAAACATTGTTCCCTCATGTCATTTTCTGCATTATCATCTATTAGACCATAGATACACTATCCATTCATTTACAAGTAAAAACATTCTTAGAGCCATACATAACTGCTGTCATAAAATATACATATAACCAGAATAATAGGAACCGAATTACCCTAAACATATCAGCCATCAAAACCCACATATACATAAATACATTTGCACATGGAAATCAAGGGAATGGATTTCTCATTAATGAATGCAATAAACCAACCAGAGATGGGACTACCACATTCCACCTAACCATAGAATGGATGAGCCAAATCTCTCTTCAACCATTCACCCCCATACCATATTCTAATCATGAATATGGGATTCAAACCAAAAGAACCAACTAGGACATACTGAGGCTAAACCACCTCACCCTCATCAACATAAACCCAGATTTATTGTAATCCATCCTGAATCACTAGGCCAACATGATGAACACATCATAACAGGATTTTCCGTGATCTCCACCCAATCACTAGGCCAAACAAGCATGGACACCACTAGATTTCTCCACCTATGTGTGAGGAATTTTCCTATCTCCTAGTATCTTAGGATTTATCACAATCCAAACCCATATCACTAGGCCCTAAATCGAGACCCACTCTCCAATATTTACCGCATATCCCAAGCCCGAGATTACTAGGCCCAATGGAGAGAAAACCACCTCTTAGTTTTACCATATATCTTTCCATTCACTGGAAAGTATTCCTAGGCCCACTAAGGCAACACAATCCTGGCTTTACCGCAACCTATATTCTAGTTCAGGGGTCACGAGGCCAGTGGCTTTACCATGATCCATAGTCTGGTTGAGGGACCACTAGGTCACACACTCTATCATTTGGAGATCCACCCCACTCACCTTCGAATCCATCTGACAATCCAACTCAACCAAAACATGAGAACCCCATCACACCATGGCTATCTAGAAATGGAAAGGATAGGCTGAAAACATTGTTACACCTAGAAAAACCCATGCCATGATAGAAAAGAACCACATGCAATTCCATTCATGCCAAATCTAGCAAGAAAAATACACATGCAAGTTGATAGCTATAATGAAGTCTGTTGTACATACTTGATGCCTTTCCCTACTTAATCTTTTCTTCCTCTTGCCTTCTTTTCCTTTCTTACTCCAATGCCAAAATTTCTCCCTGAACTCTAAGTGTCTAAGAGTATGAGAGAGAGAGAATAATGAGAGAGCTCCAGAACTCAACTGATGAAAGGTTACCAACTGACCCTCTTAAGTATTTTTATGAATGACACCTCTATTTTCTTCATTTTCCATTATTTTCCTTCATTTTCCTCCTCACATCCAATTACTTGTCACCTTTCACCTCCATTTTCTCCTAATTTCCATTATTTTCATAAATAAATATGCCAAAAATGTCATTTTTCCTTTGTTGGGCATTGAATCCCCCCACAGTAGGGTTTTGGTGCTCAATGCCCAAGTTTTGGTCAAAGATGTTGTAAAACTCCGCGAATTGCGGGCACGGAGCGCGAAGTGTACAATTGAGTCATAAGGTTGTCTGCCCTAAACATTGTATTGTAAATTAGTGTAAAGTCAACCTACCCATGGTCTGCGGACCATGGGATTGTATAAATAGAGTGAGGCTCTAAGTTGTAAAGTCAATGAAGAAAGGATGAATAGATGAATAGCGAAGGAATGATTCAAGCTTAGAGTAGAGTTCTATGTGTCTTGGGTTGTAGTAGTAGGGAGAGGCTCTGCAGCTAAGTGTGCAGAGGCCTAGTAGAGTCTGCAGTTGAGTGCGCGGACCCCTGCAGCTAAGTGCGTAGGGCAGTGTCGGGTTTGTAAGCAAGATTGAAGATTAATAAAAGAGAAGTTGATTTCTATTCCTGTGTATTTGTTGTGCATTATCTTCTTTATGTTTGTATTTGGTTATGTATTGCGCGCACTGATATAATTGATATATATGCTATAATAACCATAAATCTTATGCACACAAGTTAAGTAATCAGTTAATTAGCAAGGATCGTGGGTATTAAAGCCACACCACAGGTTGCAAAGGGATCACAAGTGCATGTAGAGACAAGTCAGACCGCGGACCTCTAGAAGCCCATCAGACATCCCTAGGGTACGGAAACCTAGTTCTAGCACCCTCCTATACTACTTTGAGTGAGACCTTAGTCCGTGCTCTGTAGACTGTTGCCAAAAGGTCCAGTAGTACCGAGATTTGCTTGGCTAAGTCACCTCTAAACCTGGGTCAGGCCCCACTAAGCCAACAAATGGTTCTGTTGCCAGGACCCGGATCTACATAAAGGATGTCTAAGGTTGTGCCACTGGAACCCTACAAAGAAAGAAATTGAAGAGTGGTTGGATAGGAAGATTCATGAGTTCGCAGCGCAGGAAAATAGAAATCCGTGAGTATCTGAGTAGTGGTTGGATCGCTACTTGTACACTGAAATCCATGAAATTTTCTATGCATCTTTTCCATCCGAGCTGTATGAGTGGATTGCAAAGTTAGCAGATAGCCAGGGAAGGTGTAGGCTCAACAAACCAATAGTGTGGACTTTGGAACTAGTGCGTAGACTAGAAGCCTCAGAAGATAAGATAGCATGAGCTGTGGACCAATGGCTCGACTGAATAATAGGAGGATTTATCACTAAGTTCATGGTAGACACGTTCGTCAGCTACAGCGAGGAAGAGCGACGTTTTCTCAAGGGATCGCGAGGTAAGTATATTAAATCTTTGAACACTTGGATTAAGATGATGTTGTGTGAAAAGTGGGTTATGCGAATAAATTAATGTTTGGGACAATGCAAATGTTATGAAACCAGCTCAAGAAAAGATAGAAAAGATAGATCAATGCCTTAGAATTCAGCCTCTTCGAGGGGGCAACCTCCTTTACATTACATAAATGAACAATTCTTTGATGATACAAATGAAAATACCTCCTTTCTATATATAGGAGTCTAATGGGTCATAACATAATCAGAGCCGACATAACAATAATAATGTAAGGGCACAATAATAATAATAGTGGGCTTCTATGGGGCACAATAGTAACAATATGGGCACTACATAGGTACATCAATATAATAAGTGGGTTATACTAATAACAATAAGGGGTTAAACTAGTAGTATAGGGGCCTAACATGCCCCTCTCCTTCAAAAAGCGTTGTCCTCAACGCTTGAGTAGTTCTTGATGCTTCTGTATAAAATCCTTGTCCTCCAATGTGGAATATTCAGCAGGTAAGTTCTTCGACTTGATGAGATACTCTGAAATTGATCGATTTTGTAGTTGTCGGGTTCTTGTTTCTGTGACTGCTCTAGGTTCCAATATGATTTTTCCTTCCTCTTCAACTTCTGGCAATATTGTTTGAATTGGGATCTTTTGTAACTTTTGAATAAGTGGCCATACTTCTTCGTCCTTCTTCCATTCATCCCTTGCTTCGTTTATCCAATCTGTTTGGATAATATAAATAGCATAAAACATTGCTTCCACATCCTCATCCTTGAAGAGTCTTCCCATTCGGTAAGGTCGCCATTTTTTAAGTGCATGTAGTATTGCCAACATTTCCTTCTCATAAATAGCTTGCTTGAGATGTAGTAGTAAAAATACCAAATCACCTACATCAAAACATTTTTCACTACGATGTTGATCTACCTGTTGTTTCGTTTGATTTTGCACCGAAGTGGCGTTATCCTCTAAAAGTTGGAGAAATTGTTGTTGATGCTCGATGTGATCTTTCACTGCTTGAACCTTTTTCTTCTTGATATGTCCTTCTATCTCTAGATTTTGAGGAGTGGTAATTTCTTCCAATCCTTTACAAGATATGGTCGGATTCATTTCTTGATGCTCAATGTGATCTTTCACTTCTTGAACATTTTTCTTCTTGATATGTCCTTCTATCTTGATAGTTTGAGGAGTGGTAATTTCGAACAATGAATTACAATATATGGTTGGATTCATTTCTTCTTTCTCGATGTGATCTTTCACTTCTTGCACCTTTTTCTTCTTGATATGTCCTTCTATCTTGAGAGTTTGAGGAGTGGTAATTCTTTCCAATGCTTTACAAGATATGGTCTGATTCATTTCTTCTTTCTCTGGGGTGGGGACCTGGTGTATATCTTCTTCTTTTAATGTTTCTTGATCCTTTTCTTCCTCCTCTTCATATTCTATGTAAAATAATTTCTTCTCAACACACTTCTGACCTTTAGTGCATTTGCTATCACAATTGTAACAAAGCCCTTTTTCTCTTTTTTCTTCCAATTGTTGTGGTGTAACCCTTGTAGGTTGTGGAAGGCTAGGAGAAACAACACTTCCATATTTATAGTTGTGAGGGGTACTCTTCTTGGTTTCCATAATTTTTCTTTCCACTATGTCACAAAGCCCTTTTACTCTTTCCAATTGTTGTGGTGTTGCTCTAAAGAAGGTGTTGCTCTTTGTATCCTCATAATGTGCTATCATTTCCTCCGTGAAAATTGACCATGTAACAAGTTGTTTATGAGAACAAAGCCCTTTGTACCATAAAAATTGATCTGGTTCTAAATATGAATATGCAATACATACCTTTTGTAACAGTTGTACACCATGTAGATCAAAATATTGCTCCATCTGAAGTATCCAATTTACCAGATCCTTGCCATCAAACTTCTTCATCTTGCTTTTTCTTGATTTTAGGAGCTCGACCTTGAAATGACTGTAACTCTGTACTTTCGGATCTTTAAGTTCTAAAATTGCTACCTATATTAGCCCTCTGTCTTCTCTTTTCAATGCCACCAGTCTGATCCAAATTGGATTCTCTAAGGAAGAGTTATGCACAATCTCCCAAGATGACCTGATTATAGACCTTTCCAGAAGAGCAAACTTGTATGAAGTACCACATGTCACTGTTTGAACCTTTGACTCTAGAAAATATATAAACGAAAACTACAGTCTGTCCTCTTTCTGTACCTTCTTACAAAATTTCAATCCGATCCCCAGAGAGAAAGTTATGACGATTTTCCCCAGGTCACCTGTTTTGAATGTAATTCAGGAGTCTGCAAAAAGACCAACTTCCTCAGATCATATCTCCGCAAATATCGCTCTAAAAGCTCTGAAATTCGGACCCAAGGTTCAGCGCGATTTCTTCTCAAATGGGTTTTTTTTGCGACTTCTGAAACGTCACAGAAAAAAAATTATAGCGAAAATGCCATGATGACCTATTTGGAGCAGCGAAACCCTAGAATCCAAAGCTCTGATACCAAATGTTATGAAACCAGCTCAAGAAAAGATAGAAAAGATAGATCAACGCCTTAGAATTCAGCCTCTTCGAGGGGACAACCTCCTTTACATTACATAAATGAACAATTCTTCGATGATACAAATGAAAAGACCTCCTTTCTATATATAGGAGTCTAAGGGGTCATAACATAATCAGAGCCGACATAACAATAATAATGTAAGGGCACAACAATAATAATAGTGGGCTTCTATGGGGCACAATAGTAACAATATGGGCACTACATAGGTACATCAATATAATAAGTGGGTTATACTAATAACAATAAGGGGTTACACTAGTAGTATAGGGGCCTAACAGCAAAGCAGAAAGATCTACAAAAGCAGAAGCAGTGAAGAATTAGAAAATAGTCCCTTAATTTCACCCTCACAAGAGAGAGAGGACGAGCTCGCAAAGGTTTCTCCGAGAAGCGCGGTCAATTTGATAAGGCAACAAATTCTGTGTCTACCATCCCCACCCATGCCACGACCCGCTTCACCCCCCTCACCTCCATATCCACCCACTACACCTCCGCCACCTCCACAGTTTAGTATGGCGAGCGCGACCAAACTACCAGTATTCAGAGGAGTAGGGAATGAAGATTCAGACTAATTCTGGTTCGTAGTAAGAGTAGTATGGGAAGCATAGGGTGTCATGGATGATAATATCAGAAAGGATACGCTGGTGAGCATGCTACAGGATCGCCTATTAACGTGGTATATCAAGCATTTCAATGACCACCCAAATGCAGGAATTGCAGAGATCCAGAATGCATTGAACAGGGAGTTTAGTAGGCCAAAATCAGAGACACAATTAATCATTGGGTTTAAAGAGATTACAATGCTTCTGGGCGAGACCCCCTAGGATCTGGACCAAAGGTTGAAGAGTACGATCCATGAAGCCAATATGACGTTAATGGACACACAACAGCGTGCATGATTTGTGGCCTCACTTACGCCACACTTAAGGACAGCGCTATCACAGCAAAAACTTTCCACCCAGGCCGAAGCGTTGGAGATGTTAATGAGGTTGCATGAGACCCCTATACAAGACACTGGATTAGGAGTCCAATAGATCCATGCGCAACTGCAACATCTATGTCAGGAAATGCAAAGTTTGAAACAGGATAGGGCACCTTGGCCGGAGGTGCGTGAAGAAGTATGGTGCATAAAATGTAAATGCCAGGGCTACGACAAAGATCACTATCTAGTGTTTGCAAACTACTTGGCAGGAGGAGGGCCAATGCCATTAAGACCGGAGGCATAGGTGGGGCCGAGTGCGGTGTCTGCGTTATGGTGTGTGATCTACCAGATAGGAGGAAAACATACCACATGTAATTGTCATCTATTGTAGAAGTATACGTAGACGTCCCAATAGTTGTTTTGTAATTTCTGCAAGTCGGTAGGCCATGATGAATGCACCTGCCGAAGCTATGAACTAATGATGGATCGGTCCCCTACCTACAGGGTATAAGCAAAAACGTGAGCCCTCGACCCAAATGCAGGGATGGTGCACACTGGGTTTCAGGGTCGCGGTCGGGGTCAAGGTGGAATGGGACCAGGGAGGGGTTGCAGACAGATAATCTGTTACAATTACGGAGGGCCCGGGCATTATGCCTGCGATTGTACAAACCCGACTATGATATCATGTTGGTACTATACTTAGTTTGATCACGAGGCAAAAGATTGCCCCTCACTGATAGTGAAGATGCACGAAAAAGGGGTACTCTAGCCCCCACCGACCCAAAATTTACAAATGATGAGGTCTGAACCATATGAAGAAGAGCCAAATGTAAATATGATGCTCAGGAGCGGCATGAAAATAGGATATGATAAAAGGAAGTAGCCAGAATAAAGCGTGTGGGTTTGCAAGGCTCCTACAAAGGAACCCAAGTTTGATTTAGAACACGCGAAGGAGACATTCATGGAAGCTAAGAAGAGCTTCACAGAGGCCTCCACTTCAGGTACTAAGGATCAACTAGAACCAGGGATGGATCCTTCCATGCTCACTACCTTTCTGGAGACATGTATGAAACTGCTGCGCAACAACAAGGCAGTCAAAGGGCTATAGGAACTTATCACTAGGTGCGTGGGGTCAGGAGAACCGCGCGTGGTCTAGAAACTGGGAAAGCATGCATTGCGCACAGGAAGGGAGATGAGGTTGACTACGCAAATAGGTGAGCACGAAATCGATCAGGTAATCCTGGATCTGGGTTCGGATGTGAATGTACTACCAAAAAAAACATGGGAACGCATGGCAGACCCACATTGCAATGGTCCCATATTCAATTATAGATGGAAAAACAATAGAAGATTTTTCCCATGGGAAGGTTGCAAGGGGTGACAGTCGATATTGAAGGTGCGAGCACGCAGGTGGAATTTGAAGTGATAGAGATTGTCGATGACAGTAATCCCTATCCCGCGCTACTAGGAATAGACTGGGCTACCGATATGAACGAAGTCATAAATCTGAAGAAGCGCAAAATGACCTTTGAGAAAAAGTCACTACACATAGTAGTACCATTGGACCCAGCCGAGGGAATGCAATACACTGAACCAGTGCACGACGATGATAGTGATGACGATCTTGACTGTATCTATAAGATAACTGCACAAGGAGAGGATTGGGTGAATCTGACTGCATATGGAAGGATTTCATGGGAGCGTGAAAGCTCCTGCACTTTGGATTTCGACGAAGAGATAGAGCGATGGCAGAATCGGTTGCACGAAGTAACAACACTAAATTGCAACATGATGATCAGGTCATTATGTTGCATAAAAACAAAGGCAAGGGAGCTACCAACATATGATGGATTGTCAGTGGTGGATGAATTTTTGAGCAAATTTGAAAGTACAGTACCAAAACCGCAGCGGTTCGATGCGTTGAAGTGGGCACTACGCGTAACACCCACATCTGCACGTAAGACTGGCACAGATGCAGAAGGATGATGTGCCTGCATTTCAGAAAACCACTATTACAACTAGTAGAAAAATATGACAGACGAGATGATCCACGCACACACCTTGCGAAATGGACCAAGGTCTACGGGGAAGAGCCACAACCTGAATGGGTGCATTTATTCTACCATACCCTAGATGTCATACCCATGAATTGGTATACTGAGACAGAACTATGCCATGGTACGGGCAGATGGGATGTCTTGCACGAGGGACTTTTGCTAACATTCACATTCGAAGATCGGTTGTCAAATATTGTTGATGATGCGCTACAAGCAGTAAAAGCTGCTATCTTCAAAATACCACAGAAGCCAATGGGAGTACTTCAGCAAGACTGCGCGACACAGTTAAGAAGTGCACTGGAGTGTTATAATGTAAATGTCAAAGAAGATGATGAGGACCCATGAAACATTAACATTTCAGAAATGGAAGGCTCTCGCGAGGTTCGCAGACCATCACTTGAAGACCCTGACATCACCACGCCGCTAAAGACGAAGCAGGTCAACATTGGAATGGAGGTAGAACCAAAATACGCAACGCTTGGGGACTATTGGGACAATGCCATGGTCGACAAGGTCGCTGAGTTACTCCGTGAATACCAAGACTTGTTCCCGACCAAAATTATAGACTTAAAAGGGATCGTGGGTGATTTAGGGACAATGAAGATCACCCTGAAACCCAACGTGAAGCTAGTTAAGCAGTGGCCTTACCGCTTGAATCCAAAGTATAAAGAAAAGCTCCATGACGAATTAGACAAAATGCTCGCAGCCGGAATTATTGAACCAGTGGAAGAATCCGACTGGGTGAGTCCTATGGTGGTACAGGAGAAAAAACATAAGGGTGAAATAAGAATATGTGTAGACCTCAGGAAGTTGAACGATGCTTGTGTAGACAATCCATTCCCAACACATTCATAGATGAAGTACTAGAGAATGTTGGCAGTCAGGAAGCACACTCATTCATGGATGGCTTCTTAGGGTACCATCAGATCAAGATCGTGCCAGAAGATAGGAGCAAGATGACCTTCACAACAAAATGGGGATGATTTCAATACATTGTGATGCCATTTGGACTGAAGAATGTGCCAGCTATATTTTCGCACATCGTGGTACCTGCGTTCAAAGAATACATCCACAAAGTTTTGGAGATCTATCTGGATGATTCGACTATTTTTGGTTTAGTTAAGCACCATGTAGTGAGCTTATGCTTGATGTTGGATACTTGCCGTCGACACCAGATTGCACTAAACCTGAAGAAGTTCACATTCATCGCTCCCTTTGGAAACCTGTTGGGACATGTCGTTTTCAAACAAGGACTGATGGTGGAGCCTACAAAGATTGTCGTTATCCTCAATTTGGAAGCACCGCGAAGTGTTACACAATTGCGCATTACCTTGGGACACACTGGATACTATAGTAAGTTCATCAAAAGTTATGCCCAGATAACCACGCCGATGGAAAAGCTATTGAAAAAAGTTGTTACATATTGCTAGAATGACGATTGCATGAAGAGTTTGGATGTCTTAAAAGGGAAACTAGCCTCTGCACCAATCTTGGTTTTCCTGAAATGGGATGTGGAATTTCATGTACATGTTGATGTGTCATGTATCGCGTTGGGAGCCTTACACACACAAGAGAGTGCGGAGGGTGTGGATCACCCAATCGCATTTGCAAGTCGAAGATTATCCAAAGCAGAAAAGAACTACTCTACCACCGAACACGAGGGGTTGGCAGTGGTGTATCTGCTCCAAAAATACCGACACTATTTACTTGGAGGACATTTCAAGATGTATACTTACCATTTTGCGTTGAAATACCTGGTGAACAAGCCTGTGTTGGGGGGGCGCATATGTAGATGTCTGTTACTATTTCAAGAATATGATTTTGAGGTCATAGTCAAGCCGTGACGCTTAAACGCAGGACCAGATCACTTGTCACGAATTGAGATGGGCAAGGAACCAACAAATTTGGAGGAAGGACTACCTGATGCACATCTCTTCATAGTACGCATCGTAGATGGCCACTTTGAAGATATAATCCATTTTCTAACCACAGGGAATGCGCCGAAGGAGTACTCAATCTCGTAGAAGAAGGAATTGGTGGTGCGTGTGGCAGACTTTTTTGTAATCACGGGGAAGCTATATAAGATGGGAAACGATGAGATATTGCAAAGATACATACCTAAATTTGAACGAGGTCAGATTCTCATGAAGAAAATGGGGGCGCTGCAGGAGGACACTATGCAAGATGCGCAACCGCACAGAAGATTCTTCGTGTAGGGTTATGGTGGCTGACCCTACACCAGGATTTGAAAGCACACTGTAAGGCCTATGATATATGTCAAAGGACAGGAAAACCATCATGAAGGGACGAGATGCCATTAAATCCACAAATGAAACTACAGCCGTTTGAAAAATGGGCAATCGAATTTGTGGGACCGATCAAACCTCAAGGAAAGACGGGTGCGTGCTACATCATCACCACGACGCAGTGCCTGACACGATGGGAAGAAGCGCAGCCAGTCAATGACTGCATGGCCACTATGGCTGTGAAGTTTTTGTTTGAGAATGTGTTGACACGATTTGGTTGTCCGAAAATCTTAATGAGTGACCTCGGAACACATTTCTTGAATGAAACCATGAATGCACTCACAGAGGAGTTCCAGGTGTATCATCAGCAAAGTACACAGTACCACCCGCAAGCTAATGGGACAGTAGAGGCATTTAAAAAAATACTGGAGACTACATTGACCAAAGTATGTAATGTGCAGTGAAACGACTGGGACTTGCGTGTAGCTACGGTGTTATGGGCGTACATGACAACATGCAAGAAATTGACTGGACAGACACCCTTCCGGTTGTCTATGGTACAGAAGCTATCATGCTGATCGAATACATCATACCTAGTCTGCGAATGGCCGCGCTCATACGCATGACGAACTGCAAAGCTCTGGAAGAAAGGCTCGCACAACTAGAAGAAATTGAGGAAGAATAGTTTTTGGTTGGATTTCATCAATAGGTACAAAAACAGCATGAAAAGGCCCAACACGACTGCCATATCAAGTTGCACACCTTCAAGGTAAACGACTTAGTGCTACTGTATGATAGCAAGTTCGAAAAATTCCTGGGAAAATTTTGGATGCATTGGTTGGGACCATATGTCGTTAAATAGGTCACAAACAAAGGCGCAGTCCAACTAGTCAAACTCAATGGAGAACCCTTCCCAGGAAAAGTTAACGACATTCACCTGAAGCCCTACATGGGTGGGCCGACTATCTGACTAACTAGCCAATTCATAGTCTTCGCAACCTAAGGAGCTAGACAAAGGCACGAGACTATAAATACATGACCTAGAAGTTGGTACCAAAGCAAGGACAGGATTCAGATGCGGATGATTAGAAGCACGAATGCAACAGGTCCAACAGACTGCAGAATAGTGTGCCGCGGACCTCTGGGAAGCGCAGGAATGGTTGGAGGTGCTCTGTGCCAAGATCGCCGCATCAACAGAGTGACTCAGGACGAGTCATGATGATTGTGTTGGGGGCTTGTTGGGCATGGAATCCCCCCACAACAAATTTTTTGGGCTCAACGCCCACGTTTTGGTCAAAGATGTTGCAAAACTCCGCGAATTGTGGGCACAGAGTGCAAAGTGTACAATTGAGTCATAGGGTTGTCTGTCCTAAACATTTTATTGTAAATTAGTGTAAGGTCGGCCTACCCATGGTCCGTGGACCATGGGATTGTATAAATAGAGTGAGGCTCTAAGTTGTAAAGTTAGTGAAGAAAGGATGAATAGATGAATATCGAAGGAATGATTTGAGCTTAGAGTAGAGTTCTAAGTGTCTTGGGTTGTAGTAGTAGGAAGAGGCTTTGCAGCTGAGTGCGTAGAGGCCTAGTAGAGTCCACAGCTGAGTGCACGGACCCCTACAGCTGAGTGCGTAGGGCAGTGTCGGGTTTGTAAGCAAGATTGAAGATTAATAAAAGAGAAGTTGATTTCTATTCCTGTGTATTTGCTATGCATTATCTTCTTTATGTTTGTATTCAGTTATGTATTGTGTGCACTGATATAATTGATATATATGTTGTAATAACCATAAATCTTACGCACACAAGTTAAGTAATCGGTTAATTAGCAAGGATTGTGGGTATTATATGGGTTGCACCCCGAGTAGGGCTGCGCGGAAGCCACACTGCAGGTTGCGAAGGGATCACAAGTGCGTGTAGCGATAGGTCAGACCGCGGACCTCCAGAAGCCCATCAGACATCCCTAGGGTGCGGAAACTTGGTTCTAGCACCCTCCCATACTACTTCGAGTGAGACCTTAGTCCGCGCTCCGCGGACTGTTGGCGAAAGGGCCAATAGTACCAGGATTTGATTGGCTAAATCACCTCTGAACCTGGGTCAGGCCCCACTAAGCCAACAACCTTTCCAAAGCCTTAACCATTGCCTTTGCCAATTTCCTTAGCCATAAACAACCAAATGAAGACCCCTTTGGATGTCTTGCCCAACATTTAGCTTGGAATGCATGTCCCATCAACCATGATTATTTTTTTTAACTTTTATTACATGGAATTTTCACCAGGGTTGTTACATATTCATTCTCGCAGGTATAAAGGATCTTCAATGGTAACATTGGAAATTTTAGTTCACCTAATCGTTAATATTTTTTCTAGTAGCATAGGGTAGGTTAGATAGGTTTATTTTGGTGCTTATTTTGGTTTTATCTTTGAATAAAGAAATTATGAAGTAGGTGAATGCCAACTCTCGATATATCACTATTTCAACATTTTGAGGGAAGTTCAATTTAACTCTCTTTCATATTTTTGTTCAAAATATTTTCTCTGTAACATTTCTTATGAATCATTTAATTTGGGGATTTTATTTTCCATGACTTAGGTAGGAAATGTTTAGGTTTAATGGTATATGAACAATGTGAAACAAGAATATGTTAAGAAATAATTTTCCCTTTATATATCTATATCTATATCTATCTATCTATATATATATATATATATATATATATATATATATATATATATATATATAGATATATATATATATATATATATATATATATATATATATATATATATATATATATATATATATATATATATATATACATACATATTCATTTAGAGTTTCATAAATCTATCATCACCGCTTCTCGTTTCTTTTAGCTTTATGTTTTGATTTCTTATTTCTTTAATAAATAGGTCAAATTATAAAAACATCTCACAAATTCCAAACTTATAAAGGAGATAAAACATTAAAAGGGTAAAATATGTAAGCTTTTAAATTTCATATTACTCATATCCTATAATCCTTTTATCATTCTTGGCTTACAATTTGACTAGTACATTGGTGGATGACTATTTTTTATTGCCCCAATTTTCATGATTTTTATTTTGTTTTGATTTCCCTTTGCATTTGTAGATTTCCACTGTCACTTATTTCCTTGGTGTGATGGTGTGTAGATTTCAACATTTTTTTGATTCTCCTTGGCATGATTATTGGGTACAAAATTTATTCTCTATTATACATAAATGAAATCCTATCTTTAAGGAAATATTTTATACAAAGATGTTTTCCTTGTGCTGATGCTCAACCCTCCTGATAATTTAAGTTTATGATCTTGTAAACTTGTTATTTGACCGTTGTTAATGCTTGTCTTAATCTTTCCATCATTGTTTAAAGGTTGTGACATCATCGTTTTCTTAAAAATCAGTCTTTAGGGTTAGCAAGACTGACCAGTAAATATTAGTTACTAAAACATTTTCATGCCATCCCTTGCTCTTAAGGAACAAATTTTCCTCCCTATCTATTAAGTGATACATAAGGATTAATATTTATTAGAGTGTAATTCAAAAATATATAACAATTAAAATTTTGATTTTTTTCTTTTGTTTTATGGTGATAGATAATTGACTGAGGGATAGGAGGTTTCATTACAGGCTGACCTACTATAATCATGTTATTAACGAAAGCGACATTACCATTATATGGACACCAAGATAGGTTAGTGGCTTTCAGTTGTAAAACTAAAAGACAAGGGCTCTCATCACGAGCCAACTTACTTGTATTTTATTAATTCTTGTGAATGATTCTATCATTATTTGGTTACCAAGTTGGGATAGTGACCTTTAGTTGATTTTTATCAAAATTGATAACTAAAAATCTGAATCTATATCTAATAGATGGGATACATGCATTCATTTAGGTTAGAAGGCATCCCTACTAAGGCTATATATGTCTACTGGCAACAATGACCATACCCCTAGTGTTAAAGTTAATCTTACACTATGATTTACTTGGTAGTCTTTGTCTTTCCCTAAACTCATTATCAATAAAGTTTACCTATTGGTTTATATTTTATCTGGTTTTTGAATTATGGTGGAAATGAGTTTGGCATGTTGCAAACTTCTAAATGTTGTTCATATAAATCAAAGATGAAACATTTTTTGGTTATTTGAGTTCCAACATAACACAACATCTTATCATATTTCTTTGATTTCTATGTGTTTCAAATTGTTAAACCAGATATAATTGGTTCACCCAATCAGTTTCCATTGTTGGCAGGTCAACCTCTCCCTTTTATTTTCCTTTGAAAAATAAAGGGTCCCTCTTTAAATTTTGGTTTCCTGCTTGTTTTCAAATGATTGGATTTGTATTAGTTAAATTTCCACATTATTTCTTTTATCATCACTTTCGTTGTTGTTGGTTTGAGATGGGATATTTTTCGCCTTGCATTTTAATGAAAGGATTAACTTCTTTATTGCTAAGATTGGTGCTAACAAATAGTCACTCTCAATGGTGGGAAAATTGTTAAATTAAGAGTTGCTACAAAATCGTAGATTTTGTAGTTTCTCATAGTCATATTTATAATACAAATGTTATTGTTTATATACTGTCATAGTGATTTTTCATACTTATCCTTTATTTCCATGGTGTATTTTATTTCAAATGTTTTATTCATGGTCCTAACCTATAATTTTTAACCTTGGTTAGTTGCATTGTGTGTTTTATTTGACTGGTGATTGTTGGGAACGGGTCCCTTGGGGTCATTTTTGGGACTAAAAGCCTAAGTTTGGGGAAAAAGCCTGAATTTTGTACAAAGGAATGTAAAGTCTCCACATTTTATGGCCGCGGAGTGTGAAAATAGCAAGAGTCAAAAAGGGTTTCCGCCCTTAGTTTAGATAGCTTGTGTCAGCTTTAGAGATCTTCCCTTGGTCCGCGGACCATGGGATTATATAAAAAGGGAGTCTTAGAAGTAGAGTTGGAAGAAAGTGAAAGTGCTTGATGAGTCTGTGAAGAGCTAAGAGTGAGAGTCTTAGTGTAGGAAGAGGCTCTGCAGCTGAGTACACAGAGGCCTAGGGTGGAAGTCCGCAGCTGAGTGTACGGACCCCTGTAGCTGTGTGCGCAAGGCAGGTAGAGACTATATTGGAAATCTGAATAATAAATAAAGAGAAGTATTTTGAAATTACTGTGTATTTTTCCTCTGTTTATCGCATGCGATTATGTTATGTTATGTTCTGGGTTTATGTTATAATGCTAATTTGACACATGGATGTATATGTTTCTATCTGTTATATGAATGCAAATAAGGATATATGTTTATGCGAAGATAATCTTAATTGCATGGTAAAATTGGAAAATTGTTGGCTTATTGGGGCCTGACCCAGGTTCGGAGTTTAATTAGTCAAACAAATCCTTGTACTACTGGCCCTTTCAGCAACAGTCTATGGAGCGCAGACTAAGGTCTCACCTGAAGTAGTATTGGGGGGGTGCTGGAACTAGGTTTCCACACCCTTGAGATGTCTGAGGGGTTGATTTGGTCCAACTATGAATACTTGTGTGCAGGTTACTTTACACACTTCCCTGACCTACGGGGCCTTCGCACCCTGATATACTTGCCTTCGCGCAGCCCTAACCAGGGGTTGTGGGGCTTTCATGCTGCTGGAGCAGCAATCTGCACTATTTCCCCAAGTCACACCGTAGATCTTACTTATCTTCTTATGATAGTTAGTTATCTTCGCATAAACAGATACCTTGTATTATATTCACTTACTCAGCACATTTATATAAGTTTGTGCAGTAAATAAATAGTAAACTTGCAATTCATACCCAATAATACATAAGACAAGAAAAGATACACAAAAATATGGTAAAACTTCTCTTTATTAATGCTTCCCACAGTTACAGACTTGACCTACCCTACGCACTCAGCTACAGGGGTTCGCGCACTCAGCTGTAGACTACCAGGCTTCTGCGCACTCAGCTATAGAGCCTTCTCCTACTCTACGTGCCAAAGACACGATTCTACACTTCAACTCAATGCTTCTATTCCTTCGTCATCAATCCATCAGATTAGATTATTTCTACACTTAGAGCCTCACTCTATTTATACAATTCCATGGTTCATGGACCATGGGTAGATATTTCAAATTGAAATTACATTACAAAAACAAGGGCGGACAACCCTATGACTCTATTAAGACTTTGCATCCATGCCCACAATTCATGGAGTCTTTACAATGGACTTAGTCAAAACTTGGGCTTTAAGCCCCAAAACATGCCTTAGGGGGATTCCATGCCCAACAGGTCCCAACCACAAACATCATGACTCACCCTCAAGTCACTTTGTCGGTGCAGAGATCTTCACACGGAGACCCTCCAACTCTGCTTGGACGGCTACAAGGTCGGCAGTGCACTAAACGACTACTTGTTGAATCTCCTGTACTCATTGTTCCGAGATCACGGTGTTGGAAATGCTTCCTTAGATCTGTTCCTTCATCCCCTGCATCTACACGAGCTTGCCTTCAATTGTTGTTGTGATGATGAAGGCCTCGTCGATCCAAGGCTAAATGCGCACCTTCAAAACAACTTCTCTATGTCGTGCTACATCTACTTGCCCTTTAAGCACTTTGGCCTGTTGCATTCGCATGAGCCTCTAAGTGAGGGCCACCATCTACACAGTCCCTTTGATGCTGTCATACTACTACTAGAGCTCACGTGCCTCTATCTCTAAGCGTTGGATGTTCAGGTCCTCCTGTAAATTGGTGAGGACCTCGAATGATTCTTCCAACATTCTGGTGCAGTCCCTTACTGCACTGTTGATCTCCTCCATCCCCGATGTAATAGTGTTGGCGCATTGTTCCCTTACTTCTAGAGGAGTGGACGACTGTGCCTTCAACCACAACTCTGCTATCTGAAGGTTTAGCTCCAGTTGAACCTTGGCCATTTCTTCTCGCGCCTCGCGCACCCCTGCTGCTAATCTCTGGATGCACGCCTCTGCTGGTGCTTCTATTGGGATGGCCAGCTCAAGGACCATCTGGCAGGCTTCTTCAAGTACCTACACCATCTGCTGATTCTGAGACATGACCTTGTCACGCTACAAGCTCAACTATTCCATGTTAATCTTCTGCTCACTCAGCACCTGCAACGCGCAGCTCGCCCTAAGCCACAGTTTTGCAGTAATCCCATCCTGTAGAACATAGAGCCTCTCCCATGGGAGTGCAACCATGTTGATCCCTATCCCCTTCAGTGTACTAACCGTAGGTTGGTCGGCCTCATTTTCTGTAACCAGTGCCCCTTCTGGCAGCACTATTGTGTTGGTTGTATGAGCGCACAACATTTCCTCGGTTGTGGTTGTTCCTAGTGTGAGGCTGGTCGAGAGGGTACCAGCCTGAGGAGAACACACCTGTAACTACTGAATCTGTGCTTGGAGGGCCCCCAACACAATCTGATTCTCTGCCGCGAAGTTCTGGAGGGCCTCTGTGGTGACGTCACGCACCGTCTCACCTATATCGTGTGTATCCCCCTCAGTAAGGGTGATCGGGTTGATAGACAACTTGGGCACTTTTACCTTCTTGTGTGGCCCCATCCGCTCGCTCAGGTACTGGCACTTTAGTTGTGTTGATGCTGTTTGTGGGTCCACGACGCCCTCTTCTTCCTCTATTTCCATCTCTTTCTCCTGCTCAGGCGAAGCCGACTTCTGGCCCTCGCGCGCCTTCTCTAATACCTTCTATGCTGCTACTGCTATGGCTTTTTTCTGTTCTGCTGCTACCTACACAGTGTCCTGTGCCTCCTATGCTTTTACTGTTGCTGCTTCTTTCCATCTCTTTTCTACCAACTACTTCATGCGAAGTTTTTCCTCCTGCTTCTTTTTCTGCGTAGCAGACTTTTCCAACGCAGAGATGTCTGGAGCGCACCATTTCGGTGGTCATGTCTACAATACATTGAAGATCACATCATCTGTGGCTATGTAGGGTAGCTCGCTCCACTTCTTGATAGGGTCCTTACGCGACTTCTTTGGAGGTCATCTCTACGATTTCCCTGGCTTCATCAAACGCTACCATCTCGTTCATCCAGAAATCTCTCAACTGCTAACTCAGGGGCTCAAACAACGCTCTCACAGGAAAAATAGGTCTCAGTTCAGGATACTTAGGGTGCACAATATCTCAATTCGAAAATGACCAAGTTTTGTTTGCGGGGCAGCCCTTTGTAATTTATAGCACCTTTTGAATTTGAATTCAACCGTTCCCCCCAAATCTAGTTCATTAATGCTCCCTCGACGACAAATTTTCCCAAATCTTACCCATAAAGCTCATATTAAATTCCCGTCGCCTACTCCATTTGGTCTCAAGTCAAGCATCACATCATGAATAGTGACTACAATAGCCACTTTCTAGCCAACCCACGTGGCAGGGCAACCAGCCTTATGCGGTTGCGGACCTTGTGACACTTTGCTCTTGCGTGCAGCCCCAACATTGCATAGCTCTTGGGAATAGTAGTTTATAGTACTGCACCTCCTTTCAACTGCCTGGAGCACTGAGACTATACTTCCCATGGCTAGTTAGGTAGCCGCACCACCTGTATAGGGTTCCAACCGGTCATCCATCACTTTTCCTGGAGAAAATCTGCCTTTTAGTTTTACTGTTTGCGTCGCGTACTTTACCATCGGCATCGCGCAACCATGGGTGATACCTTTCGTAATATGCGGTCCAATACAAGGCATCAGGATGATCAACTCTTGGTGGTAGTCCCCAAATTCGTCAACGTAATCATGCGCACCCTGTTTTATCACCCTGGTTTTCTTATCAAGAAAATTCTTCTTTATTTCGTCCTCTAGCTTCTTGACTTCAGCTTCCACCAAAGCACTTTTCTCCCTTAACCGTACCCTTTCCTTCATGAGTTCTTGGAGGCTAAGTTCACCTTGTCAGATTCCTTCCTCAGGTCCCAAGCGTTCTGCTTTGTTAAGCTGTGCGATCCCTTCTTCCAAGGCTCCGCGAAATGTCATATCTACCAGTGCTGCTATGCGTGGACTAGGCTTACTGCATTATATTGGCACTACAACTTTTACTCCATAGGCCAACCCAAAAGGCATCTGCCCTATCAGTTTCTCGCACGTTGTCCTATAATCCCATAGAACTACTAGTACATGCAGGTCCCAATCACTCCGCTGCACATTATATACCTTGTTCAGTGTTTCATACACTTTGTTAAAGGCTTCTGTGTGGGTAGTCTTCTGTGTACTCGTTCCTTCCACACTTCGTTGTCCCAACTAGAGGGACCATTCATGCAAATTCCCCACCAACACCTGCTTATTGACCATGTTCCCAAATGTGAAGTCCATGTGTATCCATGCAGGTTGTTTAGCATATGCCTGTACCCATATGAACAGATACACGTGGATCATTCCGTCCGTCATATGTCTTTTAGACGCATCTGAGGCTTACCAAAATGCACTCGCATCATTCTCCTACATTCGTGCCAGTCGTCAAAGCTTCCTTGGTGCATGCCCCACCACCTCATGGGCATCATGCACAGTACCCATTTCAAAGCCTCAAAACATTGTTGTTCCTACACTTCTCTTTCGAATCGGTTCAGGAAAGCATCTACCTCACTTAACCCATCATACTTAGGTAGATCCCTTACTTCCACTGATATGCAACACAACTATCTTGTCATCATGTTGCAATTCAGCGTGGTTACCTCGTGTAACCGGTTCTGCCATCGCTTTATCTCTTCATCCGAATCTGACGTATAGGAGTTTTCACGCTTCCATGAGATTCGTCCATCCACGGTGGGATTTACCCAGTTTTGCTCTCATACGGTTATCTTGTAGATGCAATCTAAGTCGTCGTGCTTTCATAGTCATGCACTGGCTCTGTGTAGCGCGATCCTTCTGCAAGGTCCAAAGGTACAACTAAAAGCAGAGACTTCTTCTCAAAAATCATCTTGTGGTTCTTCATATTTATCACCCCGTTTATGTCAGTGGCCCAATCTATTCCTAAGAGCACAGGGTAGGGATTGCTATCACCAACAATCTCTATCACTTAAAAATCTCCCAGCACACTTGCTCCTTCAATATCCAGGGTGATTACCTACAATCTCCCCATAGGTATTATCTTTTGCTAGTTTTCCATTTGCAGCTGGATAAGAGACCATTGCAGCATAGGCTTTCCCATGTTCTTGCATGTTTGCTTCGACAAAACGTTTGCGTCTGATCCTAGGTCCATAATCACTTGGTCCATCTCATATTCCCCAATCTACGCGGTCAGACTCATTTCTCTTCCCATCCTCGTCGCGTGCTTTCCAATCTTCCGGACTACGTGGGGTTCTCTTGGTGCAGTCCCAACGCATCTATTTATGAGTTCCTACAATTCCTTTACTGCCTTACTGTTGAGCAATAACTTCATGCATGTTTCCAAGAACGTCGTGAGCATTGATGGGTCCATTTCTAGCTCCAGTTTGTCTCTACTTCCTGAAGTGGAGGCATCAACAAAGCTCTTCCTGGCTTCCATGAAGGTTTCCTTAGCGTGCTACAAATCAAACTCTGGTTCTTTCATCGGAGCCTTGCGAACCTAAGTACTGTCTTCAGGCTGCATTCCTTTATCAACCCCTATCATAATTCCACTTCGGAGCACAATGTTCATGTTTAGGTCTTCCTCGCGCAGCTCAGACCTCATCATTTGTAGGTTTTGAGTTGGGGGAGGTTGGAGCGCTCCTTTGTCGTGCAGCCTAGCTATCAGTGTGGGATAATCCTCCGTCTCATGATCAAACAAGGTACAATACAGACATGATGGATGCATTGGATTCATATAATCATGGGCATAATTTTCTAGCCCTCCACAATTGTAACATATCAACTATCTACGACCTCTTCCAGGTCCTCGTCCACCTCGGCCTCCTCTACGCCTCTGAAATCCGGTTTGCGCCATCCCTTCATTTTGGTCAAGGGGTCGTGTTTCAGTCTGAACTATGTAAGTGGGAGTCCTATCCATCATTAGCTGATAGCTTCTACAGGTGCTCTCATCATGTCCCACTAATCTACAGAAATTATAGAACAATTGTTGTGAATTCTGTGTGTACTTCTGCAATAAATGGTAGTTGTCTGTAATATGCTTTCCCCCTATTTGACAGTGCACCATAATGCAGGCACCGCGCTAGGTCCTTCTTGTGCCTTCAGTCTTAACGGCATCGACCCTCCTCCCGCGAGGTAATTCACGAACACTGGGAAGTGGTTTTTGTCATGTCCCTGACCCTTGCACTTTAGGCACCATACCTCTTCGCGCACTTCCGGGCGAGTTGTCTTGTCCTGTTTCAGAATCTGCATCTCAAGGCACAAGTTTTTTAACTGCGCATGGATCTGCTAAAGTCCCAAGTTAGGATCTTGTATCAGAGTTTCATGCAACCTCATCGCAATCTCCAAGGCCTCGGCCTAAGCTATTAGCCTCTGTTGTGATAGCGCGTTCCTTAAATGCAGCGTTAGTGATACTACAAACCATTCGTGGTGTTGTCCATCCGTCAAAGTCATATTAGCTTCGCAAATTGTGCACTTCAGTCTCTGACCTAATTCCCAGGGGGATTTTCCTGGTAACATTGTGATCTCCTTGAACACAATGATCGACTGCGTCTCTGACTTCAGCCTACTAAATTCTATTTTCAGTGCAGTTTGGATGTCTACGATCCCTGCATTCAGATTGTCATTAGAATGCTTAATATACCATGTCAGCGCACGATCCTGTAGAGTGTTGACCAATGTCACTTTATTTATATTTTCATTCATAACTCCCTGCGCTTCCCATACAACTTTTATCACAAACCAAAATTGGTCTGGATCTTCATTTCCTACTCCCTTGAACACCAACAACTTTATCACGATTGCCATATTGACTCACAGTGGTGGCAAAGGTGGTATGGGTGAAGATGGGGGTGAAGGCCATGAAGTTGGTGATGGTGTGGGTGGGGTGGTATGCATAGAATCCTCTTTCTTATCAAATTGATTTCACTTCTTGGTGAGACCTTCGCGAGCTCTTCTTCGTCCCCTCCCAAAGGTGAAATCAAGGGGCTAGTTTCTAGTTCTGCACTACCTTTGTTTCTGTAAATTCTCCCACTTCACATAGCCCCAAACATTAATATATTCGTATAATCCACTTTTCACATAGTGGCATTTTAATCCAAGTGTTCAGAGACTTAACGTACTTACCTCGTGGTCCTTTGAGGAAGCATCGCTCTACCTCGCTATAGCTGACTGAAGTATTTACCGTGAACTCAGTAATGAACCCTCCTATAATTCGATCGAGCTAATGATCAACAAAATGAACGATCTTATCTTCCGAGGCTTCCAATTTGTGCACCAAATCTGGAGTCCACACAATAGGATTATCAAGTTTCCACCTTCCTTGGCTATCTGCTAGCTTCGCGATCCACTCGTACAGCTCAGTAGGGAAAGATACAAAGAAAATTTTGTGGATTTCCATGTACAGGTAGCAGTCTAATCACTTTTCCTTTGATAGTCATGGATTCCTGTTCTCCTACACCACGAACTCGTGAATCTTCCTATCCAACCAATATTCAATTTATTTCTTAGTTGGATTCCAGTGATACGACATCAGACATCTCTATGCAGATCCCGGTCCCAACAATGGAACCATTTGTTGGCTTGTTGGGGCTTGATCCAGGTTTAGAGTTTAATTTGCAAACAAATCCCTGTACTACTAGCCCTTTCGGCAACATTCTGCAGAGCGCAGACTGAGGTCTCACCTGAAGTAGTATGGGGGGGCGCTAGAACCAAGTTTTCCCACCCTTGAGATGTCTGAGGGG
This sequence comes from Pinus tabuliformis, assembly GCA_031772625.1. Lineage (NCBI taxonomy): Eukaryota > Viridiplantae > Streptophyta > Pinopsida > Pinales > Pinaceae > Pinus > Pinus tabuliformis. The sequence continues at coordinate 706,688,558 of CM062817.1, read as the reverse complement.
TTGATTTGGCCCAACTGTGAATACATGCGCGCAAATTACTCTTCACACTTCCCTGACCTACGGGGCCTTCATGCCGTGATATACTTGCCTTCGCGCAGCACTAACTAGGGGTTGTGGGGCTTTCATGCTGCTGGAGCAGCGATCTGCACTATTTGCCCAAGTCACACTGTAGCTCTTACTTATCTTCTTATGATAGTTAGTTACTTTCGCATAAACAAATTCCTTGTATTATATTCACTTAGCACATTTATATAAGTTCGCACAATAAATAAATAGTAAACTTGCAATTCATACCCAATAATTCATAAGATAGGAAAAGATACATAGAAATATGGTAAAATTCTCTTTATTAATGCTTCCCATGGTTACAGACTCAACCTTCCCTACGCACTTAGCTACAGGGGTCCGTGCACTCAACTACAAAGCCTTCTCCTACTCTACAACCCAAAGACACAATTCTACACTTCGACTCAATGCTTCTATTCCTTTGTCATCAATCCATCAGATTAGATTATTTCTACACTTAGATCCTCGCTCTATTTATACAATTCCATGGTTCATAGACCATGGGTAGATCTTTCAAATGGACATTACATTACAAAAACAAGGGTGCACAACCCTATGAATCTAGCGTGACTTCGCACTCCACGCCCACAATATGCGGAGTCTTTAAAATGGACTTAGTCCAAACTTGGGATTTAAGCCCCAAAACATGCCTTGGGGGGATTCCACACCTGACACAAACACTTGAGATAATTTAGGAAATTATACAATAACGCAGTAAAAAAGGTGCATAAGTACCTAAGTCACTGGTTAGGATTGCACAAAGGATGATCGTATACCTTCACGGAGGTTCCAAGAGACGAAAGAGAAAGTACATTGATAAGCCTGCAAGGCTTATCGATCTGTGTGAAGGAATGGTTTAAGGTATAAGATCAACCACAACCATCTCAAGGTGTAGAAACTTGGTTCTTGCATCCCCCCATATTGCTATGGGTGAGACTTCAGTCCACGCTCCGCAGATTGATGCTAAAAGGGCCAGTAGTGTAGGGATTTGCTTGGCTGACTAATGTTGAACCTGGGTCAGGGCCCATCAAGCCAACAATGATATGAATTAATTATGCCATATCTGCTTTGATATGTATCATTTAAAGGCCCTTTCATTTCGATGTATATACATGATTTTGGGGATCTATGTCACAGATATGCGATTAAGTTTAAGACTTAATTCATTTGACTTGTCATGTTGGTACACCTCCTCATTTGGTAACCTAGAGATATAATGCCTAAGTTCCAACATGTATGAATTCTAGTTGGGATGTGCCATGATTTTGGTTTGTTTTCCACATTTCAAGATTGTCCTCACTTTGTCATAAACCTGTACTTGACAAATATCAATTTTATTTTTAGGGTTTTTATGAGAGGGTTTCATTGAACTATTCATTTTTCCTGATTCTCGATTGTTCGGTCACTTAGGGTTGTATGCATAATTTTCCATTTCTCAAATCCTATCATATACCATCTTGTGACCTCTTCTCTTTAACATGCCTTCGGTAGTTTGGGTAGAGCTCATTGGAGTTCAAATCGTAGAAGCAAATGAGGAATTTTTACCCCTATTTCATAAAGTAGGATGGTGGTAGTTTTTACAATGGTTTGATTGACACAATGAATGGGTAGTCAAGGATTTTGTTGCTTCCTTCAAGGGTAGAATGTATTATATCGATGACCGTGAAATTAAGATTAATTTGTAGTTTGTGGTGATAGATACCGAGTTGGTCCAAAAGAGTTCTAATCAAAAACATCCATGGAAGAAACTGTTAACAAATAAGGAATGTGAATACTCTATTAAAGGTATGTTGATTTCATTTCTTAAACCAAAATGGCATAACCTATTACATTTAATTTGTAGATATATTACCTTTGAGGATCGCTATAGTGTTGTTTTTGTATATCACATTTGACTCTGGATGGACTTTAGGTCTGAAAACTTAATTTGCAATATTTTCTCCTCAAAAGCTTTATAGAATGTAAATAGTTTACTAGGCCAAGTATAAAAACGTTGAACGATCTCTTTTCCATCATGGGTTAATTTATATATTGGTTAGGTACTACTTAGCTCAGATTGGTGATCATTAAGACTTGCTTCTTGCTTGTAATTTCTATAGCAAACCCCTGCCATTTGATCAAGTTTAGTCCTGTACTACTACTGATCTTGACCCCTATCCAAATGATACAACTATACCCATGGCCAAAGAGTTGTAGAATATGAATGTGAAAATTTTCCGTAAATTATAGGGCCAGCCTATTCGGAGGACAACCAAATTGAAGTTTCCAAAATATTGACTCCCCCCCGAGCTACCAGGTGCTTCATGAAAGCTTGTGCTTCCAATTCCATGGTTGAATATCCTAAATTTGATGCAAAACCTTTAAAACCTGCAAATAAAAAATAAATTTGTCAAAAAATCATACATGATGCAAATAAAATGTTTGCAAATAAAAATAATTAGGGCTCGAAGAACTAGTCTTAAAGATCCTCCTGAAGCCATCCCTTTGGTTGACTGGGAAAAGATTCTTGAACCCTCACTAAAAAGAAATAAGTCATAGTCTCAAGACCCATCTGTGGGTCATGATAATGTCAATAGTGGTGATGCTTCCTCCAAAAACTCTCACTCTGATAATGTGATTGCAAACATGTACTAGAAGCAACAATATCTTCTGACTATTCCTCATCTCCAACATAAAATTAGTCAATTAGTTTATGAAAATGAATAGTTGAGTGCTGCATTCTAGAGAAAAGATAAGTCAAGTGAACAAATATCATATATTTTCGAGGGTAAGACCAAGTCTAAGGACACTCATATTGTGATAAATTCTCCAAACCTAAAGGTCACTATCTCCTTCGAGTTAAAGGGACCTAGTACTAGAAAATAGTCAATTTGTTTGAAAAAGAGATGCATGTAATATTTTTTTTAATTCAATTTGTTATTTTAATAAAATGTTCACTATAGAATTTTAGATTATGTAGCAACCCATTTGGTTTTTATTCTTATCTTATCTAATTTTCACATGTTTTTCTCAACAAATCTTCATTGCTGGCAATGCAACTTTCTTGGACAATATGATTTTGGATGCTTCTACCCAACGTGCATTTGCTTAAAGCCCAATATGTGATTTTTCCTATCATATGCCTTATGTTGATTGGAGCATGGGTCGAGAAGGCCTAAACTTGATAAACATATTTTTATTTTCTATAACCATATGACTCAAAGACAATTTTATAGTTATTTTTTATTATAAGATTAAGGGCCTTTTTGCTTATAAACTCCTGGATTCAATTGTCAAAGGGTGAATTTGAGAGGGAGAAATGGGTAACAAAGGAATGTTTTTTATTGATTGTCGAATACTTATTTTATACAATGAAATGACTTGGTTGCATTCAATCTATTACTGGTGTTTATTATATGTTCCATGGGATTGTTTCTATTCTTTTATGTCTCTGTAATTGGACTTATGAGACTTAGAAGATAGTGATTTATTTTGTTTAATGAGTGGGATTCTTAAACAAGAGAGTGTTTGTTATCAAATTTCTTTGTTGGTCAAGTATTTTTCAAATTGTCTTGCTTAAACCAGATCAACACATCTCTCTAGTGACTGGTGTCTTAAGAGTGTTATCTATCTAGGAATTTTTTATGGGTGGGTCCCCAATGTTTAAATTTGTATAATGTATTTCTCTTATTACAAATTGAAAAAATAATATGACTATAATTGATTGGAAAATTTTATCCTTTTTCTATCGAATTGTTTATTAGTTGTATCCATAAATCAAAATGATAGAAATAAATGAATTATATAGACACACGATTACAATTCTCCTTCTTTTTTCTTGGCCAATAAACAAGCAAAACATATATATATGTTAGCTTTTCATATCTACATTTATATTCATTCTTAGTGTGAAATATTTAAGTAAACATTTGTTGTGCTCTGTTTATTAATGAAATTCAATAACTTGTATGATCACAATTATCAGTTTGTTCATCATTCACATTGAGAATTATTTAATAGGTAGCTTCATTCTCAGAAATAACATTTTATCTCATATTTTTGGAATATTTTTTTTTCAAGTTTATTTTCATATCATTCTTATCCAGAACTAGCTTCATTATGATCTGGTCATTATCATTTATTCTAACATAGTTATACATGTTGTACCATAATTTGATTTTGTAATATAGACCTTGTATTATATTTTTAATTCTAATTTCTAAATGCAATCTATAAATTAGAATTATTTCGCATCTAGATTCTCATCCTATTGCTTGTAATCTATACTAATTTATTTTTAAAGTTTAGCTAACATTAGGATTTTAGTATATTACTTAATTATAATTTAGTATAGAATAACATAGTGTAGCGATAGTTTAGTATTAGTTTAGTTTAGGAATCACTTTTTGGGATTCAATCCTTCGTAAAAAGAAATGATCCTAGGGTAATGAGGTCCATAAAACCATCAAGGGTGACTACTCCAAATTATTTGGTTGTGTGAAGAGCCTGAGTCTGGGTCACTTCCTCCTTGTTGAATAGGGTGCATAAAACCCACATCAACACGCCCAAAATGCACTCAACCATAGCAATGCATCCCACCTTTGAGATATGAAAATCAAATGAAAATTGTTAATAAAACATACTCATGGAGTCATAAATTTTCTTACCACACATGCATTGAAGTCAGCTAGTGCATGGTCTTTGTGCCCCGTAACTCTAGTACAATAGCACCAGACCCCTCCAAAAGTGGATCCAAAAACACCATATTCTCTTGGTGATTTTCCATGCATAATACACTATTTCATTCATTTTTTAAGAAAGTGACAATCAATCATGCATACACATAATTCCATTTTATTTCATAACAAGCCACACAAAAATCTTTTATCAACTGAGGTCATTAATGTTCAAGCACAGAGATCCTTAATTTCTATAATAGTTAAAACATGGAATTTCAAGCACCATAAGAGTCTAACAAGATTTTTAACATTCATCAACAATCATACTAGTAATTCTAAAAATCAAGTTGTGAGAAAACTTACACAACACATTTTAGTGTAATTACATGGGAAAACAATTCCTCCATTAACATTTCTAACACACACCCATTTTTATAAAACAACAACACTCAATACTTAAGTGCAACAAGTTTACAAGTAAACAATTTATCTTAATATCTGTGAGTGAATGGAAATTAAGTGGGGAGCTTCAACTCTCCACCCAACTAAAGGCCAACTACACTGAAATATTTCTTGCAGTTTACCACCCCCAAGTTGGATTCAAAGTTTCAGGAGTTAAGTGCTTAGGGGTTTTTAAACCAATACCAGTCAACCAAATAGTCCATTATCTAGGTGGTTTATCAACTTCCTCACATAGTAAGAACCATAATGGATCTCATTTCAAACTGAGGTTAAGTCATAGTCTAACAGGGAGAAGGTCTCACTTTCTAAGTGCTTTATTAAATGCCTCTCGCAATAAACACCACTTCGGTCTCTACCCCAATATAAACCAATCATAGGGATTTCACCCAAGGTTCAATGAGATGCTATTCAATTCCAAGAGAATGAATGCATCACATGGGTGGTTTATCAACTGTATCTCTAAGCTATCATTTAGGATTCGAGTCCATTATATAAATGGTTTATCAACTTATTGAGCGAGCATAAGTGGCTTATCATCCCCTAGGAAAGAAATTGGTGATTTACCAACTCCTTTTAGCAAGCACCTAGGTGTCTTAGCCTGATGGTTTATCAAATCACTTCCAAAAAGCATCCTAGTGGTTTATTAGCCCTATGAAAAGCACAAGATGATTCATATCCATTGAAATATCACTATCCAACCAAATCAACAGGAGCACACACAAAATACTTAGCACATACAGGGAATTCCATCCCTAAAACATAACACAATATGGAAAGGATATTGTGTTGAGTATATTTATGTCCATTTCCCCAACTTGATATTTGCATTCTCTAGCACTGGACAACACCACACCATATGGTTCCCTATGTATATGCTCCACACTCCCTTTTTTTTCGAGCTATTTTCCCCACATATTTCTCTTGTATGTTGACCTTTTCAACATGATTCATGAGAATAGGATTGTATTCTCATCCCAATGCCTACGTAGTCCATACTTGAATTCATTTCTTGCACCAACAATCCATAAACTCATCAGGGAGATAGGTGGTGAAGAAATGCAGTTGCTTGGGTCTACAAGCAACTCCTCCTCCTTATAACTCTTAATTCATGTCCCATTAGGGGAATTTTTAGATTAAAAATGGTCCTTAAAACAAAAAAATATACTAAAATAAATAAATTTAAAAGAACCAATAGGATTCAAGATGATGATGTCATCCCTAAGGGAGAATATTTTAGAGGGAAAAGAAGAAAACTATTTTTTATTGTATTTTCAGTGTATCTCCTTGTGAGTTTACTCAAATCTCAGGTGTAGACACATGTTGGATGCATAATTAAATTCCACATCTAATGAGTTCCCACTTTGCATACTTCTGAGTAGACGCACATCGAAAAATATTGAAAATACATGAAGAAAGTGTGTTGAACACTCTTTCTTCATGTATTTTCATTTTTTTTTCAATGTGGGTCTACTTAGAAGTATGAAAGATGGGTACGCATTGGACGTGGAATTTAATTCCACATACAATGGGTGTCTACACTTGAAATTTGAGTAAACCTACAAGAAGATAAGTTAAAAATATAATAAAAACAAGTAATTTATTTTCATTTTCTTTAAAAAACCATCTCTTATTTTATTATTTAAACGATTGTTTTATCATTTTCCTTAGGAGGCCCATTTTAGACTTAAAAATTACCCTAATGACTTCCCTCAGCTAGTCAATGTTTACATCTCCAATTATTTTCATGTATTACAAATCATAATAATATTTATAAGAGGGATAACAAAAAGGGGCTTTTGTAGACCCCAACCCCTTAGACATCGTTGGTATTCTATACTTGAACACACAATTTACAAGAGATTTACATACATAGGTCCTTTACATTATCATGTACATTTACATTTTCTTATCCAACAAATAAAATTGTGTATGATACCCTCATCTTCTTAGTCATCTCGCATGTGGCTTCATTTGGTCCAAAGTGCTTCCAATGCACCTTGACCTACTTTATTACTCAACTCCTCATCTCGCTCTACCTTTAATCCAAAATTAATGATTATTTTAGCTAGAATTATCCCTGGATTCGACTTGTATAATAGACCAATCAACAACATGATTAACTTCATGCACATACTATTTGAGTAAGTGTTGTTGCTGCTACAACACCCTCCAAAATTTCACTACATTCAAATTTTGGAACCTACCTTACTATCACATCAAGTGTCAATTTGGTCATCAAGTGTCATTTCAATTCATTCTACATGTTTCAAGTGTTCTTGATTATTCTTAGGCATCGTCGCATTGTCTAAAAATCTCTAGTGCACTTCATGGTCATAACACCTTTTTTTGTTATAAAACGACACTTTTGGTTGTAGTTTCACACACTTTGGTTGCTATACTTGGGGAGTATTTGTAAACTGGTGTTTTGATGTGTATTCATCATTGTTCATATATGTATAATTTTTATTGATGAGTTGGTATGTGTCACATTTGATTTCATGTCTAAACTCATTGTGTTCACCCCTTGTTTTATCTTCCAGAGTTAGACAAATTTTGGTTGCAAAGTGAACCCATTGAGGCTAAGATCACAAAATCACACTCTTAAACCTTAATTGAGAATCCTTAATTGTTCATAAGTGCACCTTGTGCCCTCCAAGAGCATATGGAACGCTCCTAAGCCTAATTTCCCTTCCTTTTTCTCAACTGCACCCTCAAAATGTTTTCCTCCTTATTGAGCACATGAGCGCACCTCAAAGCCCTAAAGCCTAACTCCTTCAACCTTCAAAAATTCACCCTATGATATCCTAAGCAGCTTGAGCACATAAGTGCATCTTGAATCCCTAAAGCCCAACCCTTTAGCCTTCAACCCTACGCCCTGTGCCCTCCTTGGTCTCCTTGAGTGCATGAGCGCACCTCGAAGACTTGAAGCCTCATCCCTTCAGATTTTGTCAATGCACACTGTGCCTTTCTATCTCCCTTGAGCACACAACATGATTTGGAAGCCTAAATTCCCTCCCTTCGTCATTTGGGATTGTTCCCTCTTCCCTCGCTTGAGTTTTTTTCTCTCTTGTTGAGCACATAAGCACACCCCAAAGTCCTAAAGCTCATCTATTTAGCCCTTGAGAGGGCACACCCATAAGCTTCCTTGTCCTTTCTGAATCACATTATTAAGTCATGAAAAAAAAATATGGACGAAATATGTTAGAATAGGAGACTTTTTAGGTTGATATTTTATTTCCATGAGTGATTGCAGTTACAGGTTCCAAGAATAGCATGACAATGATGCATGAAGAAGATCAGGCAAAGAAGGCAGTTAAAGGAAGCATTCAAGAAAAAAGAACACATTGAAATCTTGATGATCGAAATAGCCTAAAGGCTCCCTAAGATCAAAGACCCCGAGGAGGGTGAAGACATCGACAACATGAAATTTGCATGCAAGATCGAAGACACAAGTGGCATCCTTGCTACCTATCGAAGAGACTCGATGTCATCAGTCACTATGAGTCTAGGTCATCGATGTTAGTGGCTTGTCATTTTCTCATCACATGATGCTATGGAAGTTATGATGTAATCATGTAATCATTGTAAAGATAAATAAGTAGAAGTCCAAGATTCATGTATGGAAAAAATAGCCATGTATAGAAGTCCAAAAGACATGTAATTCCAAGAGTCATATGTAATTCTGAAAGTCATTTGGCAGTCCAAGCGTTATAGAAGTCCAAAGGTCATTAGAAGTTGTATGGTCAATAGTCATGAGGATATGAAAAGTCATGCCTCAAGTTATAAAAGGATCCTCATTTCTTAAGCAAAGAACTTTGAACTTTGGCTTCTCCCACAAGGCATTAGAGAGGTAGAGATAGTACTTTTGGGGAGCAAGTAGTGGCTCTAATGCTCCACTATTGGAGCTAGTGATGTTCATTGTATTTATGTATCTTGGAATTTTTTCTTACTACTTGAAGCCTTTTTCCTAACACATTTTCATTTGTGAATCATAGATGTTTTGAGACTATTCTTTTAATGTTTGTGGTTTATTGTGGCTCTCATATGTGCTGAAGTAATTGAACTATTTTAGTGACTTTGGTGCTTAACTTGTTGGAAATGTGTTGTGATGATTTAACGATCATAGCATCTATGTGAACTATTTCACTTGATGTATAACAATTATTTCTCATTTTTTGCTCATTTGTATCCATTAGATTAGTACTATTACTTATCTCATAGAGACCCACTTTCTCTCCCTTGTATTGAAATAAACTTGATACACTGCAATCGAAAACTTCATAAGGCACACTCTCTTGCTCATTGAAAAGCACATGTGTGCTTCTCTCTCGTGCCAATTACTTAAGCCAAATAAAATATTTAAGTGACATACGGGCCATATTTCTGGATGGGAGTCTTACACCAAACAATGTGACGTATAATTGGGACCTTATATCGGGGAGATCCCCTATATGTTGACAACATCCAACACCATAAACAATAAGAAAATATGAAAAATGTTGTGTGCCTTCAATGTGGATGGCAAGGCCAATTTACAGGGAACTGGCCCCACTCTCTCTAAAATTTGAGATGCCCAATAAAATTGTGGTGCCAACTTGGCACAAGACCACATATTTAACGAAATGTTTCTTGTTCTGATGCAAAGATAAACATGTTCCCTAACTTGGAACTCCTTGGGCATTCTCTGGTAATTTTAATAACTCTTCTTCCTATATTGAGCTATCATCAATCGCTACTTGATAAAAATTATTTAGTATTCTATATCCTTCATCATATCAAAACCAATATGCACTCACTTCACTAAATCATTCTAGCTAATAGGTGTGTTGCGATTCCTGCCATAAAGAGCATCGAATGGACTCATTCTCAATGACTCATGGTACCCATTTTTATAGGAAAAATATACCAAGGGTAGGAATTATTCCCACCTATTGGGCTAATGGATGACACACATTCTTATCATGTATTATAATACTCTATTAACTCTTTTAGTTTTGCCATCTTTCTGAGGATGCTATGCTATGTTGAAGGCTAACTCTATCCCAAAACTAACAAAAAATGCCTTCCAAAAGTTTGATGTAAACTTAGCATCTCGATATGAAATAGTTTTCTTGGGTACACCATGTAACCTGTCTATCTATTTTATAAAAGTGAAGGATATGTCACTTGCTTGATGAGTGGAATTGACAACAACAAAAAGAGCCACCTTGCTTAACTTGTATACCACCTCCATTATGGAATCATGCTGCCTACTATCCTTAGAAACCTAGTGATGAAGTCCATTGAGATGACTTGCCACTTCCATTCAGGAACGAGGATTAGCTGTAGCAATCCATCTAGATTTCTGCATTCCACTTTTACCTGTTGGCACTCCAAGCATTTTGCAGTGTATTCCACCACATCCTTTTCCATGTCTAGCCAATAATACATCTATTTCATGGACTTTATCATTTTCTGATGTCATGGATGACTTGAATATGGTATTTTACAGAACTCATTAGAAATGAGCTTCTTCAAATCACTCATAAAAGGTATGTAGTATCTCCCTTTGAACTTTATCAATCCATTCTCCATAAGGGAGTAGTTCTTACTCAGATCCCCTTTAGGCTCTTTCTATAAGCATTATTTGATTTACCAATAGTGCTCATCTTGTTGTATGGCCTCCTTGATCTTTTCTTGAATGTCAACCTCACAAGAACTTATAGCTTCTACGTGATCTCTCTATAACCTTCTATTAAGTGCATTATATACCTTGTTCTCCTTTACCTTGATACACTTGATCTCAAAATTGAACTCACTAATCAAGAATAAGGATATTTCTTGCCTATCATTCAAATTTGGTTGATAAAATAGGTATATCAACCCTTTAATTTCTATCATTAGAACAAATTTTCTTCTGGGAAGATAATGACTCCAAAACTTTAATGTATGGACTACTGTTGCCAAATATAAATCATAAGTAACAAATTTCCACTCATGCTCATTCTGCTTCCTTGATTCATAACATACCACTTTCCATTCTCAAATAAAGACTCCACCAAGCCCCTCCTTGTAGAAAGGCGTGCATACCATAAAATCTTTTTCTAGGTCCACTATCATCAATATCAGTGTATGTGTGAGAAAGTATTTCAATTGATCAAAGTTGGCTTGACATTTCAGTGTCCATTGAAATTTAATCCATTTTATTTTTTGTGCTATGATTGTGTTATCAGTCAGAAATATCCCTAGCTATGGAAGGAAATAACTGAGGTAAACTCTAACCAATATTTTGAATTGAAAGCTAGCCCTTTCAATCCGAAAGGGGATCCATTCTATGACTTAGTCAAAATGAGTGGTTATGTACTTAAAACAATGACTAGATCTGCTGTAATAGGGTTTGATAGATTTCTATTGGGCAATGGAGTCAAATGTTTGGCTTAACAAGGAGGCAAACTAAAACCTTCACAGTGGCAGGATAACTGAAATACTTTGAGATTTCAAATAGCTAAGATGGAAAGCAAAATGGGAGGGAAAACGATATACTTATAAGAGAATCACAATGATGAATTCTACAAAGCATATATTAGAAAGCTATGGATGGCTGGACATATAAACTAAACATTATAAATATGAGTTTTTTCATTTACTCTTATCAGTCATAGAAGAACATGCATGTGACAACATAGAAAGGAAAACAAAAACAGGAAAACACATACCCAAACTCTCTCAACACAAGAGTCACTGCTACAAAATTAGTCTTCCTTTAGTAAACCTTCAGAAATACACAGGCACAATAGGTTCTAATAGAAAACCCAACTCTTCCTCATTCTTCCGTCTTTGTCTTTATAAAAAATACAAAATAACTAAAACAAGTTTCTAGAAAAACTTAATTACAAAATCTAAAATTAATAAAAACATACATCTCAATTACATGCATATAAAAATTTCTAATCCTACCTTCATCTAAAGATAATGCTATTGCTGGAGTCATTGCTGGAGATAAGGAACAAAATTTCGAATTTGATGAGGTGGCATCCAAGTCACTAACTATCCATGAGTTTTTTCCTCACGAAATCTTGAAAAATAGGGTCCAGTGATCCCTTAGAAAATCCAAATTTGTGATATCTGTTAGAAAAATCAAAGAGGTTTTTGTTGATGGGTCCCTTTTGGACAAAAAAATCTTTTGGTTTCATAAAATTCATTATCATTTGACCAGGATCTCATTTTGAAAATATTTTCTAAAACAGGGTTGTAAAATCTTGAAAAATAACCTTTCAAATTTACCTTCGAATATTCCAAAAAGTAACACCTGTTAGAAAAATGAGAGAGATTTTCCTAGATAGGTCAATTTTGGACAAAAAAATATTTCAGTTTCATAAAATTAATTTTCATTTTTCTGGAAATCATTCCCAAAATTACTATGTTGTACAAGAAAAACAAAGTTTTTTAACTGGCCATTTTTACAGAAAAATGTTGATAAGTCCATTGTCATCTAGTCAACTGTTTAGCTAGAAAATAGAACAGGTCCCTCTACAGATTATCATCATTGTTTCAACAAAACAGGTCCCTCTTTATATTATCAACACTACTCCTGGATGTCTTCTACTGCTCTGTGATTTTTCTAGAAAAATTGTTGACAGGCATACTATCGGCATTTTCCTGTAGGTTTCCTTTACTAACCAGTATGCATAACTTTGCTCAAAATAGCCTGGCATATTAGCTGAGGGTACTAGCAGCCTCAAGTAACACATCCAACTTGTCTAATCTCTACTTCTTGTTCTGTCTAGTCTCCATGGGGTTTGCTTTGGCAACCTGTTTATTACAATTAAAATGTAGACAACGCAACTAGCAACATTTTATAAAAAAAATTAAAAAATAAAGTTCATTGTGATAACAACTGGTGCCACGGGGATGATGTCGATCAATGATGGCAGCAAGAACATCCCAAAGACCAGTTCCTTCATCCATTACAAAACTTAGCTAAAAGAAAAGCTGACTAAAAAATAGAACTTCATCTTTTAAAAGATGATTTTACACATTGAACTTGAAAAAAAAAACCTTTTTTACAAAGATTTTGATTTTTCTGATGAATATTAGCAAAAAATTAGGGCCTTCAATTAGGTCTTCAATTCCTTTAGAAAATTCATCCACACCTGCGGCATATTGTAAACTAAAAATGGAAATTGAAAAACTCACTGCTGAAAAACCACACTTATTGCATGCCATTTCCTACTCTAACCTACTAAAAGTATTTTCCCAATCAGGTGAAATAAAAAACCCAATGCAACCATGTAAGCAATTGGCTGAATTACTGGACTCTATTTTCACTGATCTAAAAAAATAAAAACTTGGAAAATGGCAGCTCAAATTCCAACTAAAATCGAAAACCATGTTCCATAGACAACATAAAATCAGGTTGCACTGATGAATCCAACAAATTAGCCAAAGGATCCTGGAAAGAATTAAAATTCACCACTTCTTGATGACCTACCAATCACCCAACATCCTTTTCATGATTAGATGTTGGTTGTTCCTATTTTATATCTTTATCCTCAATATCGTTCTAAAAAAATATGGTAGGAGGTTGTTCACCATTCACATTAGAAAAAGCCTCTATACATTCTTGAGTAGGTTCAAACAAAAAATCCACATCCTATGCATCAAAAACATTTAAAATTGCTCTTTCTTGTGATTCAATGAGATTGTTATCTTGGCCTTTAAAAATTTCCGAGTTTGTCATTTCCAAGGATGTAAAATCAAGAGTAGTTTTAGTGCCATTGAAGGAGTTTAAAACATCCCTCTTTTCTTCAGTATTTCTTTGCAACTCTAAGTATCTATCCTCATGACTGGTTTCACTTCTTAGAGTTTCCATGTGTGCACTTTCAAAATTCTAATTCTCACCATTTTCATCATGAGACAAAGACTCAGAAAAAGATTGATTTGAAGAACAAACTGATTTGGTATCCTCATATATTTCCTGATCATCTATAAATTGAAAACATTGCTGAATGTCTTCATAAAAATCAGGAGAATGAATATGATTGTTAACAGTAAGATGCAGATCTATTTCATCTTCAAGCAAGGGAGACGCTATTGTTTGCTGGGACTAATCTTGTATATCTAAGAAACTAGTATCTACTAGTTCTTCTTGATGAGAAGACAACTCATACAAAGCTTCTGTACATGTGATGTCAAAATATTGATTTTAAAATAAGGATTCTGAAAATGAATGAACTGAAAAACATTTTGAATGGTTGTCCTCACACTCTTGATCACAAGAAAACTGATCAACTTGCTGCATGTCTTTATCACCCATAGAAAAAGGAACATGACTGTGCTCACTAAGATTGTGATTATTTTTGTTTTCATCCAAGGGAGAAAATGTTCTTGTACATCATGACTATTATCATCTAATATCTCCTTCTACTGTTGAAAATAAATTTCATATAATGCTTCTTTGATTTCTTCATCTATTAACTCTTCATTACCATGCACATATTCTAGACACTGAATGAAACTTTCATAGTTTTGACAACAATCTTCAAACAAAAATAAGGGAGGGTAATTTTATCTATAATTCTTAAAGCCTTGTTATGTGGAAATCCTTTAGAGAACACAAACTACCAGGTTGTAGTCTTTCATACCATGATCTCACGTCTTCTTCTAGGGTAGCCATAAATATCTTCATGAGGAATTCTTCAGGCAAGTAAACTCCTAACTTATGAATATGCAAATGAAATTTGATCAAATGTAAATCAACATCATCCCTATCTTAATCATTAAATTTTGGTAGAGAAGTTTTCCAATCTATGTGAGGATGTGATTCGAAAAACCAGGAATATGAGCACGATTCATAGGAGAATACCTTGCAAATCTGTAAGCCTCCATCTCGAGACAATGGAGTCACCAAATAGTTCTTCAGAAAAATGAGTCTTTGGCCAGTGGAGTCGTCATGGAATTTTTGAACTCTAGGCTCAGTTGAGAATGGAGTCACGAAGTGAATGATGCATAACCTTTCTGTGCTTGTCCTCTGTTCACCATCAGAGAGAAGATTTGATCTTTGTCATTCTCCTAGGTATAATTTTACATGAAACTTCACCTCCTTGACAGCGATGCCAAAATTTTATCACCTAGAAAACTCTTTGGCTGTGGAAGGAAATAATTGAGGTAACTTCTAACCAATCTCTTGAATTGAAAGATATCCTTTCAATCCGAAGGGAGATGCCTTCTATAACTTAGTAAAAATGAGTGGTTATGTACTTAACACAATGACTAGATCTGTTGTAATAGGGTTTGATAGATTTCTATTGGGCAATGGAGTCAAATGTTTGGCTTAACAAGGGGGCAAACTAAAACCTTCATAGTGGCAAGATAACTGGAATACTTTGAGATTTCAAATAGCTAAGATGGAAAGGAAAATGGGAGGGAAAACGATATACTTATAAGAGAATCACAATGATGAATTCTACAAAGCATATATCATAAATCTATGGATGGATGAACATATAAAATATGCATAATAAATATGAGTTTTTTTCATTTACTCTTATCAGTCATAGAAGAACATGCATGTGACAACATAGAAAGGAAAAAAGAAACAAGAAAACACATACCCAAACTCTCTCAACACAAGAGTCATTGCTGCAAAATTAGTCTTCCTTTATTAAACCTTCAGAAAATACACAGGGCACAATAGGTTTCTGATAGAAAACCCAACCCTTTCTCATTCTTCAGTCTCTGTCTTTATAGAAAAGACAAAATAACTAAAACAAGTTTCTAGCAAAACTTAATTACAAAATCTAAAAATAATAACAGCATACATCTCAAATACATGCATATAAAACTTTCTAATCCTATCTACATCTAAATATAATGTTGTCACTAGAGTCATTTTTGGAGATAAGGAACAACAAGTTGAATTTAATGAGGTGGCATCCAAGTCACTAACTGTCCATGAGCTTTTTCCTCACGAAATCCTAAAAAATAGGGTGTAGTGATCCCTTCGAAACTCCAAACCTGTGACACCTATTAGAAAAATGAGAGATGTTTGTCTATATGGGTCCCTTATGGACACAAACCTCTTTATGTTTCATAAAAATCATTTTCATTTGACCAAGATATGCTTTTGAAAATAGTTACTAAAACATGATTGTAAAATCCAGAAAAAGAACCTTTCAAATATACCTTTTAAAATTCCAAACCATAATACCGGTTAGAAAACAGAGAGAGGTTTTTATAGGTGGGTTAATTTTGGACAAAAACCTCTTTCAATTTCATAAAAATCATTTCCATTTGTCTAGAAATCATTCCCAAATTTACTATGCCGTACAGGAAAAACATGGTTTTTTAACTGGCACAGAAAAATGTTGGTAAGTCCGTTGTCATCTAGTGAACTATTTAGCTGGAAAATATAATAGGTCCCTATGTAGATTATCATCATTGTTTCAACAAAACATGTCCCTCTATAGATTATAAACACTGCTCCTGGATGTCTTCTACTTCTCTGTGATTTTTCTAGAAAAAGTTGTTGACGTGCACGCTGTTAGCATTTTCCTGTAGGATTCCTTTACTAACCAATATGCATAACTTTTCTCAAAATAGCCTGGCATATTAGATGAGAGTACTAGCAGCCTCAAGTAACACATCCAAATTGTCTAATCTCTACTTCTTGTTCTGTTTAGTCTCCATGGGCTTTTCTTTGGAAACCTATTTATTACAATTAAAATGATAACAACATAGCTATCAACATTTTACAAAAAAATAAAAAAAATACGAAGTTCATTGTGATAATAGATTGGATGCCCAATCCTTGAGAAATTATGGATAAATCTTCATTTATAATGAGCTAAAATCATGAAGGATCTTACTTATGTCATGCTTTGAGGAGTAAGCCACTCTGTGATGGATTTAATCTTCTCTAGATCCACTACTATGACTTATCTTGAGACAATGTGTCCCAAACAATGAACTTGTGACTGGAAACATTCACACTTGTTGAGTTTAGCATAGAGCTTATGCTCTCTTGGAAGTTGGAATACTACTACTAAATTCTTTTCATACTCCTCCTTGGTTTCTGAATTAAAAAAAATGTCATCAAAGAAAACCAATACAAACTTAAAACATTGTTCATCAAACACACGAATGTTGTTGGGGCATTTGTAAGCCCAAACGATACAACCACAAATTCATAGTTTCTATACCTGATTCTAAATGTTGTTTTATGAATGTATTCATATTTGATGCATACCTGATGGTACCCAGACCTCAAATCGATCTTTGAAAATGCCACAACTCCTCTCATATGGTCAAACATGTCATTAATCCTTAGCAATGGATACCTGTTCTTTATGGTGGCTTTGTTCAATTTCATATAATCAACTCACAACCTAAATGTGCCATCCTTCTTCTTTACAAGAAACACATGTTCTCCCCAGGGTGATACAATAGGCTTGAAGTATCCCTTTTCCAACATTTCCTTTATCTGCTAAATCCAAAATTTCATTTAACTCCAATTTTAGCTCTACCAGCTCTAGTGTACTCATTCAATATGGATCCTTAAAAATTGGGGTTGATTCTAGGAATAACTCTATGGGGAAATTTATTTCCCTATGTGGAAGAAATCCTAGGATCTCCTTAGAGAACAAATCTTCAAATCATTTTAAGATCATATGCTCTTCCAAGATCTTGCTACTAATTTATGAGTCACTGGTAACTTCGACAACGAACAACTCACATCCCTTCTTGTTTCACGCTTAAGCTACAATGCACTTATTCACTGAACTACCACTGATTTTAATTATCCTTGCAATGTTACCTGTTTCGTTGTGTCATTGAGACATTCAATTACCTTGCTGAAGTAATTTATTTTGGTCCTATGCCTTCCCAACCAGTCCATGCCGACTAATATGCCATATGAACCCAATGGTAGCAAGTTAAAATCAATTGACATGGACATCCTATCTATTACAACTAGACATGACTTCACCACATGGTCAACATTTTTCTTAGTCCACATTGCCAACTAGACTAATCATGATTCCTCATGTTAATTCCTCGATAATGCACACTTAAATTATAGTACTAGGGCTAACATAACTAAAATTAGAACTTGGGTCTATCAAAATTGAAACTGGATGATTATTGATCATACCTTCCATCTCAATCGTTGAGGCTTGGTGATCAACCTTCCCATTGTCCAATGCTACATATATGCATGGAATACTTTGTGCCAAATCCCTTAGTATCTCATCTTCTTTCACATTTTATAACCTTGGACCACTCTACTTTTTCCGAGGTAAATCCTTCCATAAGTGATTTTCTTCAGAAGTCCAACACTGCATGGGTTTTGACTTGAATTTATTGGCTTCCTCTCTTGCAGATATTGTAAATCAGTCCTTCTTGGTAGTGGTAAAAGTCTTCTGCTGAAACTTTCCATTAGCTACAGCGATAAATTTTTCACTTCCTCTTCTTGGCTCATGCCCTACAAAATTTCTCCCTTTCCCTTTAAAATAGGGTTTTCCCCTCATCTTCCAATCAGTCTTGAAATTAGACTTATGCTTGGATTGATCATAAAAGCTCCTCAATTTCTTGATGGAATCTTCTAAGGTTTTAGGGTCATCACATTTTATTTTGTCTCTGAATTCTTATGGTATCCCATTGCGATACCTTTGAATTTTCATGTTCTCATATTTCATGTAAGGCATGTACCTCAACAACTCCAAGAATTTAGTTGTGTATTCATCAATTGGCAACTTCCCTATTTTTTTCTCATAGAACTCCTTGGTCTTACTATCATATTACCTCTCCGATAGATACTTTTCCTAGAAATACCTCTTGAATCTCCTCTAGGAAAATTCTTTCTCTCTAATATCCTTTACATTCCTCAAACCTTCCCACTAGATACCAACCTTTCCCTTTAGGGTGAATATGGCTACTCTCACTTTCCTATTCTCAGAGTAGTTATGAACATTGAAATACTTCTTCATTCCTAACAACCATGCATTTGCTTCCTCAACCTTCTTCACCTCTCCATCAAATATATTAGGATTTTCCATCTTAAATTATTCTAACATGAAATATTTCTCCTTCCTTTTTTGCTGACAAGAATTTTTAGTTGCAACACTAGAAAATTGCTCATGACTACCTATCCTCCACTCTAGAGTACTCAGAGGAGTTCCTCCTCTAAATATATTCTCACTTGTCTACCTATGCCTTTTCTTAGACATGTTACCATCAATGCTTATAGTTCTCAACTATTTTTTCTAGAGTCCTGATGCGCCATCTAAGATTGTAGTGTGCACCTAGTTCATGTTTCTTTTATATTTGTAGATATGACAGGCTTTACAATATGAATGCATTCACTTCTAACTACTTTTCTTGATCTCTGACAATATTTTCATTGTCAGCTTTGTAGCTTCTTAATTCAACTCTTAGACTTCTAAGAGTATCAATCTAGTTAAGGGTACCCTCTTCTCTCCTTTTCTCCACTAACTCCTCTTCATGTCCATTATAAGACCTATCAATGATATACTACACCATTCTGCTGCTCATTCCTTTTTCAGTTTGTTGTCCCCTTTGGTGTCTTCTCATATGCTGTCATACACATACCAATTTTATCCAATCAAAAATATAAATAGTCATATTTACCATCACCTTGGTTCCACTGCAACAAACCTACTTGTATATGCCTATCTGAAACACCAACTCTCAAGTTAACATGTTTGTTATAAAACAATAATCACTTCACTTGCATACAACATGCAATATGTAATCAAATTCTACAAGTAGTACATAGAAAACATGCATCCTTTATGGAATACACTCTGTAATAGAGTTTTAACACATTATCGTGTTACATCAGTCCCAACTATGTCTCCAAGGTTCAATATTGAACCTTCTTCCATGATACCACCCTATAATGCTCCCTCCCAACCCCTAGATTCACCTATGCCAAATGAGAGGTGTTACTTTGCTCTAACCCAACCTCCATGGTTTCTTTTGAGTTGTTGGAGTTGCAAGTCCCATTTGGTCACCAATAAATTGTTGATAGGGCGAAGGGATATTTTGACCATAGATTTGCAATCCTTTCATTCTTTTCTCTGCAATTGTTGTTTCAACAACTCTACCCAACCCTTCCATAACTCAATGGATAGAAAGGGGGACAAAGTATCCCCATTAGAGGAAATTTTAGCCTAAAAGTTCCCATGAAATTTTCATGTAATTTCCATGTCATAATACGTAAACCAATAAAAAAGCTTTAAATTTAAAAAGAGATACATGTAAATATTTTGGAGGGAAAAGAAGAGAAACCATTTTTTTAATTGTATTTTTGGTTATCTCCTTATAGGTTTACTTAAATTTCAAGTGTAGACACTCGTTGGATGTGGAATTAAATTTTACATCCGATGGGTGCCCACTATGCATACTTTTGAGAAGACCAACATTGATAAAAATTGAAGATACATTCGCAAAAGTATGCATGATGGGTACTCATTGGATGTGAAATTTAATTCTGCATCCAACGAGTGTCTACACTTGAAATTTAAGTAAACCTATAAGGAGATAAACCAAAAATACAATTAAAAAAAGTTGT
The DNA here is from genome assembly GCA_031772625.1 of Pinus tabuliformis. Classification (NCBI taxonomy): domain Eukaryota; kingdom Viridiplantae; phylum Streptophyta; class Pinopsida; order Pinales; family Pinaceae; genus Pinus; species Pinus tabuliformis. The sequence goes on along the minus strand of CM062817.1, from coordinate 706,667,801 downwards.
TGTTAACTTGAGGGGGCCTGGCCCAGGTTCAACGTTAATTAGCCAAACCAATACCTACACTACTGGCCCATTCGGCATCAACCCACTGAGCGTGGACAGAAGTCTCACCCAAAGCAGTATGGAGGGATGCTGGAACCAAGTTTCCACACCCTGAGATGGTCATGATGTCGTTTAATTCCCTCTATCCTTGCCTTCGTGCAGGTTGCTTCGCTCTAGGGCTTGCAAGACAAACCCTATGTTCTGCTCTTCAATACTTCCACAAAAGGATACGATCATCCTTTGCACAGCCCGAGCCTGCTACTTAGGTACTTTCATGCTGCTATGGCAGCGTGCTGTAAATTCCCAAATTAATCTAAGTGCCTTTCTTATCTTATCAAACAATTATATTTATACCTGTGTAAACAAATATTTGTATATGAGTTCAGTTATTCAATGTAATTACATTCATTCACGCACCATATAAGCATAATAAAGAAAATTCATACATAACATATCAAAATGCATCAACAGAATGAAGACACGGAAATTGTAGAATATCTCTCTTTATTAATATCTTCCAAGTAGTTACAAACTCTGTTCGCCCTGCGCACACAGCTGTAGGGGTCTGCGCACTCAGCTACAGACTTCTACCCTAGGCCTCTGCGCACTCAGCTGCAGAGCCTTTACCTATGCTACAACCCAAGACTTAGACTTCTTGCTCTAAAGCTATGATTCTATTACATCATCCATCATTGTCTCTCTCTTTTAAACTACTTAGAGCTTAGCTCTTTTTATACAATCCCATGGTCCGCGGACCATGGCTAGTTCTCTTACAACCGACTTTACTTTTATGAAACTAAGGGTGGACTACCCTTTATGACACATAACACCTTTGCACTCTGTGACCACAAATTGCGGAGTGTTTACAATAATATTACAAAAATTGACTTAAACCTGGGCTTTTAGCCCCAAAACCTCCCTTGGGGGATCCCGCTACCAACAATAGTTTTCTTCTTTTCCCTCCAAAATTCATAACTGTTATTTTATTATTTTAACTATTATTTTATTATTTTCCTTAGGAGGCCACTTTTAGGCTGAAATTTCCTCTAATGATTTTCATATACCCTTGGATGAATAGACAAGTGTATATGGTGAGCCATTGACTATAATAGAGAAGGATTCTAAGGATATGATTATATATCTAGTTGTTCCACTATTATGCAAACACAAAGGCATGTAAAATGTGATATAGGAAACACCAAATTAATTTATCGTATGCCTTTGATAGGCCTAAGTTGATTAACATTCCCATCTTATTTGTAATTTTGAGGGAGTGAATTGCCTTATTCACCACCATAATATCCTCAAGAATCTGTCATCCCTCCACAAAGCCTATTTGTTTCTGTGAAATAATTTTTGGGAGCAAGGGTTTTGACCTAGCTACAATTTTTTTGGCTACTATTTTTTATATAATGTTACAAATCACAATGGGTCTAAAACCACTAGGGTCTTCCATGCTTTTTTTTTGGGGATTAGAGTGATGAAGGTGGCGTCAAGGGCTCTAAGTATTTTGTGCAATATCTTGGATTCATCCATCTAATATATAGCCATATTTCACAATTATTAGACAACATATCTAGAAGAATTCCATTGTAAAACCATGTGCCCCTGATGCTTTATTCACATGCATGGATTTAACAATATCACACTATATTCTGCCTCATCAAAGGATATTACTCTAAATAGCATTTCATTATGATCAAGAGTGATAAATTGAGGGATTTTATTGATTATTGTTGTATTTCCATATTTTTGTCCACTTGTTGTTATGATAAGATGTTATGGAATAAATGTGTTAATTCAACTACAATTCCTAGTGGGTCTCCAACCTTTTCCCCTCTGGGTTCAACATAGATGTTATTCTATTGTTGTGTCAATGCTATGTCATCTATGTATGAAAAATGACATATTTCTCTCCCCTTATTTCAACCATTGAATCCTTGACTTGTGTTTCCAAATAATCTCTTCTTGTTTCCTTCTTTCTTCAAATCCATTAATAGTATTTTCCTCTACTTTGATAAGAGACTCCAGTCTACCTTTGAGAATTACATCCTATTGTATCTCTATTTCCTATTCCAAATTCATTTTCTCGTCATAGATATACCCAAAATTCTCCTAATTGCAACATTTTAATATCCATTTAATGTGATTTATTTTTTATAAAGGTTAAACATGGCTAAACCATCCATACCCTTGATTTACTCCCAGTACTGTTGAAAATTATTATTAAAATCTGGATGGCGAGTCTAAAACCATTCCAACTTGAGTAGTCAATTGTGGGGTATGTTTTTTAAATCAATGAAAAAGAAATAGGACAATGATCTTATCCATGGATTGGGAGGATCAAAGCTTCCATGAATAGGTCCCAATTCAAAATGTTTTCTGACATAAAGAAATGACAAAGTTTGCAAGCTACTTGATGTTGGCCCCCACATCTATTATTCCATGTATAGACTCCATTTTTTGTAGGGATCTCTACAAGATGCGCCACATCAATGGCATCTTGGAACACATATTTCTCTACCTACAACCTTTATATACCCCCTCATTTTTCTTCCAATGATCTGATAAGGTTGAAGTCACCCCCAATGATCCATGGTAATGGAGTAATTAATATACTGGATCTTTAGATAAAATTGAGAAACTGTATCTTGTCCTTTGGAGCATCTTGTCCATACACATTCGATAAAATACAATTTTCTCTTGATCCTATAGCTTGGAATTGGTCTGTCAAGATGCAGAAAGAGGTAGAAAATTTAGTTAACCTAATTTCTCGCTTGTCCCATATGATGGCATTCCACCTAATTGACCAATTGCATTTACTCCCATAGAATTTCAACTCATTCTCCATTTGTAGATTATAATTTTTAGAGACTTAGAATAAATTTTGGCTTCCTATATCATTGTGATTTCCATATTTTCCTGTTTCCATTTCTCCTTTAACATCCTTTATTTCCATCAAGAGGAGAGGCCTCTTGTGTTCCATGAAATGAACTTCATGATTTGGGTTCATTAGTTCCCCAAAAGGCCTTAGTTACCACCCTAACTCTTCCTAAATTTCCAAATTACCTTTGACTTCATCCAAAATATATTGATTTCCTTTTCCTCCTCTTCTGATTTCTTCTCTGTGACTCTTGTGTTAGACCAAAGGTCACACTAAGAGGGGTGAGGGATGAATCAATGTTGCATAAATTTTATCATTTCACAACTTTTTATCAATGAAAAATTATGTATAAATGTATCATAACTATTTGCAACATATTAATAAATAGAAAAATGCATCAAGAAACCATCATCACATAAAAAATACATCAAGAATCCATCACATCAAGACAATAGTACACAAGCATTTATGGGGAAACTCTTACAGGAGAAAACCACAAATTCTTATTCTTCTTCTTCAATTCATTACATATATTTGTAGGCACCTACAGACTAGAGTCACACACCCCCACAATATTTAAGCAACTACTTATGGTAGGATGCAACTTGATTGAGGCACCAACCTTAAAAATGTGCAAGAACCTACTAACAATAGGCTACAACCTGATTGGGGCACCAATCTCAGTGATATTCAAGCTTCAAATTATTGTATGCTTCAACTTGATTGAGGCACCAACCTCAATGATATGCAGGATTCAACTCACTATAGGCTTCAACTTGATAGAGGCGCAAACCTTAGTGGAGGTACCCACCTCCTCCTTTAACTTCTTGTGAACCTCTTTTCACAATATTTCAAACTGGATGCACCTTCTCTTCAATCAATAATAGTCTTCAAAATGATCATATTGCTACTATTATAATGGTATCTGTCATACCTTGTCCATACTATGTTCCAACCTATTCATCAATTTGGTCACATAAAACCCTTCTTGGAATCTGTTCTTTCCATATACCCAACGTCAACTAAAACATTTTCAAAAGCTCCCAAAACACATAACATCGATTCTAAACATAAAATATACATCATCAATATTTTTCATGACTCTAGGACTATTCATCATTGAACCTTGATCATCATGCTTCTTTCATAATCCAATTTGGCCTTAAAATGAGCCTAGAAACCTCCAAAAACCATATAAAGCTATATAAAACTATGAAAAAATTAATCATTCTACAAAACGACAGAATCAGGGTGCATTCTATAAAATAACGCTTTACAATCTCTACAAAATGGCTAATTATTCAAGAAAATGGTTAAATTTGGTGCACCAGTAATGCCTAATTCTTATTTTAACCTTGTCTAACCAGATTCAAACCCCCGACCTATGTTGCATAAGCCATAACATATAATCAACTAACTTGGATTTTGTGTAATAGCATGTATGAGGAGAACTTTTATATATCCAAAATCTTGCAACTTGAAACAAAAGTTTATGATGACCCTTCACAGGAATTTAACATTAAACACCAAATGTACACACGAATAATAGGCACCTAAAGGTTCGAACAATCAAATAGATCAACCATACCACACCATAACACAACTTTGAATATACCACATATGTATCATTAAATGAACTTGTTGTGTTTATTGAGCTCTTTCCACCCAAACACACACACACATATGGGTGTTACATGGATGTGACACTTTGAGCGATGACCTTGGGAAGATTGGATTTCAATATAACCATCATTCATAAACCAATATACCCCATATAATTAGGGGCTTATCCCATTGATGATTTGTCCACAATCACGTGACTTTAACTTGGTAAACAACCCATTTTCTTTAACCATGTGATCTTGTCCTAGGGGTCCATGGTCATCTGCATGATGATGTGAGCATGATGTCATCATGCCACATTGAAATTCATGAGGGGTTCCATGTGTCACCAATTTTCAGACATTCCACCAATAAAAAACTACCATATGTACCTCCACATGGAAGAACTTGGAGGTGCCATGTCTCTTGCTGATGTCATCAGTTATGACCACTCATACTATGCCATGTGTCATCACAATACTAGCTCTTACATCATCACCTTTGACCAATTGAATGGTGCCACATTCCATCACGAGACCAATCATACTATGCCACATGTCATCATGGGACTAGCTCTTACATCACCTTTGACCAATCAAACTATCCCACATGTCATCATGGGGTTGGCTCTTATGTCTTCAATTCTGATCGATCAAACTGTGCCATGTTTCATAAAATTATTGGTTCGATAGGATTGGTTAAACATCATGCATCTCTTTTTGTGATCACGGTTAGATTGCCAAAAGCTACACGTTGTTTAACTCCATTAAAAATTGTACAATTGTACATGCTCGAAGTCATCAATTGACCTACCGATGGAGGATTTGCTCTCAACATGTGTGACATTTAACACATTTGGTGATTTCGGGTTTTTACCCCATAGTTTAGGTCTTGAACTAATGTTTATTTTTAAATGACCATAAGTTGTCATCCAAGAGGATTTTTTCAAAGTGTGATATACCATTGGAATGGTATCAAGGAGAACTATCTAATCATGTTATCCACAGATTCATTAGAACATCACAACCTTGTGAAAAATTCAATACAATTAAAACCTATTTAACTTCACTTAATGAGGGTATGCAAGAGATCTAGCTATCATAATACTTCCTTTGATTCATGAATGATATTTTTGCTACCATGGGCATCCTATTTGACATTAATGACACTTTTTGTCATCCATGATGAAACTATGTGCAACAATCTCCCCATTTTCATTGATGGAAACAACGACGGACATTGACGGTATTTGAGTTCATTAGACCAAGTTCTCCTTGGAAATCATCAAAATCCCCCTAACATAGTGTTGAGGACTACCCCTGTTTGACAACGAATATTCCTCCTTCTTTCTTTCCTTCCTTTTGTTAATGTCTGTATTCTCTCCTCCAATTTTTCTTCTCACTGTATGTTAGTACGTTCTGCTCCTCTGTTGAGAATGGGTCCCCTAGGGTCAATTTTGGGGTTAAAAACCCAAGTTTTGGGGCTAAAGGCCCAAGTTTTGTATAAAGAATGTAAAGTCTCCACATTTTGTGGTCGCAGAGTGCAAAAAAGTAAAGAATCAAAAAGGGTTTCCGCCCTTAGTTTATGTAACTTGTGTCAGCTTTAAGAGATCCACGCATGGTTCGCAAACCATGGGATTGTGTAGAAAGGAAATCTTAGAAGAGTCTAAGTCAGTTCAGTGGAGTCTGGTTATGTTTTATGTAATGGGTTTCTGAGGGCCAAGAGTGAAGAGTCGTAGTGTAGGAAAGAGGCACTGCAGCTGTGTGCACAAAGGCCTAGGGTAGAAGTCTGCAACTGAGTGCGTGGACCCCTGCAACTGTGTGCGCAGGGAAGTTAGAGTCTGTACTAAAGATCCGAGACATTAATAAAGAGAATTATTCTAGAGATACCTGTGTATAAGCTATTTTACTTTTGTTATGAATGTATGCAGTTATGTTATGTTGAATACTGGGTTTATGATTTAATATTGTATTGATGTGTGAATGTATGTGTTTTACTTTTTCATATCAGCGCAAGTAAGAATATCTATTTATTTGAAGATAATCATAATGCATGTTGAAGTTATCCAATACTTAAGATAATCTGGGTAGACACAGAAGTAAGGGTAATTATAGAGGCGCGGCGTATCTTAATTTCCTATTAAGGGTACGCGAAGGAAGATCGTAGACCTTCGTGAAGGTCTCGACACTGAATAACAGAAGTATATCAATAACCCCTAAAGGGCTTATCGGTCTGCGCAAAGGAAGGGTTAGGGTATAAAACAACATCACAAATATCTTAGGGTGCAAAAACTTGGTTCCTGCATCCCCCCATACTGCTTTGGGTGAGACTTCAGTCTGCGTTCCACGGATTGATGTCGAAAGGGCCAATAGTGTAGGGATTTGCTAAGCTAATTAATGCTGAACCTAGGTCAGGGCCCATAAAGCCAACAAATGGTTCCGTTGCTAGGACCAAGATTTTCATAACGAGATGTGTGATGTTGCATCACTAGAATCATCCAAGTAAGGTTGAACAATGTTGTGGATGTCATGGAACGCATAAGGCATCGCTCTCTGAAATGTAGCCCCAACATTTTTAAGGCCAAAGGGAAGATTTTTGTACCAATGCAAGGTTGATCTAGTTGTAACCAAAAAAATCGTCCATGAAGGAAAAGAATTCACTCCGAGCACATTCATCAATGATTTGATCAATGAAGGGAGTGGGGTAGTTATCCTTTGGACAGATGCGATTGAGATCACGGTAATCAATGCAAACATGGATCATGCCTTGCTTATTTGTCACCAATACAATATTTGACACCCAATCTCTAAGAGGGATTGAATAAATGAATCCAGCTTTGAGAAGTTTTTCAGCCTCACCCTTGATGGCAGATGCTTTTCTAGGGTGCACTGGGCAGAGCCGTTGGCAAACAAGCTTCGCATGAGGATAAGTTAGTATTTTGTGCATGACTATACTTGGGTCAATGCCATGCATTTCTTCATATGACCATGCAAAAACATCCCAGAATTCTTGGAACAGACAAATATAGAGCTTGATCTCTTCTGGAGAACAAGTTACCCCAATATGGATATTTTCAATAACACCGGGCTTGATAGAAATATCAATAGGCATCATTTGGGTAATATTACCCATGTTCCCTTCCAATCAAACTTCACGAGTCATGATCGGTGTCTGAAGTGGTAGGGAAGGGAACCGAGAAGAGAACTCCTCGAGACAAGTAGACAAGACTGTCGGGTTAGGCAAGAACAAGGAATGACGATGAGTATCATTCCAAGGTACTTCTTCTAGAGACATTACTTCCATGATAGTCTTGTCAGAAAGAAAAGTCTTGGCTAAGGGATCAGAAGACTAAGAAGAAACTAGCCATGGGGATTGAGAATACGCATCAAGAGAGGTTTTCAAAACAAGATAATCAGAGGACACTGTAGGCAAAGCCGAAACAATTTCCATGTAATTAATTTCGGTGAGACTTAACGACATAACCTCGCCGCATGTGTCAACAAGATCTGAAGAGGGAATGAGGCAACATGAGGAGGTGGGAGTGGAAAGATACCCATCAGAGTAGGATCTTTAAAGAGTGCTGCCCCCACACTCTCATAAGGAGCATCGGTGTGCTTGACATATAGAACATTCCCGTCCGAGGAGGATGAGGCAAAGAAGGACAGTTGTTCAACTATGACTATTTTCCCTTGATGGGAAAAATGAGTCATGTAGAACAAGGAGGAGGCGACAACATGCATAGCATGGGTCCAACACCGTCGAAGTAGAAGATTATAATTAAGATTAGCATCAACAATCTCTACCTCGAAATGCACTGTCTTGCCCTCCAAAGTAATGGCAAGGTTGGGTAATACTTCGAATGGTCGTGAATCGCGCCCATCAAAAGCTTCCAAAGTGTTAGGGGATTGGTTCAGAGTAGGAGAACCAATTGCCTTCCAACAAGAAAAAGACATGATGCAGGTGGAAGCACCTTCATCAATGACTGTTCTGTGAATGGTTTTCTCATTGATGATGACCCAAATGAGAAAGGCATTTTGATGAGGAAGACGCGGAATGTGGTTTTCTAGATCAAAACATATAAGACTGGAATCAACATGATCAATACCTCCAATGGCCAACATTAATGACTTCTGTTGAGATGGACAAATTTGAAGTACCTCAAGGGTAGACATAGATGATGGTGCCTGAGCCAAATCCTCAACAATATTGTAGTGTTGAGCGGCGTGAGAATTGGGATTGTACGAGGACTTTCGCAGCACACCTCGAGAAGGTGGCCGAATGATGGAATCAGGGTTAGGTCGCTCTATATGAAGAGGACTAGAACTTGACAGGGCAAAAGAAGAAGGGGCAACTTCTTTTTCTTTCCCTGCTGTCGGGGTAGGAGTTTGATAATCTTTTGATCTCATAGCCACAATAATGGGCATACTTATCATGAACACTTGTGAACCTAAGGAATAAGATGATTGAGGCTAGTCTACCATTTGGGTCTACTGGGATGGAAACAACTCTTTTAGGACAATTGGGGTCCCTTTAAGCAAACAATTAACATTGGATCGTCTAGGAAAATCCTTAGTATAGTGATCCTCCTCACAAATGAGGCACGAATACTTAGGCTTTCATTGGTAAACATGACCAGAAGACGACTTACGAGGAGCCTGTTTTTGGGCATCAACTTTAGCTTTTCATTTTCCTTTCTTGTTACCTTTCGAGGATTTGTCTGCTGCGATAGACTGAACAACATGGACCTCTGAGGTTTTACCAGGGCCAGATGGATTCTGAGAGGAACTGGGACAGTGAACCAATTACTCCATCAACAGGATATGTAGTCTGTGACTTCAATGCTATCGGATCAGATGATGGCCTCGAAGCATCTGGTAATAACTCATATAAAGTGCCAGAATAAGAGTAAACAAGATCTAAGTACTGTGCACGAGCAATGGCTTGCAGCTTCGTGACACACCCACCCATAGAGATATCGCAAGAAATTGGAGCGACGAATGATTTGGTGAACCATTCCATTAGTAACTAATCAACAATTTCGAATTTGATTAGGTGACGCCTATGTCTCCATTCATGGATGTGATCAGAGATGTGGGTCACCGTATTTTGCTTAAGCAATGTAAGCAAATAGGTGTCGATTTCATAGCGAACCGGAAATTGGAAATGTGTGAGGAAAGCCATGGCTAAAGAGTTGAATTCATAATAAGTACTTCAAGGAAGCTTGATGTACCACTTGGCTATAGTGCCTATGAGAGTTTGTTGGAAAAGATGAAGACGAATAGAATCTTCAAAGTAAGAATTCAAAGAGCACCAGAGGTGATATGTCATCACATGGGATTGATCATCTTCCTTTTGCTTTCCCATCAAAATTCGGAAAATCGATCAGGATCTTGGATGGGACTGAAGGCGAGTAGTGCAAATGAAGAATGGGATCATTCGTGAGTCGAGACACATCTAGGAACTCTAGTGTATCCAAGAATGATAATTGAGAATTGAAAGGCATTGGAGGTCGATAAGTGGGTCCAATTGGAGGATCCCATCCCTGCCGGTAAGGATTTTGTCCCCATAACGGAGGGTTATGTGCATAGGGCATTTTATTTTTCCCCCACTATAGGTTACCTTGCCCGTAGGGTGGTTTTTGACCTTAAAATCTTTGAAATTGTCCAACCATAGGTTGTTGATAAGAAACATACAAGTTAAAAGGTTGTTGAGACTATTGACCTTGGACATGAGGAGTTTGCACCTGCTATCCATGGGCATATGGGTTTTGAACCTGTTGGCCCTGGACATAAGGATTTTGGACCTGCTATCCTTGGACAAGAAGATTGTGAACCTGTTGCCCTTGGACATGAGGATTTGGGGCCTGCTGCTGCAGGACTTGACCCTGACCTTGTCCTTGCAAGGGTTGACCCTGTTGATATGTATATAAGGGTTGCTACCGCTTGGGGTGGCCTTGCTACTGCGAGGGCTGACCTTATGGAGGAAAAAGATGTCTCTGCGGCTGCAAAGGTTGACCTTACAAAGATATAGGTTGGGAGGTTTTCTAAACATACTGCATTTGTGGCTGCATTGTTTGTTGAAACTGCTACGAGGGTTGCCCGTGCGACTGTTGCAGTGGTCCCTATTGCTGCATCATTGAATCTTGCTGCTGCATCATCAAACCCTGTTGCTACATCATCGGACCCTGTTGTTGCATGGATGGTCCTTGCTGCAACGAAGGTTGGCCTTGCTGCTGCAGAGGTTGTCCTTGCTGCTGCAAGGTTACTTAGAAAGTTCCCGGATTGTCCTTGCTACAACGAAGGTTTCCCTTGTTGCTGCAGAGGTTGTCCTTACTGCTGCAAGGTTACTTAGAAAGTTCCTGGATTGAAACCTTGAAAATTTACGAACTATATCTCGCCATAACCACTTGGAACAATGGTTAGACCCAACTAAATGTATTGCCTAGGCTGAAGGACATAAGGTGGATTTACCATTCCTTGGGAAGCATATGGAACATAAGGAGTTTGGTACTCAACCTGAGCCTCATAAGGTTGCTCATACTGGAAATTGCTTGACCTAGACGAACCAACGCGATTTTGGACCTGTTGGCACTACACATTGCTTGATCCAGTAGGACCAACAGGGTTTTCAATAACACTAGAAGAAGGATGGTTCACCCCAACCGTGTGAGCATGCGAGATACTCACATTAGTTGTGCCCGACACCATAAAGACATTTAGATTCTACCCCCCAGGTGGTGGCACAACTTGTGCACTTACTGGAGGGATCGAAGGACTGACAGAGGCAGGACTCGAGACCGTCGGTTGCACTGGACGGGTGACTTGAAATAACGAGACAAGAGGGTTCGAAATGGTGGGCTGCACCAGGACTGAAGTAACTGCAAAAATCAGTGTTTGTTGGGGGGTCAGATTCAGAATGAATGGACCCGTGGTAGGCATCGTGCCAGATGCCCAAATAGGATTATGATAAAGCGAAGAGACATTAGGTGTACATGAAACCAAGTGTGTTAAAGTCACATAATTAGGAGGTAAGTTCCGATAAACACTGATGGGGATGCTTCTTGTGTAGGGGAAACCTTCCAGAGGAAACTAATCTTCTTCATCTTCGATAGTGTGTGGAGTGGAAACCTCCGAGTGACCCGGAGAGGAGACTGGAAATTTGCCTTCAAGTTCCATGGGTGGAAACAAGCGACGATGAACGACCGAAGATGTTCAAGGGGATAATTCCAAGGGAATACCCAGCTAATCGTACAACCTGTATGGACACTGTGGTGATATCATAACAAGGTCAAACAAAGGATTCGTAGGATAAACAACCATTCCAAGCTGACCGTCAAGAGTCAGCTGACTCTCGGGAGTCTGGATAGGATTATCCAAAGATTCCAGGCCAATATCAGAATGTGACCTAGTATCTGATGGAGGTGGAGGACGTGATGACAAAGGTTGACTGCTCAATATGATTCCAAGTTCAACACCTTTGTCCTCAAGTGACTACGGTAATTCAGGAAATGGCTCCTCAGACAATCTTTCAAATGGAGGAGCGAAAGAGGAACTAGGTGAACTGAATGGTTCAGCCATGATGGCTTCACCTGAAATAACAAGAACAAAGAAATAAATTCCAAGGCTTTAAATATACTTTAAAAGGAATACTCATGATTTGGTCTAGAAAAGACTAACAAAGATGTTATGAGATCGTGGGAAACAATGTTTTAGATGCATAAGAAAACTAGTTCTTTTTCATGTTTTAAGAGTCAAGAAAGAAGCAAAGGTGACTCTATCACTTTCGATTTTGAAGCGAGCTCAAAAGGACAAGTTCTTGGATGATCTTTTAAGCTTAAAGAGTCAAAAAGATCAAATGACTACTGAGGATGATCTAGGTAAAAGGATTACCAAGTAACGTGAACTGCAGAATACCTCTCGGTGAACTGAGAAGTATGGGCAGGTGATCTCCTTGAATGTTGTGTTCGGTGTATCACATTTACAAGGCAACATACTCGACTTCCTATGGATAAGGGATTTTAGGTTAGTGGGGTCTCTCGTTATATACTTGACGGTACAGGGAGCACAAGTCTGTATTAGTGCTGTCTAGTGTCAAAGCGAATGACAACTACTAGGTTTAAAGATGTCGAACACATATCTAGCCTAGACATCCTAGATGTGATCGTTAGGTTTCAAATGTGCCTTAGGTTAATTGAATTCATTTTAAATTTATCTGTAATTATGTCTCGGTTTTCAAGCCTTAGCAATGTGACTCGAAAAATCCTGCATGCAGTTAAATGAGACAAGACTCTCTTATTCGATGAATTTTTTACATTAGGGAAGGTAGAAAACACAATCTAATGTAAACGACCAAGTTATTGAAAGTAAAATGATTTTTTCACCAATTTACTTTTTGAAAACAAAATAATGAAAAATTCTTCTCAATTCCTATTTTCCTAACAAGTGCACTTCAAGCAGTCCTTCCAAAGGTAAAGAGAATTCTTTTTCTTTTCAAATGCAAATGCAACTCTAGTCTTCAATAATGCTAACTAAAGTAACATATTGATGCAACAAACTAGAATTGTGTACTTTTCATGAAATGGAAAAAATGTTTTTTTTGTAAAACACTTCAATGAAAACGTTTTCGGGACAATCAACCCTGAAACAGATGAAAAGACACAAAAATAAATTCTTCCAAACTAATGACGCAATGACTCCACCAAAACCAAGACGAGCAACGTGATCTATGCCGGAAAAGAGATGTTTAAACAATCAAACAAAACTTTTCAAACTTGAATGATGGAGATTAAGGCAATGAGAAGACTACAAACGAAATGCGAGTAAATTCACCAACAACTTGACTCACTGAGTTCACAATCAGTGGGATGGATGACAACCTAGATGTCTTAGAGTCACTAACCATCCAAAGGCTCAATAAATCAAGCAAAAGAAGGAAAACCAACAAGCACATAAACCAAGCCAAATCAAGCTTTCCAGTTACGGAGAAATAGCTTAAAACAAGCTAAGAGGCATAAATCAAGAGAGAAAGACACATTGTTGGAGATATAGGGTAAACCCTAATCTCGATCTACAGGCATTGGCACGACTACCTAACTGACAACAAGTGCCAGAGGGGGGTCAATACGACTGTTTTTTGAAACTCGATCTGATCAGCGCGACTATTTTAGTAAAAACTGTGCTAGCTGAGGATTCAAAGGAAAAAATAAAAATTTCCTCAAGCAAAAACTAGACTTTCTACTGTAAATTTCAGACTCAGAGCAGTAAACGAGGCAATGAATAGATAACTAGAGGGAAATGGTTATACTAGAAAAGTTCACACAAAACCATGAAATGACAATCAATCAAACATAAAGATTAGATCCCCAGTGGAGTCGCCAATTTGTGATGTAGGTAAATTCTAAGTGTGAACACAAACAATTCCTCTAACCCGAGAGAGCAGGTCTAGTCACAAACATACAATCTATGGAAGATTTCATTAGGGTAGAATCAATTAAGAGGACCTACCTCTTAGAACACTATTCCAATTGGTGATGATCCTACTTCCTTGCTCCAGCTATCTTTTGTTTCCTTCCTTCGCACACCTGAAACAAGAAAACAACAACAAACAAAAAACATAATAACATACAATATTGCATTTAGCCTACTTAACAGGTCAAGAAACATTAAGCCATAAACATGTGAGATGAAATTTCATGTAGGAAATTAATCGATAGTTGCATCTATATTAGTTTAAGAAGAGATTACAACCGATGTCTTGACGTTGCTATTCTCCTCTGACATATCCAGGTTCCCACACTTCTGCTAGAATCTCATGGATAGCCTCAACAATGGTATTCTCAAGGCTCTTCCCTTTAGTCTTGACACCAAACCAAACTCACAATTCTCCCTTAAAGACAAACTGGAAAGCTACAAACAATGGGTAGCTTGCTGGCTACTCCAAAATTAAAACTTTAGTCAGAACTTAATTAGGACTAAAAGCTAACTTGTGCTTTGGAAAAAGAGAGGTTTATATAGCTGGGATGGAGGGGAGATGGTTCCTCTTCTCATGGGAGAGGCCTTATCTCTTGGATTAGTTCCATCCTAATAGGGGAAAGGAGCCCAAACTGACCTCTCGACTCCATCCAACCTAACCATTTACCAGACTTCCGTTACAAAGATTCTAGAGTTGGAAGCTTCGACTATTTAAAAAACTTTCCAAAAGAGGATCAACGCGACTGAGAAAGGGCTCAGTTGATCCGATTGGCGTTAGGGACAATTGTAAACGCTGCATATCAGTGTGAGGAGGACATGGGTCATTAGCACCGATCTTGTAAATTGGGATAAACATAATATTTTTGGGAAATGATGCAAAAGAGAATTGTTCTACTCATGAAAAGGGACACAATGGGAGTTTCTTCATGATAGGAAAGCATGTCGGGTACATTGTAGAGGTCCTCCAGGATCGTGGATGAGGAATACAGGGACAGTGACAAAATGCAGAAGATCAGTTCCAAGGGAATCATTAAATAACCTTCAAGTATGCTCAGAACTTTGCTCCAAAATTCTCTATTATTTACTTATGATCCTAGCCCTTCAAAAAGTTACTACCTTGTAGTGTGATTTTTATGCCCAAACAAAAATATCATTCTTCTCGGCCTCCTATTTCTTCTGTGCTTGATCTCTTATATTCTTCACCGAATTGATGGAAAGAATGAGGTGTTTAATTGTCATATTTATACTGGTTTTGGAGTTATACAAATGGACACGTCCCTTGGAGGAAGATCCAAATTGGACATGTAAGTTTATGTCGGCCAACATAAAAAATTATTATATTTTAACTTAGAAAATTATTTTCTCTCAATCTAGAAGGAGTTGGAGGGCGAGTGATA
The DNA here is from genome assembly GCA_031772625.1 of Pinus tabuliformis. Classification (NCBI taxonomy): domain Eukaryota; kingdom Viridiplantae; phylum Streptophyta; class Pinopsida; order Pinales; family Pinaceae; genus Pinus; species Pinus tabuliformis. Next base: position 706,652,409 of record CM062817.1, on the reverse strand, counting down.
GATTATTAGAAAGGGAAAACTATCCTCTACAATATGGTGTTAATTTCATCCTTCAATGAGGTCATTTTCCCATCAAGAAAATTATATTTGTGAAACGGTCATCATTATTTCATTTATGGCAGCATTTAGGATTTTGTGTTTTGGACAAAGTTTCGGGCTTCTTTACTTGTATTATTTATTAGGATTAGGACATCTTCAAAGGCATCATGGGAATCTAGGGCTTCATTAATTCATACTAGGGATTTTAGGGCTTCATTTATTTATGCATACATCATTCTAGGGAAAACCATCTAAGGTTTCATGTAGCTAAAAAATGTTCCTAAGAGGGTTTCATGGAAAAGGCTCCTTCATTCATAATTAGATCGTGCATCATTAGATTAGGGAGTTTTCATCATATAGATAGGGGTATATAGCTAGGGAATTTGCCTAATCTCATTCTTAGGGTTTTCTATCAGGGATTGCATGAGGTTATGGCAACAAGGGCTATTCATGTATCATAAAAATATTTTCCATATCCAACAATGCCATATTGGCATCAATGACAACTTTGATCAACATAATAACTATCTATTTTGACTATTACACTCAGGTTGATTACAATAGATACATTATTTGTAAGGTCTTTATTTAATTCAGAATTGGATTTATTAGCAACCTGAAATTTTGTTGAATTGTTTGAGAGTGAATTCAGGTTTATGATTGAATTTAAATAATATTTTTGGGCAGGAAAGATTCTTTAGTTCGATGGAGAAAAATAGTTAGACATAGTGTTATTGATGGGAGTATTGGGTACGACATTTGAAGGGAGGGGAAACCCTTTGTTTAAATGAAAAAGCTTAGAAAATTTTAGAGATTGTTTCTTGCAGGATAATTCTCCTATTCTCAGAGCTTTTAGATCTGAGGTAGTATCAATTTTTATCCATAACATTAGATCGATTTTTTTGGCTAATGTTATTTGAAGTTGAAATCCTTTCTGAGACAACAAATCAAGTTCAGATCTAGCCTTTTTAATTACACTACGTAAAAGAGCTAAGCTCACTTTTGGAAAAATGTGCTTATTTTTATAATTTTTTATAGAGTAATTAATTTTGGCAACATTTGAGGAAGGTGAGATCAGTTTTCCTTTTTGTTATAAGTAAATTTTTTATAGAGTAATTAATTTTGGCAACATTTGAGGAAGGTGAGATCAGTTTTCCTTTTTGTTATAAGTAATCTATTTCATTCTAAAGAGAGAATTTCTCTCATTTTATCCTTTCTATGTAGGGTGATAATTTCATATTTAAGATTTCTAGGATTGTTAGCTTGTTGTAATAGATTTTTTGGATCCATTCCATTCATTTTGATTTAAAGATCAATGTTTCAAACCCATAACTGTGGTTCATCATTAAGATAAAAAATTGTGTGGAAAACTAATTAACCTTATTATTTGATAGATAGGGAAATGTTATTAGGGTTTAGTGAAAAACTGACCGACAATAAAATTATTCAGAATGGACTATGTAATTATTAAAACTGAAATGAATTAAATAATTCAATTTATTTTACAAAGATTAATTAATGTATATGATTATATTGTTATGATTAATAATATATTTGTTTTTATATTATCAAATACTTAATGTATTAATTTATTCTTAGTTTTGAAATTAATTAGTAATTTTAAATTTTAAATAAGTGATAAGGGTCAAATAATGTGAGGAATAATATTAACAAACTAAATAAACCAGTGGGAAAGTTAGTGATGAATAAAACATAAGTGGTTTCAAAATTTCAGGATTTGGATTTTAATGTGGGAATCCAATTTTTGCTTATGATCCATCCTTCATCCCTGTTGAGGTTTTTAGGATGTTTATTGATTTCAATGGCCTCTCTAAATTTTCAATGGAAATAGTGGTCAATTTTAGTGAGGATGCAGGTTTTCTCAATTCATTTATGATGTTTTGTGTTATTGAAATGCTCTGCTAGTGGAGAGTTTTTTGATCGATTATGTTTTATGTCAGCAAAATGTTCTAGGATAGGAGAGTTGATGGATCTACTAGTCTCCCCAACATATGAAATTCCACAAGAACAAGGAATCAAATAAACTCCTTTTTGGAATTTAGGGTCAATGGGATCTTTAATAGAATTGAGGCAATTGTGAATGGTTTTTATAGGTTTGAAGGTGGTCATGATTTTATGTTTTTTTAGGATATGGGAAATTTTCTGTGGTCCCATGAATATATGGAGGGTTTACTTCGGTAATAAAGTTGTCCAATTTTTTTATTTTTATTTTTAAGACAAGTTTCTTTGTTAACTTTATTCAGTGCTTTGATGGCTTGATGTTTTTTGTATCCATTTTTTAAAAACACATTTATTAGATGAGATTTCTCTTGATCTTAGTGTTCTTTATCAGATATCTGAACAAATATTATTGCAAGGGTGTTTAAAATTCCTAATTTTTGTTTGGGATGATGGTGAGATGAGGCATGAAGATATTGTTCGGTGTGGGTTTTTTTTTAGGTAGACTTGGTGAGATGTGGAACCCTAGGAATTTAGAGTGATTATAATGTCAAGGAAAGGAAGGTTGTCATTAATTTCTACTTCCATGGTAAATTTTATTGATGAGGAAAGAGTATTTAGATGTTTTTTGAAAGTTTCTAAAGCTTCAATCCCATGTGGTCATATGATAAAAGTGTCATCCACAAATCTTTTCCATAATTTAGGTTTTAAGGGTGCACTTTCAAGGGCTTTGGATTCAAAATATTCCATGAATAAATTGGCTATAATTGGATAAAGGAGAGCCCATAGCTACTCCGCAACTGTGTTCATATACTTCGCCCATGAAACTAAAGAAGTTGGATTTTAGGAAAATTTCAACAAGTTTTGAAATGTTAAGATCAGTATTTTTATGAACAAACTCCATGGCCCCATAAATAGGAATGTTGGTGTATAGAGCAGTGACATCAAAGATAACCATGATATCATTTTTATCAAGATTACTATTCTTAATCTCATTGATGAAGTGGGTGGAATATTTGACAAATGATTCAATGTTTTCAACCAAGGGTTTTAGCTTATTAGAAATGTATTTAGTAAGATTATATGTGGGATCTCCAATAGTATTTACAATAGGTCTAATAGGAATCCCATCTTAATGTATCTTAGGGAAACCATAAATTCTAGGGGTGTAAGGAAAAGTTTCAATGAGGGTCTTATTATCTTGGATGTTGCTTGCTTTGATTAAGCTGGAAACTTCTTTTGTAATTCCCTTTAAAGGATGTTTATTTAAATTTTTGTAGCACCCACTATTGTTAAGATGATATGTCATTTTGTCATTGTAATCTTTTCTATTCATGATGAATATGTGGCTCCTCTCTTGTCTGCGCTTCTTATTACAATGTCATGGTTAGATTTTAAGTTTTTTAGAGAAAAGTATTCATCTTTTGTGAAATTGGTTATGGGGGTTTAGATTTTTGAAGAATGATGGAGAAATATTGCCTAATATGCTCTTTGGTATTATCAAACATGTCTTTTATGCCATATTCTATGTGAAAAAGTATATCTCCCATGAGAATTTTCTTTGGTGTCATGGAAAAATTTAACCCTCTATTTAAAAGATTAATAATTGATTCATTTAATTTTAATAATTGATTCATTTAAATTAAGATTTTATAAATTAATAATTAGGTTTGATGAATAAGCTAAAGAAAGAGGCTGCGGTTTAACGGAAAGAGCTAACCAGCCATATATTGGGTATTTAATGCTCTCAGCAAGCGACTTTCGCGATAACACGAGAGCGGGCAAATTCAGCATTAAATAATATTTGCCCGCTCCCGTGTTATCGGGCTAAGTTGCGTGCTGCTATGAGGGCATTAAATACCCAATATATGGCTGGTTAGCTCCAGCCGCGGTTTAACATTAGGGGAGCGTGCAAGTTCAGAATTCAAAGAGGATTTATGTTTAAGAAGGGGTGAGAAAGTTTGATTGTAGAGCGAAGTATCCAAATCATTCATGGGAGGGAGCGTTTTATGGGGATTCAGAGACAATAAAATGAAGGGAGATATTAAATCAATATCATCAGAATGAGAGTTATTTCGATGGGATATTGCATTCAATGTTTGATAACAGGAAACAATGTCTATAGAATTTATTTGAGTGCCACGTTGATTGGGGGATAAGGTGTGAGGAATGTTATGCGGAATAGATGTGTGTATTGCGTGGAGGTTGAAAGACAATTGTTTAATTTATCAATTTTATTATTATCTTCAGATTTTGACGTAGTCTCTGTTGCGGATGGACGAATATTAATGTAAACAATATTATTATTTTTATTGATTACAGAAGATACATTATTTGTAAGGTATTTATTTAATTCCATATTGGCGTTATTAGCAACCTGACTGTTTGTTGAAAAGTTTAAGACCCAATTCAGGTTTATGATTGAATTTAAATAAAAATTTTGGGCAGGAAAGATTGTTGAGTTTGATGGAGAAAAATAATTAGGCGTAGTGTTATTGCTGGTAGTATTGGGTACAGTGTTCTAAGGTAGGGGAAATCCTTTGTTTAAATGAAAAATCTTAGAAAATTTTAGAGCTTATTTTTTGGAGGATAATTCTTCAGTTCTGAGAGATTTTAGAGCTGAGGCGACATCAATTTTCTGCAATAACATCGGATTGATTAGGTTGGCTCATGTTATGTGAAGATGAAATCCTTTCCGAGACATCAAATGAAGTTCAGATCTAGCCTTTTTATTTTAGTTGTGTAAAAGAGCTAAGCTCGATTTTGTAAAAATGTGCTTATTTTTATAATTTTATAGAGTGATTAATTTTGGAAAATGTAGGAATGATGGACGAATCACTGCAATGTTTGAGGAAGGTGAGATTAATTTTCCTTTTTCATTATAAGTAATCTAATTCCTTATAAAGAGAAAATTTCTCTCATTTTATCCCTGCCATGTAGGTTGATAATTTCAGATTTAAGATTTCTAGGTTTGTTAGCTAGTTATAATACATTTTCAGGATGCATCCCATTCATGTTGACTTGAAGATCCACTTTTCAAACCCACAACAGTGGTTCATCATCAAGATATAAAAGTGTGTGGAAAACTAATCCACCTTTATATTTTATAAATTGGGAAATGTTATTAGGGTTTAGTGAAAAATGGTTGAGCATAAAATTATTCAGAACATATTATGTAATTATTAAAACTGAAATGAATTAAATAATTAAAATGTTTTTACAAAGAACATATTATGTAATTATTAAAACTGAAATGGATTAAATAATTAAAATATTTTTACAAAAATGAGTTAATGTATATGTTTATATTGTTATGTTTAATAATATATTTATTTTTATATTATCAAATAATTGATGTATTAATATATTCTTAATATATTGAAATTAATTAGTAATTTAAAAATTTGAATGAGTGATAAGGGTCAAATAATGCGAGGAATTTTATTATTACGTTTAAACTTAGATATAGTTTGCAGTTTGCGCTGAGGATGGATGATGCGAGTTAATCGAATGGTATACTGCATTCGATGTTTGGTAAATTCCTGTAGAATTAATTTGAGTTCCAAGGTGACATGTGTGAAAAGTGTTATGTGGAATAATAGTCGACTTTGAGTATTGCGCTGAGGTTGAAAGACAATTGTTTAATTTATCAATTTTATTATTATCTTCATATTTTGACGTAGTCTGCATTCATGATGTGCGAATATAAATATTAATGATTACATTATTTGTAAGGTCTTTATTTAATTCCAAATTGGAGTTATTAGCAACTTACAGTTTTGTTGAATTGTTTGAGAGCGAATTCAGGTTTATGATTGAATTTAAATAAGATTTTTAGGCAGAAGGATTCTGGAGTTTGACTGAAAAAAATAGTTAGACGTAGCGTTATTGGAAAAAAAAAACTAATTTCCCTCTCCTCTCATACTCAAATATCAAATTGAAAAAGTTGGTAAAGCTGGATTAATTTATGGTCAAATCTCTTCCAGAGTGCATTTGATCAGAATTGAAAATTGGTGATCAGATAGTATAATCTATTTAATCTATTGGGAGATTGTAAAATCACAACTATAACTGCATATTTAGATAAAGAATATGCAGAGTTATCTATCTACGAGAGAAATGAATAAATGAAATACATAAGATGTCTTTCACATCACAATATATGAATTAATCCCATTATTCTTTATGGCAGTTCCAAAAAGGGTACTTCTAGATAAAAAAAAATTAGTAAATTGCTTTCCAATTGGCTATGTTTGCCTTAATTGCTATTTTATTTTTACTAGTATTGGTGTACCTGTTACACTTACCTCTCCTCTCCCAATGATTGGTGAAGAAACAAAAATATTGTTATTTCAGGTGTATCATTATGGATCGGAATATTAAGTATGACGTTCGAAGGGGGGGAAACCGTTTGTTTAAATGAAAAATCTGAGAAAATTTTAGAGCTTGTTTTTTGCAAGATAATTCTTTAGTTCTGAGAGCTTTTAGAGCCGACGCGACATCAATTTTCTGCCATAACATTAGATTGATTTGTTTGGCTAATGTTTTGTGAACATGAAATCCTTTCCGAGACAACAAATCAAGTTTAGATCTAGCCTTTTTAATGTCAGTGCATAAAAGAGCTAAGCCGGATTTTGTAAAAATGTGTTTATTTTTATAATTTTTTTAGAGTGATTAATTTTGGCAATTGTAGAAATGATGGACGAATCTCTATATAGTTTAAGGAGGGTAAGATTAGTTTTCATTTTCATTATAAGTAATCTAATTAGTTCTAAAGACTGAATTTCTCTTATTTTATCCCTTCTGTGTAGGGTGAGAATTTAAGATTTAAGATTTCTAGGATTTTTTAGGTGGTTGTAATAGATTTTTTCTGGATCCATTCCATTCATGTTGATTTGAAGATTGACATTTTAAATCCACAACAATGGTTCATCATCAGGATACAAAAGTGTGTGGAAAACTTATAAACCTTAGTATTTGATAAATAGGGAAATGTTATTAGGTTTTATTTCTTTCAAGGCACTTTTAAGCCCTCCTTCATAATCTAGATCTACTTTAGGTTCTTTTGTTTCAAAGTTGAACACTATTTCACCTCTTTCATTGTTGGTAACAATTTCATTTCTTTCCTAGTCACTTTCTTATTTTGAGAAGAAATTCTTCTTATTGTCATCTCACTTCTTTTGATTTTTGGACTTGAATTTGGGTCCATCATCACTAGCATTCGTTTTTTCATAAGGACATTTGGAAGCATAATGACCTATTATTCCACATTTAAAACACTTGAAAAGATGCTTACCTTTGAAATTTCTAGTTCCTCTTTTCAACTTCTAGACAAACTTGGATTCTTCTTCATCAAAATTAGAGTCTACCTAATTTTCATGTTTTTTCCCTTCTTTGGCTACTTTGAATGTTGCTTTCTTGATTCCTAATTTTTCCTCCTTTATCCTTAACTCATATGATGAGAGAGTTCCATGCAGCAAAAACATAATAATTTTATCTAGATTCTTTAGTTCTTTAATGGATGATACATTGGGATTGAATATTGATGGAAGAGATCTCAATACTTTTCGAACAACAATACTATCCTTAACTTCTTCACTGAGACTTGCAATGGAGTTTATGGCATTGTCTACTAGAAGAAAATATCAAGCAATATCCTCGTCTTCTTCCATATGCAAACGTTCAAATTGTGCCTTGAGAGATTGTAGTCTAAGTTCTTTTACCTTAGTGTCCCTTTCATAATAACTTTTAAGCTTGTTCCATATATGATGAACTAACTTACACAACATTACTTTGACAAATTCTGAATTTGTTAAACCCCTACGAATATAATGCTTGACTTGTGCATTGGATATATAGAGTGCCTTACTAGCTGTATTTATTGGATTATCATGAACTTTAGACTAAGTTTCTACAATTTCCAAAATATCATCTCCCTTCGAAATGAGATATGTATGCACTTATCTTCCAAAAAGAAAATTTAAATCCATCAAACACCGTAAGCTTTCCTACTACTTTGATCATTTCCATGTTTTAATGAAATCAATCTTCCAGTAATTAACTCTTCCTAAAGACACCTTCTTTGAGACCACTTGTTAGAACAAATATTGCACTAAGAGGGTGGTGAATTAGAGTGGAAACAATTTTATCATTTCACAACATTTTATTAATGAACAATTATGTAATAATGTATCATAACTATTTGCAGAATATCAATAAATAAAAAATGCATCAAGAAAGCATCATCACATAAAAAATACATCAAGATGCCATCACATCAACACAAGAGGACACAAGATTTTACGTGGAAACCCTTATGGGAGAAAACCACAAATTCTTCTTCCTCTTCTTATTCTTATTCTTATTATTATTATTCTTCAATTAATTACATATATTTGTAGGCATTGAACCACTAGAGGTACCCACCCCTAAGATATGAAAAAAGAATAATTGCAGTAGCCTACAATTTGATTGAGGAACAAAGCTAAAAAATGTGCAAGCAACTACTCACTATAAGCTACAACTTAATTGAGGCACTAACCTAAGTGACATGCAAGCTTTAACTTATTGTACTTCAACCTGATTGAGGTACCAACCTTAGTTAAATTCAAGCTTTGAATTGTTATGGGCTTCAACATGATTGAGGCACAAACCTTAGTGGAGGCACCCACCTCCTTCTTCAACTTCTTGTGGACATATTTTCATAATATTTAAAATTGGATCTACCAGCTCTTCAATCAATATAAGTATTCAAGCTGATCATACTACTATTGTTATAATGTTGTCTGCCATACCCTATCCATACTATGTTCCAACTGGTTTATCGATCTGGTCACATGAAACCCTTCTCGAAATCTATTTTTTCCATATACCCAACATCAACTGCAACCTTCTCATAAGATCCCAAAATATGTTACATTGATTCAAAACATAAAAAATACATCATCAATATTTTTTATGCCTCTAGGACTATTCACCATTGAACCTTGATTATCATGCTTCTTCCAGAATCCAATTTGACCTTAAAATGAGCCCAAAAAACTCCAAAAACCATATAGAGATATATAAAACTATACATCAATTAATAATTCTATAGAATTATAGAATTAAGGTGCATTATACAAAATAACAATTTATGGGATCTACAAAATGGCTAACTATTTGATAGAATGGTTAAATCTTGCATGAGGAAAACCCCTAATTTGTTTTGAATGAGTCTCACTAAATTTAAACCCTCAACCTATGCTGCACAAGCCATACATATAAGAAACTAACCTAGATTTTGAGTTGTAGTGTGTATGAGAGGAAATTCTATATATCCAAAGTCCTATAGCCTAAAACAAAAATTTGTGATGACCCTTTGCAGGAATTGAAGACCAAACACCAAATATACTCATTAAGAATAACCTTTCAAAGGATCAAACCCTCAAACATATTAACCATACCATAACATAACAAAACCTTGGATAATACCACAAATGTCTCATTGAATGAACTTGTTGTGTTTGTTTAGTTCTTGGCATAGATATATATATGAGGGTTGCGTTGAATTGATGCTTCAAGGGATGACCTTGAGTAGACCAAGTTCAATATAACCATCATTCATAAACCAATATATCCTATATAATCAGGGTCTTAGCCCAGGGTTGATGTGGCCATAACCATGTGACTTTGAACTTGGCACAAAACCCTTTTTCTTTTACCATGTGACCCTATCCTAGGGGTCCTTGGTCATCTACATGATGGTGTTAACATGATGTCATCATGCCGTGTGGTAACCTATAAGGGCTATCAATTGTCACCCATTTTTGGATATTTCACCAATAAAAAACTCCCATATGTACCTACCACATGTTGGATCCTGGAGGTGCCACATCACTTGATTATGCCATCACTTCTAACCACTCAGACTATGCCATGTGTCATCACAAGACTGGTTCTTACATCATCACATCTAACCAATCAAATTGCACCATGTGTCATCACAAGATTATCTCTTATGTCATCACCTATGACCAATTAGAATGTTCCATGTGTCAACATGTTACTGGATCTTACGTCGTCACTTCTGATCAATCAAACTATGCCATATGTCATAAACTTATTGGTTTGGTATGAGTGGTTAAACATCATGCATCTCTATTTTTTTTTATCATGGTTAGATTTCCAAAGGTTGTACACTACTTAACTCTATTAAAAAGTTCACAAATTTACATGCGTGAAGCCATCAATTAAATTTACATTGGAGTATTTACCCTCAACATGCACAACCATTAATAAATTTGGTGACTTTTGGGTTTTTTCCCCATAGTTTAGGTCCCAAACTATTGATGATATTCAAATGGCCATAACTTCTAATATGGGAGGAGTTTTTCAGAGTATGATATACTATTGGAAAGGTCTCTATGAGGCTGTCTAATAATTCCATCCATACATTCATTATAACATCACATCCTTGTGAAAAAATTAATAAAATCCAAACCTATTTGACTTCAATTGATGAGGTTATGTGAGAGATTCTGCTACCATACTACTTCCTTGAATAATTAGTGATATTGATACTTCCTTGGACATATCCTTTGACATCAATGACACTTATTGTCATCAGTGGCAACATTATGTGCAACATGTTAAAATCCTTGAGAGGTGTATCCACACTAATTAACCTACTACAATTGTTGCATGAGATGGCCTTTGCAACTCTATTCTTGTCCTTTAGATAAGCTTTACCCACAAGTTGAACATAGTGTTCTAGTAGTATGTATGGATATTTTCCTTGTTAGGATTTTGTTATGTCTATCAGGGTAAGAGCATCTAGGTCCATTTCTTCTATTTAATCCTAACTTAGATCCAATCCATCTAGGATTGCATAGAGGTATACTAGAGGAAGCATCGATTGGGCAGATGATTCCATGTTAGGTTGCTTAAGCATAATGGGATTTTTCTGCTAAATTATTTCCATGGACACAACACTATTTGTGGCTATAATTGTCACTCACAATTCCGAGCCTTGCGAAGGGACTTCCCCATCTCTCAATTCAGACTCTGGATCTTACTTCATTGGCGGTGTGTTAGATGTTTCCAAATAGGTGATTAGTGTATTGAATTTGTTGGAACCTACTATTTTACTTTCTGTGTTTTTCCCCTACATGACAAAACTCCTTTGATTTCAACATTTCTTTTCTACCTTTGTGAAACCATCCTTGCTTTGGGGTGGGGTTTCTTCAATATTTTCATTAGTTGGAACCATTGAGAAGTTTATATATAAGTGGCCATATTCATGGCACCAATGGAAATGAAAGGGTATATTATCATAATCAAATGGCTACTTCCGTGGGTTTTCCTGGAAATGAAGATAAATTGATTATGGAAAGAATTCTCATATATTCATATACATGTAAATACATGAATATGAGATGTAGCAGGCTTGTCACATTTCCTTTGTCACCTTTGTTATAGACATTTTTGGGAACTGCAACCCCAAGCATGAAATTTCCATAAACCAAGGGCTCCTAAGTCCCTAAAAGTGTTGTTCTAACCCCTAAAGGAACAAGGTAAACTGATTACAGCTTCTCCCAGAAGTTCTCCATGAAAAGCTGCTCAAAACTGGTCAAAATAGGATCATTTCAGCTGCTCCATAGGCAAAGTGCGTTGCATCTCACCTAAATACACTCTGTGGGTGTGTTGCATTTCAAAAAGCCCTTCTATGGGGTGTGATGGGCGAGAAGTGACAAATGGCAGTGTCAATCCGCGAGGTGGAGAGGCATGGAATCTTCCAGAAACTTCTCCTGTGACACTTGCCTCTCTAAATTCGACCAAGTATGAGTAAGAGATCATCAATCTCCAAGTGGAAACAAGAACTATCAGAGGGAAGACACTAATCAAACCACAAGCTGACTCATCTCCCTTACAGATATCTATATATGGATCCCTCATCCCAGAGATCCAGAGGCTGGAATTTTGCATCTTGTAAGGAATTGTTGTTGGTTTCTTGAGACAACATCATAGTGTTGGGTGATCTAAGCTTTGTATGAGGTGAAGAAGGGCTTACTTGCTGAGAGGATGATGCTGGGTCAGAACAACTGGTTGTAACTCCCTTGACTCTTTCTTGGTTATCAATAAAAGTTATTCAAGTTTTCCTCCATACTCTTGTGTCATTTATGTTTTATGCATTTGTATGGTCAATTTACATCTGATCCTAGATTGTTTATGATTATAGATCCATGTTCTTGTATAGTGTTATGCTACTGTGATCCTACAGGTACTCTGTGAAGCTGGGCGTACAAGGGAGCAAGTAGCGAAAGACTATCAAGAGAGAGAGGAATCGAACTAGGAGATTAGTGCAAGATAGAGGTTGGTCTTCTTTGTTCTTCTCTCATCTATATTTCATAAAGGAAAAACGAAAGTAGCTTTACTTTGTTTGTTTCTAAGGTAGCTACCACACCTTAGTGGGATAAGAAATTATGTGTAGACACTTTTCCCTGTAACAAAATGGCGACTCCACTGGGGACGAATTAGGTTGTTTGTTTATCTTCCTTGTTGTTTATTTTATAAACTTACAGACAGAGCCTGAAGTCGAGCCAGGTAGCTTTCGAACTGCATTTGCTATGCAAATGCAAAGTAGATAAATGCTGCTTCAGTCAATCTCCAGGATTTGTTTATGACTTAAACAACTGATTCACAAAATCTCTGATTGCCCTCGTGGTAGCTCTTAGAACCTCCTTAGATCTACCCCTGATTGTTGCATTACTGATTACCATTTTCTCAGCCAAAACCCATGAACTGAACTGCAAACTGTGACCCAGAACCCAAGCAAAGTCTCGTCTCTGGCCCAGCGCAAGTTCTATTCTATGAATCTGAAATTCAGCACACTTCCCAAGTGTAGTAGGTGCGCTGCATTTCAAGTTCACTGTGTTACAGGTGCGCTGATCAGACTAGCCATTGTCCAGTTTTGGTTTCTGTGATTCATTCTTTTAAGTTCTATTCATGAATTTTGCTGCCTGTAATCAGTATATCTCTGTTTGAAACCCCTTTTCCTTGCTGTTATTTCGCCTCCATTGTGCAAAAGAACTGTAAATGTTTTTGTGTATTTGTTGAGTCATTTTCAGTTCTCCTTTGCAAAAAGTAAAATAATTGTACTGTCGTCCCTTGATTTGAAAGTGTCGCAAGTGTCGTTTTCAGTCATAGGAAAGAGTTTGGTTGCTATTGATAGTCGATTACCCTATTACTATTGTATTTGGTCTGAATTTGTAGTTTTTCTAGTGTCGAAAGCAAGTATTCATTTCCAAATCATAAAGTGTTGTGATTGTCTCCATTTTGATTTTGAAAAGAAACTTGTTAGTAATTGTCACTTGAAAAGTAATTTAGATTTGCGCATTAGCTTTCTTTTACCATTCACATACTAAGAAAGCCGAAAACAAATACATGCATGTGCATTTGCATTTAGACTGTTTGATTGGTTTGATTTAGGACAGTGCATTTAGTGTGTGCTCTTTGCTCTTTGTGAAAGAATATTGTTTCTCTTTCCTTAGTAGCTAGGATTTTCATTGCACAAAGAAGATAAAAGACTGTTTATCATCTTAGATTGCATTTTAGGAATTGTACATCTACATCTCGCGGTGAACCTAAAAGGCAAATTTCTTAAGCAAGATCAACTATAAAATAAATTTAATGAATCTAACAACGCTTTGGAACCTAACGCACAACATCTAGAAGTGTAGGCTAGAGACGTATTCCGGCATCGTAAAGCCTGGTAACTGTTGTTCTCACTGATGGTTGGGTGATTCCTCCACTTTGAGACGACAAGTGTGAGTACGGACTTGTGCTCCCACGTACCGTCGAGTATATTTTGGGAGACCACAATAGGCTTAATCCTTTATCCATATGAATCCGTGTCTACCGCCCTATCGATCGCAATGCACTGAACACAACATTCGGGAATATTGACTGCCGTACCGTAAAAAGTATTTTGCAGTTTTGCCATTGGTTTGGTAATCCCTCTACCTAGATTTCCAGAGCAGTCCCTTTCATTCCTTTTCAGACTCCTTAATAGAAAAGGTCCATTTGAGCACTTGTCACTTCAAGCTCATTAAAAATCGAAGGCGACTAGAGTCATCTTTTGTTTTTTCTCGACTCTTTAAAATTGAAAAAACAAGTTTTGTCAAAGCGTCTAAAATTCATCTAATTTGGAAACATACTTCCCCTTTATTTTTAGTTGATCGAGTAATCTGCAATCGTGGAAGAAAGTCAATTGAAACCCCGTCGTTTGCGGAGGCTTACGAGTCAACCATCTTTGTCTCTGGAATCGAAGCTATTACGGACAAAGCGAACTCGTTTAACCGGTTCCAAATCTCCTGGTAAAGTTAGAACAAGTGTTCCAACAACATCAGAGACTCCGGTTACTCCAAACATTTCTAGTATCCCTGCCTTTACAGAAGAAGTTCAGCAGCCACCGAAGGATAGTAGTACTGATCCTAGTCTGAGGGTAAACACTTGTATCAGTGAACCAGTTCCATCTATGACTGGTTCGAAGAGTGTTGTTCCCCAAACATCTGTCGTTGCAGATTCCATACCTTCTTCGGCACCAGAAATATTCTACGGACCTGACGGTCTACCCCTTCCACCTGGTCTGATTGCTATAGAAGAGATTGTTGAAGATCCTACATCTAGTACTCCATCGCAATTTGGGGTCGGGATCACTCTATATCCTTCTTCATCAGAAATTAGTCTACCGCCAGTGGAAGCTCCTGTAGAATCGCTAGGTAATCTATTGGATAGACTAGAAATGTTTGAACAACCGTCAACATCTAGGACTGTGTCGTCTGACACAGCGATGGCAAAACTTCCTGCTATCACTCCAACAATGTTCGCCGGTATACCATCTGTCCCAACTAGCTCTCAATCGCTAGAAGGAGCCCACTTAGGGGCTATTTTGACGGTATGGTCTGTTCCTGTTTGTTCATCCGGAATAATATCCACAAACTCTTATGTCGAGTCTCAACAAATTGATCCATTTGGAGGTCAATTTGGGTAGTCCGGCCCTCAAGGGAAAACCATTCCCTTAAGTACCGGATTACCGTCGTATGGGGGGCAGTATACCCTTTCATTGTCCCCTCCAGGAGGACAGCCATACGGGAGTTCACAAAAAAATTCAGGTTATGCTGGAATTACGTCAAGCGGTTGGGTACCGATACTACCTCAACAACCAAGAGTTGTATATTCGATGCAACAATGCTTACCTATGTCAAGTATACCAACTACGCCAGCTATTGTGATGGTGTCGCAAGTTCAAGCGCTACCTGTTGTATGCCAACCTCAAGTTTCTCAGGTTGTAATGCAACAGCCTCTTGACCCTGCAACTCAACCACAATCGCCGACTGGTGGAATGACATAGGTTCAAACGGGTACAATCACCCCTCATCTTGGTCAAACAGTTAGTATCGGGCAACAGCACATGGCTTCACAAGCATGGCTAGTGCAATACCAACAACCGCAGTTCCAACAAGTATACCAAGGTTCTGAGCAACAAATCTTTGCAACTAGTGGGCAACGTATTTTCAAAACGGTCAAAATCAACCATTCTACAATGGTCATGCCCACCAACCTTACCAAAGTTACCAGCATCAAATGCATTATGCTGGTATGCAAAGACCAACTGCTTAGGCGATCCCATCTTATCCTGGGTATGCTTCACCTAACCTGAATCAACAGTTACCCTTCGTGGCGACTTTAGAGTTACCTGATTTAAATCGGTTAACAAACGATCCAATCGCTTACGCCCCTTGGTGGCCAGCGATTCCGCATAAACTTCCATCAGATATTCCTAAATTTAATGGAAATCCAAGTGAAGATCCATCGAATCATGTGATGACCTTTCATCTGTGGTGTTCATCAAACACCTTAAACGATGATTCGATTAGGCTTCGCCTTTTTCAGAGGACGTTAACTGGTCCGACAGCAAAATGGTATATCAAATTGCCCAGAGCTTCATTTGACAACTTCAGTACCCTAGCCATGACCTTTTTAACCCATTTTCAGTTACCGATAAGGTACGAAACGGGAACGGAACTTCTTACCAATTTCAAACAAACAACGGCCACTCACATATCTGATCATATACATGAGTGGCGACGTCGTCGTAGAATGGTAAAAACGTATGTTCCTGATCAGCTTTTAGCTGAATGGTTTATTAAGTCATTATTGCCTTCCATCACGGAAGATGTGGCAAAAGGGGGAGTCGTCACCGAAGAGCAGGTTATCGCTCGTGCACAATATTTGGACTTGATTTACACTCAGTCTGGCACGCTCTACGATAAAATACCTGACGCTCCTAGACTGGAATTCTTAGTCCCTCCTCCTCCTAAATCAAACAATGACTCTCATGCCGGCGATGGCGTGATTGGCACAACAGACACGAAATCGACAAAGGCTACATCTAAAAAGGCCCATAAGATTTCCAGTCAAAATGAAAAAGAGGAACTTCTTGCCTCGGAAGTAAATGCCGTATCGACAGATAAAGGCAAAGAAACCAAGCAACCAGGGGGAAAGAAGAAAAGCAAAGGGAAGAAGAAGAAACAAGAAGAATTATCATCTGAAAAATCTTTTGCAAACCCTTCTGGAAATAAGAAACCAAATCATCCATGCGTTATATGCGATGAGGATCATTGGACATCAGATTGTCCATATAAAGCTGAGCTTAAAAAATTCTTAAAGAATAAAAAGACCTCAGCAGTATTAACTGATCCGTTTCTGAATCCAGGAACAAATCTGGTTGATAGTGGAAATGCTTCCCCGTCTCAAGTGCTGATGTTGTTGTTTCCAAACAGCAAAATGATGCTTTGATATCGACAAGGAAAAAAGATTATGGGAATCCATAGCTGTCGAACAACAAGGATAAAGATCAACCTAGTAGTTCGACAACAACTTCGACAGAAGTTGCGCCACCCATCATTCCTAAACTGACAATAAAACCACCAAAGGGAGTAGTACACAAGTCAACATTTAATCCTCATGCTAGAGCAGCACAGCATTATAATATAGTGGAAGATTTGGCCCAATCGCCATCCGCTATGTCGACGCTTGAGGTACTACAAAATTGCCCATCCCAAAAGCAGGCTTTATTATCAGCCATTGGTGGGATAGGCCCAAAGGATTCCAATCTTTTATCCTTTGATCATAAAGGATACGATCCTCAGTTACCAGCTCAACTAGCTTTCCTCGTTCAAGTGAAAGCCCTCAACAAGACTGTTCATTGAACAATTATTGATGAGGGGGAATCTACATGTATTATGTCGATGAGTTGCTGGAAAACTTTAGGATCTACAACCTTGTCGTGATCTTCAACGAAATTAAAAGCATTTGACGGATGAATATATACCCCATATGGTATTCTAAGTAACTTGAAGGTTGAACTAGGAGGGAAAACAGTAGAAATAGATGTTGAGGTAATCGATGGAAATCTCGATTACAACATCCTACTGGGAAGACCATGGATATATGCTATGGCTGCTGTTGTGTCGACCTATTTTAGGAAGATCGCATTTCCCTTTCAAGGAGGGATTACAATCGTCGATCAACAAAACTTCCTCCCCAATGGTTCTCAAGTTATGGGAAGCATTCCAATGATCCATGGAAGCCCCCATTCGCTTCAAAATATCGGAGTAGGCCTACTAAAAGACCCTATATTAATGGGAACTTTTTCCCTTCCACCTCCAATCAATTTGGCGGAAGTAGCGTCGGTAGGAACCTGCAATATGATATCTTCAATTAAAAAGATCTCAGAAAATGATATCAACATGGATCATGTGCAGGTATTGCCTCCAAGCCCAACAGAAATATTATAGCAATCAATGTTCCTAGCATGGGAGGCAAACCCAAATCAACGCTCATTAAGCGTTTGGATAGATAGGTCTAAGGAATATGGCACCCCTTCAGATCCTTGGTCGCGAGTGCATGTCACCGATGAAGGAATTGTTCAATCAATGATAATTGAAGGGGCACCATGGGAAGATTACCATCATCGTTCCCTTCTTCTGGATTGTGAAGAAAATACTCTTGTTGACCTTTGCCGTCCTTCAGTTTTTTATTTTCTATCAAATACTGTAAACACGGTGGATTCCGAGTGAAACTTGTCCAACATTGAAGAGACTATCGCCTTAAATATCTCAACCAAAGCAGATGTTGTAGAGAATATTTATGTTGGAAAATGTTGTTCTCCTTCAGAACTGGAAATATATAACGCTCTTTTTCGCGAATTTAGAGATGTCTTTTCTTGGTCATATAATGAAATGCCAGGCATTGACTCGAGTATCATTGAACACGAAATCAAGTTGTATCCAGATGTCAAACCAGTACGACAACGGCTATGGCAGGTGCACCCCAAGAAAGCCACTGCCATCAAGGTAGAAGTTGAAAAACTTCTACATGCTGGTTTCATTTACCTGGTTACTCTAACCGATTGGGTATCGAATATTGTCCCTGTTATGAAAAAACAGGGAAAAATTAGAGTGTGCGTCGATTATAGGGATGTAAATCAAGCTTTTCCAAAAGACAACTACCCTACACCCTTCATCGACCAGATAATTGATGAATGCGCCGGATGTGAAATCTTTTCATTTATGGATGGATTCTCCGGGTATAATCAAATAAATATCCGCCCACAGGACCAGTCAAAGACTGCATTTATTTGTCCATGGGACACATTCGCATATCGAAAATTACCCTTTGGTTTAAAGAACGCAGGGGCAACATTTCAGAGGGCAATGAATTATGCCTTTCATGACATCAAAAACATCATTCAACCATACCTTAACGACCTTCCGACTCATTCGCGAAAGTAGACTAATCATCCGCAGCATTTAAGAGCAATATTTCTATGTTGCTGACACTACAAGATATGACTCAATCCACACAAATGTGTATTTTGTGTCAGTTCTGGTCATTTACTTGGCTTTGTAGTCTCGAAAGATGAGATTCGTCTCGACCCATGTAAGGTTCAGGCAATCATAAATTTTCCTCCACCTTCAAATTTGCTTCAGATTCAGAAACTCCAAGGGAAAGAAAACTTTCTGAGGAGGTTCATTCCGAATTACGTCGAACTAGCTAAAGGTTATACACGTCTTTTGAAAAAGGGAGTACCCTTTGTTTGGGATCAAGTTGCGCAAGCTTTCTTTGATGCTTTCAAAGAATTCCTAATGAAAGCATCATTAATGTACGCTCCTGATTATAAAAAAGACTTTAACCTGTATCTAGCTGCAGCGGATACAACCATCGCAATGGTTTTAGTTCAAGAAGACAACGGAAAAGAACATCCTATATATTATTTAAGTAAGAACTTAAATGATACAGAAAGAAAATATTCTTATGTTGAAAAGCTAGCGCTCACAGCTATTCAAGCGATACAGAGATTTCGACACTATGTCCTCTTTAGAAAAACTACCATTCTATCAGATTGCAACCCCATGACTTATATATTGTCGCGACAGTTGCTGGGGGGCAAATATTAAAAATGGATAGCAATTCTACAAGAGTTTGATCTGGAATTTGTAAAATCCAAGTCAAAGAAAGCTCTGGTTTTCGCAGAATTATTATGCGATCTCCCATTGTCGTCCAATGATGAAACATCCGAAGAAACGATCATGGATGAAAATTTGTTTCTGATATCTTTGAGAAATCTGTGGTATGGGGATATAATCATTTATCTCCAAACCTAAAAATATAGGCCAAATACCTCTCACTTCGAACAAAAACGTATTCGATACCAAGAAAAAGACTACATGATCGTCGGTGATACACTTTACCGTCGTGGTGTCGATACAGTTATGAGAAGGTACCTCACCCATGAGGAGGCCAAAAAAGTCCTGAATGATTGCCATTCAGGCGCCTGTGGGGGGCATCAATCCGGTTATGCTACAGCGCAAAAAATTTTACGAGCAGGATACTTCTGGCCAACAATGTTCAAAGATTGCATAACCGCAGTCAGAAGTTGCCATGCTTGTCAAATTTTCGATAGCAAAACCAGAAGACCACCCGCACCTCTGCAACCAATAGTTGCTGTTGGGCCATTCGCCAAATGGGGCATCGATTTCATGACATGTAACCCCACCTCGACAGGGGAGCATGGGTATATCATAGTCGCAGTTGACTATTTTACCAAATGGGCTGAGGCGATGCCTACATTAGATAATACTGGTGAAACAGCTGCCCTCTTCTTGTTCAATCATGTAGTCGCCAGATTCGGCGTCCCACAGGATATAGTCATAGATCATGGATCGCATTTTCGCAATCACATGATGGTCGAATTAGCTGCCAAATTAGGGTTGTCTACGACAGCTCTACTCCATATTACCCGCAAGCCAACGAACAAGTTGAAGCAATCAACAAAGTCCTAAAGCGCATGCTGCAAAGGATGATTGGAGTTCAAAAAGGAAGTTGGCACCTAATCCTATACTCAGCCTTGTGGGCTTACCAAACATCGGTAAGGAATGCAACCGGGTTTACACTTTCCCAACTGGTATATGGCCTGGAAGTAGTCTTACCAATCCAGTGTGAAATCTCATCCCTCAAACTCGCAATTGACCTTCTCCCCAGGACTTCAGAAGAGGAGGCTCGTTTCTTGGAACTAATCCAATTGGATGAAACCTGTCGTGATGCCGCTTTGGCTAACGAAGCCCATAAGAAACAAGTCAAGGCGCAGTTCGACAAGAATGTCAAACCCCATGTCTTCTCAGAAGGTGACTTGGTCTTGCTTTATGACCAAGAATCCGATAAATTGGGGGCAGGTAAATTCAAGCCTTTATGGATGGGCCCCTATGTTGTTAAGCGAGTGTTAGCAAAAGGAGCCTACGAGTAAATGGATTATGACGGGATTCCACTGGCATAACCTCGTAATGGGTTGTACCTCAAGCGTTACTATGCGTGATTGAGTATAGTAACCTATATGCTTTTGTTATGTTTTTGTTTTCACTAAAGTATTTGTTTTGGTCAAGTAATCCACTTTTTACATTTATTGCAGATGTCAAACCTATTCGAGTCATTTGTTGGATATGCCGACAGAGCGAGTCGTAGTTCGCGGAACCTATCTTCTGCGGCCTGGGCCATTTTTGATCCAAGCGGCGAGTTAGTAAGTTTCAGAGGGGTATGTATTGGTCGATCAATGAATAACATCGCTGAATATAGCGCGTTGATAGAACTTCTCTCTGATGCCATCACACATGGTATACGCCGACTGATTGTCAGGCTAGACTCACAACTCGTCATACTACAACTCACTGGTATCTACTTTGTCCGAAATCCAGCTATTTATCGCATGTTCCTAAGGGTTAAGATTTTGGAAAGGAAATTTGATTTTATTCAATATCAACATATTTCCAGAACCTTAAACACATTAATTGACTCATTGGCAAATTATGTGTTAGATAGACATTTGCAACATTTATAAAAAGAAGCATACCATCAATATTTGCATTTGGATCATGTAACTTAACCAAAATAAAACTTTGAAAATCAAAAATATATATATAACTGTTTATGGTTTACACATAATGTTCTGTAACCAAGACAAAATTGGTCAAATGACCCAAAACTCAAAACGCTAGGGGGCACCCTAGTCTAATGATGCTCGTGATAGCAAGTCACAGCCTATGCGATCATGCGTAAGAGCCGAGTCCATCGTCTTGGCACACCAATAGTATGCCACTGCAACCTCAAAGGCAGCTCGTCAGTCCTCACATCTGGAATACCAAGAGTGAGGCCCTCAACCTGGTCTTGTAATGCTGTGAGAGTCTCGGCCACATCGAGGTCGCGAAGGATAGCCCTTCTAACAGCCTCTCCTCCTGGGGCGGCAGCTGGCACTCTCAGGCGTACTACTGGTCAAACGGGACCGACATCTGCATGAACACATGAGTTTTATTAGTCTTGATAGAATAAAGCACAAGGACATTATAAAAGAAAAACGATAAATAGGAATATGGTCAAAGAATTTACCAATGGCACCCTACTGTTCGCCAGCTGGCAGTACTAAATCTGGGTCACCCCGGAAGTCCATACCAGCATATGGATACTCAAAATAAACCATCTCCTAGCGATCAAACCACTCGAAGAAGGTATCAGAAAAGGAAATCTGAGACTGACCAGCATGCCTAGACATATGGTCAACCCATCTCTGCAGACGTGGTTCAGTCGATGAAGGTAAATCGAGTGCAATATACTGCAGATGCATCAGTGGTATCTTTTCCAAGGCAAAGGCAGTCAAAATAGAACCATACCCAAAGTTCTTCAACCTCCCACTCTTCACCTTCGTCAACTGTTCTTTCATCACAAGAAGTACTGCGTCGCACCAGTTGAACACCTTCGGTTGGAGACATTCCAAGGCATACTGCATATAAGATCGGTTGGCTACATGAAGAGTCGCACCACCAGCCATCCTACCAAAAGTGAATAGAATAGTCCTGAGGGACCTATTAGTGACATCACGGATGATGATCTTGCCGTCTTTACTCGGCTGAGATCCCTCTCTGCAATACCGACGAACATAATCTCTCACAGATTCACCTCCTCGGGCCAAACCTGATAAAGAGATGGGGGCACCCCGCCTCGATAAGCCAGTCAAGAAATAGATGTCCACTATAGTTAAGGGGATGGATTTTCCCCTAATATGGAACACCTGGCTGGTAGGATCCCAAGCATCGAGCAAATACTGCAGCAAGTTGATTTGTTGTCTCATGCTAGAAATGCAGAAAAACTTCAGCAAGCCACAGTTCCGCAGTGCGTTTACTGTAACCGGATCATGTAAAGCAAGCATGTCCTCTTCTTCATGCTCACGTTCTCGCCATGTAATAGTCATCTTGCTCCAAAAATCTCTGAAAACAAAAAAGAGAACAGTTAGATCCTGATTTTGGTGAGAAACAGGAAAAATTTCCATAAAAAACTGTGCATAAATTTCCTTCCTTGCGCCCATCGCACCTACAGTAGTGCTCTGGGTGCGTTGCATGTCAGTTGGCCAGTAGACAGGCCAACATCCAACGCACCTTTCGATACACAAGGGGTGTGCTGAAGCCAGGGCGAGTTTTTCAAACCCCAGAGGCTCAGAAAAACCAGGAATCAAGCTCAGAATACAAAATGGAAAGCATGAAATGAAAGGGCTCAGGTTTAGCTCCTACCTAGTCTAGACAGCACCGAGAATCGTCCACAGAATCTTTCAGAATCAACTGATGAAAATCAAGGGGAAAAGCACCTCCAAAGCTCCAACAAGCCAAAGTTCAAATGAAATGGTAAAATGAGAGGTAAAAGCACTTTTAATTTACTTTTTACAGAATTCGAGTAAGATATTAGTGTTCTAACTCATTTTTCAAACATATATTGTTCATTTCTAACTAGTTTGATGAAGCAATTGAAAATGCAGTACAATCTTTGAAAGAACAAAGCTATTTATGGTAAAGTCAAGAAATGACCGTTTAATCGAGCAGTTTTAGCACATAGTTCAAGCTTGTTAAAAAATAAACATAAGTCATGAGCAAATGTTTCTCCCCGCATTTAAGCTCATTAAAAAATGAAATATTTCCCGGTAAATAACCATCGTGAATGTAGTACTTCAGCCTTTAAAACCTTGGTCGTGTTCTCATCATCACCTCCACTCTGTATTGGCCGATCATTCACCTCCATTTGATTGTTTACCCCTTTTGAGGAACAGCTGCGAAGAGTGATCCCACTAGCCATCCTTGTAACACTGCCATGATTGGAAAATTCCAAACCTTACCTGGAATCAGCTACTACCCTCAAAAGACGAGTCTCCTTTAAGCTCTTTTCAACTGACCCATAAAATATGAAAAGATTGCCGAGCCATTGGCCTCTCCATCTCGTTAAAGGGACCGAAAGTGCTATCCCTCCTTTAAATTTTAATCTTTTTGGACCTGAGGGATTATTACACAAAAAGATCGAGCACTTGTTTTGTTCGGCTCGTTAAAAGTATAAAAAATTCATCCCTTCTGTATTGTTTTATACTTTTTCGGACTTAAGGGATTAGATGACGAAAAAGGAATTTTGGAGTTTCCTTTACGTCCCTTTTCAGACTCTCTAAAATTGAAAAGGACCGAGTTATCTTTGTCGTTAAACTCGTTAAAACTTAATAGCGACAAACTTGTCCATAGCAGACAAGAACGAGTTTCACTATCGCTAGGCTCGTTAAAACATAGCGATGGGTTTGCCCGAAGGGAAAATTATAGAACAAGCATATGTTATCCTCCTCAAGCTTGACAAAAATAAAGAGGTATTGGTCAGCAATGACTGGGGAAAAATTGGGAAGAAAACTTGAAGAAACTTTGTTGGTAGCAAGTCGCTCTTGAACATGACACTTTCACTCCGCATCCAAGTCGGGTTGGGTTGTTTCATTCACCGGTCACATCGCCATGGTCCCATCACACCATCCACATTTGGGGTTAATGCTACCAATCCATCACGTCAGTGTTGCCGATATGTTCAAGAGAAGTCATTCATAGAATTCACCTGTCTCACCCGCTACAATACATTTACACTCCATTCTTTCATGACCGCCACCCTGAACCTTATGTCGTCAGATCGTTTTCACCTCCATTAATTTAAATCATTTGCTATGTTCTGTGTCATTGATGTGGGATTCATTAAGGCCCTCCTGTGATGGATCACTTCTTGTCGACATAAGCTCATTATCCAAGAAGTCTATCTAGGAACACCCCGTTCAGTACTTTGAAGCTTGCATGCCTCAATGGCAAGTTTCTCACTTCCAGTGACAGGTTTACATCAATGGCCTTCGACCGAAAGATTTTGCATGGTGTTCGATGCTATGTCCTTTATTCACACCACGTGAATTGTACTGCAGTACCTTGAGGGTCATTATCATTATCGGTGATTCCTCTCGCGCCTGTTAACAGCTTACATCATTGGCTGGTAATCAGGCGATGTCTTTCCATGTTCGACTCCAAAACATCTCTCACATGGATAGGCTTGTACTTCGAGTGAAGATCGAACGAGATTGAAGACCTCGAATCTAGTTTCATACATCCGGGCTGCGATATATATTCAGGGAAATAAAGACATCAAATGTACATCATTGCTGCACAAATAATCATCCAATCAAAGGGATGATGGCTCTACCAGAATCATCAGTCTACACTCAGACGATTGTCTGTCCTATGTACATGAAAATGAATTTATAAAGCTGAGCATGGGAATGCCCGCCTCAACTAGATCATGAAAATATTATGAAGATAATGTATTGTATTGTATCTTATTACAGGTCTCCTCCCAGCTTGAAAGAACTTCGGATCGTCATAATAAAGCATTTCACCCGACATCAAAAGATTAATGACCTCATGCTTTAGGGGGCAACTGTTATAGACATTTTTGGGCACTGCAACCCCAAGCATGAAATGTCCATAAACCAAGGGCTCCTAAGTCCCTAAAAGTGTTGTTCTAACCCCTAAAGGAACAAGGTCAACTGATTACAGCTTCTCCCAGAAGTTATCCGTGAAAAACTGCTCAAAACTGGTCGAAACAGGATCATTTCAGCTGCTCCATAGGCAAAGTGCATTGCATCTCACCTAAATACACTCTGTGGATGCGTTTCATTTCAAAAATCCCTTCTATGGGGTGCGATGGGCGAGAAGTGACAAATGGCAGTGTCAATCCACGAGGTGGAGAGGCATGGAATCTTCCAGAAACTTCTCCTGTGACACTTGCCTCCCTGAATTCGACCAAGGATGAGTAAGAGATCATCAATCTCCAAGTGGAAAAAAGAACTATCAGAGGGAAGACACTAATCAAATCACAATCTGACTCATCTCCCTTACAGATATCTATATATGGATCCCTCATCCCAGAGATCCAGAGGCTGGAATTTTGCATCTTGTAGGGAATTGTTGTTGGTTTCTTGAGACAACATCATAGTGTTAGGTGATCTAAGCTTTGTATGAGGTGAAGAAGGGCTTACTTGCTGAGAGGATGATGCTGGGTCAGAACAACTAGTTGTAACTCCATTGGCTCTTTCTTGGTTATCAATAAAAGCTATTCAAGTTTTCCTCCATACTCTTGTGTCATTTATGTTTTATGCATTTGTATGGTCAATTTACATCTGATTCTAGATTGTTTATGATTATAGATCCATGTTCTTGTATAGTGTTATGCTACTGTGATCCTACAGGTACTCTGTGAAGCTGGGCGTACAAGGGAGCAAGTAGCGAAAGACTATCAAGAGAGAGAGGAATCGAACTAGGAGATTAGCGCAAGACAGAGGTTGGTCTTCTTTATTCTTCTCTCATCTATATTTCATAAAAGAAAAATGAAAGTAGCTTTACTTTGTTTGTTTCTAAGGTAGCTACCACACCTTAGTGGGATAAGCAGTTCTGTAGACACTTTTCCATGTAACAACCTTTACAAATTATCCCAGGGAATTGCCTATTCCCATTCCGGTTTATTCATCCCAAAATTTCTGGAGGAGTGAATACATCCATATTCGTACTAGAGTTTCCTTGCAATCTTCCTTATCTCGGACGAATCTCTTAGTCCAAAAATCTAAAAACAACCCTATTGAATTGAAAACTATGGACCATTTTTTTAAAAATCGATTCTAGTCCTCTAAACAACAAAGATTAATGCAAATAATCCTTTGGCTCTAAGCTCACACTTAATCTAACCCTTCAGTTTCCATTTATTTAGGACCCAAGAAGTTAGGGCTATTTTCATTGGCAAAATTCTTAAGAATTTCCTAATAAGGACACAGTCTTTTATGTAATGCACATAATTTACAATTTGATTTGATTGAATGTCATACTTAGGGTCCACATCCACCTTATGTAGTACACTCCCTAGTTTCTGAAATCCCTTCAAAACGTTTTGCTGAATACTTTCTTGCTTTTCTCATTCTAGTATTGCAGTATTATTTTTCAAGTTTACCACCATGGAAAATGATCGAGGTTGTTCCGCTTAAAAAAATTGATTGTAGGAGAGATCATTATTCCCTCCACTAGAAGTTGCCATGGAAATGGTGGTGGGAGAGAAAATTGAGATGTGCTTAGTTATGGTTTTCTAGAAAAATAGTTAGGGTTTTGTAGAGCTCTATTGCATTTTTTTATTTTTTGGTTATATGCAACCATACTTGCTATATCTATGAGAATTTTTTCATATTTGTGAATAATTTTTTTTAATTCATATGGATGCACATGAATATTTACATATTTTTTCCAAATTTAAATATCTGTGTATTTTTTTTTCGACCAGTCTTTTTGTACTTTTTTTTGCTTGCATTTTTGGGGTCGATCAATTTGATGACTAGCCTAGTTCTTATAATATAGGTTCATTTTCCATTATTCATTTTCAGTTTTAACTTTTGAGTACTGAATCTAGATATGTATGACCTTAGATTGAGTCTTTGACTTGACATTTTTATTGTTTTTGAATTTAAATAACTTCAATTTACTATTCTAGTATTGAGAATTTGGTATATACTATTTTTCTTAGCACTAGTAAGATTCTAGATTAATGAATAAGGGATTAAATCAATGTACACAATATTTTACTATTTCTATTTCATTGAATTATTTATGATGTATGAATAAATATATTTCATTATCGAATTCAAATTTGAATTATATATATATATATATATATATATATATATATATATATATATATATATATATATATATATAACATGTGAAATCAATATTTTGTTTGAGTGATAGGTACAATTTGACTAGGGCTATGATAAAGGAATTCAATAATAAATGCCACCAACATTGAGGTACATAGAGGGCTTGGTGCTCTTGATTAAATATTGATTCCATACTCTCATATATGATAAAATCCCATGGAAATGTTGCAATCCCCCCAAACTTGAAATCCTGAAAATTATTAAGTCTGCTATATTTTGAGGGGGGACTAAAATGATACTTTCTCCATACTAAATCCAGTGAGGTTGGAACCACTCCCAAACATCTTGAAACAATTAACGGTAATGTTAAAAAATTAAGAAAAGTATGAAAATGAACTTTTACTTTAGGAATTTAACAGTACCATTAATTACATAGAATTATAGGGTTCTAGGGTTGAATATTAGGCTCCCCCAATCATTAATTATTGTTTTTGGGAAAAGTTTATGAGGAACACTTGACCAATTTTTAAGGGGGTGCACCTCCCCCTTGTATTGCAAGCACAAGAAGTGTGGAGACTATACGCCCACCCTAGGGTATGTATCATCGTACAACACCTATTTTCTCTGTACATGAATGATATTACTTTTTACAAAGTTTTAGCATGAGATTCATCCTTTCGTTAAGTTAATATGAAATAATGATGTTATATAATGATGCAAGCATGGTTTTATAAGTGGTTACGTTGAAATTACGCTACATAGACTGTATAAACTATTTGGTGGAGCTAACAATGATTTCATTTTATTCCATTGATTTTAGTAAAATATGGTAATGACGCAAGAATTAGGTGCATTACTACTAGATATTGCTCTTGAAACTCCATTATTACATATGAGATAATCTCATGTATGTTCTTTGTGACCTTTGATTGAAAGATCTTTTCTGACCACCTTTTTCACTTTTTCATCCCAATGTGAATTTTGATAAACTATTCTATACTTACCAATTTTAATGTAAAATGAATCTATTGTAAACATGTGTACCTCTCTCTATTTGGATTATGGCCCTAATACCATCACGGTTAAGTATGACTTATATGCCCTTCATGCATATGGATATTCCAAAAATAATTGTTTCATATGTGAATAATACTTATTATTTGAACATTTTGTTTTTTACATTATAATAATTTTTAATAATAATAATAATAATAATAATAATAATAATTATTATTATTATTATTATTATTATTATTATTATTATTATTATAATACTTTTTAGATTTATTTAAATGTCTATAGAATAATTATAATTCTTGATAATATTATCATTAATATTATAATTTTATTAATAATATTAATAATAATGATATTACTTATAATAATAATTATTAATAGTTTTATTTACATTGCTCTTCTTAAAATTTTTAACTAATAATATTAGTAACGTGTAACTCGATTAGAACAGGACTTCAGAAGAACCTATCTTCTTTCTTCTCGAATTGAAACCTACTATAAATTTGCAGTTTTGTTGTTTCAATTATATATATATATATATATATATATATATATATATATATATATATATATATATATATATATATATATATATATATATATATATATATGTCTAATGTCTTTTTTTTTAAAACTTATAATAGTTATTATTAATAGTTTTCTTTACAATGCTCTTCTTAAAAATATTAACTAATAATATTACTAACTTACAACTCGATTAGAACAAGACTTCAAAGGAACCTATCTTCTTTCTTCTCGAATCGAACCTATTATAAATTTGCACTTTTGTTCTCTTAATTATATATATAATTAAGACAACAAAAGTGTGTGTGTATATATATATATATATATATATATATATATAGAAATTTTGAATAATATAACACTTATTCACAGAGATTATCCTGATTACACACTATTTGCAGAATGCATGCATAATACATAACCTCCTATACCATTGATCATCAATTTGCGGAATTAAGAAATAATCACATGCGCACATTGAAACATCAATCACACATATCAACATACTATGTAATGGGGAAAGCATACAGCTGAAAACCCCCAACTATCTGTATATTATAATGATAGAGAACATGTAACAATACATAACTAGTACAATACTCCTCACAAGTACTCAGTACTATCTCCACCCGCTACACACAAACTAGATTAGATCTGAATCAAGTCACAGGTTCAAATCTCCTCCACTGTTTGCCCGCCTCTACTGCGCAATCCAAGTTGAGAATAGCTCTGATCCAAGTTCGAATTCCCTTGGCCTGTACTGCGCAATCCTCATTGGCAATCTCAATCAATGATTGTGCAAATCTCATGCACAACTATAGTCACAACTGATAGCAGTCTCACTCTTTCACCCACCTCTAACACTTGTCTCCACTGAACTGTCCATGCACTGAGTTAACTGATGTATTCTTTAGTTGATTTATGAGTTAATAATTAGTGAATTAATTAATAATTAATTCACATCACTCATCACTAGTGTATTTGGTAGTTAGACTAAAACTAGTTCAACTAAGTCAAACTGAACACAACTCCATCAACTCCTCAATCAACTCCACCAAACTCAATCACTTGAGTTCTAATTGAAGTCCATCATGCAATAGCTCAACTAACCCATAGGAAAAGCGTATTTACTTCTGATAGTTGCATGTGCCACATCCGTAGCTCGAAATAAAGTGCTGCAAGAGGATAAGATAATGTTTATAATCCAAATATTATTAAGAGCTAATACTATTCGACTGTTCTATTTTTAGACTGGCAGTCTAAAAATAGACTCCGCCCATATGTCTAAAAATAGAAGTCCATCTAGTTTTACCAACACGACCAATCATCCATAAATAGCATCCTGTAACTCATAAACCATGATCCATATGTCTAAGAATATACATAGTCTAAAAATAGACTTTGCACCAAAAATAGCCTACAGGCCCACTTAGTGAAGGCAGCTTCTTCTCACTAAGCTCCATCATCTTGTTGCATTTTCAACACTCCCTCTCAACAAGATATGGATTATCTGCAACCCCTATCCTACCTCTGTGGTATTCGAATTTGCTCTTGGTGAGCGCCTTCGTCAAGATATCAACATCCTGATCCTCCGTGGGAATGTATGAAAGTAACATGATTCTCTGCTGCACACAATCTCTGATATGATGGTACCTGATGTCGATGTGCTTGGATCTATCATGAAATACTGGATTAGCTGAGAGTTTAATGCAACTCTGGTTATCACAATAAATCATAGTAGGCTCCAAGTGTGACCCAAACAACCCAACCAGGATCTTCCTCATCCATATAGCCTTGCATGCAGCCAAACTTGCTGCCATATACTCGGTCTCTGCTGAACTGAGTGCCACGGATCTCTGCTTCCTGCTGTACCAAGAAACTACTGTCGACCCGATACTGAAGATCCCTCCAGATGTGCTCTTTCTGTCTGTTGGGCTCCCTGCCCAATCTGCATCTGTGAAGCCACATAGCTTCACCTCATCCTCCTGTCTGTACCACAATCCATATCCCGATGTGCCTCTGAGATAAAACAATACATGCTTGCTTGCCTTCCAGAAGAGTTTGGTTGGCTTAACCATAGCTTGTGAAAGCTGGTTAACAGCATAGCATATATCAGGTCGTGTATTGACCAGATACATAAGCGACCCCACCAACTGTCGATAAACAGTGGCATCCACTACCTTCGTTGAAGTAGCATCCTCCTTCCTCCAACCTCTAAGAAGAGGAGTATCAACAGGCTTGCAGCCATGCATGTTGAACTTCTCCAGTATCTCCCGGGCATACTTACCCTGAGAAACAAATAGTCCATCACTGCGCTGCTTCACTTTGTAGATCCATCTCGAACCCACCACTGATTTCCCTTCCGGTCTTGGGACAATCTCCCATGCATTGTTTTTGAAAATCGAATCATACTCTTCGACCATGGCATCTACCCATGTGGGATCCTCCACAGCTTCCTCGAAAGAAGATGGCTCAGTCATGACACATTTACTCACAAGAGCCATGTATCCAGTGTACCGATCAGGTGACTGTCTCTCTCTGCGCTGTGCTGTAAGTGGTCCTACAACCTTCTCTACATCTTGAGCCAGTCGCTCAGCTTCTGTAGTGCGCTTTCGCCCTCTGATGGTTGGCGCTGCATGAGTGGTCTCTTCCACTCCATGAACTTCATCTTGTGGCTGATCCACGTCCTAAAGCTCATCCTTAGGAACTAATAGCTCCTCATCTACATGCAAGTGTGGCTCCCTCTCAAGCGAACACTTCATGGCTTTCTCCTCCTGAAATTTGATATCCCGTCACACAATAGTCTTGAGACTGTCTGGAAAATACACATGATAGTTGTGGGGCGTATCAGTGTACCCCACAAATATCCCAATCTCTGCGGTCGGCTCCAGCTTCTTCCTGGCATCCTTCGTCACATGCATGTAAACAGGAGAACCAAAAATCCTCAAATGGGAAATATCAGGCCTCTTACCAGAATAAGCCTCCTCGGGTGTACCCATGCCAAGTATCTTATGAGGAAAACGGTTCTGCACATATACTGCAGTATTGCATGCCTCCACCCACAAGTGAAGGGGTAGGCCCTGATCATGCAAAATCGCCCGTGCAGCACCCACGATTGTTCTGTTCTTCTGTTCAACAACCTCGTTCTGCTGTGGGTTATGGGGACCTATGAGCTCTCTTCGAATCCCTTCTGCGCTGCAAAAGTCCTTGAACTTGCCAGAGATGAATTCACCACCATTGTCACTCCTAAGAGCCTTCACCTTCTTCCCCAATTCCTTCTCGAACAGTGCTTTGAACTCACAAAACTTTGAGTATGTCTCGTTCTTCTTCTGCATGAAGAAGATCCAACACTTTCGAGAGAAATCATCAACAAAGATCACATAGTACTTGTGCTTTGCTGTCGAAGCTACTGAGAAAGGTCCACACACGTCTGTGTGAATTCTCTCAAGGATCGTCGTGGCGTGACTATCCTTCTCGTGAAAGGTGGCTTTCACAAATTTTCCCAAAGTACACCTCTTGCATTGATCTGACTGTGCAAGAGTGCCTTTTGGAAGCCTAGTAGAAATCTACTGCAGTATCTTCAAGCCTCCATGGTGATGGTGGCCCAATCTCCGGTGCCATAGCTTGCCATCATCCCAGCTCACCAATCCTTCTACCTTACATGCCATTGCTACACAACTATCTACATGCAATTGATAAAGGTTCTTGACTTGAACCCCTATCTTCTAGGTTTCTCTAGTTGTCTTACTGTGCAAGAAAGCCTTTCCCTCGCTAAATACAACATCATATCCCTTGTCTTCTAACATCACCACAGAGATAAGATTCTTCTTCAATCCTGGAACATGCATCACTCCCTTCAATACAAAGGGTTTACCAGAATCCCTCTCAAAGGAAATGGTACCGATACCAGTCACACTATATCTACCATCATCGCCCATCTTGATGTGCACTCCAAGATCTTTCTCATCCAGACCAGAAAACAAATCTCGATCTCCTGTCATGTGAAAAGATGCACCACTGTCCAAAAACCATACCGATCCCATCACACTAGATACCAAGCATGCGATCAGTGAAAAATCCAGCTCAAACTACGAGGCTAAGGCCTCTCCCGCTGCAAATCTAGCAGCTTGCTTATTTTTCTTCTTCTGCGGACAATTTGTGGCATAATGTCCGTGCTAGTGACAGTGAAAGCACTTCACCTTGGACATGTCTTGCTTCTTGCCTTTCGCACAGAAATGAGAAGCTTTCTTTTTCTTCCCCTTCTTTGCTTTGGCAGCCAAAGCGCAATTTTCTTCATCAGATGCCTTTGATGAAGATCCGTCCCTGATATTCCACCTGATCTCCTCTTGCACAAGATCAGACCAAAGTCTCTCCCATCCTGGCAATGTCTCCCGATCATTGACAAAGTCCTGATAGGAATTCCAACTCTTCGGAAGACCAAGGAGAGCCAAGCTCACCAAATCCTCATCATCGACAGTCACCCCCACACTTCCCAGCTCATCCCAGCATTGGGTGAACTTCGTGAGATACTTGGGCATACTGTCTCCTTTCTCACAATTAATGTTTCTGAGTTTATCCTTGAGCGCCAACTTCCTCTGGTCGCTCTTGCTTTGGAATAAATCTATCAATGCTTTCCACATCAAGTATGGAGAAGCCTTTCCATGCAGGCTGGATACAATGTGATCCTTCACGCCCTCCAACAGAATCCTTTGACACTTTGCTATCTTCTTTTGCCAAGCCTCAACTTGAGCAACATCAGTAGGCTTTGGGACCTCATCATCTATGAACTCCTTCAACCCATTGTCATCTAACATCGCATCCATCCTGTCTTTCCATGAAATATAATTCGAGCTGCCTTTAAGGGCATACTCCAATCGCAATCCGTTGAAAGACATTTCAACTTCGACACCAAGAAAACACTGCTGCAAATTCGAATTCCACCAGCTCAAAACTCAACCGATTCTGATCTAAAATTCGTGAGAACAAAGTATTTCTCGTACAGAGATTGAAAGTATGGTCATTTACCAAATATCTCACCTTCGAAAAGAAGGATGAATCTAGAGGCTACCTGGCCCGATTACAAACTCTGCCTGAAGAAATAAAATGTAATCACTTTCTGAATAATAGATCTGATGATCAACTTCGCTCTGATACCATGTAGAAATTTTGAATAATATAACACTTATTCACAGAGATTATCCTGATTATACAATATTTGCAGAATGCATGCATAATACATAACCTCCTCTACCATTAATCATCAATTTGCAGAATTAAGAAATAATCGCATGCACACATTGAAACATCAATCACACATATCAGCACAGTATGTAATGGGGAAAGCATATAGCTGAAAACTCCCAACTATCTGTATATTATAATGATAGAGAACATGTAACAATACATAGTACAATACT
Organism: Pinus tabuliformis; assembly: GCA_031772625.1. Classification (NCBI taxonomy): domain Eukaryota; kingdom Viridiplantae; phylum Streptophyta; class Pinopsida; order Pinales; family Pinaceae; genus Pinus; species Pinus tabuliformis. Next base: position 706,617,831 of record CM062817.1, on the reverse strand, counting down.
CCTCACAAGTACTCAGTACTATCTCCACCTGCTACACACAAACTAGCTCAAATTTGAATCAAGTCACAGGTTCAAATCTCCTCCACTGTTTGCCTGCCTCTACTGCACAATCCAAGTTGAGAATAGCTCTGATCCAAGTTCGAATTCCCTTCGCCTGTACTGCACAATCCTCATTGGCAATCTCAATCAATGATTGTGCAAATCTCATGCACAGCTATAGTCACAACTGATAGCAGTCTCACTCTTTCACCCACCTCTAACACTTGTCTCCATTGGACTGTCCATGCACTAAGTTAACTGATGTATTCTTTAGTTGATTTATGAGTTAATAATTAGTGAATTAATTAATAATTAATTCACATCACTCATCACTAGTGTATTTGGTAGTTAGACTAAATACAACTAGTTCAACTAAGTCAAACTGAACACAACTCCATCAACTCCTCAATCAACTCCACCAAACTCAATCACTTGAGTTCTAACTGAAGTCCATCATGCAATAGCTCAACTAACCCATAGGAAAAACGTATTTCCTTCTGACAGTTGCATGTGCCACATCCGTAGCTCGAACTGAAGTGTTGCAAGAGGATAAGATAATGTTTATAGTCCAAATATTATTAAGAGCTAATAATATTCGACTGTTCTATTTTTAGGCTGGCAGTCTAAAAATAGACTTCGCCCATATGTCTAAAAATAGAAGTCCATCTATTTTTACCAACATGACCAATCATCCATAAATAGCATCCTGCAACTCATAGACCATGATCCATATGTCTAAAAATAGACTTTGCACCAAAAATAGCCTGCGGGCCCACTTAGTGAAGGCGACTTCTTTTCACTAAGCTCCATCATCTTGTTGCATTTTCAACAATATAGGTCCAATACTATAGTATTTCTTGTTAGTAGCTTTGTTTTGTTTTTTTCCCTTCCTGATAGTTAGCTCCTGAGTGAAAGATCCTCTAAAACTAATGAATTGTAATGAATTCCCCAAGTATTTGATGTGAGAAGGTATAAATTTAATATAATCCTTAATCATTTGTTTTAAAAAATATTACTACTTATTTTTAATAATTCTCCTAACAATAATTTTCTAAATATTTCAAATTCTAATGATGGTTAGTATTATCAATTATTAAATTCCCATGATTTGGTATTTCTTGGTTTAATTTAATATTTTTACCCAACGTCTCTTTCCCGACACTTTTCTTATAAATTGGCTTGGCCTCTCCTCTTCTTCCCCCATGTTTTTTTTCTTCTTGTCCCTATTGATGGGTGAAGTCTTCACCCAAATCGTTGGACATTTCAACTCTTCCTAACATAGTTTTCTGGAAACTACTTCTACATTATGACTCACAATTGTGGAAATATACATTAAAAAAACATGATTATTAACTGATTTCCTTTTGTCACATATCCACAAGTTTTGCAGTGTGGTAATGCTTTTAGTTAATTTCTGATTGGAGGTATTAATTCAATGACCGAGGTTATAAGATGATATTTTGGTATAAGAGATGTGAAAATAAATATCAATATACACATACATCTAGGTAAGTCTATATTCTACTTTTGTACTCTTTGTAAACATGTAATAATTCCTCATGAGAGTGTCACTTCTATTAACTACATGATTGGTATTATAATGCCCCAACCTATTTACTCGGAATATATTGTTGTTTTAAAGACCTTTGTATTTTCGCATGGAAATATTTTACTTAGTTTTAGATATTCCATACTATATTAATTGTAAATATTACCATGAGAATATAAATTTTAATTAGATGTAAAAAAATTGCATGAAAATATTTTACTAAGTTGTAAATGAAGATAATGCTTTGTTTTATACTGTGTTCTCTTGTGCCAGATTGATGTTAGTTTGTACCAAGTTTTAGTATGAGTTTCATTCTTTCATTTTCTTAATTTGAAGAATTATTCTTATATAACTATGCAAGCATGATTGATAAATTAAAAGGTAGAAAATTATGCTATCAAGATTGCAAATAGCACATGTAAAACCATGTTATAGTCTCGTATGGAACATATGTACAATTATGTTATAGGTTTAGAGAAGGTTTAAACATGTAAACATAAATGTCTAACCTATATAACCCATCAATGTTTGCTATGGATGATAAAATAAATTTTATTTCCTTTAAGAAAAAAATTTGTTGGTTTGTTTTAGTTAAAAAGTCTTTGAAAAAGACACAATGTAGTTTATTGTACTTGAAATGCTAATATAAAAATAGGTATTTACATAAAAATAATTTTGTAGTGATGTATATATGAATCTTATAGGTGTTAAGTATTCATGTTAATTAGAAATAGAAGGATTGGATGTAGGAACACACTTGTTTTGTTTACCTACAAGATTGTTTGATATTATAGTTTTTATACTTATAGGAAATTGTTCAAGTTATAGGATTATGATTATGTTGTAAGCCCTAGAATATGCATGCTAGAGTAATAATGCCCAAAATTTAGGAAATGGCTAATATGTACATTATTTTATGGTTATTAAACATGTGTATGTTGGAATTATGATATAGGTGTTGTGCTTGATGGCAACCCACTCACAGGTTTGCTCAGATTTGATAAAAGGAAACTCACAGTGTAATAGGTTAATTCAGAGGTAACAGGGCATTGGTCCAGAAGAACGGGAGGTTGGAACAAAGGTCTACCGATCAGAATCAAGAAGTTGAAGGAAAAGGATGTTTTCAGATAGTTTACAATGTATACACAGGTTCACCTTGTAAAAATAGCATATACATGCAAGTTCACATTAAAAAAAGAGCGTATATGTATGCACATACTTTCACAAGAAGAAAGGCTCGTATGGGTTGGAAAATCAAGTAAATTCAAGAGTAAAGGATACCAAGGGTCAATACCATGGTATTAGCCCACAATATTGAGTAGAGTCATGATTATTTAATCCTGTCCAAGAATACCATAGGTCCTAAGTGTGGTTTTGGTCCGAGGTATTGAGGAAGGCCAAAACTATATAAGGAGGAGAAGATCAAAGGGCCAAGTGTGCAAGTGAAAGTGTTTCTCAAGAATACTTCTATCTGAAGTATATTTGATGTTGCAGGGGCTATGATTATGATATAATCTGAAATATTTTTTGCACCTTGAATTCAATGTTGGATCAGGATCATGAGACCTGAAATGACTTATCATTGAATGATATGATATTGGTTTGGTTAGATATGATTGCTTACACTTGTTTTATTCTTTAAATGTCATGATATGGGTATGTATAAAGTTTGGAATAGTAGCGAAGTTGTGAGTTAATATTTGCAGATCTATACGCTAGTTCACCTTGGTAAAGGCAGGTGTACACGCAGGTTCGACTCTTCCAAGTACCATATGCAAAGGAAAATCCTATTGTTCAGAAATGACTACTCTATCTAATCACTGTTGCTATTTTAATACTGTTTATCAATGAAGTCTTCTTAGATCTGAATGTAAAACTGAATTCATAAGGAGTTTGTGTCTGACTGATTTATTGATTAAGTGAGAAGGGTTATCTTTGATGCTGACTATCTATATCTTTGCAACTTGACAGTAGATGTTCGAAATATTATTTGGTACAAATATGATTCAAAAGTTGTTATGATTCAGTAGTTCTGAAGGTATATGCAAGTTTTGTCAAAGGAAGTAGCGTATACACACAGGTTGGATTCAATAAAGTAGCGTATGCATTATGATGTATGTTTTTTGAGGTTGCAACTGGTTCTGAATGATGATGCATGTTTATGGGTTCAGTACAATGTTCTGGTTACAATGATCTAATTGTTCAGATTAACTGATTATTGGTTGATCCAATTTGAGTTTTATAGTTTCTGATGGGTTTATAATGAAAATTTGATGAAATGAAGCTTTCATATTGTTGCGTATCAGGAACATCCAATCTGAATATTCATGAAACTTGGTCCCTGGAGGAAGAGAGAAGGTCATATCCTTCTGTAGGCTGGTGCCTACGTACTAGTAAACACATCGGCTAGTGCAAGAGCTAGGAGGTTGTAGCTCACTTCTAGTAGAAGCTGGAAAATGAGAGAAGGTTGTAGCCTTCTACAAGTGGGTGCCTGCGTACTGGTATGAGTCTGCACCAGTACAAGATTGTAAACAAATTTTCTTTATATTAAAAGAAGACAAAGACAACAACAATAGGTGGTTTTTCTCCCACATTGGGTTTCCACCTTAAATATTGGTGTTCATGTGTGTTGTTTATGTGTGATGGTTTATTATGTTATTACTGCACATAGTTACTGTATAATAAGATACTGATGCACTGATTAAATATCAACACATGATAAATTGACTAAATCATAAGTTCTCTGGGTATACGTTGGTTTCCTTAATCATAGTTGTGTACACACGCAAGTTCACTTCACTGAAGTAGCGTATATAAATATGTTTGGGAATTGAAAAGTTATTGAATTGCAAATATTGATTCACCCCCCCTCTCAGTATTATTTCCAACAATTGGTATCAGAGCAGGTCCTTTAGAAGAAGCTTGATCACTTGAAGGGATATCTTTCAATATGAACAATCATGAAGGCATGGGATCTATCAGACCACTAATCTTCAATGGGAACAACTTGGTATATTGGAAAATAAGAACCAGAGCTTATCTTCAATTGCTTGGAGCCAATTTTTTGGAAATTGTAGAAGGAGGATATCAATTTCCAACAACAATACCTATAGATATAGTAGTAAGAAGTTATATGAAAACAATTCCAAAGAAGTCAATACTTTATTGGGAAGTCTGTCAGAATTAGAATTCGTTAAAGTCATGCAGTTCAAGACAACCAAAGAGATATGGAACAAAATCATTCAGATCTACGAAGGAGACTCTGAGGTAAAACATGCTAAGCTTAAACTCTCACAATTCAGTATGAAACTCTTAAGATGCATAGTGATGAAAGTATTGTTAGTTACTTTTTACATGTAGATGAGATTGTTAATTGTATGAAGAATCTGGGTGAAGAGATAAAGGAGGCTACTTTAGTAGAGAATTTTGAGATCTTTGTCTTCTAAATTTGAGTCAAAAGTATATGCCATAGAAGAAAAGTAGGATCTTCAATCTATTACTATGGTTCAACTTCATGAAATTATAACTAACTTTGAAATGAGGAAAGGAGGTCCATCAGATATGAGAGAAGCCACTTTCAAAGCTTCAGCAAATGGAAAATAAAAGGAAGAGCACAATGAATTAGGATATATTTAAGAAGAAGAAGATGAGGCAATCTTTGTCAAGAAACTTCAAAAAGGTTTTAGAAGATTCAGAGGTAAGCTACCATTAAAATGCTTTACTTGTGGTAGAGTCAGCCATTATGCTACCAAATGTCCTCATAATGATAAATATGAAAAGGGAAAGGAATATGAAAAAGGCAATAGAAAACATGTTGTTAATCGAATAAGTTACTATACCCATGAAGATAGTGATGGTTTATCTAATAGTGATGAAGATGAAACTAAACAAGATTATAAACTACTCATGGATTATGACAATGATGATTTTTTGGATGCCTTAGAAGAGGAAGACTTTCTTGAAGAAATCACAAAACTCAAAATCTATTTAGAAGAAAAGAATATGATCATAGACACATTGACACATCAACTCACTGAAAGAGAAAAGCACAATGAAAAACTAGAATGTGAAGTTGTGGGTCTAAGAAAAGAACTTGAGAAGACAAAATCTCTTAATATTAGATTTGCTAAAGGGTCAGAAACATTAAATGAAATCATCAAAGTTCAGTGTTCTCCTCTTATAAAGACATGTATTGAATATACTGAAGAATCATCCCAATCACAAAAGTCGTCAACCTCCACTAGAAGCTACCTTGATGCAACAAATACCGTTGAACAGTATGTCAATCGTTACCAAAAGCCTAAGAGTACTCATCAGGTAAATCATGCTCAATTTACTCCAAGGATAAACATCAATAGAAGCATCAACCAACAGGTAAACAATGCCAAAAGATTCTATGATCGAAAAACTTCTTTAATGGACAATGTTTTTTCATGCAATAACTTTGGGCATAAGGCTGCTCAATGTGTTTCTTACAAAACCATCATGACTAGAGAAGCATAAAATCAAAGGAGCATAATAGGAATCAACAAAATTTCCTATAATAACTTTTCTCTATTGGGTGTGGAGCATGATTATTTATAGGTCTTTGTTTCAGCCAGATGTATACCCCAGGAAGTTTGTACACCCCTCCATGCGGGGGGGTGTTGGGGGGACTTGCCCCCCCTGCGGGGGTCCGAGGGGGCTCATCCCCCCAGGTTGGGGGCTCCAGGGGCTAGCGGTCCCCTGGTGGGGGTTTCAGGGGTAGTGCCCCTGAAGCTAAAAACATATGTAAAATTGCCTTGTAAAAGTATAGTAATTTCTAGTCAATTTGGGCCGTTCATTAGGCGGATGATCCGACGATAGAACTTATGTTTAGTTTAGGGTTTTTTTCCCTAGAAGGTAACCCCGCTCTTTGTATAAGGGCATTGTATTGAGGCTGTGTAATATATGTGTATTCTTCAAGTGAGAAACAAAGAGGTGAGACTGTGAGAGAAAATAGAGGATATTACAGCAGATCTGCTGTAGGTTGTGTCTCTTCATTTTGCTGGATAATAGAAAGGAAGGACTGGCTATTCAGGGTGGATGTAGCCCAAACTGGGTGAACCACGTATATCTATGTCTCTCTAGTTTTATGCGTTTTCTGTGTTTATATTTATGCAATATTCCATGTGTTCCATTGCTCTGTAATATATAATTTTCTAACAACTAGTATCAGAGCCGAAGGTCTATTTGGTTGATAAACTCGCAAGAAAGAAGGGTTCCTCGTTTGAGTGGGAGCAATGGCGGAAGATGGTAAGTTTAGGGTCAAGAAATTTAATGGCCAAAACTTCTCGCTGTGGAAGATGTAGATGGAAGATTATCTGTATCAAATAGATCTGTACCTATCATTGGGTAGAAAAACAAATATGTCGATGGGTATGACAGATGAAGAATGAAACCTTCTCGATAGAAAGGCACTTGGAACAGTATAGTTGTGCCTCGTAGCGTCGGCTGCCTTCAACATTTCAAAGGAAACAATGACAGATGGTTTGATTAAGGCGTTGGCGAAACTATATGAAAAATCCTCGGCCTCAAACAAGGTATTTCTTATGAAACGGTTATTTAATATGAAGATGTCGGACGCTGGATCTGTTGCAGACCATTTAAATGATTTTAATACTGTTACAAGTCAGTTAAGTTCTATAGGGGTAAGCTTTGATGATGAAGTTAGAGCTCTGTAATTCTTGTGCTCATTGCCAGAAAGTTGGAATGGTTTAGTAATGGCTATTAGTAACTCTGTTTCTGGATCTAGTACTTTAAAGTTTGATGATGTTGTCGCTGCTATCCTTACTGAGGAAATGCAATGGTAAAGCTCCGGTGAGACATCGGGTAATGCTTTGAGTGTAGAGTCTAGGGGAAGAAAAATGGAAATAGGGAAGAGCTCAGGATATCGCAGTAAATCAAGGAAAGGAAGATCCAAGTCCAGATCGGGGATAGTGTGCTGGAAATGCGGAAAGAAAGGACACCTAAAGAAAGACTGTAGATCTCAGAAGGGAAAAGAAGGAGATGCACAACAAGAAAGAAATCATGAAGAAAATGTGATAGGTGAGGTGTTACAAGATGCTTTGATTCTTTCTTTTGAAAATATTACTGATTCCTAGGTGGTAGATTCAGGGGCCTCATTCCATGCCACACCTGATAAGAAATATTTTCATGACTATGTTCAAGGAGATTTTGGACAAGTCCATTTGGGTGATGATAAACCCTATAAAATTGTTGGAATGGGTAAGGTTCTTGTAAAACAACAGAATGGAAACCAATGGCTACTAAAGGAGGTAAGGCATGTTCCAGATCTGAAGAAAAATCTAATTTCAACAGGGCAGTTAGGAGGTGAAGGTTGTGTGACAACTTTCACAGATAAAGCTTGGAAGGTCACCAAAGGAGCCCTGGTAATAGCAAAAGACAAAAAGGTTGGTACATTGTATTTATGAAATGGTATTTCTAACTCTGTTAATGCTTTAACTTCCAAAGGATCAGATGCAACATTATGGCATCATAGGCTTGGACACATGAGTGAAAAGCGGATGAAGTTTCTTCACTCAAGGAATTTGTTGCTGGGTTTGAAGAATGTTGATTTGGACTTTTGTGAGAATTGCATTTATGGAAAGCAGAAGAGAGTCAGATTTCTCAGAGTTGGGAAAGAAAGGAGAGTGAAAAATTAGAGCTTTTGCATACAGATGTATGGGGACCGAATCAGGTATCATCTCTCGGTGGCTCTCGTTATTATATTACTTTTATTGATGATGCAACTAGAAAAACCTGGATTTATTGTATTAAGAATAAATATGATGTATTTGATACTTTCAAGAAGGAAAGATTTGGTTGAGATTGAGACAAGAAAGAAATTGAAGTGTCTCAGATCAAACAATGGAGGTGAATATTGCAGGAAAGAGTTTGCTAGGTACTATTTAGAGCATGGAATTCGTAGAGAGAAGACAGTTCCAAGAACACCACAGGAAAATGGTGTGTCAGAAAGGATGAACAGAACAATCATGGAGCGTGCAAGGTGCATGAGATTGCATGCAGGATTGCCTTTACAATTTTGGGTAGATGTTGTAGATACTGTTGTTTATCTAATAAATAGAGGGCCTTCAAGTTCTTTGGATGGTAGTGTTCTAGAGGAAGCATGGACAGGTAAAAAGGTAAACTACTCCTTTTTAAAGCCTTTTGGTTGTGAGGCCTTTGTCCATATTAATAAAGAAAATAGAATAAATCTTGAGGCAAAGTCAAAGAAATGTACCTTTATTGGATATGGTGTTAATGATTTTGGTTATCCCTTATATGATTACGAAAATCACAAAATAATTAGGAGCAAAGATGTAATATTCAATGAAAAGGTCTTGTATAAGAATCAGTTGCAGGAAAAGAAACAGGAAAAAGAAAGCAAGGAATATGCAGTTCTTGATGAAATCACTGAAAAATTAAAGGTGCCTAAAAATAATAATAATCAACAACCACATCAACAGAAACCACCACAACAGCAACAGGCACCCCAAACACCTGAAAGTGGTGTTAGAAGATCTACCAGGATAGGTATACCCCCTGAACAATACTCTCCTTCATTATATTATTTATTGTTGACTGATTCTGGTGAACCCAAATATTATGAAGAAGCAATGCAAGTTGAAAGTAGGAAGAAGTGGGAGCTAGCCATGGAAGAAGAGATGGACTCCTTAATACATAACCAGACTTAGGACTTAGTCAAGTTGCCTGCAGGAAAAACTACATTGAAGAATAAATGGGTTTACAGGCTGAAGGAAGAAGATGGAGGAAAACAAAGGTACAAAGCTAGACTTGTGGTGAAGGGGTTTGCACAGAAGAAAGGTATTTATTTTGATGAAATATTTTCTCCTGTTGTTAAAATGACTTCAATTAGAACTATTTTAAGTCTAGTAGCAGTTGAAGCTTTGCATCTTGAGCAGTTAGATGTAAAGACAACCTTTCTACATGGGGATTTGGAGGAAGAGATATATATGCAACAGCCACAAGGATATGAAGTAAAAGGGAAGGAGAAACTAGTGTGAAGGTTGAAGAAGAGGTTGTATGGATTAAAGTAGGCTCCAAGGCAGTGGTATCTAAAATTTGACAAGTTTATTTCTAAACAAGGTTATACTAGATGTCACTCTGATCATTGTGTTTATCTGAAAAAGAAAAATGATGGCAGCTATATTATATTGTTATTGTATGTAGATGACATGCTTGTTGCAGGGTCTAACATGCAAGAAATAAATGTGCTCAAAAGAAAATTGGCAAATTCATTTGCAATGAAGGATTTGGGAGCTGCAAAACAAATCCTTGGTATGAGAATAACTAGAGATAGGAAAAATCACAAATTAACATTGTCTCAGAATGAGTACATACAAAAGGTGTTGAAAAGATTTAATATGCACATTGCAAAACTAGTTAGTACACCTTTTGCTAGCCATTTTAAACTTAGTAAGGAAATGTGCCCAAAGACCCAAGAAGACATGGATTATATGTCTAAAGTTCCATATGCATCAACAGTTGGAAGCTTAATGTATGCAATGGCCTGCACAAGGCCTGATATTGCACATGCAGAGGGAGTTGTAAGCAGGTACATGAACAATCCAGGAAAGGAACATTGGATGGCAATGAAATGGATTCTCAGATATTTGAAAGGTACCACAAATCAAGCATAATGCTTTGGTGGTTCAAACATTTCTCTACAGGGATATGTTGATGCAGATATGGCAGGTGACAAAGATAACAGGAGGAGCACTATAGGATATGTATTTAGTGTAGGTGGAATAGTTTTTAGTTAGGTTTTAAAAATCCAAAGTGTTGTTGCACTTTCAACAACAGAAGCAGAGTATGTTGCTGCTACAGAGGCTAGTAAAGAAATGATTTGGTTACAAAGGTTTATGGGTGAATTGGGTAAGAAGCATGATATGGGCACGTTATACAATGATAGCCAAAGTGCCATTCATCTTGCAAAGAACTTAGCATTTCATTCCAGGACTAAACACATACAACTCAAGTACCATTTCATACGATCAGTGTTGGAAGATGGAGAGTTGAAGCTGGAAAAGATACACACTAGCTAGAATCCTGCAGATATGCTAACAAAAGTTGTAACCAGGGAGAAACTGAGAATATGATCAGTTTCAATTGGTCTTCAAGGATGATGATGAAGATGGGAAATATCCAGGTCCAAAGAGGAGTCATTGTCCAGCAAATGAAGCAGCGACAGAGTTGCTACAATCATTCTCCAAGTGGGAGATTGTTGGGTGTGGAGCATGATTATTTATAGGTCTTTGTTTCAGCCAGATGTATACCCCAGGAAATTTGTACACCCCTCCACGCGGGGGGGTGAGGGGGGGACTTGTCCCCCTCGTGGGGGTCTGGGGGGGCTAATCCCCCCCGGTTGGGGGGTCTGGGGGCTAGTGGTCCCCCAGCAGGAGTTTTGAGGGCAGCGCCCCCGAAGCTAAAAACAAATGTAAAATTGCCTTGTAAAAGTATAGTAATTTCTAGCCAATCTGGGGCATTCATTAGGCAGATGATCCGACAATAGAAATTATGTTTATTTTAGGGTTTTTTTCCTTAGAAGGCAACCCCTCTCTTTGTATGAGGGAATTGTATTGAGGCTATGTAATAGATGTGTATTCTCTGAGCGAGAAACAAAGAGGTGAGACTGTGAGAGAAAATAGAGGATATTACAACAGATTTGCTGTAGGTTGTGTCTCTTCATTTTGTTAGATAATAGAAAGGAAGAACTGGCTGTTTAGGGTGGACGTAGCCCAAATTGGGTGAACCACGTATATTTGTATCTCTCTGGTTTTATGCGTTTTCTGTGTTAATATTTATGCAATATTCCATGTGTTCCATTGCTCTGTAACATATAATTTTCTAACAACTGGTATTAGAGTCGAAGGTCTATTTGGCTGATAAACTCACAGGAAAGAAGGGTTCCTCATTCGAGTGGGAGCAATGTGTTTCTTACAAAACCAGCAGGTAAACAATCCCAAAAGATTCTATGATCGAAAAACTTCTTTAATGGACAATGTTTTTTCATGCAATAACATTGGGCATAAGGCTACTCATTGTGTTTCTTACAAAACCATCATGACTAGAGAACCATAAAATCAAAGGAGTGTAATAAGAATCAAGCAAAGTTCCTATAATAACTTTTCTCCTCTTGAAGATGAAATTGAATGTTCGTTTTGTAATAACTTTGGTCATGAAGAATCTGAATGTAGGAGAAAATTTCGGCCAACACTTCAAAATGAGCAAACATCATCAAATTCCATTATATGGAGAAAGAAGGAATTTCAATCAGAAAGATTGTTGGCATTATGATATAGGTGTTTTCCTTGATGGAAACTCACTCAAATGAAAGATCACGGTGCAGCATGTCAACAACAAAGAATTACAGATCAGACTACAGAGAATGAAGAAAGAGAGGTATACGCAGGTTCACCTTGACCAAGATGCATATACACGCAGGTTCATTGAACACAAGTAGCATATACATACACATGCACTTTCATAGAAGGAAAAGTGCGTATATGTTGGAAAACTAAGTTTTTGGTCCAAGGTATTTTGATCCATGGTATTGGTCCAAGGTATTTGGTCTGAGGTATTGACCCTAGGTATTTGGTCCAAGGTATTGGTCCTAAGTGGTTTTGATCCATGGTATTGAGAAAGGCCTAAAACTATATAAGGAGGAGAAGATCATTAGGCCAAGATGTGCAAGTATCGAATATCTGTTGAAGTGTGAGATCTAGTACACATGTTATTGGCTTATGGTGCTTTGCTTGATTTGAACTAAGGATGAACCTTAGCGGTTGATGAGGGATAAGATCTAATGATGGATCAAGATCTTAAGGCTTGAAATGAATTATCATTATATGGTTTTATCATTCATAGTCTAGATCTGAATACTGACACGTGTTATTCTGTAAATGTTATGATCTAGGTATAACTGAAGTCTAGAATTGCTGTAAAATTATGAATTAATATTTAAAGATGTGTACACTGGTTGGCTTTGATAAAAGCATGTATACACGTTGGTTCAACACATGGAAGTAGTGTATACCTTATGAAGTATGTTTCACTTTTTTTTGTTTGCTGTTGCAGAGTTCTGGGTTCTGCTTTGGGTTTTGGTGACTGTATTCTAGTGACAGTGTTCTGAATGATCCAATTTAGGATATGGTGATTGAGTTTAAGTGATTGGTTGATGTAGATGTACTTGATTATTGTATTGCAGTTATGATGTTGTTGATGGGTCCAGTATGAAAATTGAAAGAAATGTGGCCTTTAGATTGTGGTGTTGTGTTCCAGGAGTATCCAGTCTTAAATTCATGAAACGTGGTCCCTGGTAGAAGGGTGGAGTTTTCTGTAGGCTGGCACCTACATAGTAGTAAACATATTGGCTAGTACAATAGCTAGGGGGTTGTAGCTCCTTTCCAATAGTAGCTAGAGAACGAGAGAAGGTTGTAGCCTTCTACAGGTGGGTGCTTGTGTACTGGTATGAGTTTGCACTAGTACAAGATTGTAAACAGATTTTCTTATTATTAAAAGAAGATAGAGACAATAGCAACAGGTGTTTTTTACCCACATTGGGTTTCCACCTTATATCTTGGTGTTCATGTGTGTTGCTTATTTGTGATGCTTTATTCTGCTTTTATTGCACTGTCTAAATCTCTGATATACTGGTTAAAGTTCAATACATGATAAACTGTCTAAATTAAAAGTTCTCTGCATATACTCTGGTTTCTTCGAGTATAGTTGCATGTACACGCTAGTTCACTTAGTTGAAGTAGCGTATATAAATATGTTTGGGAAATTAAATTATTGACCTGATAATACTGATTCACCCCCCCTCTTAGTATTATTTCCAACAATTAGTATCGGAGCAGCTCATTTAGGAGAAGCTTGATCGCTTGAAGGGAGATCCATCATCATGAGCAATCAAGAAAACATGGGATCCATTAGACCGCCAATATTTGATGGGAGCAACTTTGTTTATTGGAAAATAAGAACCACAACCTATCTACAATCACTTGGAATGGATGTTTGGGAAATTGTGGGAGGATATACATTTCCAACAACAATTCCTACAGATACGGTAGGTAAAAAGTAATATGAAACCAATGCCAGAGGTGTCAATACCTTATTGGGAAGTCTGTCACAATCAGATTTTATCAAAGTCATGCAGCTTAAATCAGCCAAAGAAATATGGGACAAAATCGTTCTAAGCTACGAAGGAGACTCTCAAGTAAAACATGCTAAACTTCAAACTCTCAAAATTCAATATGAAACTCTTAAGATGCACAATGATGAAAGTATAGCTAGATACTTCTTATGTATAGATGAGATTGTTAATTGTATGAAGAATATGGGTGAAGATATAAAGGAAGTTACCTTAGTTGAGAAAGTTTTGAGATCCTTGTTTGCTAAATTTGAATAAAAAGTGTTTGCCATAGAATGAAAACAAGATCTGCAGACTATCACTATGACATATCTTCATGGAATATTAACTGCCTTTGAGATTAGAAAATGAGGTCCATCAGATATGAGAGAAGTCGCATTTAAAGCTCCAACAAAAGGAAAGGAAGAACACAAAGAATCAAGACATATTTCGAAAGAAGAAGATGAGGTAAACTTTGTCGAAAAGCTTCAATGGGGTTCCGAAAGATTTAGAGGTAAGCTATCCTTCAAATGCTTTGCCTGTGGCAGAGTTGGTCATTATGCTGCCAAATGTCTTCATAAAGATAAATATGAAAAAGGGAAATGGAATAGAAAACAAGTTGTAAATAAAAGAAGTTACTATACTCATGAAGATAGCGATGGTTTATCAAATAGTGATGAAGATGAAAATAGTAATGACTATAGAATTCTAATGGATTATGATGATGTTAATTTTTGGGATGCTTTAGAAGAAGACAACCTTCATGAATAAATTTCTAAACTTAAAATCTATTTAGAAGAAAATAACATTATTAATTATACCTTGACATACCAACTTGATGAAAAAGAAAAACACAATGAAAAACTAGAATGTGAAATTGTCGGTATAAGAAAGGATCTTGAGAAAAAAAAAAATCTCAATCTTAGATTTGCTAAAGGATTAGAAACCTTAGATGAAATTATCAAAGTGCAACATTCTCCTCTGATAAATATAGGTCTTGGATATACTGAAGAAGCATCTCAATCACAAAAGTTGTCAACCTCCACTAAAATCTATCTTAATGCATCAAAGACTAGTGAACAGTATGACAATCGTCAGTAAAGGCATAAAGCAGATCCCCAGGTAAATCAGACTCAATTTATTCCAAGGAAAAATAGAAACCACAACCAATCTCAGGTAAATCATACTCAATTTTCTCCAAGGATGAATATTAATAGAAAGTACAATCACTAGGTCAATAGATTTGATAGTCGTAGGAACTTATTTAATGGGCAATGTTTTTCATGTCATAATTTTGGACACAAAGCTACTCAATGTGTTTCTTACAAAACCATCATGAATAGAGAGGAAAAAAATAAAAGGAATGTAACAGGGGTCAAGAAAAGTTCCTATAATAACTTTTCTCTTCTTGAAAATGAAATAGAATCCTCAATCTGTAACAACTTTGGTCATGAAGAATCTGAATGTAGGAGAAAATTTTGGTAATCATCTTAAAAGGAGAAAACTCCTTTAAATCCCAAGATATGGAGAAGGAAAGAATCTCAAACAGAAAGATGTGGTATATCCTTGTATGCAGAAGGACAAGAAAATCAGTGGTACATCAACAGTGGATGCTCAAAACACATGAAAGGTGACAAAGAAAAACTTCACTCATATAATGCCTTAGAAAATGAAAGAATGTCTCATTTGGAAATGACACTCATGCTGTCATAAAAGGTAAAGGATCTATTTCCTTGAAAGAAAAGGTTAAAGCTGGAAATGTTATGTATGTATATGGTTTAAAGCATAACCTGTTGAGTGTCAATCAAATGTGTGATCAAGGAAATGAAGTAGTGTTTCGATCAAATGGATGTGTTGTTCGTGAACTTGATACAGGGGAGACCATGATCAAAGGTACAAGAACTCCAAACAACTTATACATACTCAAGGGAGGACAAAAGCAATGTTATCTAAGAAAAAATGATGAAAACTGGCTATGGCATAGAAGATTGGGGCATCTAAGCTTTTCTCAAATAATAAAAGCATGGAGATTCAAGGCTGTTCATGATCTTCCAGATATCAGCATCTCTGAAAATAGAATATGAAAACCATGTCAATTCAGTAAGAAAACCAAAGCTTAATTCATTGAAAAATAAGGGTCAGCTAGTAAGCCTCTTGAACTTGTTCATACTTATTTATGTGGAACATTAAGGAAAAGGTCACCTCGTGGAGAAGAATACTTTATTTTGTTCATTGATGATTTTTCCAAAATGTGTTGGATAGGTCTGCTAAAGCATAAATATGAAGCATTTGAAAAGTTCCAAGCCTTCAAAGCTTTGGTTGAAAATGAATCAGATCAAAAAATCAAATGCCTCAAATCTAATCGAGGAGGGGAATTTACCTCGGATGAATTATTTGACTTTTGTGAACAACATGGAACAAAAAGGCAATTATCCACCACAAGGACTCCTCAGCAAAATGGAGTGGTAGAAAGAATGAACATAACTATTCAACAAATGGCTTGAGCTATGCTAGATGAATCTAGAACTCCTGCAACCTTCTGGAGTGAAGTTGCGTTCGCCGCTGTAACTATTCGCAACCAAGAAAATGTTCAGGTAAATAGCACTCAAACTCCACATTAACTTTGGTATGGTAAGACTCCTACTGTAAAATACTTTAAAGTTTTTGGAAGCAAATGTTATATCAAAAGGACTGATGAAAAACTTGGTAAGTTTGAGCCCAGAGTAGATGAAGGTATTCTTCTTGGTTACTCTCCCCGAAGTAAAGGATATAAATGTTATAATAAAAGACTTGGGAAAATTGTTGAAAGTATTGTTGTTGTAGTTGATGAAGCATGCAAAAATCCAAAACAAACCAAATAGAAGATTATGACAATGAAGAAGATGGGGAGTATTTTTCCACATCAAATCATGATGATATTGAAGAAGAAACCAATGAAGCACCAGAAGAAGAGATAACGGTAGAAGAAAAGACTCCGTCCAGGTATGTTCAGAAAAATCATCCAAAAACTCAAATTTTAGGGGAAAAAGAGGCAGGTGTGCAGACAAGAAGAACTATTACAGAAACCTAAAGCTATCTAGCATTACTATCCTCCACCAAGCCTCAAAATGTAAATGAAGCATGCAAAGATGAATGTTGGGTCAAGGCCATGAATGAAGAACTTGAGAAAATTGAAAAGAATAATACTCAGGAATTAATTCTTAGACCTCATGATAAAAATATTATAGGAACTAAATGGATATTCAAAAACAAGTTGAATGAAAATGGAGAAGTCATTAGAAGCAAGGCCAGACTTGTTTGTAAAGGGTATGCTCAACAAGAAGGTATAGATTTTGAAGAAACTTTTGCACCTGTTTCTAGACTTGAAGCCATAAGGATGTTTCTTGCTCTTTATAGCTTTTAGAAATTCAAAGTATACCAAATGGATGTAAAATCTGCTTTCTTTAATGGAGATTTAGAATAAGAAGTTTATATTGAACAACCAGAAGGATTCATCCTTGGAAATGATGCAAAACTTGTGTGTAGACTCAAAAAGGCTCTCTATGGTCTGAAACAGGCTCCAAGGGCCTAGTATTACCGTCTTAACAAATATCTACACCAACAAGGATTTTCAAAAGGTTCAACAAATAACAATCTATATAAAAGGATTGACACTGATAAATTTCTAATTATTGTTTTTTATGTTGATGATATCATTTTTGGAAGGAATAAAGAATCCATGAGTTAGAATTTGGCTTCAATAATGCAGCAAAAATTTGAAATGTCCTTACTTGGTGAGCTTACCTATTTTCTTGGTCTACAAGTTCAACAAAAGAAAGATGGTATTTTTCTTTCACAAACCAAATATCTCAAACAGATCTTGAAAATGTACGGCATGGAAGACTCTAAACCTGTATGAACCCCAATGGTAACAGGATGTAGTCTCAGCTCAAATGATGAATCAGTAGTAGTACATCAACCAAATTACAAATCCATGATTGGCAGTCTACTTTATCTAACAGGTACTTGACCTGACATCATGCATGCAGTAGGAATAGTTGGAAGATTCCAAGCAAATCCAAAGGAATCACACCTTCAGGCAATCAAAATAATTTTCAAATATCTTCAAGGAACAAAAACTTTGGTTTATGGTATCCTAGAGATACAAATCTCACTCTTCATGCATATACAGATGTAGATTGGGTAGGAAGTGTTGATGACAGAAAAAGCACTTGTGGTTGTCACAGGGAAAAGTGTCTATGCAGAACTGCTAATCCCACTAAGGTGTGGTAGCTACCTTAGAAACAGACAAAGTAAAACTACTTTCATTTTCCTTTATGAGAGAAGATAAAGGAGACCAACCTCTGTCTTGCGCTTGGTTCCTTGCTCGATTCCTCTCTCTTCTGATAGTCCTTTGCTACTTGCTTCCTTGTATACCCAGCTTCACAGAGTACCTGTAGAATCAAAGCAGCATAACACTATACGAGAACATGGATCTATAATCATAAACAATCTAGGATCAGATGTAAATTGACCATACAAATGCACAAAACATAGATTACACAACAGTATGGAGGAAAACATGAATAGCTTTATTGATAATCAAGAAAGAGCCGAGAGAGTTACAACCAGTTGTTTTGACCCAGCATCATCCTCTCAGCAAGTAAGCCCTTCTTCACCTCATGCAAATCTTAGATCACCCAACACTATGATGTTGCCTCAAGAAACCAACAACAATTCCTTACAAGATGCAAAATTCCAGCCTCTGGATCTCTGGGATGAGGGACCCATATATAGATATCTGTAAGGGAGATGAGTCAGCTTGTGATTTGATTAGTGTCTTCCCTCTGATAGTTCTTGCTTCCACTTGGAGATTGATGATCTCTTACTCATACTTGGTCAAATTCAGAGAGGCAAGTGTCACAGGAGAAGTTTCTAGAAGATTCCATGCTTCTCCACCTCACGGATTGACACTACCATTTATCTCTTCTCGCCCATCGCACCCCATAGAAGGGATTTTTGAAATGCAACGCACCCATTGAGTGTACTTAGGTGAGATGCAATGCACTTTGCCTATGGAGCAGGTGAAATGATCCTGTTTTGACCATTTTTGATTAGTTTTTCATGGAGAACTTCTGGGAGGAGCTGTAATCAGTTGACCTTGTTCCTTTAGGGGTTGGAACAACACTTTTAGGGACTTAGGAGCCCTTGGTTTATGGACATTTTATGCTTGGGGTTGCAGTGCCCAAAAATGTCTATAACAGTGGTGGTGCATTCTATATGGGTTCCAGGTTAGTGTCTTGGTTCAACAAGAAACAAATTTCAATTGTACTATCTACAACTGAAGTAGAATATGCGGCTGCTTCATCTTCCTGCATGCAACTACTTTGGATGATGTAAACCTTGCAAGACATTCAGATCACATGCACTCCACCCATCTCCATTCTATGTGATAATACAAGCGCCATCAGTATTTCAAAGAATCCAGTCATGCACTCCAAGACCAAGCACATACCCATCAAATACCATTTTCTACATGAACAAGTGCTTGAACAAAAGGTAAAATTGGAGTATGTTCCCTCTAAAGAATAGGTTGCTAATATATTCACTAAACCACAGCCCATAGAGACATTTGAATATCTCAGACAAAAGCTGGGAGTAGTTGCTGTATCATCCTGCTGTTAAATCCAACTTTTTTAAGAAAAAGGATATTAGACGCATGTTTCATGAAGTATAGTTGCATACACATGCGGGTTTCTATGGGTAAAGGAGTGTATATGTGTTACAGACAAGAAAAACAGTGGGGAAGGATCTGATATGGGTGCTCTAACTGATATTGATGATTAATGTCTATATGCTCTATTCATTAATTTTATCTAACTGACAAAGATGCCTTGATCATTGACCTATTAAAAATGCACATGTAGCACAAGTTCAGGGGAGCATTAGCGTTCACATACTTTCAGCATTGTTGGCATGATGGTTGCTGAGTCTAGCTATGGATTCAGATATTTATACCATTTGTTACTCAAGTCATGTAAAAGTCTAGGATGTGATATGAGTCTTCTTGGATAGATGATGTAATATTTATTGTTTTTGTCACTTATAAACAATTGGTATTCCCCACTTGGTTGGGTGTATGAGTCAAATTTGTTATATCCCCACTCGGTTGGGAGATGGATGTATGCATGAGTCATTGGTGATAGGAAGGTCATCCTCACATAGTTGAGTCATAGAGTCATGTTATTCTTTTAGAAAATATTTTTTTGCAGACTCTGTTTGTACTCAAGAAGAGCATGGTGGTTTCAATGCATATCAGCATGTACAAAAGGGAAGCTCAATCACAGATTACACCATGTACTCAGGGGGAGCATGACCAACATAATATATGTCAAAGGGAGAAATTATCTTGGTCCACCCTTTGCCCTTGATGTCAAAGGGGGGAGTGACTTGGTGTTGTTATTACCATCAAGTCCAAAGGGGAAGATTGTTGGTATTATGATACAGGTGTTGTCCTTGATGGAAACTCACTCAGATGAAAGATCACAATGTAGCATGTCAACAACGAAGAATTACAGATCATGCTACAAAGAATGAAGAAAGAGAGCTATACACAGGTTCACCCTGACCAAGTTGCGTATACATGCAGGTTCACTGAACAAAAGTAGCGTATATGTACACATGCACTTTCACAGAAGGAAAAGCGTGTATATGTTGGAAAACTAAGTTTTTGGTTCGAGGTATTTGGTCCAAGGTATTTTTATCAATGGTATTGATCCAATGTATTTGGTCCGAGGTATTGACCCTAGGTGTTTGGTCCAAGGTATTGGTCCTAAGTGGTTTTGATCCATGGTATTGAGAAAGGCCTAAAACTATATAAGGAGGAGAAGATCATTAGGCCAAGGTGTGAAAGTATCGAATATCTGATGAAGTGTGAGATCTAGTATGCAGGTTATTAGCTTATGGTGCTTTGCTTGATCTGAACCAAGAATGAACCTTAGATATTGATGAGCGATAAGATCTAATGATGGATAGGATCTTAAGGCTTGAAATGAATTATCATTATATGGTTTGATCATGCATAGTCTAGATTTGAATACTGACACATGTGTTATTCTGTAAATGTTATGATCTGGGTATAACTGAAGTTTGGAATAGCTTTAAAATTATGAATTAGTATTTACATATGTGTACACTGGTTGGATTTGATAAAAGCGCATATACGCACTGGTTCAACATGTGGAAGCAGCTTATACCTTATGAAGTATGTTTCAGTTGTTTCTGTTTAGGTTTTGGTGACACTGTTTTGAATGATCACATTCAGGTTATGGTGATTGAGTTTCAGTGATTGGTTGATGCAGATGTACTTGATGATTGTATTGCAGTTATGATGTTGTTGATGGGTCTAGTATGAAAATTGAATGAAACGTAGCCTTCAAATTGTGTTGTTGTGATCCAAGAGTATACAGTCTGAAAATTCATGAAACGTGGTCCCTCGTATAAGAGTGGATTTTTCTATAGGCTAGCATCTATGTACTAGTAAACATATTGGCTAGTACAAGAGCTAGGGGGTTGTAGCTCCCTTCCAGTAGTAGCTAGAGAACAAGAGAAGGTTGTAGCCTTCTGCAGGTGTGTGCCTGCGTACTGGTATGAGTCTGCACTAGTACAAGATTGTAAATAGATTTTCTTATTATTAAAAGAAGACAGAGACAACAACAATAGGTGGTTTTTACCCACATTGGGTTTCCACCTTATATCTTGGTGTTCATGTGTGTTTCTTATGTGTGATGCTTTATTTTTCTTTTATTGCACTGTCTAAATATCTGATATACTAGTTAAAGTTTAATACATGATAAACTGTCTAAATCAAAAGTTCTTTGCATATACGATGGTTGCTTTAAGTACAATCTCCTGTACATGCTAGTTCACTTAGCTGAATTAGCGTATATAAATATGTTTGGGAAATTAAATTATTGATCTGATAATACTGATTCACCCCCCTCTCAGTATTATTTCCAACAAAGATGTGGCATAGCTCTGTTGGCAGAAGGATAAGAGAATTAGTGGTACATCGACAGTGAATGCTCCAAACACATGATAGGTGATAAAGAGAAACTTCATTCATATAATTCTTTAGAAAAGGAAAAGATTGTCTCCTTTGGAAATGACACACAAACTGTCATTAAAGGTAAATGTTCTGTTTATTTGAAAGAAAAGGTTAAAGCTGGAAATGTCATGTATGTAGATGGTTTAAAGCATAACCTGTTAAGTGTCAGTCAAATACGTGATCAAGGAAATGAAGTTGTGTTTCGATCAAAAAGATGTGTGGTTCCTGAGCTTGATATAGATAAAGACAATAATCAAAGGTACAAGAACTCCAAACAATTTATACATACTCAAAGGAGGACAAAAACAATGGTATCTAAGTAAAACAGATGAAAATTGGTTATGGCACAAAATAGTGGGGCATCTAAGCTTCTCTCAAAGAAGGAAAGCATGTAAGTTCAAGGCAGTCCGTGATCTTCCAGATATTAGCATTCCAAAAAATACCATATGCAAACCATGTCAAGTCAGTAAGAAAACTAGAGTTCATTTCATTGAAAAAGAAGGATCAACAAGTAAGCCTCTTGAACTCATCCATATTGATTTATGTGGACCAAGAAGGAAAAAGTCACCTCGTGGAGAAGAATACTTTATTTTATCCATTGATGATTTTTCTAGAATGTGTTGGATAGGTCTACTAAAGCATAAAGATGAAGCATTTGAAAAGTTTAAAGCCTTCAATTCTTTAGTTGAAAATGAATTAGATCAAAAATCAAATTTCTCATATCTGATTGAGGGGGCGAATTCATATCAGATGAATTCTTTTATTTTTGTGAACGACATGGAATAAAAAGGTAGTTCTCAGTCACCAGAACTCCTCAACAAAATGGCATAGTGGAAATAATGAAAAGAATAGTTCAACAAATGGCTTAAGCTATGCTTGATGAATCTGGAACTCCTGCAACTTTCTGGGGTGAAGCTGCATTTGCTACCATGACTATTCTCAACAAAGCTAATGTTCGGGTAAATAGTGATCGAACTCCATATGAACTCTTGTATGGTAAGCCTCCTACTGTAAAACACTTTAGAGTTTTTGGAAGTAAATGTTTCATCAAAAGGACTGATGAAAAACGTGGTAAGTTTGAACCCAAAGCAGACGAAGGAATTATTCTTGGTTCTTCACCCAGAAGTAAAGGATACAAATGCTATAATAAAAGACTTCAAAAATTATTGAATGCATTGATGTAGTACTTGATGAAGCATGCAGAAATCCGGAACAATTGAAATCAACAGAGGAATATGACAATGAGGAAGAGGGTGAATGCTTTCTTGTATCAAATAAAAATGATATAGAGGAAGAAACAAATGAAGCACCAAAAGAAGATACAATAGACAGGGAAAAGAATCCATCCAGGCATGTTCAAAAGAATCATCTAAAATCTCAAATTCTAGGAGAAAAAGGGTCTGGAGTATAGACAAGAAGAACTCTTACAGGTACCTCCAGTTATATAGCATTATTATCCTCCATAGAAGCACATAATGTAAATGAAGGTAGTAAAGATGAATGTTGGGTTAAGGCCATGGATGAAGAACTTGACCAAATTGAAAAGAATGATCTTGGGAATTAGTTCCTAGACCTCATGATAAAAATATTATATGAACAAAATGGATATTTAAGAATAAGTTGAATGAAAATGGAGAGATTATTAGAAACAAAGCAAGACTTGTCTGTAAAGGGTATGCTCAATAAGAAGCTATATACTTTGAAGAAACTTTTGTACCTATTGCTAGACTTGAAGCCATAAGAATGTTTCTTTGCTCTTTCTAGTTTTCAAAAATTCAAAGTATATAAAATGGATGTAAAATCAGATTTTCTTAATGGAGATTTAGAAGAAGAAGTTTATATTGACCAACCAGAAGGATTCATTCTAGGAAATGATGCAAGACTTGTATGCAAGCTCAAAAAGTCTCTTTATGGACTAAAACAAGCTCCAAGGGCTTGGTATTAACACCTTGATAAATATCTAAAACAACAAGGGTTCACAAAAGGTTCGGCAGACATCAACTTATATAGAAAGATTGAAAATGATAAAATGTTAATTATTGTTGTTTATGTTGATGATATCATCTTTGGTAGCAATGAAGAATCTATGAGTCAGAACTTTGCCTCCGTTATGCAGCAAGAATTTGAAATGTCCTTACTTGGTGAACTCACTTATTTTCTTGGTCTACAAGTAAAAAAAACAAAAGATGGTATTTCTATTTCACATACTAAATATCTCAAGTAGATTTTGAAGAAATATAGAATGGAAGATTCTAAACCAATATGTGCTCCAATGGTAACTTGATGCAGTCTCAGTTCTAACGATGAATCACCTGAAGTGAACCAACCAGCATACAGATATATGATTGGAAGTCTTCTTTATCTAAAAAGTACCAGACTTGATATCATGCATGCATTAGGAATTATTTGAAGGTTCCAAGAAAATCCAAAGGAATCACATCTTTAGGCAGTAAAAATAATATTCAAATATCTTCAAGGAACTTAAGACTTTGGTCTATGGTATCCTAAAGATACAGATCTTACTATTCATGCATATAAAAATGTAGATTGAGCAAGAAATGTTGATGATCAAAAAAGCACTAGTGGAGGTGAATTCTATATGGGATCATGGTTGATGTCCTGGTTTAGCAAGAAACAAAGTTCAACTGCCTTATCTACAACTGAAGCAGAACATGTGGCTGTTGCATCTTGTTGCACACAACTAGTTTGGATGATGCAAACATTGCAAGACATTCAAATCACATGCACTCCACCCATCTCCATTCTATGTGATAATACAAATGTCATCAGTGTTTCAAAAAATCTAGTCATTCACTCCAAGACCAAACACATACCCATTAATTACCATTTTCTATGAGAACAAGTGCTTGAAAAAAAGGTTAAATTGAAGTATGTTCCCTCCAAAGAACAAGTCGCTGATATATTCACCAAACCGCTTCCCAGAGAAACAATTGAATATCTTAGAAAAAAGATGAGAGTACTTTCTGCATCCTCCTACTGTTAAATCTAGCTTTTCAGAGGAAAGTTCATATACACAGTTTTCATGAAGGATAGTTGTGTATATACACAAGTTTCTGTGGCTGCGGGAGTGTATATGTTTTTCTGATAGAAAAAAATTGTGTCAGAATATGATATGGGTGCTAAGTCTGATATTGATGATTATAGTCTACTGATATGCTTTTTTCATTCATTTTTATTTGACTCATGAAGATGCCTTGATGAATAATTTGTTGACAATGCAATGATAGCATAGGTTCAAGGGGAGCATTAGCCTTCACAAACATTCTACATTGTTGGCATTATGGTTATTGACTTTTGATATGGTTCAGATATTTATATCAATTGTTGCATAAGTCATGTATAGATCTAGTATGTTATATGTCTCCTTCTGTCATAGTATAATTTTTGAGTCCTATTGGACATATGATGTAATTTGTATCCCTAATATGCATGGGATGGATGATGTAATAATTGTTTTATTTCAGTCTTGTATAAACAATTGGTATATCCCCGCTTGGTTGGGTGGATGAGTCACATTTGGTGTATCCCCACTTGGTTGGGTGATTGTCCTTAGGGAGGTCATACTCACTTAGTTGAGTTATAGAGTCATGTTATTCTTTTAAAACATATCTCTGTAGACTCTGCATGTACTCATGGGGGAGCATGAAAATCATAGTGTATCTTAAAGGGGGAGAATATCTTGCTCTGCCTTTTCTCCTTGATGTCAAAGGGGGAGATTATTTTGGTATTGTTTGATATCTCTAATCGTTTCTATAGCTTGCAGTAATCAACACCAATATGGTTGCCATCAAGTCCAACGGGGAGATTGTTGGCATTATGATACAGGTGTTGTCCTTGATGGAAACCCACTCACAAGTCTGCTCAGATTTGATAAAAGGAAACTCACAGTGTAACATGTCAATTTAGAGGTAACACGGCATTGGCATAGAAGAACAAGGAGTTGGAACAAAGGTCTACTGATCAGAATCAAGAAGTTGGAATAAAGGTCTACTGATCGGAATCAAGAAGTTGAAGGAAAATGATGTTTTCAGATAGTTTAAGATGTATACAAAGGTTCACCTTGTAAAAACAACGTATACACACAGGTTCACATAACAAAAAGAGCATATACATATGCACACACATTCATAAGAAGAAAAGTGCGTATGAGTTGGAAAATCAAGGAAATTCAAGAGTAAAGGATACCAAGGGTCAATACCATGGTATTAGCCCACAATATTGAGCAGAGTCATGACTATTTGATCCCGTCCAAAAATACCACAGGTCTTAAGTGTGGTTTTGGTCAGAGGTATTGAGGAATGCCAAAACTATATAAAGAGGAGAAAATCAAAGGGCCAAGTGTCCAAGTGAAAGGGTTTCTCAAGAATACTTCTATTTGAAGTATATTTGATGTTATAGGGGCTATGATTATGATATAATCTAAAATATTTTGTGCACCTTGAATTCAATGTTGGATTAGGATCATGAGACCTGAAATGACTTATCATTGAATGATATGATATTGGTTGGGCTAGATATGATTGCTTACACATGTTTTATTCTTTAAATGTCATGATTTGGGTATGTCTAAAGTCTAGAATAGAAACGATGTTGTGAGTTAATATTTGCAGATCTATATGCTAGTTCGCCTTGGTAAAGGAAGGTGTACACGTAGGTTCGACTCATCCAAGTAGCGTATGCAAAGGAAAATCCTATTGTTCAGAAATGACTGATCTATCTAATCACTGTTTCTATTTTAATACTGTTTGTCAATGAAGTCTTCTTAGATCTGAATGAAAAACTGAATGCATAAAGAGTTTGTGTCTGACTGATTGATTGATTAAGTGAGAAGGGTTATCTTTGATGCTAACTGTCTATATCTCTGCAACTTGACAGTGGATGTTCAGAATATTATTTGGTACATATATGATTCAGAAGTTGTTATGATTCAGTAGTTCTGAAGGTATACCCAGATTTTGTCAAAGAAAGTAGTGTATACATGCAGGTTGGATTTAGTAAAGTAGTGTATGCATTATCATGTATGTTTTTTTAGGTTGCAGCTGGTTCTGAATGATAATGCATGTTTCTGGGTTCAACATAGTGTTCTAGTCACAATGATCTGATTGTTTAGATTAACTGATTGTTGGTTGATGCAGTTTGAGTTTCAGAGTTTCTAATGGGTCTAGTATGAAAATTTAATGAAACGAGGCCTTCATATTGTATTTTTGTGTACCAGGAGCATCTAGACTGGAAATTAATGAAACATGGTCCCTGGAGGAAGAGACAAAGTCGTAGCTTTCTGTAGGTTGGCGCCTACGTACGAGTAAACACATCAACTAGTGCAAGATCTAGGGGGTTGCAGCTCCCTTCCAGTAGAAGCTGGAAAATGAGAGAATGTTGTAGCCTTCTGCAGGTGGGTGCTTGCATATTGGTATGAGTCTGCACCAATACAAGATTGTAAACAAATTTTATTTATATTAAAAGAAGACAAAGATGACAACAACAGGTGGTTTTTCTCCCACATTGGTTTTCCACCTTAAATATTGTTTTTCATGTGTGTTGTTTATGTGTGATGGTTTATTATGTTATTACTGCACATAGTTACTGTATAATAAGACACTGATGCATTGATTAAAGGTCAACACATGATAAAATGAATAAATCATAATTTATCTAGGTATACGCTAGTTTCCTTAACCACAGTTGCGTACACACGCAAGTTCACTTCACTGAAGTAGCGTATATAAATTTGTTTGGGAATTGAAAAATTATTGAATTGCAAATATTGATTCATGCCCCCTCTCAATATTATTTCCAACAGTGTGAAGGTGTATTTTCACATTTATAATTTTGAATTGATCTATAGTGACTTAAGGCTTCATTACACTATACATGCATAGATAGTTATGGGGAATATGGATTTACACTTTTACTTATAAACTAGTTGAATCAGAGAGTACTTCAGTAAAGGATATACTAGATTCAGGTTTATAACCTCTAGATATTTCTACTTATTTTCTAAAGGGGGAGGTACATTGCTAAAGCATTATAGGGAGAAATTTATTATGTACTAGCTCATCAGGCACTTTAAATAATATTCAATTTGTATGAATGGAATTTTTTTATATCCTAAGTGTGACTTCCAAACCTACAACATTTTATATTTCTTCAATAAGATCATTTGCATTGAAACCCAAAATGTGAATTATAACAATCTCTCACATCTTTGGACAATTGTTTTTTACTTCACAATACCCTCTCCTTCATTATTAGAAAGATCTTTTGTATTTTATTTAGTTTGTTTGAACAATAATTCAAAGCCATCCTATCCTTCAATTTTCTCCTTGAATTTTTCCAATTGAATTTCCTTATGGTGGCATCATTCAAAATATCAACATTCACACAATGTGGTGGAAAAAATACATATCGAAAGACTAGTCACTTGAGAAAACCATGTTTCAATGGTAAATTATGTGGATATTTGTCTTTCATAGCTAGTATTTACATGTGGAATATTTATAATTTGGATAGTGCTAATGATCTTGAAAATGATTCCAAGTATATTTTGACTGACAAAGACACATGAGATGTAGACTAGATTGCAGAAGACATAATAAAGCTTGTTGAATGTCACCATAACATGAACGTCGTCACCCACAAATTGCACACCTTACCTCAAGAAATTCATACCATGCCTTAGAAAATGTGTGCCCTACCTTGGGAAATGCACACCCTACATTATGAAATGATTGTCACTTGCCTTAGGAATTGCATGCCATTCCTCAAGGAATGGAAACCTTACCTAAAGAAATACATGCCCTATCTCAAGAAATGCATCCCCTACCTTAGGAAATTCATGCTTTGCCTCAACAAATGCACACCCTACTTGTAATGTTTCAACAAATTATTTTTTTACAAGTTTTCATTAGACATCTTGCTAGCAATGATTTTGTCCATAGTTGCCCATTTTGATTGAATTGGAACTCAATCATCTTCTAAAATATTCATAGAATTCATTTGGCAATAAAGTTGTTTATTCTTATCATGATGTGTGGGTATGAATTGAAAACCTTCTTAAAATATCATAGAGGAATCCATGAATAATGTAGGTAACACATTGCCATCCAGTTCAATAAATATTATTTTACTAATATTTTAGTTGAAGGCCCAAAAATCAAATATTCATCATTGTTGGAATTTGACGATTTGATTTAGAAATATAAAATTTATCAACCTTAGATAGGAGATTAACACATTTATGGCAACTCCATATGTGACGAGGAACAAATTTTAGTGGTGTAATCAAGCACTTAAGATGATACAAAATAGGATGTGCATTACAAATGCATGTGCCTCAAAACCTTTTAGGGCCCCCCTATTCCTAATGCATCATAAGCATGGCTTTCCGTGTACATAATCTATTTAAAATTTTCTTATATTATTTTCTCGCTCATCAGAACTTTCATGAACCTTGTCATCATTGAATATCTAAGTAAAAATTCCCACTAGGAAAATGAAACGAAATCCCCTTAGTGCATCAAGTCATCAATGATACCTTTGGTAGAAGTTTCCCACTACCTCATCACTACTTTGATGGGGAATTGTAATGATCACTTAGAGGATCAAACCTATAATAAAAATTCCATGTAGTAGTGTTTCTCTATTGAATGCATGATAGCTAGATACAATTGTCATAAGTGTGGAAAAAAGGTTTGACAAAATTTTGGTGGATTAAATCTCTCCATTGTTTCCACATGGTAGTTTTTACACTAAACACATAACAACCATATATGTTTGTTGTTGGTGTGAAAAAGCAATTTTGATGAACATTTGATATTGTTTTTTTTGGAAGTCCATCATTTATTGTTGAAAACTTATTAGGAAAATTCTAGAAATTATGGAAAATGTACTAGTGTGGCATGGGGAAAAAATAGGAAACTTGTAGGGGTATGTGTGTTGACCTAGAATAAAGAAAATATAGCTCAATTAATTTTGGTACTATTAAATCCAATAATGGTCACTTGGTTTGTATTAACCCTTACCTGTACCTAATAATACATCATAGAGTATGCCCATGGAATTTTTTGGGTGGTTTACCAAGAATCAAGTTGGGACATGACCACCTATTTGTGATGGTTATAGTAAGATCCACTACCTCTTGAATTTTAAAAAAGTGATCATGGAAAAATATGCACAAATAATATTGTTTGAGAAGACTTAGGAGAAATATTTGATATGAAGGAAAATATTTTTAGACAGATACATCAAATTTCTTAGTATATTTTGGAATACACTTTGGGATATGATATATATCTAGTTGAATATATGTACAAGTTTTAATCTATATGTGGATAAGTTGATATAATGGTGTATAATACATTGTTTTAGGTTTTTATAGGTACTATTAGACACATATAATAACCAGTGATAAGAATTTGATCTATCTTCAACTCTTTGTTATTGAAGAAGTCCATAATTCCACCAGCAAGTCCCATCTTATAACTTGTTCTAGAAATTTGACACCTTCATTTCTAAACATTATATTGTAAACATAGAGGAGAGAAGGAAGACACCATAGGAGAAGCATTAATAAATGAATGTTTGATAGATAATATCAATAAGAGCTATTTACAGGTACAAGAGGCGTTGAAGACATCATGGGAGAAGCACAAAGAAACACATGACCAAAAAATACTTGAGAAGGTATTTAAGGTAAGATATTGAGTCTAATTTTACCTAAGTAAAGAGAGGTTGCAAATACTTGGTAAAAAAGTCAAGTCTCTAAGATAAAATCCTCTCAAAATGTTGAAACAGGTTGGTGCTAATGCATACACACTTATTCTATCTCCATACATACACATTTAATTAGTAATAAATGTATAAAATTTGAAACTTTGTGAGGGCCCATATATGGTTGAGAGACAAATGAAGGTCATGTATTACCTACTTTTTGTGCTAAAAAGACCCCTTTCCCAAATTAAAATTTGTGTGGGGCCCCTTCGTATCTAACTTCCTACCGATCTATGACCTCTAGTGAGGGAACATCCATGAAGAACACCTTCTTTTTGGGATTCTAAGCCTTAAAGTTAACATATAAAATATGTTTTCCCATTTCTTGTAGCATTTTTTATCATTGATCATAAATTGGTAATTTCCTTGTATCCATTGAAAAGCTCATCCTCTCCGTTTTCCCAATGTCGATGACACATTAGATATTTTCTCCCTATTTCCTCATAATACTCTATATCAGAGGTCAATAGCTAGAGATAAATATTCATGATAATGTTTAATTTGATACTCTTTCTAATTGCTTGATGCCAACACCATATCGAGTAACTCTTCCCACCACTGCAGATACACTTTGTATTAGAGATTGAAATTTGGAAGAGAGTGTTATGAAAGATTTTGATTCATGTTCATTCCTTATAATTTCCCAATGCCAAAAAAAATATGGGGAGGCTTTTAACTGCAGGAATCCCATTATCAAGTTTTATCCTTTTTGGACACAATCCCCATCTTTGTCTTAGAATGGACTATGCTCCTCAAATCCTTTTCTTTGAACTTTTATGTGAAGGGCATGTATTA
This sequence comes from Pinus tabuliformis, assembly GCA_031772625.1. Taxonomy (NCBI): domain Eukaryota; kingdom Viridiplantae; phylum Streptophyta; class Pinopsida; order Pinales; family Pinaceae; genus Pinus; species Pinus tabuliformis. Next base: position 706,586,400 of record CM062817.1, on the reverse strand, counting down.
TCTTTGCCTTGATAACTTTCCAATTTCTCCAATATGATATATCATGGTTAGCCATAATGACTATTGACATGGACTTATATCATTAATGTTTGGATCCTTTAATTCTACCTCACTGATCCCAACACGCACCTAACATTAAGACATGTTTTCATGTAGCAGTTGCTTAGGTGGCATTAAAAACTAACCTGTATCACATTAGAAACTTTCCTTTATTAATCAAATTTTTTCTAATTTGCATTAACACCATCGAGAATTTCTATAAAGATACCATTCAAGCCTTGCCCTTCATTTTTGTAGTGCTACATCATTGCATTATTCCTTAGCTCTATGTCCACTCCTAGGACTAAGGCTTACACCCAATGCTCATAGGCTTATTGGTATCTAGTTTGATTCACTCTAAGTAAGAAATTATATTTGAATTCATTTTTTTTAATGAACCATGTATTGCGAAGCTCACGGTGGTTACTACTTGTAGGCATACAAGGTAATAAAGTGACACAAAGTCCAAAACACAAAAGGGAAACATGTATAAGTTAATATTGTAAAGAACTACTGATAGATCCTCCTGTAAACGAAGTATTTTATGGGGATACAAGAGATTTTGATGGAAGCAACATACATCTCTATTGGGGTGAAATCTATCACACCAATATCGATTCCTAGTTTCATACATAGGATGAGGAATATGCAACAATGCATAATACCGAAAAGTTCAAGATACATCAAATTTCCACAAGACTACCTGTAGTGTCATATAATGACATCACCAGGTGGGCCATGGCATAGGTCAACCTAAAACAGGAGGCCATTATCAATAGTAAAGGTGAAGTCCTAGCCTTTTTGAAGGGTAATACTTTCAGTGAAATGTACCATCTCAAGCTAGAAAAGATTAAAATAAAAAATAGATTTTTAGATAATTTCTTCACATCCCACCCCAAGTATATAGATATTATAAAGGGTTGGTGGTGGGATAGTGATTTTTCAAAGAGCATGTCAACAAACAGTATCCTACAAATAATCTGCGGGCACCATTTCACCACCTTGTGGTCATGATCAACAAACTCTATGGCAAATTCAGTTCTTCCCATTTCAAATTTGAGTGGTTTCCCTTGGCAGTGGAAATAATTTCCATGGTTTGTATATTTTACTAGTCTATCATTTTTTCGAGCAATTTATTGAAATCCCTCTCGAAAATCAAGGAAACTTTGGGCAATCAAATCTCCTCATTCTATATGTCGACCTACTTAGCGAATGATTTATGTGCCACAAATTAATTCTAGCGAATGAACTGGAAATAGACTCTAATAATCCTTCATATACATATTTATTATCAATAATTTTGTGTATACCATTACCACAGACTCTTTTATGAAATTTGGAACCATTTCTTGGCCCAAATCCATCATATCCTCTTTAGGTTTATGGCACCTGTGATATATGAAGAAGCAAGGAATGCTATTAGGGAGGAAGGGAGAGGGGAGAATATTGTAAGATTGAATTCCTATGTTGAAGGTTCCTTTTGCAATATTTTGTGATAAGGGCATTTTTCCAATGATAGATACAATTGACTTGTCCAGGGGATATATGTGTCATTCTTGTTTAATAAATTGTTAATGTTGTACTGTATGAGTCTTGTATATTAGCACAAATATATGGAAATGATGTCAACAATCAATTAAAATTAATTGATCAATATTGAAATTAATTTCATTTTCCCCATGTTTGTAGGTTAGATCAATATTTTGGAAAGTCTGCAATCATATTACACTGAACCTATATTTAAGGGAAGAATTTAGTCAATTATTTTCTATTCGATTCATTCTAATAATAAATCTCCACAATCCTAAATGAATTATTATTAAATTTAAATTTAAATAACCAAAACACCACCAATAATAGATAGAGTACAACTAGCAAAATTATTCCTTACCCTCAAAGTGACAATCATGCGCACATACTAGTTAAAGGTTACTATCCTAAATGAAAGAAATTATAATTGGTACTTGCAATAAGGTTTCTTCCCCTCATTTATGGCAATCCAATGATAGTCACATTATAGTCATCAAGAAAAATGGTGCTAAAAGGAGGGCCCCTTCACATGGGATTGGAGGTACTCTTTTGATTCACTTAGTAAGGTTGAACCCACAAACTTTTAGAAGCATAGAGATGAAAGAGATGAATGGACCATAAAGAAATTGTCATATTCCATCACCTAATTCATCCTCTTCTTTTCATATTCTTAATATATCTCTACTTGAAATTATAACTCTAATACAAGCCTCGTAGATAATTCTCCTAGTCGTGCTTTTAGACATAGAAACCCACAACTTTTTTACTTACTCTAGACCACCAGATGAGTTACTCATGCTATTGTACATTAGCAAGGTCTAGAGCCTATAGAATATACCTAGAAGCTGAAGCAATCAATACCAAAGCTATATATTAGATCTAAATCCCTAAAGAGAAATACATTGAATTACTTCTCATCACGTACTTTACTGGGTGGTGAAGAATTTATCAAAGAGCACATATCATACTTATCAATGCAAGCTTCCAGACAACCTTTGTTTCTTCCACATTCTTTACATTCACCACTTTTGTATTTTCTTGATCCTAATTCTCCTTACAAGTAATCTTCACTCCATTCTTTGGCACTTCACTGACAAAATCTTGTAAACCCTATCATGGAAAATAGACCCTAGCTAGAAGAGAATGTTGTTGTGGTTCCTGGATCAGTCTACCTATTACCCAAGAATTCTAAAATTTGATCTCAACAAGGATGATGGTTCATATGACCACATTAAGAAATTTATGTTGGTTGTGAGGCTCATGAATGTAGAGTATGAAGATGTATTTTTTGCTTATTCCTATATACCTTTGAAGGAAAAGGTTCCTCTTGATATTTCTCTCGAACTCCTGGGTCAATTTTAAGTTGGGAATTTTTGAGTCTCTCTTCATTTTGAAATTTTGTGAAGATAGGAATCTAAAAAGCCTCCTCTAGGAACTATCCTAGATGAAGATGGATATAAAGGAGAAGGTAAAAGATTTTATTCAAATATTTTTACTCCATTGAAATAAGATTCCCCAAGCTTCATGACCTATGGATGAAGTGGCCATTAAATTTTATACCTTTTTTCTACCACCATCTATGGCCATGTTCATCAAGTGAGATGAAAAAGTGGCCTTACAAGAAAAATTCTAGAAGGTTGTAAAACTGGAAAAGGATTTGTTGAGCTTTCATGGAAAAACAATTGTTGATGAATATAAAAAATATTACTCAATTAATAAAAAGGAAATCATGTTAGTGGTATCAGCTCAAAGGAGTCTTCATTCCTTTCATTATCTAATATGGCTAGGTTAGTAAAAAATTTAACAAACAAAGTCATAGATTTAGAAAGAGAAACTAGAGAGGATCAACCTCGGTATTCAAATAAACCCCCATTTAGGAAGTATAACTCATTGAAAAATAATACTGCATCTCCCCCCAGATGTAGCTCAATTGTAACACATATTTGACACCTTGAAATCACTAGAGACTAGTTTGAACTTGAGGCTGGAAAATCATGAAGGGTATAATTTAGGAGGAAAATATGAAGATGAAGAACAACTAGAGGACCACTCTTCACCCATAAATTATTGTGATACATTTTTCACTCCTATAGTCAAGAGATTAAAGAACTTTGGGCATATAACACCAGAAGTAAAGGTTTAATCATAATAGATAAAACCTTATTGCCTAACACCATCAAAACCCCAAGTCTTGAACCTTCTCTTCTAATAGCCTAAACTAGTATCCCTTTAGGTGTTCCCTCTTTTGGATAGAATTTAATTTATGATCTTAAGAAGTCAAAAGAAAAAATATCAATGTATGATATTCTCACTTTGAACCAATTAGAACTCCTAAAGGTAATTGGAAATACCATTAAGATTCCTAAGCCAAGCAATGTGTCTAGAAATGTCTCTTAGTCTAACAACTCTTCTAACAATGAAGTGATCATTGATGACACCACCCTAATAGGACAAAGGTATGCCTATGAGGCTCCCACTTTTCCATTTAACTTTGAATTTTTTTAAAATAATGTACATAATTGCATGGTCAATTAAAGAGCCTAAAATAAGTTCATGCCCCTATCAATTATGTAAATGTTAACTATTTAACATTAGAAATGAAACACTCACATTATTCAACTTGATGTATCTAATGTAACCATGCTAAAAATTCTTCCCAATATGCTTATTAGACTAGCCTCTAACCACAACGTTTTCTAGACCATTGAAATTTTTGTAGTCAACACCCTTGATCATTATGGTATGTTGATTAATTAGTACTGGTCATCAAAATTGAATGGGTATTTTTCCATTAATTGGTCCCATCCATGGTCACCTTATAAGGGTCAAGAGAAAAAAATTAAGGTAGACCATGAAAGATATATGAAGCATGTGGTGAATGATTTTGAAGCCCCCAATGAACCAACATTATTTAGTGATACTACTCTTGAGAATTTTACATTAACACCTGTTTTGGAGACTTTCAAGAATATTCCTCCCCTTATGCAAATTCACTTAGATAGTTAGAACTAGTCGATTATTCACAGCTTTCAAACATTGTTTGCCTCACACCATATTCAAATGTAGTGGACTTAAAATTAGATATTAAAATGTGGTCCTTAGTTTCTAACAACTCTAAGTCTAAGGACGGTGTAGGTGCTAATTCCATCCCCATAGATCAAAAAGGTAATACAATTCTTATCTCTTGTATATTGGAGTTTGAGTGCACAAATAACACTCTGGAATATGAGGTGTTGATTCAAGGACTCAATAAGGCAATGTATATTAATGTGACATTTTCCAAGGTATTCAATGAATTTGAGATCGTGGTTAAATAGGTATGAAATTTAATTCACTATATTTCAAGTCATTTGAGAAAGTACTAGCATGAGGTATGGAAACTAACTAGTCATTTTTTTCATTTAATATTACCTTTCCTCATTTTCAAAAGGCTCATGTTGACTTATTGGCCAATGTTTCCTCCAAGTTAATTCCTTCTGGAAGCATTTTCACCGATTCCTTTTAATTGGAATTGATCTATAGGCATATGGTTCTCGATAATATTACAAAATTGGAAGTCTTTGATGATAATACATGTATGCTAAACTTCCTCCATATGGAAAGAACCTTCAAAGACTCAATTATTAATGAAGAAGCACATAATTGATTAATGTTAAAGTCCTAATCCAATACAACAAAAATACCTAAAAATCTAATTCCAAATTCAATGGGTGGAATAGAAAAGGTTTACAACCTACAGGATAAAATCATGAAGGTAACCAATTGTAATACCAACAACCCTACTATGCAGTATGGGGTCATAAATTTGGGTACCATAGAGTGTCCAAGGAACAAGTTGCACTCCTACTGAGAGATCAACATTCATTCGACTATTTAAAGAGTACAATGATTTTGTTTCATGGACCTACGATGATTTAAAAACATTTGATACAAATATCATTGAACATGTCACACCTATAAAGGAAGGTTCTAAAATGGTTCAAAAAAAGCTATGGAATATGCATCTATCCATAGAGCCAATGATTAAAATAGAATTAAATAAATTTCTAGCTATGATGATAATCTTCCTTGTTAGACACACTTAATGTGTCACTAATTTGATTATATTTAGGAAGAAGAATGCCAATATATAACTATGTGTGAACTTCAAGAGCCTAAATAAAGCATTAAAAAGCGATAATTATCTAGTCCTACCTATGGAGCAAATTCTTCAGTCTATCGCAGGCTTCAAAATGGTATCTTTGCTTAATGGGTTTTTAGGGTATAATCAAGTCTTAGTGTCTCACCTCAATCAACTTAAAACTACTTTAAGGAAAAAGTGGGGAATATATGCATACAAAAAGATGCCTTTAAGACTTATAAATACAAGGGCCACCTTTCAAAGAGTGATGGATATAGAATTTAGAGTAATTATTAACTAGCCTATGGTCATGTATCTAGATGATGTGATAATATACTCCAAAAAGAGGGGTGACCATTTGTGGAACCTAGAAGAAAAATTTTCCATAGATGTAGGAAATGTAGGATCTCTTTTAACCCTAAAAAATCTAGTTTTACAGTCAGTGAAGGCAACATCTTAGGGTTTATTGTGTCTGATTCAGGAGTAAAGTTTGAACTTAAGAGGATCAAAGAAATCTCCAAGTTAGAGGTCCCTTACTGTAAGAAGGAAATGCAACCCTTTTTAGGGAAAATCAATTTCGTCAGAAGATTCATTCCTAGCTTTGTTGAAATAGTGAATCACTTACAAGGCATGTGTAAGATAGATGTGGAATTCAGATGGAAGCTTGAGTATAAAGAAGAATTTTAAAAAATAAAGAAGGTAATTTATGAGGAACTAGTTCTACTAAGACCATATTATACCCAAACATTCATTCACTATAGTTTTTCCTTGGAGGAATTATATCTTGCAGTTTTGACTTAGAAGTATTCAGATGATAACAATTTTATGATCACTTTCATGAGCTTAGGACTTTAAGGAGTGGAAATTTTATACCTAGAAGTCAATAAACAAGCTTTCGCAGTATTCAAGGTAGTAAAAAATTTCAGAACTTATCTTCTTAATGCCAAAATGAAGGTGATTTCCCTACCTCTTGATCATGAATTTTCTTATTCAAAAATACCTTGGATAAAAATTGACACATTAGATGACTTTGTTACAAGAATATAATCTATAAATTAAACTTGTCAAAAATTTCAAGGGGAAAGGTCTATGAAAGTTGTTGAAAAAGAATGAAAACAACAATATTACTCATAAAGGATGGGATGATGAAGCATCCCTAATTGAAAATTATATCTATTATATTATGGATATAACTAATTCTTGTTATAATAAAATTAAATATTGCATGAATCACAATGCTTCTCCTAGTTATCTTACTCCTACACAACAAAGAACCCTTAGGCTAAATAATCATCATATAAATTAATATATGGAATCTCATTTCACCGAAATTGTGACGGTTTTCTACTTGGATGTCTAAAAAAATAGATATAGAAAAAGGTTCTAAAATATTTACATGAAAGCCTTTGAGGGAGACATTCCAATGGGGATACCATAACCCACAGAGTCCTTTGTGCTGGTTATTACTAGATAACTCTCTTTAGATATGTACACACATATGCAAGAAAATGTGAGATATTCCAAAAGGCCAATTTTTGAAAAAGAAATCCCATGCTTCAACTATAGCCAATAGTCAAAGTGGAAGGACCATTCTAACAATGGGGATTAGATATAGTCGGTGAAATAGTGCCCAATTTGTCAAAGAAACATAAGTACATCCTTACCACTACGAACTACTTTACCAGATAGATGGAAACAATACCTCTTAACAAAGTAGATGAAGATAAGGTGATATCATTCCTTTTTCAAAATATTATTACCAGGTTTTGGGTTCTAGACTCTTTGGTATTTGATAATGCCTCTTACTTCTGTTATTTAAATCTCACTAAAATTGAATCAGAAAGAGGAATATGAATTAAAGATAGTGAACTATTATTAACAAAGAAATGACATGGATGAGTAATCAAACAAGAACCTGGTAAATATCCTTAATAAGACTATAATGCAACACCAAAGGAACTAGAACAATGTGATTCCGTATTCCCTATGGGTAGATAGAGTCACCCCTAAATCTTCCATTGGAAACCCCCCTTTGTTCTTGGTCTACAATTAAGAAGCCATCCTTCCCTCTAATATCTTCTTATCATCCTTGTACTTGTCTCAATCAATGTAAGAAACCTAGCCCCTTGTCATGAAATAACATATTGAAACACTGTTTTATTGGAATAATAATTTTAGAGAGCCAAACATAAGCTTCATGAGCACCAAGCCATAGTTAAACATTGGTTTGAAAAAAAATATGTTGGCAACAAAAAGGTTTCAAGTGGGAGACCTAGTCCCGAAATAAGACAAAGCCAAGTAACCAAAAGGAAAGCATGATAAATTATAAAACCTTTTGCTTGGACCATTTATAATTAAGAAATAGCTTATTCCTTGTACCTTTAGAGTCGAATGATTGGAATGGAGGTCAAACAATCTGCCTTTCAATGGTGAATTGTTAAAGCACTACTTAACTTGACTACTAGCATTGTCTTGTAACTCTATACATAATAGGTTTTCTTTTCTTATAATTGTAGGATTTATTCATAAGAGTCATGTCCCATTAGTTACCCCAGTACACCATTTTCTAGGAAAAGTATTGGCACTTAAAGGGCCTCTTGTGGGTGGGACTAATTTTACAATCTTGATTAATGTAATCAAGAATACCTAAAGGGAAATATTTAATTGTTGAAGTTGGTTCTTAGCATGTACCAATTTTTGGTGGAAATATGATCTAACCTTGGAGCGTAATGTTGAACAAGGCTAATGTACCATTAAAACCATTTTGGTCTTATTTGAGGACCCTCACTAAATTCCTATAAGTAAAAATAAATACCAAACATACATTTTGAAAAATTTCTCATGAGAATGTTTCATGAGCCTGGGTACCCACAAATCAAAGAAACTATAAATATTTTCTATCCCATGCCTTTAAGTGGCCTTCAGATATACCCCCCAACCTCACTAGGCAGCCTATCACAACATTATTATCATAAAACCTCCAAAAGGGGGAACTATATTTACATATCTACAAAAATATATGGATTTGGAGAGAATTAACACATATGCTAACTAGGACACAAGTCTGGGGAAAAAGGGTTTAAGGAGAAACCTTGTCTGGGGCATTACCTACCTATGAGTAAGAGGGATCTACTCATGGTGATTTGGAGATAGGGAACACACATCGATAACTTTTCTTGAAAACACTACGGTTTCTCCATTAGGTCAAACCTAAGGGTTTCATTTGAAAACCTGAGTGAAATTAAGTAATCCCATATATTGGTGTTCAAATAACATCAGAAGGGTCTACCTTCATAAATTCAACTCATTATTCAAATCTTTCTTGAAAATTTACATGAGGAAATGTGGGACATAAGGGGAGAATACTTGAATTGGTGAAGCTCATATTTACCCTAAAAAATTGTTTAATGTGATAACTAGATTAAAGTGATGGTAGAGATAATTGGTCTTCCTAATAAGTAACCAATTGTTGTTCCCAATAACCTCGCCTCCCAAATTAAAATTTGTGTGGAGCCCCTCCGTAGCTAACTTCCTACTGATCTATAAACTCCAATGAGGGAACCTCCCTGAAGCACACCTTATTTTTAGGCTCCTAAGCCTTAAATATACTTTATAAGATATGTTTTCCCCTTGCTTTTACCCTTTTGTATTGTATACAATAACTGTTTGTATCCATTGAAAAGCTCATCCTCTCTGTTTTCCTAATGTTGATGACAAATTAGATATTTTCTCCCACTTTACACATAATACTATACATTGAAGGTTATAATGCATAGATAAAAATGTCATGTAATGTTCAATCTAATACTTTTTCCAATTCCTTGATGCTGACACCATATTATGGAAATGTTCTCACCTCCATATATACCCCTTGTATAAGAGAATATACTTTAGAAGACAGTGCTTTGAATTATTTTGATACATGTCGATTCCTTCTCATTTCCCCATGCTAGAAAAATGGGGGGACTATTTTAACTCCATGAATCATGTTATCATGTTTTAGCTGCTTAAGAGACAATCCTCGTCTTTTTCTCAAAATGGACTATGCCCATTGAAGCCGTTTTTTTTTAACTTTTCCATCAATGGAATGCATTTTGTTTGCCTTGAGACCTTTTTGCTTTCTTTGATATGATATATCACAGTTATCTTTAATGCCTATTGGTGTGTAGTTATAACATTAAGGCTAACATCCTCTGTTTCCACCTCACCAATCGTCATACACACTTGACTTTAAGGAATTCTTTCGTGTGATGGCTTTCATGGTTGGCATTAATGACTAACTCATATCACATTAGAAACTTGCCTTGAACACCTCAATGCCTTCCCATTTGCATTAACACCCCTTAGGACAGAATTAAAATCTCCACTTAGCTGTTATGATGTAGATCATTCTATAATGTATCCATCCAAGCCTCGACCTTAATTTTTGTAGTGCTGCATAATTGCATTATTCCTTAGCTCTATATTCTCTCCCAACACTAATTTTTTTTCCCACCACCCAAAGACTCACTAGTACCCAATTCCATTTTTCTCCAAGCAAGAAATTATATTTTAATTCATTTATTTTAATGAACCATGTATTGCGAAGCTCATGGTGGTTAGTGCATGTGGCAACCAAAGATATTAATTTAAAGTGACACAATTTCCAAAACATGTAATAGAAAGTGGTAGAAACTTAATATTGCAAAGCCCATAGTGCTAGATCCTCATGTAAATTAAGTATTCTATGAGGATACATGAGATTTTTATGGAAGTGACATACATCCCAATTGCGGTGGAATCTATCGCACTTATGAAAATTCCTTGTTCAATACACAAGATGAAGAATATGCAACAATGCATAATATCATAGAGTTCAAGATACATTGGATTTCCAAAAGGTCACACATAATGCCATACAATGACATGACTAGGTGGGCCATGACATAAGATGACATGCAACAAGAAGCAAGATTTAATAGTAAAGGAAAAGTCATAGTCTCATTGAAGGTTGATGCTTTTAGTGAAATGTACTATCTCAAGCCATATGAGATCAAACTGAACAAGCAATTTTTAGATAATTTCTTCACAAGCCACTCCAATTTTATCTAGATTGTAAAGGTTTGGTGGTGGGATAGTGATTTGTTCAAGGAAAATGGAAACAAATAATACCCCACACAAAATCTTTGAGCATAGTTCCACCACTTCGTGATCATGATCAATAAACTCTATTGTGAGTTCAATGCTTCCCATTTCAAAATTGAGTGGTTTTAGTTATCAGTGGAAATAATCTCCATGGGTTGTATATTTAATTAGTCAAGCATTTTGTTAAGAAATTTATTGAAATCCCTCTTGAAAGTGAAGGATGCTCCAACCAATAAAATATCCTCATTATATATGTCATCCTACTTATTAGATGCTTTATGTCCCACAAATGAATTCCTAAGAATTAATTGGAAATGGTCTCCAAGACTCCCCCCATGTACATATTTTCTATCAATAATTCTGGGTAGAACTTACCAAAAGTTATTTTATGAAATTTGCGCCTAGTTCTTTGCACAAACCCATCATATGCTCTTCGATTTATCAACACCCAACATATCCGAATAAAAAAGGAATGATATTAGGGAGGAAGGGAGAGGGGAGAAGATTATAACATTGAATGCCTTTGTTGAAGGCCCTTTTTAAAATATTTTATGATAAAGGCCTTTTTATGTTGATCAATACAATTGAATTGCCCAAGAGATATGTGTCATTCATTTATGGTAAATTTTTAATGTTGTATTTTATGAGTCTGGTATATTGGAATAAATTTATGAGAATGTCAGGGCCTAGTTAAAATTAATTGATCAATATTGATATTAATTTCATTCCCTCGTGGTTATAGATTAGAACAATATTTTGGAAAGTATACAATCATCTTATGCTATGATTATATTTAAGTGAATAATTTAGTCAAGTATTTTTCTACTCTATTCATTGTAATATAAATCTACCCAATCCTTAACAATTTGTTATTAAAATTAAGTAAAAATAACCAAAACACTGCTAACAATAAATAGAGTATACAACTACAAAAATGACTCCTTACCCTCAAAGTGGAAAGCATGCCCACATTCAGGTTAGATGTTACTATCCCAAACGAAAGTGAGACTAATTAGGACTTACAATTGGGTTTCTTCCCATTGTTGATGGCATTCCAATGGTAGTCACATTTTAGTTGTCAAGATTACTATAGAGGGCTTAGAACTTGATGCTCAAATGGAGTTCCTGGAAGATATAGTTTTGCAAAATTTGGCAATAGTCATAAGGGGTAAACGAGAAATTTGATAGGTTGGGTTAAAGGGAATATTCAAGGAAAATGCAATTAGTATCCTAAAAATAATATGTTGAGAATAGTTTTCATCACCTCCTTTAGTAAAATTTATTAGGTGTAAAAATAATCCCAAATTGGGGATATATGATCTAAAATAGATTATGATATATTTTAATATGGTATCAAACTTTGAAGGTTGTAAAATTATTTCCATGTCCTAATAAATCTCATTTTAGGGGTCAATCATGTTGTAATACCCCTCCATTTCCTATGTTAATAATTTATTGTTTTAGACATGGACTATATTTTTGATTGGGTGACTAGGAAAGCAATATTAGACTTGTTAATGATGGGATTCAATAAAACTCTTTATGATGTAATTAATAGATTATCATTAATAAAAAAAAAATTGGAAATTACTCAGAAAAGAAACACTAGGGTTATAATATTCTTTCCAAGTTGGAAATGTTTATTGGTGGTTAAATTCAAGATAAATCTTCCCTTAAATAGCTCCTAAAAATCCCTAGGAGAAATATAATAAGTCGGGTAAAACAAATCATTGCGGGAGAGAAAGGCAGGATTTAAGGAAAAATGAAAATATCTTTTTTCAAGAAAAATAAAATACAAAAAGGCCTAGCCAAGTGGATCGACAGACCCAAAAAAGCGGGACAATGGAAAAACTTATAAATATACACAACTTAGGAATCAAGGGGGTTGTTGAATCCATTGGAGAACATATGTTAGCTCGGGGGAGGATTGGTGGACTTAGTTTGTGGTCGGTTGGAAAGTGTTTCGTTTCTACATAATTTCCAACAGTCACTGCAGTTTGAATTATGGTTATAACTCTTTGTTGATTGATAGGAAAATTAATTGATTTTTCTTTTTTGACCATTGTTTATTAATTCTTATGGCAGAGCAATAGTACTTTTATAAAGATATAAATGGATATATGGGGAGATAATAATTTAATGTTGCTTGTTTTATATTTATGCTCTTTAATAGGTTTTTACAACTGACACATAAGCCTCACCTTGCGAGTAGGAAAACCAAAAAAAAAACTTGTGATAGATATTAAATATATTAGTTGTGAAAGGTATTATAGATGCTAGAATATACACTTAAGGAACTATCGTAAATTATAAATTTTTGGAAAGGAATCAAGAGGGTTGGAAACATTTATAGTGGATATTTATTCCTAATACCATAAAATAGACACATTGACAAGGTTAACTCATTCTTGTGTGAACAAAGAGAAATTTCCCCAATAGAATGGACACAGTCACCCAAATAGTTGTTAGATTAGAAACAAAGAATATTTCATAGAATAAACATCAAGGTAATTCTATTAACTCTTTTACTAATGAGTAAACCTGAGGGAAAATTGAATGCATTCCTAAAATCAGGACAAACGATAAGATACGAAAAACTATATAATGGGAAAAGGAATGAAAACAGAGTTGAGAAAGATCATGAGTAAAATGGAGAAATAAAGGAACTCTAGATTAAGAAGTTATATAAGAAGAGTATAGATGGACATCAAGCATTAGGAGGTATGCTAGTTTACTGGAACTCCATGCTATGCAAGCATAATTTAAAATAAATTAGATTCAATTATATTTTTCCTCGCACTTGAGTGAAAAATTCATTGAAGAAGTTAAGACATGATACTCGATACTATTGTAAAGGGCGAATGGTAAGCCCCTATGTGAAAGTAGTAAAAGCTAAAACTATAGACAATCAATTGGTGGACTATAAGCATAACTATAACTCTTAAACTCACAATAATTGTAGATTTTCATATAGATTCATAGCTCATGTAATGTAATAAAACACAAGAGAAGAATCTACTCTCCTCTTTAAACAGTCGAAACCAAGAATTGATGAAAACAATAATCGACAAGAGGAAGATAATGAAAGAAAAATAACATAATTTTTTCTCTGGGGAAATCCACTACTCAAAACCCTGAATATCTATTGCATTAATCACAAATCTGAGTGATAATACAAAATTTGTTCTCACAAGAACAATTCCACACAAGTATGATTAACTCTCTACCTCACAAGCATGCACTGACCAACACTTAGCCAATTTTTGTTGCCTACTTAGCCCCTATTTCCTTGCGCAATTCCTATGAGGAATAGTCCATATTTAATTTTGAATTCCTCTTCCAGAACTGTGCAATCCAAAACTAGGTCCTCTTCTAATTTCATGCATGATATATACAACTCGGATCATTCTACAACTGATAATACATTGTCCCTGCACTCTAGTCTCAACTGGGCCTTTCTCTCAACTGACATGCATGAGTTTCTCATGAGGTAATCTTCATTTATCTACAGTAGAATTGAGGATGCACGAGTGCACCAACTCAATACTAGACCTCTACTAGTTCCACAAACAATTAGAACTAGTTTAACTATCTATAACTCAGTCAAATTGAGTTACCTAATTACAACTCAAATAAACTCATCCTGGACCCCTAAAATTTAGGGAGAACATATACAAGACTGCATAAAGACATCCAACTCGAAATTACTAATCTAATTAAGTTAATTAAACTTAATTAACTATTTACAATTTGCTATGAGAATAAAATTCAATTTTTAATTCACAGTTTAATTCAAGGACAAATTAAACTGGAATTTCTTGTTGCCATTTCTCAACACTCCCTCTCAATAAGAAAGTGATTATCAGCTACCCTAATCTCGTCTCTATGAAAATCAAATTTACATCTTGAAAATGCCTTTGTCAAAATGTCATTATCTTTCTTGTCCGTGGGGGCGTACTCCAGCAACATAATCCGACTCAATACACAATTGAGATGATGATATCAGATATCAATATGCTTGGATTGATCATGAAAAAATGGATTTTTAGAGAGTTTGATACAACTTTGATTATCACAGTAAATCACAGTTGGATCCGATCACCAAAAAAACGAACTAAAATCTTCCTCATCTAGATGGCCTCACATGATGCCTAACTTGTAGCCTTGTACTCTGCCTTTGCCAAACTGAGTGCAATCAATCTTTGTTTCCTGTTGTATCACTACAGACCCAATTCTAAAGATCTCTCCTGATGTGCTCTTCCTGTTGGATGGACTCCCTACCCAATCTACATTGGTGAAGCCTTGAAGCTTCACTCCCTTTGTCCATTTATACCACAATCCATACTGAGTAATGCCCTTGAGGTATCTCAACACATGCTTTGTTGCCTTCCAATACAACTTGGTAGGCCTAACCATTACTTGACTAAGCTGGTTAATTGCATAACACATATGTGGTCGTGTGCTCACTAAATACATGAGTCAACCCACAAGTTATCTATAAAAAATAGCTTCCACTACTTCCCCTGAGGTAGCATCCTCCTTCCTCTAGTTACCTGCTAGAGGAGTCTACATGGGTTTGTTGCTCTCAATGCAGAATCTCCTGAGTATCTCGTTGGCATACTTTCCCTGAGACACAAACAATTCCCCATCACACTTCCATACTTCCATGCCTAAAAATTAATGCATTAGCCCCATGTCCTTCATCTCAAACTCTCTTACAAGGTCCTACTTGCAAGACTTGATCAACTGATCATCACCTATCAAAATCAAATTGTCGACATATAACACAATGATCAAGAATTTACCTTCCACCACTATGTCGTACAGGTTCACATATTCTTCAGCCTTGGTGAAGCCCAACCCGATGAAGTAGCTATCGATCTTGGTTTACCAAGCATGGGGTGCTTGCTTCAGCCCATATAATGCCCTCTTGAGCCAACACACATACAACTCACGTTTGAAGGTCTCAAAACCTTTAGGCTACTCTATGTACACCTCTTCCTCAATCGTGTAATTAAGGAAGGTTGTCTCCATATCCATATAATGTATCTTCCAACCCATCTACACTGACAATGCCAATATAGATCTGATCGATGAGTACCTTGCAACAGGAGAAAAGGTCTCATCATAGTCAATCCCCTCTACCCATGAAAAGCCATGGGCCAAAAACCAGGCCTTATGCTTCTCCACATTACCATCTGCAATTTTATTTACCTTATAAAGCCATTGGTAGCTCACCAATGATATACCAAACACTGTTATGAACTGTGGAGTCATACTTCTCCACCATGGCATCAACCCAAACCGGTTGCTGCACTTCTTCCTTAAAGGAAGATGAATTTTTCTCAACATATCCTCTCATAAGAGCCATGTAACCAATGTACCTCTCAGGTGACCTCCTCTGCCTACATTGAGATGTCGGTGCTTCCATATTCTCCCTTGCATCATGTAATAACCTATCAACCTCTTTGGTGCACTTTCTTGCATCTCTAGAAGACTTTGCCTAAGTGGATGTCTGCACTCCTGGATCCTCTACATGTGGTTTCTCCACATAAATCTGAGGCTCCTCAACCTTAGGAGATAAAATATCCTCAACCGCATGTAGCTCAAGCTCCCTCTCAAGGGAAAATTGCATGGCCTTCTCCTCTTTGAATATGACATCATTGTGAACCACTGTCATTGCGCTGGTCGAAATTACACCCGATAGTTGTGAGGTGTATTAGTGTACCCCACAAATATCCCCAACTCTATTGTCAGCTCATGCTTCTTCCATGCATCTTTAGTCAAATGGAAATATATTGATGACCCAAAATTCCTCAAGTGACCAACATTTGGCCTCTTAACAGAAAAGCCTCTTCTAGTGTCTTCATCCCAAGAATCTGATTCGAGCTAGGGTTCTGCACATAAATCACTATGTTTCATGCCTTAGCCCAAAAGTGTAGTGGTAGGCCATGATCATGTAACATCACCTGTGCTTCCACTAGAATTATTCTATTCTTCCTCTCAGCCACCCCATTCTGCTTTTGGGTTATGGGGTGATGTCAACTCCCATTTTATCCCTTCTGCTACACATAAGTTCTTAAACTCATTTGAGACATACTCACCATCATTATGAATCCTCAGAGATTTAAACTTCTTGCCAGAATATTTCTTGACCAATGCTTTAAATTCATAAAACTTTGTTAAAGTTTGATCCTTCTTCAGCATGAAAAATATCCAACATTTACGAGAAAGGTCGTCAACAAATATAACATAATACATGTGTTTGGTTGTGGATGTTGTCGAGAATGGTCCATGCACATCTAAATGGACTCTCTCTAAAATCACCTCTTCTCGACTGTCTCTGTCGTGAAAGGATGAATTGGTGTATTTTCCCAAAGTACACCCCTTTGCATGTATCGTCTTGCTCAAGCATACCTTCGGGAAGACCAGTAGAGATATGTTGAATGATTTTCAAAGCCCCATGATGAAAGTGGCCCTATCACCTACGCCACAACTCGCCAAATTCTCGTTTCTACAACTTCTCCACTTTTGTACTCAAAGCAACACAATCCTCTACCTCCAGCTTATAAATATTCTTAACTAGAATCCCTATATTCTTTACTTGACCCATGACTATGTGTTGAAGGAACGACTTTCTTTTCAAGCATATCACATCATAACCTCTATCCTCAAGCATGACAACCAATACTAAGTTCTTCTTCAACCCGAGCACATACATAACATCCCTCAAGGTGAGAGGAGCACCCTGCTCCCTCTGAAAAGTAACCATGCCCAATATAGTAACACTCTCTTCGCCACCCATCTCGATATGCATTGGAGATATTTCTCCTCCAGGTCACTTAACAATTCCTTGTCACCAGTCATGTGGAATGAAGCTTAGATTTCAAGATACCATACACTACCCATCATTGATGACACCATGCATGCAATGAGAATAAAGTCCGATTTGAATTGAGAGGCAAAATCCTCTCCCACCGCTCCACCTTAGGACTTCTTTTTGGACTTCTTGAGTAGACAATTTGTAGCAAAATGGCCCAACTCGTGACAATGAAAGCACTTAAATTTTATCATGTATTTCTTCTCACCTCCATGGAAAGAATATGATTTGGAATGGGACACCTTCCCTTTCCCTATCCTTGCTTTACTTGTTAAGGCACCATTTTCTTCATCATTAGTCCTTAATGAGGAACCATCTCTAGTGTTCCTTTTGATTTCCTCCTACATCAAATCTGACAACAATCATTCCCAATCTAGTAGCTTCTCTCTCCCATTAATAGAGTCCTGATAGCTATTCTAACTCTTGGGAAGGCCTAGGAGAGCTAGGCTCATCATATCATCGTCGGAAATAGTTATTCCAACACTTCTAAGCTCATCATGACAATGAGTGAACTTGGTCAAGTATTTTGGAATGGTCTCGCCTTTTTCCATCTTGATTTTTCAAAGTTTGTCTTTCAGTGCCATCTTCCTATGGTCACTTTTGTTCTAGAATAGGTCTGTCAATGCTTTCCACATAGCATATGGGGTTTCCTTCCCATGGAGACTCGAGACAATGTGGTCTCGAACTCCCTCAAGGATTATCCGCCTTGCCTATGCCACACACTTCTTCCATTCGACCAGGTTTTGTGAATAGGATGCTGCTGGCTTATGAATTTCTTGATCAACAATTTCCTTCAAGCCATTATCCTCTAGCACAACCTCCATTATGTCCTTCGAGGCTATATAATTCGAGATACCTTCCAAGGCATACTCGAGCCACAAACTATAGAACGCTATCTGTCGATCCTGGAGTATGTATTTCAAGTTCGAATTTCACCTGTAACTCAAAACTCAAAACTTTGAAATCTCCTCTAGTATATTGTCTTCATCTCCGATACCATGTAGTTTTTCATGTAGATTCATAGCTCATGTAATGCACTAAAACAAAAGACAAGAATCTACTCTACTCTTTAAATAGTGGAAACCAAGAATCGATGAAAACAATAATTGACAAGAGGAAGATAATCAAAGGCACATAACACAATTGCTTCTCTGGGGAAAGCCACTGCTCAAAACCACAACTATTTATTGCATTAATTAGAAATCTGAGTGATAATACAAAGCTTGTTCTCACAAGAACAATTCCACACAAGTATGATCAACTCTTTCCCTTAGAAGCTCGCACTGAACAACACTTAACCAATTTATGCTAGCTGTTGAGCCCCTATTTCCTTACACAATTCCTATGAGGAATAGTGCAAATTTAATTGGAAATTCCTTCTTCCATAATCATGCAATCCAAAACTAGGTCCTCTTCTGATTTCATGCATGATCTGTACAACTTAGATCATGCTACAATTGATAGTACATTGTCCCTGCACTCTAGTCTCAACTGGGTATTTCTCTCAACTGACATGCATGATTTTCTCATGAGGGAACCTTCAGTTAGCTGGAGTAGCACTAAGGATGTACCAGTGCACCAACTCACTTCTAGATCTCTACTAGTTCCATGAACAATTATAACTAGTTTAATTGTTTATAGCTGAGTCAAACTGAGTTATCTAATTACAACTCAAATAAACTCATCCTAGACCCCTAACCTTTAGGGAGAACATATACATGACTACAAAAAGACTTCCAACTTGAAATTCTTGCGCTAATTAAGTTAATTAAACTTAATTAACTAGCTAAAAGTTGCTATGAGAATAGAATTCAATTTTTAATTCACAGTTTAATTCAAGGACAAATTAAACTGGAATTTCTTATAGCCATTTCTCAACAATAATTATGTTCACAACTATCAAACAATTACCGAGTTATAAACTAGATTTATTATGTAGTTAATCGAGGAGAAATAAGTTTGACAATGAGTAACAATTAATAAGACAATTGTTATCACTCATAATTTTCTCAAGGTTAAAGAAAGAAATTTCTGAGGCAACCACAAACCAATCTTTTAAACTTAGGTGCTAGCCCACCTAAATCTAGAGAGGGCTCTCTCTTTATGATTTAGCTATGTTTGAAAGGGTTTTAGGCTAGTATTAATGTTCAATGAGGTTGTTTTGTTTGAGAATGGTGGAGTTCTGAAACAAATGGGAAAACTAGGCTTTAGGCCATTGGGCAATGGAGTCAAATAGGGATAATTCACTAGAATAAGTCAAATTGCTGAGGTAGGATTTCAACAGGTAGGATAATAGAGTAAAAACAAACTTTGAGGATTGAATGGGTCACAGTTCTGATCAAAACTAGAGGGCAATCAAGAATCCTCAAGTTAGGATCAGAAAGAGGAAGGGGAGATAGGTCAACCAGCAGAGGGAAATTAAGAATCCTATACCAGGGACTTATTAGAGAAAGACTACAAGGATAGTGGAGCAGTTAAGAATTCCTTTATCAATATAGTTTAGAAGAAAACATGGAAATGGTAAACTGTTGATAGCAGAGATAAATAAAGCTAGTTCTAATATACTTTGACTATTTTAGCATTTAGATTTCAGATGCATGAAACATTGAAAAATATAGAAAACACATAAAATCACAAGGATAGAATACTTATTTGCAATTAGACTACACAAGAATCTGATGAAATGTCCTCAACTTTCATTCCTTTTGCAGCAAAAATCCAGATTTGATTATAACAGCTTTCTTAACTTTACAGCATAGATTTACAGAGATGTTATATAATTCCCCCAAAATACTTCAAATGAAGAAGTATTTCTACTAATTCTAAACTGAAATATCTTGAAAACATATCAATATTGGTTTACAAATATCTCAAATTGTTTTACAATAATAGAACTTAAATATAGGACATTCAAAACTAATGAATCTATTTCGCACTATTTTTATGGATTAATGGTGATGAAGAAGAGAAAGTCAAATCTGGTAGCAACTCTTAATTGATGATGAAGATCCCAGTCACTCACTGCATCCTTCCTTTGTGCATTCTACCCCAGAAATTCTGCAAACTTAGGGTCCAATGATATGCTTGTATATATAAATCTGAGCTATATATGTAAAAAGTGAAAGGGGTTATTGTATATAAGAATGATTTTGAGATAAACCTCTCTTGGTTTCCCAAATCTCAGCTCCAACTATTCACAATATTCTCTGCAAAAAGATGTCAAAAAAAAGACTTTGCACAAACTGAAAAATAGGTTGTGAAGACATGCAATTATCTCCCTTTTGGTAATACCTGTGTACAAAGTGAGAGAAGATTTTGTATATTAGACTTGTAGGAACAAAAACCTCCTCCAATTTGTTAAAATACATCTTGGATTGGTCATAATGGTTTTTGTAAAACTATGACTTAAACAGGAAATTTCTGAAGAATGTACCGTTTTTTCTCTGATTTCATCTTTTAAACTTAAATTCCTTTCAACTGTTTTTCACTTTTACTTTGGATAAAATTCATTGTAGCTGGTGAAAGTGTTTTCATCTTTGTTTAACTCTTAATATCTTCATGTTTACTTTTACTGTTTACTGTTTACTTTTTACTTTTACCACTGTGTCTTTCATTTGCTTCACTTTCACATGAATTTGTATGCTCTATTTTGTAGTTGTCTTCCCTGCTGTTTATCTTCATGCTAATTGATTTAATTGACTTGGTCTTCAATCTGACACTCTTTAACCCTGATACACTTTGACTATTTCTTTACTGTGTCCTTTTACCTTCATTGCATATTTTAGGTTTTTACTATCTATTTCAACAGTAAATCCTTTTAATTCCATGTTTCCTCTGCTTGTCTTTTAACTGTATGTTTTATTTTCCATCTCTTTTTTAATAGATTTGATAACAATATTGGAGTAAATATGCCTTATGACTAGTATTAAGACTGTTTATCCAAGGCTGTGGTCTTTTGATCACCTGTAAAACAAAACAAACTATTAAGAAAGCATTAGTTTGCAGAGGAGGTCGAAAAGGTTTCATTTGAGCTTGAAAGGTCTGTGGAGTGAGTCCAGAATGCTTTTCGGGAGGTAAACCATGCTTGAATCGGTTAACAGAGGCTTCCGATGGCGCAGATGGGTTACATAGGGTTTTACTGCACAATTAGGTGAAAATGAGCAAAACTAGGGTTTTTGTGTTTAAACGGGTAAATGGTTGATATTGGCGGGTAAGCTTTGAATGAACAGTGGACAATTTGTCATATGCGGAGAGTGGGAAGTGGGGGCGGTAAGTGGACTCTATCGCACCGCTTTTGGGAGGTGAGTGGTATTGAGGGAGGGTCGTGTGATTCCACTAGTCATTTGACATGTAGCATCAACACTATTTTGGAAACGCTCATATCGCACATTATTGTCTGACCAAAAGGCCTACGTGATATGTGTGATAGCCATTGGATCTAGGAGATCTAGATCGAATGGTGATCAGGGATTGGGAAGTCACTGGTGTTTAATGGCGGGGGCCCGACGATAATTAAAAGCTTTTAATTACATCGGGGGCGATGTGATTGGTTGAAGTTATTAATTAATTGTGAGGATTAATTAATTATTTTATTAGCATGGCAGGGGTCGGGGTTCTTAATTAATCACGGATTGACTAATTAATCCTGTTTATGGGTGTTATTAAGGTTATTTTGCAACCGGGGGTGAGATATATAGTTTATTGGGATTTATTAACAATAATATGGGTAAGGGGTAATTCTTTCTGGGAATTAAATAATAATACAAGATAAAAGTTAAGATGACTTTGAAATATGAAGGGCGCTAAGTTACATGTCTCTGAAAATGTGTTTCATCATACAACACTTATAACTTAGGCTAATGATATATGAGAGTTTCATGTAGATAGAATGTTTTTAATTTTCCTAAGTAAAATAGGATTTTACTTAGGAAAAGCTTTATAAAGGGAACGAGTGACTTTATGAAGGGGTGAATATTGATGAAGGGGATTTAAGTGCTTTAGGTATTTCAAATTATTGGGCTGAGGGTCTGGTCCCTCCAAAAGTCAGAGAAATGCTCTGAGCCCCTCTAACTTGTTTGTAGATACCTTTAACACTTAGGGGAAATTAGTAAAATTTTTAGGGGAAATGAACGGGGGAGTTAATTCATTTGACTTTATTTCTTGATATGTTGTCTTCATTGTTGTTCATGCTTTGTCCAAATGATGAAAGAAAAAATATTTAAGATTTTAACTTAACCATTCACCACACATTTATTCTGCAACCATCATCTACTTATCCTACCTCCTTAGCCTAGCATTTTTACTTCTTTATTAGGGTGCACTTGAACTGGCAAACTCTTTTCAAACTTTCTTTTCTTTTACATAGTGATATCTATCTAAATCTAACCTTATTACATCCAAGGGCTCAGATTACACTATTGAGCTCCTTTTATTTACTCTACCTAGCTACTTATCTACCAAGATTACATTGTTTGTCAGATTTCATTCTCTATCTCTATAAACATGAAATTGAAAACATGGAATAACCAAGTTTACACTATTTGTCTACCATGGATTGTGGCATAGGTGACAAGCTCCACACAACTTTTATTACACAAAAGTAAAATAGTAGTGGCATTTGGACTTGCACACTTTCATGGTCTTTTTTATTTTCTTGGGGTTCATTTTCTTTCATTTTTTCTAACCTTTTCTTTATTCTTTTTGTCCTTTTATTCTTTTTCTAGGACATACCCTCTTTATATTTTTTTATTTTTTATTTTTCACAAATATGGAAAAAATTTGCAATAAGCGAAGATATGAACATATTTCAGAGTTAAAATCAGCCAATCATAAATTATGACACCTATTGGTATGGGAACCTAACAGTAGCTCCACTTGGGGATGGCATTTCCTTGTGAAATGTCAATAACACCGTCAACTAGTAGCCTGATCCATTGGGCCAATCCCACACATGCATATGCTCTGTTGTATAATCTTTTGACTGAAAATCTTGAACTGAAATTGTAGCCTTTTCTGCAAACTAAAATCTGATCTAACATATACTTGCTGCTGAGAACTGAATTTATTCAAACTGAAATCTTACCTACTTACTCTAATCAGCTTTCTGACTGTTGGTTAGGTAAAATGAAACAACCAATGCAACCACTCAAGCATCATATACATTGGTGACTTTTGTTGCCTGTGCTTGTTGGTGGTTAAAATTGAGATCTTAAAATCAAATATAGCTTTGTTAACCTTTGAGAAGATAAGGAAATTCCTGATCTCCATTGTTAAATCTAGAAATTGTACAAAAGGATCTTGTAAAATATATACACTATTCTTGAACTGATTCAAACAATTGTACATCTATTGTGTATGGCCTACATGCCATGAAACTGAAATAATACCTTCATCTTTAACACCCTGCAGACTTTTAGATGAGCTTTGTGATGATATTTCTACTGATTGTAGTGTCTGTATGGTGAAACTATTATCATCTTGATTTTTACTCTCATAGTCTATTAATGGAGAAAATTTCTAATTGCGTTCATCATTCAACCTGTCAGCTATTGGATCATAAAGAACTTGGAAGGATTGTTGCAACTTATTACATATAGGTTCAAATGGAACTTCATAGATTTCTACAAGTTGCTCCTTTTCTTTAAGAATTTTATACCACATTTCCTTTAAAAATTGAAATGATTCAAAACAAAGAGGCAGGGAATCATCTTGGGTCATTTGATAATATGTTCCAGCTTCCAAGTTTTCTTCTGCAACCTCAAATTCAATGGCATTTGGGGCTACAAATCTAGATATGAGAAGTCTTGAACAAAGATTTTATTGCCCTCTAGATAATTAATATCAAAACTTGTTGACATTTGATTTCTAATTGGTCATAGTTATCTCTGATAAATTGAAACAAAGAAAAACAAAATGGTAAAGTTCCTTCACTAATTTCAAAATTTTCTGCACTTTCCTCCTCATTCTCATAGCTGAAATGAACAAGCTGACCAGTATTTTCAAGCTGCCGAACCTGAACTTCCTTATTCCCCAAACTAACTTTTGATTCCAATACAAGGTTAATTTGGATTTGAGAAACATAATCATTATTATATTGATCAAGCTTAGCACATCATCATAAGAATTAATGTCACCAAATGTACATATTAGCTCAGCAGATTGCCTCTCCACATATGGTTCTATAACTCTATCTTCAGATTTATGGTAGTTGGAATTAACAAGGATTTGTTCATGGATGTCAACGTCTTCTTTTTGTGAAACAAATGTGTCATGGTGATTTTGAACAAAAAATTCAACTTTCATGGTGATATTCTGCATCATTTCCTCTGTTTTCTTTATCAAAATGTCAAGTTTTTCCTCTTTTTCTACTTTCAACTTTTCTCTTCTAATTTGCAGATTAACTTCTACGTCTACTTCCGTGTTCTAAATCTGTTCCATTGTTGAGTGGTTTCTTTCTCTTAGATGAAATTCTATCTCTGAATCAAATGCTCTTGGGTAATGTAAAAGAGTTGAACCAGGGGGAGGTCTTATATTTAATGGTATTGAATAATAGGCTTGATTAAATCTGTCTGAAAATTGTTGTATTGTTTCATCTGTATGTCTTTTTAACTGATTATATTCTTCTATGATTACGAGAAGATTGACTTTGGCTATCCATCTATCAAGGAAGAGTTTGAGAAACTTCTCGAGATTTGAGATGCTTTCCTCAGGCAGCGTTTTGAACCAACTCTTGAATTTGTCTTGCAACGAAAGAGAAAAATGCCTAATACTAACATCCTCTTCATCTACTTCAAATAAGTTAAGATAATCTTCAAAAGCTTGAATATGTTTTTGGAGGGAGGTGCTTGAGATAATTGTTAGGGAAGGCATGGAGTGTAGGAGGTAAAATGAGTGGTTTATATCTATCAGGAACTTTATGAGGTACTGGAATATGTATAGGGATTGTACGATTAGTCTTAATTTTTTTATTCTCCTCAATTGGAAAATGATCTTCATAAGAATTAGAAGAATGCTGCTCAAATGTGTAAGGAGATTTTATATCTACATTTTTCAAAGGGAAATAATAAAAAATTAATCTAAAATCTTCTCTAAAATACAATATACATTGAAAAAATTTATCAATGAGAAAGAACATAATGTCTTGGATAACAATCCAAGTTAAAAGCCTGATCTTTTCACACAGTTCTTTCAGGTTCATTTCTCCAGTGGAGTCTTGATTGTGAAATTGATTTGGAGTCACCAGGTGGATGATTTTAACCTTTGTGTGTCTGATCACTATCCACCATCATAGATCAGATCTAAACCTGTAAAACAATTCTGAAGAAAATGTTAGTTCTCCCTAGTATGGTCGCCACTATGTTATCACTCAGAATTTTCTCAAGGTTAAAGAAAGAAATTTCCAAGGTAACCACAAACCAATCTTTTAGACTTAGGTGCTAGCCCACTGTTGGGACTCACAGTTGACCTATTTTTGACCTTATCTTTGCCGTATTATTACCCTTTTGCAGTCATAAGTTGAAAGCTTTTATTTTATAATGATATATTGACCCCAAGGTATGAAGTAACCTTCCGCATATCTATGTTTAATTGTTTATTTCATATTCGTGAATATCTTTATACTTATCCTTGGAAACGATGACTAAATTGTCAAATAATTGCCTTAAGCTTGCAGGAGTTATAATGTATAGTTGCTGTAACACCAAAAACAGCAACTACGCAGTTGCTGTAACACCAGAAACAGCAACTACGCAGTTGCTGCAACACCAGAAGCAGCAACTCCGTAGTTGCTACAATCAGCAACAGCAATTACCTAAAGCAAGCTATTTTGTAACAGCCACGAACAACAGATGGCAGCTATCTAAAGAATCTTGACGTGGCATAATCAAGCGGAAGTCTAAAGAAGGAAGAACACAGTCGGCATGAACAGCATGGGGAAATGGTGAAGGAATATGAAGATCCTGAGAAGACGGTCAAAATCAGTTACCCGCTGTGTAACAGCTAAAGCTCAAGAAAAGAATGTATTATCATACTGTTGTAACAGCACTCTGAATTGCTTATTTTTGACAAGATGGGTTAACTGAATAGGCTGTAATACTTTATTGTAATAGATGTCTCCTCTATAAAGAGGAGACATCTACATGAAAAAGGGATTAGTCGGTGTCTATGGTCAGTCTGTAAGCAAGATTCTGAGAACATCAGCAAGTCTGAACTCTATTGTATTTAATCTTTTTGGCAGATGAATATAAAACTGTTTTGAGCACTTAATCCCGTCTTCGTTTTCCTGGGGAATCTTGTGAGAGGGACTGGGCCCACCTTCCTCACAAGATTCACCCATTTACTTTCTTGTCAAGTGTGTAAGTGTGCAGTAGTTTCTTTCTGGTACTCTGTTTGGATTTGATAGCATTACCTCTGGTATTCTTTGTTTTGCTAGTACTCTGTTTCATTAATCACTTGAGTTTGTTTCTCACCGGTGAATGAGAGTGCAGTGTGCATTAGTAAATCTGATTACAGGGGCAGGTGCTGAACGTCCCCATCTGGAGGATAGGGTCCTGATCCTCTGCCAACAGAGCGTCCATTACTTCGCTTTCCAGATTCGTAGTTTTAATTAATTGCTTTCATCTTAACAAGTACTGTAATGACATAGCGTAAGAATTACGTATACTACAGCTTTTCGATGCTTTTAGACTTTAAGTACATACAGTACGCAGTAGCCTTTGAAATAAAAAGACTTTCCCTGGTTGACAATTAATGTGGTACTTGAATGTTTAATTCATAAACAATTCAACTAGCCAACATTTTGGCGCCGTTGCCGGGGAAGGCAACTAAAGAATTCTAAAAGCATTAATGGTTTCTTTGTGAAAATAACAGGTGTATGAGAGGACGCAAGAAACCTAATTTTACAGGCGGCAAAGGAGGAAGGAAGACTTACATCGACGAAATCATCTCTAAGGCCGAAGCATCACAGAGGACAAGTTCCCGGAGACCCCAGATCCAATACTCCTCACAAACAGACCAACAGACGGAGGAAGTGATAGGACCTGAGAGGAAGCTGGAAGCACCAGAGTACACCGAGGAACCGGTAGAGGAACCTGAAGAAACAGAAGACACAGAAGATAAAGCGAGTGATTAAGGGAAAATACCGATGGAGGATAACAAAACAGAAGGGAGAGGGGAAAACTCGCTCTCTACCCTGGAATTCCCTATTGGGGAACTTCCGAGAGGAACAACCCCCATGAAAAATATTCCACTCTCGGCATTACCCAATTTCCATGGGTTGTCCTCTGAAGATCCGGACGAATTCCTCTTCGAATTCGACATACTGTGTAGAAGCTATGATTACATAAGTCCTAATCAGAAGTTGAAATTGTTTCCAGCAACACTAAAAGGGAACGCATTGAGGTGGTTTATGAGCTTGGGAGCTCAGGCAATCACCACCTGGGACCAAATGAAAGAGGGATTTCTGGCTAAGTATCAAGACTACTGCCGGACAAGAGAAAGAAAGGAAGAATTGTTTAAAATGGTCCAGAAAGAGGACGAGAATTTGGAAGATTTCGTGGAAAGATTACAGTATAATCTGCAGCGGTCTAATCATCCTAATATGAGCAAAGACATTTTGAAGACCATACTGCTGAAAGGGGTAAGAGATGATTGCCTGGACATGCTGAACATGCTTGGAAAAGGGGACATTTCTAAAGAACCCTTTGATGAAATTATTAAGCTCTGTATGCGGTGTTCAAGGGGAGTGGCAGGCAGATCGAAAAGCAGAGATAATGTGTATTCAAGGGTTCAGAAGTCAGCCAGTGGAGGAGAAACAAGAGCTGAGATAGGTAACTTATTAGAGGAATTTAAAACTGAAATGCTAAGTTCTTTTGCTTCACAGATTGATGCTCTGCAAGTCAAGAAGAAACAGGCAGAAGTAGAAGCTGCTCTGGCAATTTTCTGTTCAAAATGCAGAGAAAAACATCCACTTAGAGAATGCCCACTGGATAGGATGCCTATATGCACAATCTGCGAGAAGGATCATGAAACACAGCAATGCCCCTCTCTGCCTGGAATCAAAGCAGCACTGCAGACAACTGAAGAAGAAGCTGAAGCAGTGTACCTAATGACTCAGAGGAGGCAATGGCCGCAAAGACAAGGTACGAGCTCTAATACAACATTCAATTGTTGGAATAATAATTCTCCTTTTTACCCACCCATGAATCAAATGCAATACCCACCCTTCAACACAATGAACTTTCCACTTATGCAGCAACCAAATATCCCTTTTCCTGACCCTACTATGTGGAATCCTTGGGCCCCCCAGCAACCATACTTTAATCAATGGAACCCAAACTGGGCAGCCCAATAGATACCATTTCCTCAACAACAAAAATCTCTTTCCTTACCATCTAATAATCCTCCGAATAATCAGGCAATGAGACCACAGCTGCCTGTACAACCTAACCCCAATCCAAATAATAATAAGGCCTTGCAAGTTATTGACATTCAATGTCAGTCTATTTCTCCCCTGCAATGTAATGATATCCACCTTCGCTCAGGGAGAATAGTTGAACCTATTATAGATGACATTACGGACTCTGACAAAGAAGAGACTAGAAAAGAGAAACCAGCTAACCATAGTACTGAAACAGTAGAATCAGCACCTAACAATAATGACCAAACGGTAGATCCACCATTCCCTGAAAGACTGACTCTCACTAAAGCACCTGAACAACCTACCTTCAATCTTTTAGGAGAGTTACAGAACTTGTATGTCAAAATCCCATTATTGCAAGCATTAAGGGATGTTCCTATATACGCTAGAACTATTAGAGATATATGTGTAAAGAAACCTGGAAGGAAGGCTAAGGACCCCCTCACAGTTCATGTGATGGGGGAATTAACAGCCTTAATGACTGAAAAAGATTATCCTGTCAAGTATGGTGACCCCGGTCACCCTACAGTAACAGTCCAGGTCGGAAAAACCTTTATCTCTAAAGTCTTAGTAGACTTAGGAGCTGCAATAAATATCATGACCCTCGAAACAGCTCAATTGCTCCAGCTGAAAAACTTTATCAGGGAAACTCCTACTATCTTAGAATTAGCTGACCGTTCTATGATCAAACCTGAAGGGGTCATTGAAGACCTTATAATCTCTGTAGAATCCTGGAACTACCCGGTTGACTTTGTGGTTTTACAAACCAAAACAAAGTTGGGGGGTCATCCGTTGATTCTAGGGAGACCTTGGTTGGCTACAGTAGATGCTTTCATCAGCTGTAGATCTGGATCAATGACCATCTCCAATGGACAAGAGACTAAACAGCTGACCCTCTATCCCCATGCCACTCCCATGATTAACAGTGACAATTCTATATGGGTAGACTATGAGGATGAGGAAACCCAACCGATATTAACCATTGGGCAAGCTTTGACTTTTAAAGACTCCACCGAAGATGAACTAATTAGCAGTTTTATTTCTAAACCCTCTTCGGTTAATTCAGAAACATTTAATCACTTCGCTGCAATCCTAGAACCTGAATCCCAGCAGAATATGAAAGATGAAAACTTATGCCAGACGGCATTAGGCAACTCTTCCAAGAGCACAACAGTTGAAATTGAACCTGGTAAAACGCTGAATATAAATCCTGATTTGACTGATGATGAAAAACAGAAATTAATAAAGTTACTCCAAGCAAACAAAGAGGCATTCGCATGGGACTACACAGACATGAAAGGAATCTCCCCTGAATTATGTACTCATCGTATATACATTAAGGAGGGATCCCGACAAGTCTGTCAACCCCAACGAAGAATGAACCCTAACCTCAGAGAAATTGTGAAGGAGGAACTCCAAAAACTTTTAAATGCAGGATTCATATATCCAATATCCGACAGCGAGTGGGTTTCCCCACTCGTAATTGTACCAAAGAAGAATGGGAAATGGCGAGTATGTGTAGACTATAGATCATTAGATAAAGCAACCCAAAAAGATCATTTCCCTTTACCTTTTATTGATCAAGTATTGGATAATTTAGCAGGTAAGAAATTCTTCTCATTCTTGGATGGGTTTAGTGGATACAACCAAATCAGGATTGCACCCCAGGATCAGGACAAAACCACATTTACCATCCCATGGGGAACCTTTGCCTATAGAGTACTGCCATTTGGGTTGTGTAATGCTCCAGTGACATTTCAGAGAGTGGTGATAGGAATCTTTTCTGATATGTTAAACGATTCATTAGAAATATTCATGGACGACTTTACTCCTTATGGAGTGACCTTTGAAGATGCCCTGCAAAACCTTGAAAAAGTACTTAAGAGGTGCATTGAAGCACACCTCGCTTTAAGCACTGAAAAGTGCCACATGATGATGAATCAGGGCATTGTATTAGGTCATTTCATTTCATTTTTAGGAATCCAAGTCGACCCAGCTAAGATTCAGGTGATTCAGAACCTTCCTATCCCCAAAACACAAACGGAGGTGAGAAGTTTTTTAGGACATGCCGGATATTACAGAAGATTTATTAAGGATTTTTCTAAAATAGCTTCTCCTTTGTTTGTGTTATTAATGAAAAATGCTGAATTCAAGTGGACTGATGACTGTGAGAATGCATTCAATAAACTTAAGCATCAGTTGTCCACAGCTCCTATTTTGAGAGGACCTGACTGGGCATTACCCTTTCACATTTCCTCTGATGCCTCAGACACGGCAATTGGAGCTGTCCTGGGTCAGGAAGAAAATAATCTCCCCTATGCTATCTATTTCATCAGCAAAAACATGACACCAGCTGAGTTAAATTATACAGTAACTGAGAAAGAATTTTTAGCAGTTATTTATGCTATTAATAAATTTCGGCATTACATTACTGGCTATACTACCTTTGTGCATACTGACCACTCGGCCATCAAGTATTTAATGAATAAATCAATTACTAATGCTCGAGTCACAAGGTGGTTATTACTATTACAGGAATTTGATATCACAATTGTAGATAGGCCAGGAAAAGAAAATGTAGTTGCTGATTTTCTTTCTCGTTTAAAAACCAATGAAAATGTTCCAGTAGATGATTCTTTTCCTGATGAGTATCTATTTGCAGTATCTGCTCACTCACCTTGGTATGCAGACATTGCCAATTACCTAGTTGCAGGAAAATTACCATCACACCTATCACACAGGGAAAGAAGGAAGATCATCCAGCAAAGTGCTAGGTACAGCTGGATAAGCGGGTGTCTGTTCCATACAGGAATAGATCAAGAAATCAGGAGATGCGTTGGGGAAGATGAGATTTACGATATATTGAAAGCTTGTCACGATGGTCCTTGTGGAGGACATTTTGTAGATAAAAGAACAGCTCACAAGGTGCTTAGAATGGGTTATTACTGGCCATCACTTTTTAAAGATGCTAGAAAATATGTGAAGGCTTGTGACAGCTGCCAAAGAATGGGCCAGCCCAACCATAGGGATGAAATGCCACTCAACCCTCAGGTAACTCTCGAACCCTTTGAGAAATGGGCATTAGATTTTGTAGGTCCCATTAATCCTCCATCCAATCAAATAGTTTACATTTTAGTATGCACAGATTACATGACTAAATGGGTAGAGACCAAAGCACTCATTAAAGCTAATGAAGAAGCAGTACTAACATTCTTATTTGAAGAAATCTTTGTTAGATTTGGACTACCCAGAGAATTAGTCACTGATGGAGGACCTCCTTTTAATTCTCACGGTTTCAAAGATACGCTTCAGAAATATCATATCAAGCATAAGATGACCACACCTTACCACCCCCAAGCAAATGGGCAGGTGGAAAGCACAAATAAGGTCATAGAAGCTATCTTAACAAAAACAATAAAGGAGAATAGAAGGGACTGGTTTCAGCGTTTGCCCGAGGCTCTTTGGGCCTACAGAACCACTTGGAGAAACACAACAGGATTTTCACCCTATGAATTGGTTTTTGGAAAGAATGCTATTTTTCCTGTAGAATTTGAAATTAAAACCTTAAGAATTGCCTTAGCTGTTAACCTTGATTTAACTGATGCACAGACAGCCAGGTTGCAGCAGTTGCAGGAACCGGACGAGAAAAGACTGGATGCCGTCCACCAAACAACTATGATACAGCAACAAAGGAGCAGATGGCATGACAGAACCATTAAGCAAAAGCAGTTCCAGAAAGGTAACTGGGCTCTACTTTATGATTCACGTTTCGAGAACTTTCAAGGGAAGCTGAGAACAAGATGGTTGGGACCGTATGAAGTGGATACTATTTTCCCAAATGGAACGGTTAGATTATTAACAATTGATGGAAGCAGAACACCACTGTTAGTGAATGGCTACCGACTTCAGTTGTATCAGCGGCCGGTTTCCAAAGAGGACTTTAAAGCCACTTGCATGGCAATAAAATAGTATTCTTTTCCAGGGGAACTTGCTGTCCCTCAAAGCACTTGAATTTCTATTATTTATGTAATTTTTAGGATTAGACATTTTTTTTAGGAACTAATAAATCCTGCCAAGGATTGCAATATTATATTTCGAGATTTTGCAGATGTAGCATGGGGTAGTAGCTGAGAGCAAAGGCTTCAAAAGGAATTACTGGGCGGACTCCGAATTCCTGTTGCTGCAACACCATTTCCTGTTGCTGCAACACCATTTCCTGTTGCTGCAACACCATTTCCTGTTGCTGCAACACCATTTCCTGTGGCTGCAACACCATGTTGCTGCGGCATTATCCCCGTTGCTGCAACACCACTTCCCGTTGTCCCAACATTATTCCTGTTGCTGTAACACTAGTTCCATTACTCCAGCACATTCCCCGTTTTTACAAACGTTTTCCCCTAATCCCAGTTGCCCCAACGGTAATTCTATGTTGCTGCAACACCAATCTCGGTGCCACGATATTGCTTCCTGATCTGAAATATCCTTTCCACATGAAATATACCACCTTTCGTGATGATTACAGTACCTCACCGTCACTTCCCGTCATTATCATTATAAATCACCCATATTCCCGTGCTTTCAGATCCGCGGTAATGATTATAATTTGACAGCAGACGAGAAAAGACTTTTTGACACAGCGATCGAAAAAAGGTAAAGGACAAAGGTACGCACGTTTATGAATAAGCATTAAATAATAGATAAGTGGAAAAAGGTTGATAGGTCCATCAAATGATTGCATTCCCAATCATATCATTCACACGTAGGAAGGGGGGGGTTACCAAAGCAATTTCCATAATGGTAAACCACGCCAACCACTGCCACCCTTAATTCTCCCAGTTGTATGTAAAAACTACAGCATGTTACCATTTGTGATGTATACTCTGAGTTGAAATCGGTAGCTCGGTCCTGAATTCTGAAGATTTACCGAGACAACAGCCATGGGAGGAACCCTCATCACTCATGAACCAGGCACGACAGCAGTTCTGGAGCTCTTTCCAGAAATTTACCAAATTTTCTTGCAAGCTGGATGGATAGAATATTTCAGGAGACTTCCGGACTTTGACGAGCAGCAAGTCCTGGAATTCACATGCAATTTGACAGAAGGATTCTCTGTCGTCCAAGGAATTCAAGTTCCGGTTACGGAAGAATTCATAGCCGAAGTCACCAGACTCCCAGCCACTGGTACAAGGTGGTTCAGCAGGAAGCACCTGATTCTGAACGCGCAGCGAGACTTTCTCCGTCCGGGCGAGGAAGTAGAAACCAAGGGTAGAGGTGTAGCATTGCGGTCGTTACCTCAACCATGGCCAAGAGTCGTTGAATTCGTCAAGCAATATCTGACATGCGAAGGTCGTTACCAGGTAATCTACCAGCACGACTTCGTCCTGTTAAATCACTTAAGAAATGGTCAATTATTGAA
Source organism: Pinus tabuliformis (assembly GCA_031772625.1). Classification (NCBI taxonomy): domain Eukaryota; kingdom Viridiplantae; phylum Streptophyta; class Pinopsida; order Pinales; family Pinaceae; genus Pinus; species Pinus tabuliformis. The sequence goes on along the minus strand of CM062817.1, from coordinate 706,551,875 downwards.
CATGCCATATTATTTGCTGGGTTGTCTTAAAAATATGGCACGATATGCTATGAAAGCGAAGAATCCAGCTCTCTCCCTAAAACACCATCGCCTAATCCAACTGCTGATTAACAGAGCTCTTCCTCTGAACATCCCTCCACCCCCCATTAATCCCCATCCGGAGGAAAGAATTCCACAGCCTGTGCAGGGTAGTCCTCATCAAGAAGAGGAAACTCCTCATCAAGCTGAGGACACACCTTAGCGAGACCAGGAGCCTCCTCAACAAACGGACGACACCCCTGAGCAAACCCCTTTGGAAAACCCTCAGCAAACAGAGCATATTCCCGAACAACCCCAGCAAACACCTCTGCATGTTACAGAAAATGAACAAGCAGCAGCGGAATTAACCATGTCTCCCAAAAGAACCAATTCTCCCGCCCCCATACTCAGTATCTCTACTGATGATTCCGACGATAATATCCCAATTACGCAGCTTAAACGAAAAATGCAGCAGGCAAAGAAAACCCCAGTAAAAAGAAGAAGAACGAGGGTTTCAACCAAAGCACCCACCACCCCGACTACTGTTCCGACCTCAAGAGCCAGCAGGAAGAGAAAAACACCTCAATTCCCTGCCTTTTTACCAAAACGAAAATCGGCAGTAGTTGGATCCCCTAATTCCTCCAGCTTACCATCCATCGCTTTAAAACCCCGCACTCCAGCCACTCCTCGAAACCCTTCTCCCTCACCCACAGAGGCTGAGATGCAGAGCGTTCATAGCTTCGTGGCATCATATCTTAAGACAGCTGATACACAAGAACCAGCTGCCGACACCCAGAATGATAGTGAGCAAGTGGCTGCAACACAAGAACCAGCCACTACCCCAGGTGACACACAAGAACCACCTGTGGGAAATATTGATCAAATTGACGTAGCAGAACCTCTGCCCCCACTGGAATCGACTGTCTCACAGGATCAGCCTACTATACCTGCCCTGCAAGAAGAAATTGAGTTTCTGAAATCTCAGATTCAGGATTACCAGGAAGAGATAATAAGGATCAGGGAAGCATATCAAGAAGAATTCAGCCTGCATGTTTTAGCAAGAGCAGCGTCGGCAGCAGAGAAAAGCAAAGATATCGAATATCTGTGTACAAGTTGTGGTGAGATATATGCTCAGGCAGGATATAGGTTAGTACAAGAACCAATAAAGGAAGCCCCCGCGGCTGAAAATGAAACAAAGGAGTCTCCTAATGCTGAAGTAAAAATTCCACAATTCTCTGCTGAGACAGAAAGACCTGTTGCTACACAAGAACCAACAGGATCTCTAGAAAAAGTGCAGTCAGAAAGCCCTGTTGATACACAAGAACCAACAGGAGCTTCAGAAGAAGTGCAGTCAGAAAGCCCTGTTGATACACAAGAACCAACAGGAGCTTCAGCAGAAGTGCAGTCAGTGAGACCTGTTGCTACACAAGAACCAACAGGTCATCCAGAGAACATGCAAGACCAAGACCAGGAACTTACTGACACACAAGAACCAGTAAGTTCACCTGAAGTTGCACAAGATCAAGAACTTACTGACACACAAGAACCAGTAAGTTCCTCAGAGGCTGCACAGGAACAAACAAAGGAGCTTCCCGATGCTATGCAGGAAGAAAAGGAAGAAGAAAACAAGGACTCACCCTGGCCTGCCCAGACTACTATGGAAGAAGAGCAAACAGTTTCAGAAGGGAATAAAGAAGAATTGAATTCACCTAGCAAGAAGCAAGGAGCAGAAGAAGAAAAAGAGACAGATTCACCCTGGACCACCAAAATCAATCTGGAGAACAATGAATTAGCCCAACAGGAGGAAGAAGCTCGGGTTAAAGATGAAGAGAAAGATGCTGGATCATCCGAGCCCACTTCAACAGAACAGATGATTCTGATTGATGTCTGTATGTAAACAGAGCTTCCCACTGTTAGTGATGCATGTATAGAAACAGAAAGCTTTCAGGAATTGAAACGTAGATGGTGGAGAGAATATCAGCAGTCCCAAGGCAAAGCATTCGAACAACAGAAAGGGACCTGGTTTGACCATGCTTATAAGAACTGGGAAGCACTGGAACAGTGTAGGGCCCAGTATAAAGAAATTAAGGAACTGAAACACAGGATGTCCCAGATGTTTGAGTTATGTCAAAGGATGCTTGCCATAAGGAAACCCTCCTTTAACTATGCCACATTTTTAAGGGAAAGGCTTGCATTCATTCAGCTGAAGGCTATCAAAGAGGGGAGGCCTCATCAAGTGGTCACAGCAGATCAGTTTATGAAGACTTTTGCAGAGGCACTCAAAAGCGACCAAAACCTGCTATGTGAATTGTACCTCCATAATGAGGCTATGTCTGAAGAAAGAAACATGAATATGATACCTGTAGTAGGTGACATTCAATTAAGAGCCTTCATCTCCTTTTTGGCGAATCAGCTTACCTGGCAAAACGCCTATGTCTCAAGCCTCCAAAACGAACAGAATTGTCTTTTGTGGATTCGGTCTGAACCACAGAATGCTGCCACTTTCATTTCCCAACACTTAAAAATGATAAGCAATGATGATATGAAGGATCATGTTATGAGACTGCGAGCAGAGGTCCTAACAGACTGTCAGCAGTATGTAAAGACCAAAGCATCATTGGCTGTTAAAGCAAATAAACTATTTTGGGATAACTGCCCCGTAGAAAGGAAGGAATATCACCCGTATAACCCATCAAATCTGCAAGTAGCATTATCAAGGGTACCTCGGTATGTTGAATGCGTGCAACGTTGTGCTGAGAATTGGATGGGTTACAAATTCAAGTTCCCACTTTTATGGTTGCCGGGTGATCAGTATAAGGGCCAGTTTGGACTTTCTAACAGAGAAGAGGCAGCAGCGTGGAAACATATACGAATTGTTTGTGGTTTCAGAGACAAGTTTGATGTTACTCCCTACAGCTATTGTCTTAGTAATCTGCATTGTTCATCCCAGTTCTCCGACTCAGACTCAGAGTAGACATTGCATGGGGACATGCAATCTCTTCAATTGGGGGGGATGTTGGGACTCACAATTGACCTATTTTTGACCTTATCTTTTGCCGTATTATTACCCTTTTGCAGTCATAAGTTGAAAGATTTTATTTTATAATGATATATTGACCCCAAGGTATGAAGTAACCTTCCGCATATCTATGTTTAATTGTTTATTTCATATTCGTGAATATCTTTATACTTATCCTTGGAAACGCTGACTAAATTGTCAAATAATTGCCTTAAGCTTGCAGGAGTTATAATGTATAGTTGCTGTAACACCAAAAACAGCAACTACGCAGTTGCTGTAACACCAGAAACAGCAACTACGCAGTTTCTGCAACACCAGAAGCAGCAACTCCGTAGTTGCTACATTCAGCAACAGCAATTACCTAAAGCAAGCTATTTTGTAACAGCCACGAACAACAGATGGCAGCTATCTAAAGAATCTTGACGTGGCATAATCAAGAGGAAGTCTAAAGAAAGAAGAACACAGTCGGCATGAACAGCATGGGGAAATGGCGAAGGAATATGAAGATCCCGAGAAGACGGTCAAAGTCAGTTACCCGCTGTGTAACAGCTAAAGCTCAAGAAAAGAATGTATTATCATACTGTTGTAACAGCACTCTGAATTGCTTATTTTTGACAAGATGGGTTAACTGAATAGGCTGTAATACTTTATTGTAATAGATGTCTCCTCTATAAAGAGGAGACATCTACATGAAAAAGGGATTAGTCGGTGTCTATGGTCAGTCTGTAAGCAAGATTCTGAGAACATCAGCAAGTCTGAACTCTATTGTATTTAATCTTTTTGGCAGATGAATATAAAACTGTTTTGAGCACTTAATCCCGTCTTCATTTTCCTGGGGAATCTTGTGAGAGGGACTGGGCCCACCTTCCTCACAAGATTCACCCATTTACTTTCTTGTCAAGTGTGTAAGTGTGCAGTAGTTTCTTTCTGGTACTCTGTTTGGATTTGATAGCATTACCTCTGATATTCTTTGTTTTGCTAGTACTCTGTTTCATTAATCACTTGAGTTTGTTTCTCACCGGTGAATGAGAGTGCAGTGTGCATTAGTAAATCTGATTACAGGGGTAGGTGCTGAACGTCCCCATCTGGAGGATAGGGTCCTGATCCTCTGCCAACAGAGCGTCCATTACTTCGCTTTCCAGATTCGTAGTTTTAATTAATTGCTTTCATCTTAACTAGTACTGTAATGACATAGCGTAAGAATTATGTATACTATAGCTTTTCGATGCTTTTAGACTTTAAGTACATACAGTACGCAGTAGCCTTTGAAATAAAAAGACTTTCCCTGGTTGACAATTAATGTGGTACTTGAATGTTTAATTTATAAACAATTCAACTAGCCAACACCCACCTAAATCTAGAGAGGGCTCTATCTTTATGATTTAGCTATGTTTGAAAGGATTTTATGCTAGTATTAATGTTCAATGAGGTTGTTTTGTTTGAGAATGGTGGAGTTATGAAACAAATGGGAAAACTAGGCTTTAGGCCATCGGGCAATGGAGTCAAACAGGGATAATTCACTGGAATAAGTCAAATTGCTGGGGTAGGATTTCAACAGGCAGGATAACAGAGTAAAAACAAACTTTGAGGATTGAATGGGTGATAGTTCTGATCAAAACTAGAGGGCAATCAAGAATCCTCAAGTTAGGATCAGAAAGAGGAAGGGAATATAGGTCAACCGGTAGAGGGCAATTAAGAATCCTATACCAGGGACTTATTAGAGAAAGACTACAGGGATAGAGGAGCAATTACGAATTACTTTATCAATATAGTTTAGAAGAAAGAATGGAAATGGTAAACTTTTGATAGCAGAAAGAAATAAAGCTAGTTATGATATACTTTGACTATTTTACCATTTAGATTTCAGATGCATGAAACATTGAAAAATACAGAAAACACATAAAATCACAAGGATAGAATACTTATTTGCAATTAGACTGCACGAGAATCTGATGAAATGTCCTCAACTTTCATTCCTTTTCCAGCAAAAATCCAGATTTGATTACAACAAATTTCTTAATTTTACAGCATAGACTTACAGAGATGTTATAGAATTCCCCCCAAAATACTTCAAATGAAGAAGTATTTATACTAATTCTAAACTGAAATATCTTGAAAAAATATCAAGATTGGTTTACAAATATCTCAAACTGTTTTACAATAATAGAACTTAAATAAAGGACATTCAAAACTAATGAATCTATTTGGCACTATGTTTATGGATTTATGGTGATGAAGAAGAGAAAGTCAAATTTGGTAGCAACTCTTAATTGATGATGAAGCATCCCAGTCACTAACGACATCCTTCCTTTGTGCATTCTGCCCCAGAAATTATGCAAACTTAGGGTCTAATGATACGCTTGTATATCTCAATCTGAGATAAATATGTAAAACATGAAGTAGGTTATTGTAGATAAGAATTATTTTGAGATAAACCTCACTAAGTTTCCCAAACTTCAGCTCCAACTGTTCACAATATTCTTTGCAAAAATATGTCAAAAATAGGACTTTGCACAAACTAAAAAATAGGATGTGAAGACATACACTTATCTCCCTTTTGGTAATACCTGTGTACAACGTGAGAAAGGTTTTTGTAGATTAGACTTGTAGGAACAAAAACCTCCTCCAGTTTTTTAAAATACATCTTGGATTGGTCATAATAGTTTATGTAAAACTATGACTTAAACAAGAAATTTATGAAGAATGAACCATTTCTGCTCTGATTTCATCTTTTAACCTTAAATTCCTTTCAATTGTTTTTCACTTTTACTTTGGATAAAATTCATTGTAGCTGGTGAAAGTGTTTTCATCTTTGTTTAACTCTTAATATCTTCATGTTTAATTTTACTGCTTACTGTTTACTGTTTACTTTTACCACTCTGTTTTTCATCTGTCTTCACTTTGACATGAATTTGTATGGTCCATTTTGTAATTGTCTTCCCTACTGTTTATATTTAAGCTAGTTGATTTACTTGACTTGCTCTTCAATCTTATACTCTTTAACCCTGATACACTTTAACTGTTTCTTTACTGTGTCCTTTTACCTTCACTATATATTTTAGGTTTTTACTGTCTATTTCAACAATAAATCCTTTTAATTCCATGTTTCCTCTACTTTTCTTTTAACTGTATGTTTTATTTTCCATCTTTGTTTGAATAGATTTGATAACAATCTTGGAGTAAATAGGTCTTATGACTAGTATTAAGACTGTTTATCCAAGGTTGTGGTCTTCTGATCGCCTGTAAAACAAAACAAACTATTAAGAAAGCATTGGTTTGCAGGGGAGGTCGAAAAGCTTTCATTTGAGCTTGAAAGGTCTGTGGAGTGAATCTAGAATGCTTTTCGGGAGGTAAACCATGCTCGAATCGGTTAACGGAGGCTTCCGGTGGTGCAAATGGGTTACATAGGGTTTTACTGCACAATCGGGTGAAAACGAGCAAAACTGGGGTTTTTGTGTTTAAATGAGTAAACGGTTGATATTGGCGAGTGAGCTTTGAATGAATAGTGGACAATTTGTCATATGCGGACAGTGGGGAGAGGGGGCGGTAAGTGGACTCTATCGCACTGCTTTTTGGAGGCGAGTGGTATTGAGGGAGGGCCACGCAATTCCACTAGTCATTTGACACGTAGCATCGACATTATTTGGGAAACCGCTCATATCGTGCGTTATCATCTGACCAAAAGGCCTGCATGATATGTGTGATAGCCGTTGGATCTAGGAGATATGGATCGAATGGTGATCAGGGATTGGGAAGTGACTAGTGTTTAATGGTGGGGGCTTGACGGTAATTAAAAGCATTTAATTACATCGGGGTGATGTGATTGGTTGAAGTTATTAATTAATCGTGAGGATTAATTAATTCTTTTATTAGCATGGCGGGGGTCGGGGTTCTTAATTAATCACGGATTGACTAATTAATCCCATTTATGAGTGTTATTAAGGTTATTTCGCAACTGGGGGCAGGATATATAGTTTATTGGGATTTATTAACAATAATACGGGTAAGGGGTAATTCTTTTCGGGAATTAAATAATAATACAAGTTAAAAGTTAATATGACTTTGAAATATGAAGGGCGCTAAGTTAAATGTCTCTGAAAATGTGTTTCATCATACAACACTTATACCTTAGGCTAATGATATATGAGGGTTTCATGTAGATAGAATGTTTTTAATTTTCCTAAGTAAAATAGGATTTTACTTAGGAAAAGATTTATAAAGGGAATGAGTGACTTTATGAAGGGGTGAATATTGATGAAGGGGATTTAAGTGCTATAGGTATTTAAAATTATTGGGTCGAGGGTCCGGTCCCTCGAAGAGTCAAAGAAATGCTTTGATCCCCTCTAACTTGTTTGTAGATACCTTTAACACTTAGGGAAATTAGTAAAATTTTTAGGGAAAATGAATGGGGGAGTTAATTCATTTGACTTTGTTTCTTGATATGCTGTCTTCATTGTTATTCATGCTTTGTCCAAGTGATGAAAGAAAAAATATTTAAGCTTTTAACTTAACCATTCACCACACATTTATTCTGCAACCATCATCTACTTACCCTACCTACTTAGCCTAGCATTTTTACTTCTTTATTAGGGTGCACTTGAACTGGAAAACCCTTTTCAAACTTTCTTTTCTTTTACATAGTGATACCTATCTAAATCTAACCTTATTACATCCAAGGGCTCATATTACACTATTGAGCTCCTTTTATTTACTCTACCTATCTACTTATCTGCCAAGATTACACTGTTTGGTTAGATTTTATTCTCTATCTCTATAAACATGAAATTGAAAACATGGAATAACCAAGTTTGAACTATTTGGCTACCATGGATTGTGGCATAGGTGAAAAGCTCCACACAACTTTTATTACACAAAAGTAATATAGTAGTGGCATTTGGACTTGCACACTTTCATGGTTTTTTTTTATTTTCTTGGGGTTCATTTTCTTTCATTTTTTCTGACCTTTTCTTTATTCTTTTTGTCATTTTATTCTTTTTCTAGGACATACCCTCTTTAAATTTTTTTTTATTTTTTTTCAAAAATATGGAAAAAATTTGCAATAAGCGAAGATATGAACATATTTCAAAGTTAAAATCAGCCAATCATAACTTATGACACCTATTGGTATAGGAACCTAACAACAGTAACATGCATAAACAATTCAAATGCTCCTATAATGAATAGTCCAGATATTACAAAATACCCAGATGGTTAGCAAATATACACAGAGATCCTATACTCATATCAAATATTTTGTTAAAGAATGGAGAATTTTAAAGTTTACAAGAAAATCCTTAGTACATATATAGTCATTTAAGTAAATCAAACCAAGGTTCTAGTGAGCAACAAGTATACACTGTTATATATATATATATATATATATATATATATATATATATATATATATATATATATATATATATATATATATATATATATATATATGGGTCTCAGCTTAAGAGAGTATTAAATGAACTACAACAAAAAATAGAGAGACTATTAGCTTTGTTAGCATTTGGCCCAAAAATGGATTCAAAACACCCAAAGTCTCCAAAGTTTGCTTAAAGTCATGCAAATGGATCCAAATATGCTCCAAATCACTCCCTAAGTCTTCAAAAGTGCTTAAGATCATCCAAATATCGAAACAAGCGAGGGAGGAGAGCCCTTGGAAAGGCAAAAATGCACTATCGGGAGGCTAAAACACTTCAAAAACCATGACAAAACATTATTGCAGGCTTAAAACTCAAGAACACACAACTGTCATTAGATCTGACTAATCAACAGCCCAGATCTAAGCAACAAATTGCAAATCAGCGATTGCAGGCAGTGGCAATCGGCACTGGACACCGCCGATCAGCGATTGCCGATGATCGCTATCGGTGTGTCGCATTGACGGAAGTATCAGCGCAGGTGTGGGTGCAGGTTGTGTGGAATGAGCGATTGCGATTAGCATTTCAACGTGGATCATCGATCGTGCGCGCAGATCGATGGCCCACATTACATCGCCAGATCATTATCGGTGGAAACCAAAGGGGCAGGGCCTTTACATATATATATATATATATATATATATGCATGCAACCTGATGGGCCATACCTGACTGCATTATAAATTATTTCTTATAAGATTTCAGTTCCACTCCAAAGCCTTGTTTTAATGCGTTCTTCATGTATATTCGTTATACAATGAAATACAAAGGAGCCAGGGTAGCACCGATTGCGATGAAGCCTAGACCTGAAAGGGTTCAGGAATGAAATTTTATAATCTTTGAAACCCGCCAAAGCCTATTTTTTAATAGGTTTTGTGTATTTTCATTGTTTAAACAAAGTACAAAGGAAGCCTGAGGCAGTGGGGTAGTGATGGAACCTAAACCCAATGGGTTTCCAGAATGAAAATATATCATATTTGAAATCCGCGGCAAGCCATTTTTCAATGTTTCTTCACAATTTTTATGTATTTACAAAATACAAAGGGAATCATAGAACAAGCCGAGTGCGACAGGCGACAACGACCCAAGGGTGGACCCGATAGATAAAGAAAGCCATGTTTAAGGACTTTTTAAGGTCATGAAAAGCAGAAATGGGCGGGTTTTTTTCTATATGCAGTGTTTTCTGTATATAACAGAAAAACACTCATTTATAAATGTTTAAAGGATTACACATGCCCGAAGACCCTTTCCATTATCTAACAGAGGCCGGGAGATAAGGAAAGAGGTTGGAAGGGGAATAGAAAGAGCCACAACATGCGTAGCTCACCTCCAAAGCAACAAATGATCATGGAGCATCAATAGATAGCGCAACACAGCCACATCAACCAGAAATAATCATGGAACCATAGCACAACATAGCTATAACAAACATAATGATTGTGGGGGTATCTCTGGCACGAGAGAACTCCCAGACAGCACAACGAACCACCCAAAATATCTGAAAGCTGTTACTCTTCTGTTAGAAGGAGAAAAACTTTGAGCCATGCTTTCCTTTAGGGAATCAAATAGTTAAGGAACAGAGTGGATAGATTAAGACTCTGAGCCTTCTAGAGAGATTAGGAGCATTATAAACAGGTTATAAATAGCTGAAAGTAAGATGTAATACGGGTTCAACTTCTGGAGATTATTCCTCCTTTGTTCCTTCAAGCTTATCGTCTTCATTCTAGCAATATAAACTTCTTTTGCTATTATATGTTCAATTTCAATTCTATTTGTTGTTCTATGCTTGCACTTGAACAATTTGTTCATGTTTTCTTTTGTGTCTAAGGCCAGATAACTGTCATCTTATCTCTGCTTTGATGAATTAGATTTGCAAGCTTCTTTTACAGCGTGTAGCTAGCCATTCATATGTGGTCATATATGCATCTGCCGGTACAGTGAGTATTCTCTTTTGCTGCCATAGCTAGCCATTCATTTATGTTTATGTATGCAATATACTGGTACAGTCAGTATTCTCCATTTATCCATTGAATCTATAAATTATTGAGCACTAATGGTCTAAAGCCTTGTATTCGTGAGAGTGTTCATGCATGTCTTGAGTGAGAATAGAGCTGAAATGGTTATCTGACTTGATCCAAACCATCATCCATTCCAATAGTTCTAAGAACAATATTGAAGATTATATGTTACCAGGCATCTTCGAGCTACAACCTAGAAGAGTTTCCTAGAGTGATACCATAATTGGCGTCATTGCTCAGGAGAGGAAATTGAAGCTCAACTTCCCTGGGAAACGACATAGATCTAGCTTTGATGATAAACAAAGTCTGGGAACTTTTTTTGTTGTAATCATCTATCTAGCGACTCTACTGGAGGCCGAATCTCTTAGTGAAACCACATCATAGTTTTGGCTTAGTTTGTGAGGTATACTCGAAGAAACCTCAGAAGCTACAAGTTGACCTAGTACCTGACCTTCAAAAAATCATCAAAGAGAGAAAGGTATTAGAAAGGAGCATCAGGTTCAGGTAAACCTAAACAATCTTCTATATCTCTTCAAGAAAGGCCTATAATAGAACAAATATATGTTTAGAGTATAGCTTCTAATACTAGAAGAAAAGAAAAACTCTTAGAGATTCATAAAGCTCCTTATTCTTTAGGTTTTCCTTTTGCTGTATGACCAAAGGAAACCTCACCTCCTATCCATCATACTCCTTTAGTCCTGTTAGTCACTCCTCAGCTCTCTATCATTCAAACTACCAGTACTCTTTTAGCCACCACAGCTATGGCAGGCCCAGAAGCACCTACCAAAATGGAAAAAATCATAGCTGCTAGGTATGGACCTCTAATACTGCCCACTCCTATGAATGCTATGCCTACAGGAGAATATCAGAAGTATATGCCTAAGTTCACTGGGACTGAAGGTGTTTTAGTTGAAGAACATCTTGAATCATTCTATAGCTATGCTAATAACCTGGATATTAGTGAATATGATGTCTAGATGAGAGTCTTTGTGCAAAGTCTAGATGGAGAGGCTAGAAAATGGTTTAGGGAACTGACCCCAGAATCTATAGCAGATATTGACGCCTTAGATGATGCATTCCTAAACAATTGGGGGGATAAGAAGGATCTCCTTTACTAACACACTAAGTTTGGGAACTTACAGAGGGAAAATGGTGAGCTGCTATCTGATTTTAATAAGAAATTTAACCACATGTACAACAAGATACCAGCTGAAGTGAAACACACCACTACCTCTGCTAGATTCATCTATGCCAGTGCCTTTGATTCTAACTTTTGTTTACTGGTGAGGGAGAGGAAATGTTCTGCTTTGTTTGATATGCAAGATGCAACCATGGAAGTAGAATCAAATATCATGGCTGCAGAAAAGCTCAAAGGTAATGCTGATAGAAGGAGGCAAAGGGGCGAGCCTTCATCATCTTCAGATCCCAAGATTGATAAAATGGGCAAGATGATAGAGTCATTAGCCTCTAAAGTTTCCAAATTAAATGTTGAGCAACATTCTAGGAAAGGAAGGGTTCCTAATACCTTTGCTCCTCCAAATCCAAGTCCATATAGAAGAGAAAATGAGCAGTTGCAGATTTTGCAAAGAAACAAAGATGCCATTGAAAACCAAAGGGTGAAGACCCCTTTTCAAAATGCATTCATGGAATAAGAGTAGTTTGAAGAAGATGATGAGATCCATTGTATGGAAGACAAAGGTAGCGTCACTTTTTTAACCAAAGCTGCCTATGAGAAGTCATTATTCAATAGCCAGATCAACCAAGAATGGGATGGTGAAGCTGTTCTACAAACTGTAGATCAGCACCAATATAATCTGACATCTATGATGAATAATGTCAAATAAACTCTTGTTCATAACGCTGTTGTCCCTACAAAACAACAAGCTAATAAGTAGAATCAACCAACAATTGATCCTATCATCCTCAAAGCTCTAGCCATAGAGGTAAAAGGCCTTGACAAGTCCCCTTCTTCTTTCAGTTTTCAATCAGAAATTCAGAGGCCAAGAATACCTATTCCTCTTATTGAACCAGTGAAGAATGCGTCCTTCAAGAAATCTACCATTAAGGCTCTTGAGCCTAATGCCATCCAAGCTTCCACTGACTATGTAAATCTACAAGATGACAAACCAGCTATTATTCTCAGCCCAATGATTGAAAATTGTGAAGACAATTCCCCATCATTTTATGTTTCTCTGTCTATTCATGATGAAATACCTCATAACTGCCTTCTGGACACTGGAGCCAGCCATAATCCAATGCCCAAGGCTGTCATGGATAATCTCAGTCTTGAAATTACCACGCCTTAGCAGTTGGCCTCTACGCAGCTTAAAAAACCAGTTTTCCAGATCACAGAGGAAGAAGGCCCATAGGTTTGGGACATGTTCTTTTATGGGGCTTGCTCTAAGGAAGATGCAGGAACAGGTGAAGTGCTTATGTCCCCCACACAAGAATGCATTGATTCATCCTTCATATTAACATTTTAAGTCACAAATGACACAGCGGAGTATGAAGCAGACCTTATCATTCAACATGTGTACAAAACCTTCCAAGAAAAACATACAAGGCTAAAAGCATACAGAGATGAGGTGAAATATAGACCATCCCTGCCTAATAATACCAAATGTTGGAAATTTTTTGAAGTAGAGGATCAAATCAATAGGCTTTTGCAAGTCTTTGATGATTTTGCTAATATGCACATTGACCAAGAGAAAGAAACCTTTAATAGAAAGGTAAAAGGGGTCAATTTTCAGTTTCGTGACTGTTTTCTCAAAAGGAATGCATTAAAGGAAGGAGGAGATGTTTTTGATGGCCCATTTAATGGGATGTTCTTTGAACTTTATTTCATTTAAGGCTTTCGAGCCTTGGTATTGTAATTATGTTGTTTTCAAGTTTTTATTTTCATGCTAAATAGACTCCATGCCCAATGCAACACTAGGAGGAAGATTTGATCTTGTTTTTTATAGGAAAGGCATTATTCTGTAGTGCTTGAAACCTCACAGGGAGGCTTTCATCCCCAAAAGGAGCCAGTGTTAGCTTTGTTGGCATTTGGCCCAAAAATGGATCCAAAACACTCCCAAAGTCTCCAAATTTTGCTTAAGATCATGAAAATGGATCCATATATGCTCCCAAACACTCCCTAAGTCTTCAAAAGTGCTTAAGATCATCCAAAGAGTGAAACAAGCGAGGGAGGAGAGCCCTTGGAAGGGCAAAAATGCACTATCAGGAGGCTAAAACACTTCAAAAACCATGAAAAACCCTCATCGCAGGCTTAAAACTCAAGAACACATAACTATCATTAGATCTGGCCAATCAATGGCCCAGATATAAGCAACAAATCACAAATCAGTGATTGCAGGCAATGGCAATCGGCGCTGGGCATCGTCGATCAATGATTGTCGATGATCACTATCGACGAGTCACATCAGCGGAAGTATCGGCACAGGTTGTGTGGAATGAGTGATTGCGATCAACAATTCAACATGGACCCCACGTTACATCACTAGATCGCTATCAGTGGAAACCAAAGGGGCGGGGCCTTTACATATATATGCATGCGACCCGATGGGTCGGATCCAGTGGCATTATAAATGATTTCTTATAAGATTTTAGGTCCACGCCAAAGCCTTGTTTTAATGAATTTTTCATGTATATTTGTTATACAATGAAATACAAAGGAGCAAGGGCAGTGCCAATTGTGATGAAGCCTAGACCAGAAAGGGTCCGGGAATGAAATTTTATAATCTTTCAAATCTTCCAAAGCCCATTTTTTTAATAGTTTTTGTGTATTTTCGTTGTTTAAATGAAATACAAAGGAAGCCTGAGGGAGTGTGGTAGTGATGGAACCCAGACTCGATGGGTTTCCGAAATGAAAATATATCATATTTGAAATCTGCAGAAAGCTATTTTTGATGTTTTTTTCAGAGTTTTTATGTATTTACAAAATACAAAGGCAATCATAGAATAGGCCGAGTGTGACAGGCGATAGTGACCCAAGGGCAAACCCGATAGATAAATAAAGCCATGTTTAAGGACTTTTTAAGGTCCTGAAAAGAAGAAATCTACGGGATTTTTGCTATATGCAGCATTTTCTGTATATAATAGAAAAACTCTCATTTATAAATGTTTAAGGGATTACACAGGCCCGAAGACCCTTTCCATTATCTAACAAAGATTGGGAGACAGGGACAAAGGCCGGAAGGGGAATAGAAAGAGCCACAGCATGTGCAGCTCACCCCCAAAGCAACAAATGTTCATGGAGCATCAATAGACAGTGCAACACAGGTACATCAACTAGAAACAATCATGGAACAACAACACAACACATCCAGAACAAACAGAATGATTGTGGGGGTATCTCTGGCAATGGAGAACTCTCAGACAGTGCAACAAATCACCCAAAATATTTGAAAGCTGTTACTCTTCTATCAATAGGAGAAAATCTCCGAGCCATGCTTACCTTCAGGGAATCAAACAGTTAAGGGATAGAGTGGATAGATTAAGACTTTGAGCCTTCTAGAGAGCTCAGGAGCATTGTAAACAGGCTATAAATAGTTGAAAGTAAGATGTAATACACGTTCAACTTCTGGAGATTATTCCTCCTTTGTTCCTTTAGGCTTCTCATCTTCATTCTAGAAATATAAGCTTCTTTAGCTATTATATGTTTAATGTCCATTCTCTTTGCTGTTCTATGCTTTCACTTGAACAATTTGTTCATGTTTTCTTTTGTGTCTAAGGTGAGATAACTGTCATCTTATATTTGATTTGATGAAATAGATTTGCAAGCTTCTTTTACTGCCTGTAGCTAGCCATTCATTTATGTTTATGTATGCAATCTATTGGAACATTCAATATTCTCCATCTATCCATTGAATCTATAAATTATTGTGCATTAGTGGTCTAAAGCCTTGTATTAGTGAGAGTGTTCATGCATGTCTTGAGTGAGAATAGAGTTGAAATGGTTATCTGACTTGATCCAAATCATCATCCCATTCCAATAGTTCTGAGAACAATATTGAATATTATATGTTACTAGGCATCTCTGAGCTGCAACCTAGGAGAGTTTCCTGGAGCGATAATAGAGACAACCAAAATCAAAACATTCATTTTTTCACGTGCGTACCTGCAAGCAGTGGAGCAAAAATTAAAATCCAACCTAGTTGTGCAAGAAGAATATTATGGTGACCAGAAAAATGTCGAAAAACTTGTGAGATGTTTTAAGAGGAGTGAAAATACCTGCCAAGACATTTTACCTAGTTAGGTTCAAAATTGGATCCTTAAGGAGGTAATAAAAGCATATTAGTGTGCTTACATCGTAACAGAGACTAGAAAATCTTACCTGAAATAAAATTATCTTCCCCATATGTGAGATTTCGCCTCTGTAAATTGCCAAAGTGATTTTAGGAAAGGATTTTTACCAATTATAGAACCTATAAAAAATTTGTAGTAGAAGCGACAAAAAAGAGGAGCGAAAATTATCCTATTCACAAAAAGAAGATCCAAAAGATATAGGGGGCGCAATAACATTTTCTAAGAGATTAGGGTCACCAGAAGTAGAGCTTAAAAAGAGAAAAAGAAAAAACACACTTGAGTGCAAGGGTCCAAGGGAAACGCACAAGATTTCATTTAATTATATAAGGAAAAATAACGAGAAAGATAAAATATATCAACTCACCTGCAAGTAGAGGAAGATACTACCACTTTACTCCTATCATGGAAAAAAATGTAACCAATGCCATAACTCCAACACCTATCAAGGAGTACACTGTTAGGGTATGACTTTGAGTATCTATTAATTGTACCATGTTTGGTATATTTACTACCTGGGTAAGTTATGAAGTGAAGAAAAAATCCATGCCAAAACCCTGGTAGAAAAATAGGGTTGGAAAATTTAGTTAGAGTGGAAAACAAATTAGATGACCAATGAACCAAGTTTACTGATATCTACACACAAGCCCCAAATTTCCTTTGGAAATTAGTGAAGGATAGCCAACCTGTAATGGGTCCTCAGAGCCCAAAATAAACACGAAAATTCTTCCCCTAACACAAATCTTCAACATGGTTGCCACGAGATGGTGAGTTCCTAGACACATAGCAATCACTGAGGAGTTGATAAATCCAAAAGAGATAAATCAAATGAAAGAAAAACAACCATAAATTATCAGGCAGAACTAGAAACTTTGTCACTCATATAGTAAAATCACCATAGAAACACCATTACCTGGTTTATGTTGAACCCACACGGTGGGATAGTTGAGAGAAGAAGCTATAAGAGTGGAAAGGAGCCTTCATATCTCTATAATTAGAGGAAAAATTTTGCAATCTACATGGCACTAGACAAAAATACGATAACGTAAACAAGACAGATTTTTCAACACATAAGGGTCTCAAATTAGGGTTTGACTAAACGCAAATCTTATCCCTTGAATACAATCAAAATGAATCTCCATGGATGATTATATAATGGTACCCAGACATGTGAACACCACATGACAAAGGAAAACTCACCAATCATGAGAGAGAAAGTGGAAGCTACCCTAGCCTAAAAGAGGCACACCCTATCACTCACCCCATGTGGACTCAATTACCTATGCAATTTAATCATATATAACCACCTCCATTATGAATATGATATATAAAGTCTAAAGCGTGTGATAGGGGTTATTCATATCATGCCATAAGAACCATATAGAATGAGGCAGAACATATTAAATGAGAGGTTGATAATATTAACTCTGATACAAGGCTAATGATCTCTAAATTGAAATATACCATGGGTTAGCATGTTGAAAAGCTAAGAGCAAGTGGTTCAAAACCATGTCCATGGTGTTTGTATATAGTCATACAAGCTTAGATTTATTTAGGTTCAAGTAACAAATAAAACTACGAGAACTACATGGTATGTGCTTAGAAAACACTAGAAATGCCTATATCTATGAGGATAAACTCATTATTAGTATTTTTAATTAAAAATAAAAATAAAAAATTGGCTACATTAGTGGGGTATGTGACAGATGGTATTCAATTTAAAAAACCGGGCCTATCAACGATCACCACATTTGGAACTAGATATGAGTAGATTTGTAATTTAATATGAAATGGTTACACTAATGCTAAAATGTGTTGAATTATAAGGTACTTCAGCGAAGGAAAGTTACAACACAGAATGACGGAAGATCGAAATTTACTTGCAAGGGAGAGAGAAAGAATCTATGTGGAATTAGGAGGAGGAAATACTCCACCAACAAATCAACTTTTGGATATCATGAGAAGTTTACAACAAGAGCTAGTTTATCTTAGAACCAGTAATGAGAAGTTGTTGAAGGAAAGAGAAAAACAAGAAAATGTGATCAAATATTTAACTAAAACGTATGGTCACAAAATAATAGAAGCAAGAGAGGATGGAGGAAAGGAAGAGCCATTGAAAAGGAAATTTTTTGAGACCAAAACAGAAAAGTTTGAAAGTGGGGATGATTCAGACAAAAATTATTCAAAAACATAGAAAATGAAGAAGAACGTGGAGCTTCAAGGGGAGTTCAAAAAAATAAAACCCCCTACATTTGATGGTGAAAAAGAAGAGGATGCAAAAGCATGGATTCTCAATATGATAAATTACATTCAAGTTTATGAGTATGAGATTAATTTGAAGGCCATATTGACCATTTATTAGTTACAGGGGAAAACTTCTCTCTATTGGGAAGAGGTTAAATTAGTGCAGTCATTGGAGGAAGGGGATGTGTCTTGGGAAGAGTTTCATAAGAAATTCAAGTGAAAATATTTAAATGAATGATATCATGATGATAAAGCTAAGGATTCCATGAGTTAATATTGGTATTATTAACCATGGATGAATTCATGGCTCACTGTTTTGTTGCGTTATGTTCCCTACATAAAGGAGGAGAAAGAAAAAGTGCAAAGGTTTTTAAAATATTTACTGGTGTCTTACAAGGAAAGGATCAAGTTTGGAAATCCTAAAACAATGGAAGAAGGAGTGAGGAAAGAAATATTGTGTTATTAGTAGTTTAAAAATAGAGGAGAAATTTCGAAACCTTGGCAAGGAAAGGATCAAAATAAATTTGCAATGGGGGCTCAAGAAGACAAAAACATGCATCTCTTAAATTTTTTGGAAATGACCACAAACAAAAGAAGTTCAACAAAGGGAATTCAACACAACTAGTGCAATCTCAAATTGGGTCTAAGGCCATGGACGTGAACAATAAAAAGATAGGGGGGTCAAAGAGAGAGAACATTTGAAGTTTTGGGGGTGTGGGGAACCTCATTTGTTGAGGGATTTCCCACATAACCCAAGGTCTATTCAAAACATATAGGCAATACATCTAGTAATGACAATAAATGATATTTCTAGAATAATTCAACAAATAAGTGCAACGCTGGAGGAAAGACAAGCGAAGCACAAATCCACTATGATCGATATTGAAGGTACTATTTTTAACCACCCTGTCTCTGTTTTAATTGATCCGTGGTTTAGACTCAATTACATTAGCCCTCAAATGGTGGAAAAATGTGAGCTAAAAAATGATTTTTTTTTAAATGCATCGCTTGTACAGGTAGTTACCAACATAAAAAGGAAGGTGACTAACCATGTAAGACAATGTCCCATAGATTTAAATTAATGTTCCACTGAAGTAAATATAAATGTCCTTATATTAGGGTCACATGATGTATTAATAGGTATGGATTGGTTGGAAAAACATGGAGCGATAATAAATTGCTTAAAGGAAAAAGTGAGTTGTAAAAATCATGAGGGACAAACCCAACTAATAAAAGGCATACCCAAGCTAGTATCAATTAGACAATTTTCAACATTACAATTGAAAAGGAGTGCCAAGAAAGGGTGTCAATTATTTGCAGTGCATGTGGAAGCAAGTGAAAAACAAACAAAAAAAATAAAAATTAGATGAATTTCCAATTCCTAGGGATTTTAAGGATGTTTTTCCAAAAGAGATTAAGGGTTTACCTCCCTACAAAGACAGATTTCTCCATTGATATAGTACTAGGAGAAACCCAGTGTTTATAGTGCCTTATCAAATGAGTATACTATAAATATTGGAATTAAATATACAGTTACAAGAACTACTCGATAAAGGCTATATTGGACCTAGTGCTTTACCATGGGGGGCTCCTGCGTTATTTGTAAAGAAGAAGGATGACACATTTAGAATCTGCATAGATTATCGATAATTAAATAAATCGACTTTTAAAAACAAATACCGCTACTCCGTATTGATTATTTGTTTGATTAAGTAAGAGGGGAAACCATATTTTCAAAAATTGATTTAAGGACTGAGTATCACCAGTTGAGAATAAAGGACGAAGACATTCATAAGATAACTTTTTGAACCAGATATGTCACTACGAATTTGTAGTGTTACCTTTTGGCATTACCAATGCACTAACAACATTTATGTTCTTAATGAAAATCATGCTTAGTTAGTTATTTGATAAATTTGTGTTGGTGTTTATAGATGACATTCTAGTGTATTCCAAAAATGAAGAAGAACATAAAGAACATTTGAGTCTAGTACTGCAAACATTAAGAAAACATTAATTATATGCTAAGTTTAGAAAATGTGAGTTTTACAAGGACAAAATACAATATTTGGGCCATGTCATTTCAAAGGAGGGACTGCCTGTTGATATTGAGAAGGCCAGGTCCATTTTGAGCAGGCCCATATGTAAGGATGTGTTAGATGTCTGACCGTTTATGGGAATTATGAGATACTACAAAATATTTATTTAAGGGTTTTCTAAATTGGCCTACCCTATCACTTCCTTACAAAAGAAAGGAACAAAATTTGAGTGGATAGCCAAGTGTCAAGAAAGTTTTGACAAATTAAAACATTTGTTAATAGTAGCACCTATTCTAAAAATTGCAGATCTGGAAAAGGAATTCATTGTATGTACTGATGCTTGTTTGGAAGGTTTAGGTGGAGTCTTGATGTAGGAGAATTTGGCAGTGGCCTATGAATCTAGAGAACTAAAACCATATGAAAAGAACTATGTGGTGTTTGATTTAGAGATAACTGCTATAATACATGCTTTAAATATGTGAAAACACTTCCTATTGGGAAAAAAATAAAATTGATAATAGATCATATTAGCTTAAAATGATTTTTTAACCAACCAGATCTTAATGCTAGAAAAGCTAGGTGGATGGATTTTCTCAGTGAATTTGAATTTGATATAAAACACATTAAGGGTAAAGAAAATAAAATAGCAGATGATTTGAGTAGACATGCATATGCCTTTATGGAAATTTATGTTAGCAATGTTAGTACATATTATATGGAGCAGATCAGGAATTCAAAAAGAAGATCATAATTATCTAGAAATTAAAAAAAAAATTGCAACAAGTAGATACAAGTAGATAGGTCGCAAGGCTCTCTTCTCTCAATAATTTTTCAATCATATTCTTTCTGATTTGTCCTAATGATGGACCCCCTTTGGGGTTTGAAACGTTGGTAGAATGAACTGAAAACTGTGGATAATCCGGATCATGAAACAAAAAACTTCCACAGAAGCTTAAAATCTAAAATAAAACAAGTAGATATTCTAGGTTATGCTGAAAGTTCAGAAAAGTTGTTAATGTACAGAAATAGATTTCATGTTCCAAATGTAAGTGCTCTAAAATAGATGATATTAGATGAATATCATAAAAAACCATATGCAGACCACCCTAGATACCAAAATATGATAACGACACCAAGGGAGGAATTTTACTAGCCTGGCATGAAAAAAGAGGTAGTAGAATATTTGCCTAAATGTTTAGAATGCTAGCAGGTGAAGGTAGACCACCAACACCCAACATGACTTTTGAACCTACTACCCATTCTCGAATGGAAATATGAGGTGACAATATGACAACATGACAACATGACTCTATCATGGTGGTAGTGGACACACTAAGCAAGGCATCACAATTTATACCTGTATAGCCTACCTATGGAAAAATATCAAATTGCAAGCATTTTTATGAAAGAGATCTTTTAATTGCATGGGATACCAAAAAAGGTAGTATCAGATAAGGATGCTAAATTTACTTCCTAGTTTGGGAAGACTTTCTTTGGAGGGATAAGGACCCAACTAAATTTTAGTATTGCGTATTAACCTCAAACTAATGGATAGACAAAGATGACCAATCAAATTCCGGAGGACATATTAAGAATGTATATCATGGACATACCTGCTAAATGAGAAGATTTCTTTCATTTAGTGGAATTTACCTACAACAACAATTATAAATCTTTGATAAAAATGAGTCCTTTTGAAGCTTTGTATGGCATATAATTCCACATGCCTTTCAACTGGAGTCATTCAAAAGACATGCTCATATTAAGACTAGATGCATTATAAGAAATGGAACAAACGGTGCTAAAACTTAGTCAGAACATCAAAACTATGCAAAATATACATAGAAGTTATGTGGATAAAAAGAGTACCTACAAGTAATTTAAGGTGGAAGATCATGTATAAATAAGATTTAAACTAAGGAAAATCACCTCAAGAATGGAAACCTATACCAAATTAGCACCACGGTTTTGTGAGCCTTTCAATATATTGGATAGGGTGGGACCAATGGCATATCAACTCGCATTTCCCAGTCATGTAAAAGTACAAAATATTTTTCATGTATATTTGTTTAAGAAGTATGTTCATGATAATTCTCATATAGTTGATTGGAACTTGATACAGGTGGAACCAGAAGGATATTTCATCGCATAACCATTTCACATATATATCAGAGAGAGATATTGCTCCAGAATCAAGACATCACTCAGATTAAAGTCCAATGGAAGTAATTTACACCTGAGGAGGCCACATGGGAGATGGAGAACAAAATGTGGGAGGCTTTTCTAGCATTAGTCCAGAAAGAAGGAAATCGGACAATGCACACTGAGGACGATGTTGAATAAACAAGGGGGGAAGATGTAATAACCCTCCATTTCTTATGTTAATAGTTCCCATTTTTAGACATGGACTATATTTTTGACTGGATGGCTAGCAAAGCCATATTAGTCTTGTGAAGGATGGGATTGAATAAAACTCTTTATCATGTAATTAATAGATTATGATTAATAAATAAAATGTTAGAAATTACTCAGAAAAGAAGCACTAGAGTTAGAATATTCTTTCCAAGATGGAAACAATTATTGGTGGTTAAATTCAAGATAAATCTTCCCTTAAATAGCTCCTAAAAATACCTAGGAGGAAATAGACAAGATTTAATATGATGGGAGAGAAATATTTGTTAAATTACTTAGTTGGAAAAAGATACTAAATTAAAGCAAAGCACTATAGGAGAGAAAGGCAAGCTTTAAGGAAAAATGAAAATAAACATTTTGAAAAAACAAAAAAAAAAACAAAAAGGCCTAGGCAAGTGGGTTGGCAGACCCAAAAAAACAAGGCACTACTAAAATATTATAGGGAAGGAAAATTTCATAAATATACACCACTCAAGAATCAATGAGGTTGTTGATTCCATTTGTGAGCATATCTTATCTCAGGGGAGAACTAGAATCAATGAGGTTGTTGATTCCATTTGTGAGCATATCTTATCTCAGGGGAGAACTGGTGGACTAAGTTTGTGGTTGAGAGGAAAGTGTTTTGTTTCTAAATAATTTCCAGTAGTCACTTCGGTTTGAATTCCGGTTATAACTCTTTGTGAATTGATAGGAAAATTAATTAATTTTGCTTCTAGCAGAGCATTGGTAGTTTTATGAAGATATCAATGTATATATGGGGAGATAATAATTTAATGTTGCCTTTTTTATATTTATGCTCTTTAATATGTTTTTAGGACTGACACACAAGCCTCACCATGTGGGTAGGAAAAGCCCAAAAAAAAAAAAACACTTGGGTTAGAAATTAAATATATTAGTTGTGAAGAGTATTACATATGCTAGCATATAAAGTTAAAGGAAATATCATATTTTTTTGAAAGGAATCAATAGGGTTGGAAACATTTATAGTGGAGATTTATGCCTAATACCATAGAATAGACACATAGACAAGCGTAACTCATTCCTGTGCGAACAAGAAGAAATTTCCCCAACAGATAGGATGTAGTCACCCGAATGGTTGTTAGATTACAAATAAAGAATATTTCATGCAAGAAACAAGAAGGTAATTTTGTGGAGTCTTTTACTAATGAGTACACCCGAGGGACAATCGAATGCATTCCTAAAATTAGAATAAACGACGAAATAAGAAAAACTGTATAATGGGAAAAGGAATGAAAATAGAGTTGAGAAATATCATGAGTAAAATGGAGAAATAAACGAACTCCGGATTAAGAAGGAATCTAAGAAGAGTGTCGATGGGCATCAGGCACCACGAGGTATACTAGTTTATGAAACTCCAGGCTATGTGAGTAGAATTTAAAATAAATTAGATTCAGTTATATTGTTCCTCGCACTTGAGGGAAAAATTCATTGAAGAAGTTAAGACATGATAGTCGATATTATTGTAAAGGGAAAATGGTAAATGGTAAGCCTGTGTATGGTAAATTGGTGGCCTATAATCGTACCTATAACTCTTAATTCACGGTAATTATGTTCACAACTATCAAACGGTTACTAGTTATATACTAGATGTATTATGTAGTTAACGAAGGGGAAATAAATGTGACAATGAGTAACAATTATTAAGACAATAACATGCATAAAACAATTCAACTGCTCCTCTAATAAATAGTCCAACTACTAGAGAACTACCATGATAGTTAACAAATATACACAAAGATCCTTTACTGATATCAAATATTTTGTTGAAGAATGGATAATTTTAAACTTTACAAGAAAACCGAAGCCTCGGTAAAAATATAGCCCTTTAAGTAAATTAAACCAGGGTTCTGGCGAATAACCAATATCCACTGTTACAATATAAACATATATATATATATATATATATATATATATATATATATATATATATATATATTATAATTGTGGGTCTCGCCTTACGAACATATTGAAGGAACTACAACAGAAAATTATAGAGACAACCAGAGTCCAAAAATTCATTTCTATGTGTGCACATTTGCAAGCAATAGAGTAGAATTGAAAGTCCAACCTGGATGTGTAGGAAGAATCAGTATGGCGACCAAAACGTTGTCGAAAAAATGGTGACATGCTTTAAGAGGAATGAATTTACCTATCAAAACGGTTTAAGAGGAGTGAATTTACCTATCAAAACGGTTTACTTGGTTAGGTTCAAAATTGGATCTTTAAGGAGGTGAGAAACGTAGATTATTGTGCGTACATTGTAACAAAGATTAGAAAAGCTTACCTGAAAGAAATACGTCTTCCCCATGTGCAACGATTCACCTTTATATTTCCAAAGCGATCTTAGGAAAGAATTAATACCAATTATAGAACCTATAAAAATTCTGTAGTAGAAGCGACGAAACATAGGAGTGCCACTTTCCCTATTCACCAAAGAAGATCTGAAAGGTACAGGGGGCGCAATAACATTTTTCAAAAGACTAGGGTTACCAAAAGTAAAGCTTAAATGGAAAAAAAGAAAGAAAAAGACTTGATCACAAGGGTCCAAAGGAAACAGACACGGTTTCATTTATTTTAATGAGAAAAAACAACCAGAAAGAGAACACATACCAACTCACCTGCAAGCAGAGGCAGATAGTACCACTTAACTCCTATCATGGAAAAAAATCTAATGAGTTCCATAACTCCAGCACCTAGCAAAGGAGTACACTGTTAGGGGATGACTTAGATTATCTATTAATTGTACCATGTTTGGTATCTTTACTAACTGGATAAGTTAAGTAGTGAAGCAAAAATCCTCGCCCAAACCCTGATAGAAAACTAGGGATGAAAAAATTGAGTTAGAGTGGAAAAAAAAAATTAGATAATCACTGAACCGAGTTCGTTGATATCTACACACAAGTCCGAAATTTTCTTTGGAAATTAGTGGAGAATATCCGACTTGTGATTGGTTTTTAGAGCCCAAAAGAAAATGCGTAGATTCTTCCTCTAACACCAACCTTCGACACGGTAGCCACCAGATGGAAAATTCCTTGACACATAATAAGGAGTTAAGAAATCCCAAAGAGAGAAATCCAAAGAAAAAAACAAGAAGACATGATTAGGCAAAATTAACTGAAAAATTTGTCACTCATATAGTAAAATCACCATGGAAACACAATTACCTGGTTTATGTTGAACCTACGTGGCGAAATAACTGAGCGTAGAAGCTACAAGTGTTCATACCTCTGTAATCAGAGGGAAACTTTTGCAGTCTATGCGATTCCAGACAAAAATATGATAAGGTAAACAATACAGAAGTTTCGACACATAAGGGTCTCATATTAGGGTTTGAATGAACACAAATCTTAGCCCTTGAATATTATCAGCACGAATATCCATGGATTCTTATAGAATGGTACCCAGACATGTGAAGACCATGTGAACAAGGGACAACTCACCAATCACGACAGAGCAAGTGGAAGCTACCCTAGACTAAAAGAGCCACACCCTATCGCTCACCCATGTTGAGTCGATTACCCATGTTCAATTTATTCTTATGTAACCACCTCCATTCTGAATACGATATATAAAGTTTAAAGCACATGATAGGGGTTATTCATATCATTCCATATGAACCATATAGAATGAGTCAAAACATTTAATTTTTTTTACGTGTGCTTCACGGATCGGTGGCCACTACGTCCAAGGAAATATCTGAGCTTGATCTAGGCCTAACCCCAAGGGCTTTGGGGAGAATTGACCCTACGGGAGAATTGACCCTACGACCTCTTGAACGACCAGACACTTATTTGAACAACCCTTGGGGCTATGAGGAAAAACATATTAAATGCGAGGTTGATAATATTGATTGTGATACAAGTCTAATGATCTCTAAATTGAAATATACCATGGGTTAGTATGTTGGAAAAGCTAAGTGCAAGTGGTTGAATACCATGACCACGGTGTTTGTAAATAGACATACAAGCTTAGATTTATTTAGGTTCAAGTAACAAATCAAACTACAAGAACTGCATGGAATGTACATAGACAACACTAGAAATTCCTACATCTATGAGGATAAACTCATTAATAGTATTTTTTATAGGAAAAAAAAATTGGCTACATAAGTGGACCATGTGACAC
The DNA here is from genome assembly GCA_031772625.1 of Pinus tabuliformis. Lineage (NCBI taxonomy): Eukaryota > Viridiplantae > Streptophyta > Pinopsida > Pinales > Pinaceae > Pinus > Pinus tabuliformis. The sequence goes on along the minus strand of CM062817.1, from coordinate 706,525,247 downwards.
ATGTTTAAGTGAATTGGGGTCTTAATTTTTTTTTTTTTTTTTTTTTTCTATTTTAGGATTTAAATGACCAATTATTGTAGGTTTTAACTCTGTACAGAAATTACGTGCATACGAATTTTAAAAAGAAAATAAATAATGGCAAAAGCATAAAACATAAAACAAATACACACATAGATTTTCCCATGGGTCCCAAAACTGGGATACCAGATTTATTTTTCATTATATTTCTTTCAATGTTACAATACATATATATACATGTCAAAGCATCCATAAACCCCAATCCATTAACCCTGGATTATGACATAACCATAGTTTTGTTGACTGATCTACAAAACACCATGGACAAAAAACCATCATGCCCAAAACCATGTGCAAAATCCATTCACAAAATCATAGGTAGGTCCACCCACCTAATATAGGGTCCAAATTGATTTTCCCGGGGTGCTACTATGGACCCCGTGCAGGGGGGCTACCGCACCCCTCCATACCCCCCGACAGGGTGGCCAACCACCCCCCTTGTGATCCCCCTGTTGCACCTGATGCAACGTACAAGGGCGGATACTACCCCCACCACTCATGGGATAGTTGTAGAAAGAATATAACACACACCCAACAATTATTGGGTCAAAAATTTATGAACAAAGTTTTCAAAACTTAAACCTTCTTCTCGTTGAGATATTTTCAGCGGTATAAAGAGTGTATTGGTTAGTGTTTGTATGAAGGAATTATGCCTCTATCAAATTGACATATACTAATGCAGTACTAAATGGATGCCATGTCAATTCTAATTACTTATACATGTGGCTTTAGTCATTAGTGTACTTTTAAGAGGATTCTAGAGGGTTAAAAAAATACAACTCATCATTACCTAGGGCAGGGAAAAGCCATAACTCTAGACAAAGGCATCAACACATTATCCTAATATGTTAATAAATTAACCAGGATGCGGGTGAACCCCAAGAGCATTAATGGCCACCATTCGGATTGCCGGCGCAAGGACTTGCCAGGCGGTGAGTTGTGCTCTAATCCAGGCTCATCTCAGACGAAACCTGGCCAGTGTGCATGCTGTAATAAATGGCCCCTCAGGCCGAGATTTGGAAACAGATGATATTCATATGGCACCTCTCGAACCCTCTGTTCATCCCCTATTTCTTAGCTTTTGTTTGCCTTAGGCTGGAATTTCTTGCAACAGAACAACCACAGGGAGACGATGTTGGCTCCTCTGCTGTACTGATCTCAGAAATGGGCACCATTTTTCCCACTCTAAGAACTGCCCTTTAAATCCTGTTCAGGAGCCCTATATTCACAACCCGTTCTCCTTCCCATCCACTTATCCAACTGATTTGCACTCCAACCTCACTGGTATGGTCCGTCACCACATGAGGAGTCGCCGAGGAGGAACTAGAGGAGGCAGTGCTCACCCTCAGGCAGCGCAGAGCTCGGCTCCTGCCTCTCCCCCTCAGTACCATGAAAACTCGCCTCCAACCAGGATGCCGCATAGTCATTATCCCCATATGCGCAGTGGGTCGGGGCAAGGGTCTACCTTAATGGCTGCGCACAGTGATATTAGGCTCCATGCTGCAATGTCTCCGCTGCGTCCAGGCTCTGTCCCTTACGCGACCTAATTTAGGTTCCAGAGCCGTCTAAATAGACCCATCATAACTGCAATGTGACTATCATTTTCTTCGAAGAAGATGAGTAGAACAATGACCAGGTGAGGAATTCTGAAGAGCACTCTCTAGAGGTGAGAATTCCAGAAATGGGAAGGGGTTCTGAGAAAAAGTCGAAGGATGATGGCGGGGGCACAAGCCATAATAGATTGCATGGTGGAGAAGCTCGCGCAGGTGACATTCAGCGAGCTGGTGGCAACTCTACAGGAGTTGCTTTGATGGTGGGGTTCGCTGGCAGTTCAAGCGGCACCTAGCATGCATGGGGGCCTCCAGGTGGTGCAGAGATGGGCGACGTGGTGGAGAAGGATGAAGATTGGGACCAGTATGCCTGCCTCGTTGTCGAGGAGATACCTGACGATGATGACAACAAATGACGCCATGTGGCATCCATTGCCACCCACGAGCCAGCTCAACCTTCTGCTGCTAACGGGTTGGTCTAGTCATTTGATGTTTTTGTTGTTTGTTTGTCTGATCAGAGGGTTTGTTGTTCTGTTGTCGAGTCCGGTGGTGCTGAGTTGTATCTTTTTCTGGGTTTTGCTTCAAAACATGGATCCAAGTCCTATGTATGGGTTTCCTTTGGTGACAGTCCCGGGATATATGTTTGGTATTTTTGCAATGTCAAACTGGTTTCCCCAATCTAGGGCAATTTTGACTTTCTTGATGAACTCTAGCAACAACGGTTGAGGTGGGGCCTCGGTGTAATTATATTTTTGTTTTTATTAATAGAATTAGCCTTACATAGAAAAAAATATATATGTTAATAAATTAATTACAAGGGGAGATAGGGTTTTCCCCATAGTATTAAAGTGTTGTTCCATAGTTGAGTAGAGAAGATATCAAAATAGAACATAGGAAGAATTTGATCCCATAGAAACCTATTACATGCTACAATGACAATTGTATTTCATAGGATTCAATCTTTCTTTAAGTGTTGTGTTAAAATTTTGAGTAGAAAAGAGAAAGGCATTATCTTTATTTTCTTGTTTAGTTTTCTTAGATTGAGTTTTCCAAGGTACACACTGTGTTCATTGTGTTGATGGTGTGCTAATTATTATAATGCACCTTTTTATTTTAATATTCTTAGTTTCCATATCAGGTACAATGTGCTTATAATATTACACACTAATCATAAGTAAATGCTACATACTAGAGTACAACTTCTCTTGTGGTAGCATATTAAATTTTATTATGTTGAATTTTTACAATGGATTATTTGTAGTAATGTAAAGATCAAGTTTGTAGTAGCATTTTAAGATGCATTATGAAAAAATAACGGATGGATTATCAATGAAACTTTAAAAATCAAGTTTACAACAACATTTTAGAATATTTTCCTGACAAATTCTTTAGTGGACAATCCATATTAGTTTATAGTTCAATGTAAGTTGCAATATATAAAATATGGTTAAGCATAGGAGAACATGTAGATTAAGACATTGATGATACAAGTGAGCATAAATAGAGGATCAAGAATCCATGAACATTCAAAATTTGAGAAAATAAATATAAGATAACTGAAATGATTTAATTAGGCAATTAGTGCCATTATGACTAGATTTTGAATGAGGTAATTAAATTATTGATAGAATACTTATAATTGTACCACATAGATTTACAATAGTTTGAGATGAAAATGAACTAAAGTCTTGATGCAAATTTAGTGGAAAAAATTCCTTGAATTAAACCATAGATTAATAAGAAGGGAAAGATGAATAGATATTTTATATTCAATCATAAATCGTAATAAATTAAGATTGTTATGAGGGTTAAGAGCATGCATGTACATGATTTAGTTTTCCTTTCAATTATAAAATATTTGAGTGTGTTGGGGAATGATACACATTGTCATTGAGATGGTTAAAAAGAATAAAAGTATTTAATATTATTTTTTGTTTGTTTGTTAAGTTGTATGATTTGTGATATGGATGCAAACTTAATCTTTGGATTCAGCAAATGTGCCCAAGAGCATTTAAGTCATCAAAATCACTTGGTATCGTACTCAACCTTGGCCATATTAGCCCTTAACATGGTTGGATTTTCCTATGGAGTTTCGAACCAATGACCTTCACATCATAGAGTTCCTTAATACTACACCCTATCACCATCTATTCTACGCCCTATAAACAAGTATTAAACATAGTTATATATAGCATAATGTTAATTCGGAGATGATTACATGTTTTATTAAGAAAATGAAAATTAATAAAGATAATAAGAAAATAACAACAATGCCCAGAATTATCAATATTCTTAATCCTAGATTTAATAAGCACCCATAAAAATCAAATGACATAGAAACTATATAGAAACTATTTCTCTTAGTACTTAAAATAATACGAGTTTAATAATTAATCTATGTTAATTTATTTTATTATAATTTTTTATAGTTATTAGGGTATTTTTATTTAGTTTTTCATGATTATTTTTACTTTGAGGGGTTTTAGTTTTTGTATTACATATTTAAACATCTGGATTATGTGTATTACATATTTAAATATCCATGAGCTCACCATTGTTAGCTCAATAAGTAATGTGTATGTCATCATTTTTCCTACATTAAATTATAAAACTATTAGTGTATAATAAAAATAATAATACTTATTTTTATAGTTATTATTAAAAGAATAAAATTAAAACAAACTCTATTTATATATCAAAATGTTTTAATGAAAATTATTAAAATTAGTACTTAAATATTTTATTGGAAATTATTAAAAAAGTTGATAAAATTATTATAATGTACCAAGTAAATGCCTATTTATGGAGATGGTTAAATAATAAAAAAATACCAACTATATATCTATCCAAATTTATTTTAACCTTGTTTTAATAACCATTCAAATAAAAAGTAGAAACAAATCTGTTTTAAAAGAAATTCATATAAATTAAAAAAATAAAAAAATAAATATTATTTCTGTAAATATAATAAAAAATACTATAAATATTTAAGATATAATAAAATTTTAGAAGTTAATTAAAATTGATGAGTAAATCAAATAATGTTTTTTATTTTTTTTTAATATTAATTATTATTATTTTTTAAATCAAATTTTAAATAAAACAATAAAAATATTAAACAAATGAAAAAAATGAAATACATCTCCAATCCCTCTAATAACAAAATCATCAATTCATATTCATTCAAAATCATCAATTCATAATTCATATTCATTGAATAAATCGAATGGAAGAGAATCTTCTTTTTATATGAACCATTAGTCTTTCCCTCCCGAATAAAACAGTCAAGAAAAGTAGGTAAAATAAGTATAAATAAATAAAAAACGGAAGAGTGATAAATAAAACTCCAATCAAGCATACTATTTACCAATCAATTGTCCATATGGTGGTGAAATATAACTGTAGTTGCATGCTTGTTTTAATCATCATTACTCCACTTACCATCCAAGGGATTGAACAGAAAATGGTCCCTTATGGGCAGAGGAAGAACTAACTTTATTACACAGTATTTACACTAACTTGTTGCTCTTCCCACTATCATTTTATATAATATAGTTGGAAAAGAGGCTCTACATATGGCAGAATCAGAGTATGGTCCATTATGGGAGAGGAAGAACCAAGAACCAACTTTGTTACATTAGTCCTCCCACTATCTTTTTATAATAATATAGTTGGAAAATTGGCTCCCAACAAGCATTTCTTACAGAGTATCTATTTCTTGCATTACTGAAGTGTTTGACAATTACAGTATTATCTGCAGACCACTCCTGAATGAGGAAAATAAGAACGACCGTGCAGTTACAAAATCGTGGGTATTGCACTCAACGGAATTTAATATTCCTATTTTATGTTTTTCTTTGCGTTTCTTCCAAAAGGGTGAAATTACCAACGTTACTTGGGCGTTGACTCCATTAAGATTTTAGAGTTTGTTTCTGGCTCCATTTCGAGACTATGTCTACTGCAGAGTAATGGAGGAAATTTAATACAATCGTTACTATTTAAAAGTTAAATGTTTTTTTTATTATTATTATTTTAATAATTAAATTATTATGAAGAGATGGAATCTTATCTTATAACTATTATTTTTATATTAATTATTATTGATAAAAATATATATATATATATATATATATATATATATTTATATAACCAATAATAATATTTATTCAAGAACTTTATATTATTTTATTATTTTTCTTTTATTTTTTTATAAAGAAAGGTTATTTTATCATAAATGCTAAATTTTATGGAATTCCATTTAAGTTTTGATCTGTGATTTAACAAGTATATCTTAAGTTGAATCCCATTTGATTAGTTTACAGAAAACTTAATTAAAATTTAAAAACTTATTCAAAACAATATAACTTTAATATAATTTTAATAATGTAAACTATAATGATATTAAATTTTTATAATAATAATAATAATATTTTTACTAATGTATATGAGATTTTTTTGTTTTTTTTTAAAAGTAAATTTGGATTAAAATATAAAAAAATAATAAAATAAAATAATGAATATAATTAAATAAAAATTTAAATTTATAATAAAATTTGTAAATCTAATTTAAATAAAAAGTAAATTAATAAAAAAAAATCAAATTTAAATTAATAATAATGGAAAATTTAATTATTAAAACATAAAAAAAGTCAAGTAATAATATAGAGTACAAATATTTTATAACATAAAATTACAATTAAAAATAATAATTATTCATAAAAATATATTTTAATTAATTTTATGAGTTAGTTATTTTAAAAATAATGTTTTTGTTGTTGTAAAATTATTCATAAAGATATAATTTTATTAATTCCATTAGTTAGTGTTATTGTTGTTGTTGTTGTTGTTGTAAAAATAATGTTGTTATTGTTGTAAAATTCTTCATAAAGATATAATTTAATTAATTCCATTAGTCACTTATGTTGTTGTTGTTGTTGTGCAAAATGTTGACATTGATGTCAAGTGTGATTGTTGATGACAAATGTGAGATTGTTGGGAAAGATATAAAATATGTCGGTTCCATGGAGAGTGCCTAGGAGTGTCAAGTTGAGGGGGAGTTCTTAGGTAGCTTTAGTGTTTAGTTGAGAACCATCATAGTAGCAGGTTAAGTGAGGAAGCTAAAAACATTATAACTATGATGGTTGGGTGGACAGGTATTTGAAGACACTTTTGTCTCAGGGGATCTACTTAGTTACCTTAACAATGTGCTCAAATGGATAGACATTGGAAAGACATTTCCAATGGTATACGACAACTTATAAAAGTCCAAAGGATGATGGAGTTATGGTATGTTGAAGTGTAGCAGTGTTATAGGCTTCAAGGTTCTGCTTAGACCTTGGGTTTTGCAAGAAATATCTTTGTAAAAACGAATTCAAGACTTAGGTAGATCTATGAAAAGGTCAGACCGTTTGGTATGGTCGGGCATTGGGCCTAGTCGGTAGGTCAGACCAACTGGGAATTTGTCCCATCAAAAGGTTTTGACAAATGTATAAAGGACCTACCATTGATCTAAGTGGGACCAGGAAAATTCAGGTGGCATATTTACATTAATGGTGTGTGGTGTTATGGAAGCATACTTTTGGAGGTGGATCATGTGCCAAGTGTCTCCTTTCAGGCATTCCAAAATATTGAGGGATTGCCCCCACCCCGTGTGGGACCCAATGTGGAAAGATCCTCAATGCATGTTAAGTGCACCAATTTATGATCTAACTAATAGTCTATCTGCCTAGTAAAAGATCTCTTGACCCACGAGTTGTGGTGTGAAGCACTCAATTATTATTGCATTGGTTCTAGCCTTGTCAGCATATGATGCCAAGTTGCTAAAGAGCACATGTTGAAATTTTTGGCAGAACTCCCTGAATCTGGAAGTTAGCCAATCTTGGAGATATAGCCATAGACACTACTAAAAACCAGTGATACACCAAATTTTCTAAACTAAGCAAGCTCAATAGAATTAAATGCCAGGAACAATAAACAAAACATGCAATTGAGTTACTTTGGTCAAAGGAAATAAATCACATTTAATGTGGTGATTATAGTGCATTTGCTTTAGTAATGGGATTTATCTAATCTTGTATATATAATATTAGAAGAAAGTACCAGACAATTAAGATTGAGAATGTAGTATTTGTTGGAAAGACTCTGAATAGGTAAAATGGTCATTTAATTTACAAGGGAATCCATACTGAGAATTTAAGAGATATTGTTTCATACAAGAAAAATGTTCATCGTGATTACTCGGTGCATGCTCTAGTGCTTACTTGCAAGCTATGTTGTGTTTAATTTGGTTCTTAAAATTTGTGACTATTAGTGTTGTAATGGAAAAATTCAAAGGTGGGAATTGAGTAGTGTATATGTAAGCAAGCCGTGTGTAAGCTAAAATAGAGCGGAACAAAAAAGTAAGCCGCATAAAGGAGTTTGTATGGCTAAGTACCAATACTATGTATACTAAGTGAAGTTGAGAGAGTGAAACATACCATAAGTAGATGATGCATAGAGAGCTGAAGTGTATGTGTAGAGCAAAGGAGAAGGGGTTGTAGAGTGGAAAAAATAGCAAACTCAAACTTTAATTTTAATACCAATTTAGGTAATTTTTTTTAGTTCGAAAATTGTTTGAAAAGTAGAACAATTGATTGAAGCAAGTCGGGGCTTACATTTATAAGACGTTGGAGCCTCTATGCAAGTTGTGGCTTACTGATATGAAGGGGCTTAGGGCTGCCTATGAGTAGGTTCTCACAAACACATGATGTAATTAGAGTTGGTGTCTTGATTATCATTATAATACAAAACAAGTTTTGGCGATTTTTCTCTTGAAAGGGTTTCCATGTAAATGGCTATGTTCAAATGTACGTGAATGTTGGTCTCTCATGTGTTGTTTGATTATTTACAATTGAAAATTTAAGTACTCATCAAAAAGGGAAAAAAATTGTTAATTATTGATTCATAACCCCCTCTCAATAATTCATGATTCCCAACATTAATTAATTTTTTTTAATTTGAAAAAAAATAAATTTTGAGAAGTTAAAATAATGTTAATATTAATATTTTTAGTTGTTTTTCCTTCTTTTTTTTAAGGAAATAAATTAACCCCCCTCTCAGCCTTAATGCTAGAAAGAGATTGATGGTTTTAGGCCAACCAAAATATAGTCACTTAAGAGTTCACAATATTAGAAGTCAACATAACAATATTCATACGTGCAAATTTATTACAACAATATTTATCAAGGCAATATAGCTTATAATGTCATTAGAGGGGATTTGACACTCATGGCGAAGGTAACAACCATTCCACCCAAGCACCCAATATAACCCTAGTTGACTTAAATTTTTGGGTGTTGAGTACCATGGGGAAGAAAGAAAACCTCCCTCTCAACTCGAAGGAAAGAGAGAGGTTGCTTGTACTAGGCCAATCCACAAAATAGACTCACTTAAGAGGGAAACATAATTACTCTATTCTAGAATGTAAACATGTCAAATTATGAGACTTGAATTTGGGTGGGAAAGATAATATCTATTCCACCCAACCACCCAAATTAAACTAATAATTGATAATATTAATACTAATAGCAGATTAACAAATTTTATATTAGCAATATTTAATTAAAATCTTGAATATAAATTTACGTTGTTTTTCAAAAAAAGCGTTTGTTAATGTTTAAAAAAATTGTATAAAGAATCAAACATCATAATGTAAAGATTTAATACATAAAGTTTTAATAAGACATTAAATATATTTTTTAATCTTTTTTTTTGGGAAAAAGAATATTAAGATCTCATTTCAAAATCATTTATGATGATAATGATGATGATGCTTAACTTCCACTAATACCAATATTATTTTAATTGATACATTTCAATATAATATTTCTATGATAAAAAAGAAGGGAAAGAAACGTTACTTAACAAGTCAAGAACGTTGGTAGTGTGGAAAATGTTTTAGAAATGAGAACGGATGTGAGTAAGAGTGGGCCCCAAAGGAGAGAAATTCTTTAATCACAAAGTGTTTTGGGAATATACCAATACCCAATTTCACTTAGGAGCTCATGATAATTAGTTCTTATCCTAGCAATATTTATTTTCTTGTAAGCACTAGTCGGGGTAGAAAGATAATGATCTTTAGCAAGAGTGAGGTTGATCATCTCCTTAGAATAACTTGTCTTACTTTTCCACTCTAGCTCCTTATCATCTCAAAACTTATCCTTAAATTTGAAAGTAAGAATATTTTTAATATTATCCTTATTTTTAATAATTTAAAAATTTTAATCATAATATTTTTTTGGAAAATTTAAAACAAAAATTAAATACCGAATAAAAATTAAAATAAAAAGATAAAAATAAAATAATAAACATCAAGGTCTTGTAGTTTTTGAAAAATCTAGTAAGGGTCCAAGGATTAAAATAGCTCGGGATGAACAAATTCTTAATGTTCAACTTCTGTTCATCCATGGGACCCAAGGATTAAAATAGCTTAGGATGAAAAAAATTTCAATGTCCAACTTTCGTTAATCTATGGGACCACTAATAAGATTGCTCATATTCTTAGAAAGAATAATGTCTATGCTACTTTCAAACCCCTTATTACGGTTAGCAACTCCCTTCCATCTATTAAGGACCTTGTGAACCCTAAGGACATTAAAGGGGTTTACTCAATCCCTTGCTCCTGCGGGATTCCTTACATTAGGGGCTTAACTTCTGTTAACCTATGGGACCACTCATAAGATTTCTCATATTCTTAGAAAGAATAATTTCTATGCTACTTTCAAACCCCTTATTAGGGTTAGAAACTCCCTTCCATCTATCAAGGACCTTGTGAACCCTAAGGACATTAAAGGGGTTTACTCAATCCCTTCCTCCTGCGGGATTCCTTACATTGGGGAAACAAGTCGCTCCATTAATATGAGGATTCAAGAGCATGCAGTAGACATTAAGCACATTTGTTCTTGATTCTTAGTTATTGCTAAATATGTAGAGAAAATGAAGCACCATATATGCATTGAGGATTTTATGGTCATTAGGAGGGTTAATAATTTCCACCATAAGAAGTTGAGAGCCACCATTGAAATTGAGAAACAAACGAAAAATCTCAACAGGAATGATGGTTGGAAATTGAGTAAAGGTTGGGTTCGTGCCCTCTCCTCTTTAGGTTTTTCCTTTCCTTATATATATAGAGAGAGAGATATTCATGTGGTACCATTCTCTATTGATACTATTTTTCTTGGATCACTCTTATAATATACTATTATAAATTAAATGAATATGGGACTTTAATGATTTTCTTAAATGATGGTAACTTATTTTTAATTATTCTTTTAACATATTTTAATTTTATTTATCTATTTTTTGTTTATTAATTTTTTTTCTTTCTGACAATTAGTTTCCTTAACCTTTCAAGTATTTTTTTTTTTTTTTTTTTTTTTTTTTTTTATTTACTGGATTATTTATTAAATATTGACTTAAATCATTGTTATTTTGATTATAATCATTTTTATTGACCATTTAGATAGATCAATTTTTTCATCTTAATCTTGAGCATGAACCATATTGGAGAGTTCAAAGCATCAACAGCCAAATAATAAGTCAATTTCAAAAAATCAATATAAATCACAAAAATAATAAAAAATAAAAAATACATATTTTTAATTAAAAAAAAATTTAATTAAAAAAAAATCTTTATTTTACAATAAATGAATCAATAACTATATATTTATAATTATTAATTACATATATATTTTTTCTCTCTATAAATAATTTAAAAATAAAACTATATAACTATTTTAAATAAAGTAAAATAATAAAATTTCACATCCTCTTAATAAAATAGAATAATTATTGAGCATTCATAGAAAGAACATGTTATCTTACAATTAATAAAATGAATATTTAATTTAATTTATTTTTAGAAAAATAGTACAATAAAAAACTGTATTATTTTTAATAAAATAGTTTCTAATAAAACAATATTATAATGCTAAAATAACAATATCATCGCATCACTTTTATCCCAGTCAAAGAAACCAAAAATAGACCATTATGATATGAATAATAAAAACAAAGAAATAATGTTAATGTTAATTTAATATAAATAATATCTTTCGTTTTAAACGTGACACGTGACCATATAAACTATAAAGTTGATTTTATAAATTAGATAATTTATTTAAGGTTCCTTCTTGCGTTATGCACATAGCCTTGCCCTTCGCAACATACAATTGATTTTATAATTTAAATAATTTATGGTTGATTCTATAATTTAAATAATAATATAAAGGTGATTGTTTGATTCAAATAATTTATTTATGGTTGATTTTAGAATTTATATAGTTGATATCATTGTTGACATCTGATTCTATATTTTACTGAATGGGTTGGATGGTTGAGTTGCCACAGCTTGTCATGTCAAACAATTCTTTCTCAGGTCTAAGTGCAGCCAATTCTTCCTCGCTCCAGCTCATTGTGCTTACCTCAGCGACTCTTTTCACTTGGCTATATAACCAGAACGTTCCTCGCAGTTTTGTGTCAAAGTCGACCACAAATTTTCTTCTATTTTTCTCTATATTCCACCCTACTGTAACGGAAAGGTAAGCACTTCTGATGAGTCTTTGTAACATTGCGCAGACAAAGAAAAAAAAACAATGCTGAGAAATGCGTGGATTAATTGTTTTGCAGATGAACGACTTCATTGACTCGAAAGCAAAGAAGTGGTCAACATCTCCTTGCGCTGGCTGCAAGTTCCACAGAAAGAAATGTTCAGAGAAATGCGTGCTTGCGCCTTATTTCCCGCATAACGATCTTCAGAAGTTTTTGTTTGTACATAGGGTATTCGGAAATGGCAATGTTGTCAAATTATTAGAGGTTTGTATTTTATGTTGTATAAATATGTTATTTTTTGGATTGTACCTATATATATTAGAGGTTTGTATTATATGGTGTACAAATATTGTTATTACTTGGATTGTTCCTCTCTCTCTATATATATATTTCACTGAATTGTGTTAAGTGTAAATGTGACCTAACGTAATAATACGTCACAGGCTCTCCCAGAAGAACAGAGAGGTGATGCAGTAAGCAGCCTGGTGTACGAAGCACGACAACGATTTCGAGATCCCGTGCATGGCTGTGTGGGCGTAATCAACGATCTCAAGAAAAATATTGCAGACCTGCAATCGCAGTTGGCTTCTACACAAGCCGAGCTGGCTAACATTAATCTGCAACATGCCAATCTCCTGACCCTCATGATTACAGGAGGATGTTCCAATTCTGACAACGTGTCACTGCTAGACTGTCAAGATCTTCCAATTCTGCCTGCTCTAGATGATCCAGATCCTATGAGTTTATGGGAGCGATTCTGGTCATAAACAATAACGACTCTCTGTTGCTTTATTTGACAAGATGTGTATGTGAATACTATAAAACTTTGGATGTATCTCTCCCTCTCTTTTTCGCTAGATCCAGCAGTGTGGGTGTGTAAAACATGTTTTCTACAGCTTGAAATAATATAAGTGTGTGTTCACCATGATTACGATCTCTCTCTGTATATATAAATTCGGATTCCAGTTCGATATCATTGAAACATGAATATATATTGATTTGCAAATGTTCTTAAAGAACTGTCGAAAACAAACCCACAAAAAATATAATAAACATTGGAAAAATATAGACAGAAGTAGACATGTTATAGAACCCTAACTTAGACACAAAAACTGAAAAATTGATACACCCAAGTATAATAAACACGGAAAAATGTTAAAATAAGAGTAAATAAGTTATAGAACCCTACTCCCTTTGTCACGTCGACGAGATCTTCATATATTAATTGTTTCTTCGCATGGGATGCATGGTTTCCCCACATGCAACGCTTTAGATTGAAAAAGGGTGTTTCGAACTGGAAAATCATTTGCTTTTAACACATTTTTTTACTTCGAAAAGATTCGATTTTGTGAATTTTTGAGTTCTAAATTGGTTTGTACTTCAAATTCTTCTTCCACAGCAAGGGAAAAACAATTATTTTTCCATGTTAATATTTTGTGAGGAATAGAGGAATTCCATAGACTCTAATTCAGCAAGCCATCAATTGATTGAAGCAATCCAATGGGAAAAAACATTTGATTGACTTGAATTTATAGGTTGAGTTCCGTATGAAAAGGAGGATTCCATTCTGCATAATTCTGCAACTGTGGTCATAATATCATCTGAGCGAGTCTTTTACAAGAGGACCAGAGTAATATAAAATGCATTCATGATATTCCTAAATAAAGATAAAATAACTATTTTCTAAAAGAGAATTTGATGTAATAAATTAAATAATAATATAAGTTTACATATGAAAACTTGGTATAAGAAATTAAATAATAATAATATAAGTTTAAATTAGTATGTACACACAAAGAGTCAATATCCTTTATGTTCCAGATTTTCAATATAATAATGTAAACATTCAAAGAGCAGCAAAGCGAGGATCGTTTTTTAACTTGAAAATTTTCATAGTAATTAGATATATTTCATGTAACTCTGAAAGTGTGTAAATTTTATGTTTTACAAAATCTTACATGAATAAAAATTACACTTTTTCCACTTACCTATATAATAATTTAAATTAGTATGTACATATAAAGAGTCAATATCCTTTATGTTCCCGATTTTTATTATAATACTTTACATTTAAGCTTTCAAAGAAGCCTTTATTTTCCCGATTTTCATTATACTACATTACATTTAAGCATTCAAAGAACAACAAAGCGAGGATGGTTTTTTAACTTGAAAATTTTCACAGTAATTAGAAATCCTTTTATGTTTCCGATTTTCTTTATAATACTTTACATTTAAGCATTCAAAGCACAGCAAAGCGAGGATGATATTTTAACTTGAAAATTTTTACAGTAATTAGATATATTTCACCTAACTTTGAAAGTGCGTAAATTTTATGTTTTGGATTTTTTAAAGGGTAATAATCTAAAAGAGAATTTGATGTAAGAATTTAAATAATAATATAAATTTACATATGAAAATTTGGTGCAAGAAATTAAATAAATAAAAATTACACTTTTTCACCTACTCACGTAATAATTTTAATTAATATTTACACACAGAGAGTCAATATCCTTTATGTTGAGGATTTTCAATATAATACTTTACATTTAAGCATTCAAAGAGCAACAATGTAACACCACAAACAAACAATTTACGGAAATATGTAAATAAGTAGTAAAGATAATAATATGTAACACATAACAGTGATTGAATAATGTTTACTGGCGCATCTATCTCGCTTGACTTTTTATATTTAATGGAACATAGTTTACAATGTATACGTTGGCTTTGCAATTACTTTTCACATGGCCCCCAACGGGTGTAGAAGTCCATAATCGGATCTCAATTAATTGTTTATTGTACACTGCATAACCATCGTTGATCCCGTTGCATCACTACTACATGTAGGACCATCGTTGATCCCCTTGCATCACTACTACATGTAGGGGGGTTTTAAGACAATATTTGAGTCAATTGTCTTAACTTAAGACAAAAAGAAACTCAAATATTGTCTCTAAGTGGATGTCTCAAAATATAATGTCTCAAAAATTTGTGTCTATAAAGACAATATAGAACACATATTATTATTGTCTCTATAAAGACAATTTGATTTGTCTCTCTAGAGACAATTTCATTTGTGTCTCTTTAGAGACAATTACATTTTTGTATTTTTAGAGACAATTCCATAATTCAAACTATTGTCTCTCTGGAGACAATATAAAAAATTATTTAAAAAAAATAAATGTCCATAATTCAAACTATTGTCTCTCTAGAGACTATAAAAAATTATTTTAAAAAAATAAATGTCCATAATTCAAACTATTGTCTCTCTAGAGACAATATAAAAAATTATTTAAAAAAAATAAATGTCCATAATTCAAACTATTGTCTCTCTAGAGACAATATAAAAAATTATTTAAAAGAAATAAATGTCCATCATTCAAACTATTGTCTCTCTAGAGACAATATAAAAAATTATTTAAAAATAAATAAATGTCCATAATTCAAACTATTGTCTCTCTAGAGACAATATAAAAAATTATTTAAAAAAAATAAATGTCCATAATTCAAACTATTGTCTCTCTAGAGACAATATAAAAAATTATTTTAAAAAAATAAATGTCCATCATTCAAACTATTGTCTCTCTAGAGACAATATAAAAAATTATTTAAAAAAAAATAAATGTCCATAATTCAAACTATTGTCTCTCTAGAGACAATATAAAAAATTATTTTAAAAAAATAAATAAAATCATTTTGAATGTCTGCTAGCCCGTATCGTTCTCACCAGATTCATAAGATAATAAACAAGAATCTTCCACACAATACATACATATAATTTCAGTTCCCCATTAATGATCTTTAAAGGGGAAGTATAAAACAAGGGTGAGATTATTTGCAAATCTATTCCAAACATTAAAATTCAGGCTAGAGTTCGGACTTACATTTATAATACATTTTTGCAATTTCCAAAGACCTAAATTTTAGGAAACAAAGAATGTGTGCTAAAAAAAATTTATACCTTCCTCTTTGGTAGAGCGAAAGTTAGAAAGGCGTGAGATAAAATGTTTCTAGAACAAAGCCTGCACTGTTGATTGTGAGGATCATTGTACCGTGGGGTTTGACGAAGGGGCTCCCATAGAGCAACCCAACACAGCAATTGAATAGGGTGAACACCTAAGGAAGGCCAAAGTACTCTTTTGTTGACTTGAACTTGTATATTCTCCAGAATGTTGACCTGCAATTCAGAATTTCAGTATCAGGCCTGTCAGATCAATCAAAACTGCATAGAATTTCACTCAGAAATAAAGTAAACATTCAAAAAGGAAGCAGCCTGCCACAAGAAAAAACAAAGAAAAGAAACTATAGCACTGGTAGCAAAGGGTGCCATATACTTACATAGGGGATATGTAGAGTGCTAGAGATGTTGTATTTCCTGTTATAAACATCACCAACAATTTAAGCATTATTTTGCTCATTCCAGCACAATATAGAAAAATTAGCTCTCAGATACTCAATTTCAATGCAAGGTGCACCTTTTCTTTCTCGACATAATACCAATTTATCTAGCAAAACTGAAATTTGCAAAGACAGAATCATTTGTATAAGCAAACTACAAACTAAACAACATGATGGACTGGGTTTTCTATAGGAACTACAAACTGAACAACATGATGGACTGGGTTTTCTATAGGAACTGATTATAAACCCACCATCCTTCACAAAAAAAAAAACATTTTTTCTATTAATTATATAAAGTGTAGTTAGGTGCATTTGCGGTTTACTAGATGGAACAGATTTATAATATTAGGGAAACATAGAATTATAAACAGAAACATAATAATAATAAATAAATCAAAATTATGATAATATTATATTTTTTTTAAACATCACTATTTCTTTTAATACTTTGCTTATTAAACCTAGATTCATAAAATTAAGTTTTTAATCCTTTAATACTTTTAATTACCAATTATGTCTATCGATCCGAATAATTTTCTTAGCCTGAATAGAAGATTCTTCAACCACACTTATGTATTCTACTCTATAACCACGAGGCCTCTTGTTTTGGCCCCATTGTAGGAGAAGATCTCCTCATTCTGCAATGCAATGCCTTGAGGGCTGGTTTTCTTGGCTAGTCTTTCTATCTTCACTCTTCTCACAGAACGGTTCTGGAATGGAGTTTACGTATTCGAGAGCTTTCTGGTGGTTCCCATTGCTGCTTGTCGATGACCCTCCTTTCGTCCTTACTATCCTGAGTGAGATCACCAATACAAAAACAAAAATTATTATTTATTCAACTTATTGACCATTATCTTAAAACAACTGTAAATAACCCAGTAGAATCCAACATAGTTCCATTTAATCTAACATAAGAATGTACAAATCTATCTAATCCGTAAGAATATCAGTTCCATTTAATCTAACCTAAAGATAGTATAAATCTATCTAAACCTCGAAAATATCACACCTCAATGCTTAAAAGTCAGTATTTAAAAAAACTGACAAAAAAATCTCGGTTCAAGAGTTTATCACCTTACATAAAAAAAACTAAAAAATTAAAACAATTAAAACTAGCAATTGTCCCAAAAGGTACAAAGAGAGGCCGATAGGATTGTTAAATCAGAATTGTTGAATTTTTCTAGAAGAGTTAATTGGTTTGTGGAAAACCTTGTTTTCTTGGACTGAATCATTGTGCAATTACTTTTCTTTAGATATTTTGTTTATATCTATATTACAAGGAACACAATGAATGTCTTATTTCATTTCTGCTATCCTTACTAATATCCTTTCCGTGCTTTCCTTAGCAATCTCATGTAGGGAAGCCCCCCTTGAGTTGGAGCAGAGCCGACCAGAAGACAAAGGAAGAGCTATTGTGGTGACAATGGCTAACCTTCTTGAGCTGCACAAGAGTAGCCCATTGATGCTTGGGACTTTACATCATGTGGAGGTGCTATCTTTTTTGTAAAATAGAACATCCCTCACAATCAGTGCTATGCATGAAAGTAGTGAATAGGAAAAAGAGAAACCAACCCTTGCTCCATCCAATCTAGAGCAAAGCCCCTAGTCCTAGGGCGAAGAACTACTTTAAAATTCTAGATTGAAGTGGTGAAAAGGGGGCTGGAGGAATTCAGAAAATTTACTTTAAAAAACTCAAAAAGAGGAAATAGAGGAGGTCATGACGGATCCCCAAAATGAGAAGGAGCAAGGGCCGAGGCCAAAGGAAGATCTAGTTGAAGAGATTCCTTGTCTAGCAAAAGAAAAGTAAGTAAGCAAAAAAGGGGAAGAGGCAGCTACAAGGAACCTATCTTGTGTGCAAGCTCTCTAACAAAACGCAGACCCATTCAATATAAGTAAGCTCTGGTCATACCCTCATCAACATATCTACATTGATGAATTTGAGCAACAATGGCCCTCCAACCTTACGGTTGTCAACATCTTGATGTCGGATTAGCTAAACACTTGCACACCTTTCAGGATCACAATGAATAAGCTGGGCTATTTCTAGTTGACCACATGGATTTACAGTTTCTTGTCCTCCTTGAGTTGTAACAGCTGTATGTTGAAACCACAAGCTGTTAGCGGAGGGAAGTACTGGCTGTAAGTGGTTTTTATGAAGGGGCCTCTGATGTTTACCATGTAGTGTTGTTTTCTAAATACTAATCAGTACAGATAGGTGTCCATGAGGTATGTATAATAATTTTCTTTTAAAGGGTCCATCATAAGATGTAGTAGGGTTGAATTTATGGGTTTATATTTTAAGAAATACCCTAGTATTTAGAAACCTTAATCTTAAGTATTTGTTCCCTATGATTTGATTTCTAGGGCATGGGATAAACTCTAGAATGACAAAGGGAAAAGAGTATGATCTAAGATTTGAATTTAAGAAACCCTAAAAAGGCCTCTTGATTACATAAAAACCCTAGAAAAGTAACTTGACATCATGTTTTGGAATAATATATTGCTTGGGTTACTTGTTAAAATAGTATTGTATGTATAAGAAGAAAAAAACGAATGGGGTGATCCATCTAAAGGCATGATGTAGCTCTTCGTAACACCTCATAAATCATGGAGTCGTTGTGCAAAAACTTTATTAAATATATGCCCTAGATTTCTCAACAAATAACATAATCAAACTCACACAAATAAATGGTTGAATCTTACATTTTGCATAACATTAAGATGTATATGGGGGCATAAATGAATCCTGCATGCCAACAAAATGCATGCTCAGTAAAAACACAAATATTAATAAATATATATAGTGAAATAAGTTAACTAAAATATTGATCAAGTTTTACCACTATCATTACCTTAGATGTATTATAAGGTGTTATAGGGGTTGGAATGACTTTAGCGATTGCCTGCATTCCACAAACATAAATTAGCATACTATAATAAGGAATATAAGATAATTGAACATATAAAAGACAATATTCAAGCTTACCTCATGCAACATCATAGCAGCGTCTTGCCCTCGTGAATTTGTTAACATTTCCATAAAAATAGTGAATATCATTGAATCCCCCATAGTAGCATCAGTAACACCCATGTGTACATTCTTAAGAAATCACATATCCAACCAAAAGATCATCCCAGTGCATCTCCTAGAATGGTAGATATCGTGACACAATGTGGCCATTTATTGCACAGAAGTTGAATTATATAGCAACGAGCCAATGGGGAGTGCATTTTCATAAAAGGATGACCTCATTTCTCAAAACACACCCAAAGGAACTAGGATTGTTACAATGTTGTATGTTGGGTTAGGGTGCAACACTATCATGTTATAAGACACAATTGCATATAAAAGGTTATACTCCATTATTAATTTAAATTGTGATGCTAATTTACAACTAATTATTGAATTTTTTGCATTACAACACTAAAAAGAAAATATAATTGAGTGAAAAAAGTGGAACCAACATCACAAGAAAAACCCAATATGGTATGATGTCCTCTTGAAGAAACCAACCATGTCAAATGTGAGGAATATGAAGAGAGGATGAATGTAGAAAAACCCCTAAATCTTGCAGAAATGGTGAGGATCCTAAAGTAGAAACACTCCTAAATCTTGCAGAAATAGTGAGGATCCTAAAAGAAATACTCTAAAGCTATGTGATAGATAATGAAGGATAATCCAAGAGAGAGAAATAACATTAGAATTGAATGCATTGTTGCTAGAAAATCTATCTGAAATTCAGAAGCAATTGCAACAAAGACCTAATGATACCAATGATTAATTTCAAAGATAAAGATTCGTTGAGAAGTTAAAAAACACATATTATCTACAAATAAAATGAGGAAAATCACCTCCATAAAAATACGCCATCCTAAAAGGATAGATACATCTAGTAACAAATCATTATTTGATTTGTCTAAGGTTGGGATAGTCAATTCATATGAGCTTCTTGGAAATGATTCCAAGAGTGAATTACATAAGGAAAATAAAAATAAGCATTCTTGAACAAAACTTCCTTGAAGGAGAATAGATTCAAATCACAATAATGCAAGACTTTAGGAAATGGTACCAAGATGAGTTTCTTAGCCAAGATAAAACTATAATAGAAAGATATAAGTGTGAAAAAATACTAGATACTTTACTTGCAAAACAAGAAACAAGAGAGAATAAAACCACTAATAAATTAACTAATGAACGAGAGAGACAATTCAAATTTCTAATAAAATATAATAATATGTTATTGATGAACATGAATGCAATATATAGACTCTGCTAGAGACCAATTAATTCAAATTAGGTTGGGGTTCCATGTTCATGCACTAGTATAATTCAAAAGTACTTTCCCTAGTTGGAAAACACGTTAAATTATACTCACAAACCCAAATATACCCTGAAAATAATTCCAATGCCTACATCTATACCATGAAAATAATCCCAATTCCTACAGCTATACCAATGAATACAGCTACGCAAGGAAAAAAATACCAATGCCAACATCTTTGCAAGGGAAATAATTCAAATTGAAAGGAAAATACCTGTGGAAAATAAACCCTTTGCTGTCTTCCTTGAAACTTCTAACTCAGTTTCGAGTTCCTTTGCAAAATAATAGTGAAAGCCCCAGCATATAAAAACTAAAACAATTTAGATCCCATAACAAATAAAAAATATTTTTATGGGATCTAAATCTAAAGCAAATTTAATGAGAACATAATTCTTTCTTCTTTCCAAAAGAAAATGAGAACATAATTACTGTAAAAGAGAAACAAATTCTCTGTGTCTATGTAAAGCTTTTAACATGAGGAAAACTAAAGTAAAATTTCTGTGACAATTCTTTGTTTAAAATAAACAGTTTGTGTTCATATGAAAAGAACCTGTCTCTGTTCACATGAAGTGATACTAGTAAAAAATGAAACCTTGTAATTTAGTCCTGACATATCAAACAGGCCCTGTAATTTAAGTATGGATTTACTAAACAGAAACCCCATAATTTAAATATTGGCATATTAAAAAAAACCCATAATCAGGTGTTCAAGATGCTAAATGTTACACTCAGTAAATTAATTAACCAAAAGTTATGGAAGAGTCGTGGAGGTTAAGAAGCCTGGCTAAGAAGGAACTGATATTTCTGGATTTACCTCTCAGGTCACCGAAGGGGGAAACTGTGAGCGGTTCCAGAAGGGTAGTAATCAAACAAAACAAGAAATGAGTACGTCGACATGCAACTGTATTATGACTGTAGACGCGCTATGAACTATATTCAAAGCAGTAACCAGACTACTGGTGAAAAATGGGAACTGTTTCCGGAACTTGTACTGAAATATAAACATATATTTCAGAACAAAAATGAAAACCCATATAACTAACGCATCATCAATAACTCAATGAGGAATAGCATGAGGATTTAACCCTTTAATTCATTATCGTTTGAAAAAATCCAGTAGAGAATGGTATTTTTCCTATTAAAACTTAAAAACAAATATATAGCGCATTCCATGCCAGAGAGGGATGGAAAAACTAGTGAGAACCCACCACAGAGTAATGTTAATCAAAAGAAAATGATCGCTGAGCAATATAAATTATAGAGGAAGTAAAATATGGTTTGGAAAGCCGGAGAAGCTGTCACTTCTTCCAAAGACCAGTTTCAGTCCATTAACTAGTAGAGTTCAGTATCAACTTAAAATCCCTAGCTCGCAGCAGAAAGCCTAAAAGTCATAATAGAAACGGTTCTGGGGTCGTCCTCTACAGCGGTAAAACCCCAATCAATCTTATAAAACCTCAGTGGTCCAAAAAACACCTAGATGTCAAAACCCTCAGTTGGAATGGCTGAGGAAGTGCGCTAAGCCTTTCGGCACCCATGCTGAGCCAAAGAGTGACCTGCCAAAAGACCAAAAATGTAATATTAATACTCGTAGGCAAAACAAACTGCAGCGTAACAGAGCAATAGAGTTTCTAAGAGAGAAAATTAGCCAGTAAATGATATAAATTGTGGCTGCCTACAAGTCTGTGAAATAGATAAGAAAACTGTGGGAAGCTGCGACCAGTAAAACAGTAGAATGCGAAAGGAAATAATGAGTAAAATACAGAGAACAGACTCATATTGTATTTAGCAGAAACAGAAAAGAGGACCATCATAAGAAAACCCTATTAACGCAGAAAATATACCTGTTAAATGAACCCTGAACAATAATCAGCTTCTGAGTGGATATGGTGTCAAAGCGGACGCGTTTACTCTGGATTTCCAAGTTGAAGAGGTCGTCGGAACCCGCTATGAGCTTACTGTCGACAGAGGAGTTTGCAGAGGAAAACCCTACCATTGCAAACCCCGGAAATGAATGACTGAAGCAAAGGTTAGGTCAGCTGGTTACGGAAAACCACCGCAGGCAGCCGATGACCGTGCGATGAAGGTGAAAAATGGGAACTGTTTCCGGAACTTATACTGAAATATAAACATATATTTCAGAACAAAAACGAAAACCCATATAACTAACGCATCATCAATAACTCAATGAGGAATAGCATGAGGATTTAACCCTTTAATTCATTATCGTTTGACAAAATCCTGGAGTAGAGAATGGTATTTTTCCTATTAAAACTTAAAAACAAATATATAGCGCATTCCATGCCAGAGAGGGATGGAAAAACTAGTGAGAACCCACCACAGAGTAATGTTAATCAAAAGAAAATGATAGCTGAGCAATATAAATTACAGAGGAAGTAAAATACGGTTTGGAAAGCCAGAGAAGCTGTCACTTCTACCAAAGACCGAGTTCGGTCCATTAACTAGTAGAGTTCAGTATCAACTTAAAATCCCTAGCTCGCAGCAGAAAGCCTAAAAGTCATAATAGAAATGGTTCTGGGGTCGTCCTCTGCAGCGGTAAAACCCCAATCAATCTTATAAAACCTCAGTGGTCCAGAAAGCACCTAGATGTCAAAACCCTCGGTTGGAATGGCTGAGGAAGTGCGCTAAGCCTTTCGGCACCCATGCTGAGCCAAAGAGTGACATGCCGAAAGACCAAAAATGTAATATTAATACTCGTAGGCAAAACAAACTGCAATGTAACAGAGCAATAGAGTTTCCAAGAGAGAAAATTAGCCAGTAAATGATATAAATTGTGGCTGCTTACAAGTCTGTGAAATAGATAGGAAAACTGTGGGAAGCTGCGACCAGTAAAACAGTAGAATGTGAAAGGAAATAATGAGTAAAATACAGAGAACACACTCATATTGTATTTAGCGGAAACAGAAAAGAGGACCATCATAAGAAAACCCTGTTAACGCAGAAAATATACCTGTTAAATGAACCCTGAACTAATCAGCTTCTGAGTGGATATGGTGTCAAAGCGGACCCGTTTACTTTGGATTTCCAAGTTGAAGAGGTCGTCGGAACCCGCTATGAGCTTACTGTCCCGCTATGAGCTTACTGTCGACAGAGAAGTTTGCAGAGGAAAACCCTACCATTGCAAACCCCGGAAATGAATGACTGAAGCAAAGGTTAGGTCAGTTGATTACGGAAAACCACCGCAGGCAGCCGATGACCGTGCGATGAAGGAGCATCAAGATCGACGGCTGCAACACCTCCAAATGGCGCCTACGAAAGTTCTGGAACCTTGGGGGCTAGTTAGCCACCAACATTCAAATATTGTGGTTACTATATAGTTACATGTCCATACAACCTTGCTCCGTTTAATATTAATTGGCCATGTAACCTTTGCCTTCGGAAATATCATAATGTACAAGATAACAAACAGATTAATGCAAAGAGCGAAATGTTAAAATTGTGTTAATTGCATTTTTAATTTAATTTTTTTTTGTCTTTCTGTAATGACTATGGTGTAATACATGTCAGACTATGTTGTAATAAATGTGATAATTTGTAATTTAATGTATCTAAGTTATTGTAGCATGTGTCATTAATCAATGCCAACGGCATGTCCGTGTTTATTTCAAAATGATTTAATGTATCTAACATCATCTACAATATAATCTGAAAGATAACCCATCGATCATAACAAACCATATCAGCGAGATTCTTTTAATGTCTTAAAAAAACCAATGGATGCAACTTTGTGAGAGAAAAATGGCATTACCACTGTAATATAAATCATAGCAGAGATATTCATTTATATATATATTGAGTATGTACTATAGAGATTTAATTATCTCAATGATAACTTGAGATTCTTGAGATTCTTATCCCACGCTGCATACGATTTCAATGTATGTAAATGAAACATTAATAGATCAATTTAATCTTAATTTTGATGGATTTGATTACCTATTCTTCCCCACTCTATGCTATTCTTCCCCACTCTATGCCTTACGGCGTTTCCTTTGCAACATAAGGTGCATATGCTAGTATTTATGATCAACAGAAATAGGAAAACTAAAAAGATTACCATATCAGCAAAATTATATATGCATACCTTCGCTTATGAGATAAACCATTGTATGAGCACGTGTAGGAAACATACCAGAAAATTTTCCATAGCTTAAGAGTTATATACCCAGAAGACAAAAGTCCTGGATCTGGGAGCGGTTGTTGACCGTTTTGTTTTGCATCCTCCAAACGCCTTGGGGAGAATTAATGCCCATTTTGGATAAAGCATCTGCTTTTTTGTTTTTGTACCTGTCAATGTGTGATATCGTGGATCTTCTTCCATTCCTATTCTTGTTCACTGATGCCTTTTGACTTCTTTCTTTCCTGTTCCTGTTCTGTCCGGTCAAGTCGAGAGCGCTGTATAGAGATATGATAGATGCAGCTACAGAAATGTTAGATTCCTTTTTTGAGCTGAAAATCCTGCCATTTCTCCACTTCCATATGGCCCAAATGGTCAATAATGGGATGGCCCGCCATTCTTTTTTCATGGAGCACCAACTTTTGAATGTTTCTGTAATGGATGGGAAGGAGCATAGCGAGAAACCATAGTGGCCAGCAAGATTCTGCCAGATAGGCTGCACCTGTGGACAAGTGAAAAAAAGATGCATATTGTTTTCAGAGTTAGGTGTTTTGAGTTGTTTTCTGAAGGTAGATGGTAGTCGTGCACCGAAGAAATCGTTGGGTGTGGCACTTCCTCGCAAAGTACTGCCAAAAATGTAGCCACTGTAAATGGATCCACCGTTTTGGAGAGACCCCGAGGGCAAACAAAAAATAATGCATGCGAACCAAATGTCAGAGGAGCTGAGGAGAAACAGAAATTGCACGACAGATGTGAACAATTTGCCCGCAGAATGTGCACGCCAGCTGTCAAGCTTAGAAACAAAAGGACGACGAAAGGCTCACTCAAAGGAAGTCCTATCGGCCTAATAAAAAATGAGTACATCGAGTGTGTAAAAATGAAATCAAACCTTTGCACATCGACCTTGGCAAAATGAACCTGGGTGCATTAGCTGCAAAATAACACTGAAAAACATGAAATCAAAATGGGTACATGGAGCATGTAAAAGATGAAATACTACACATGTTCTCTAAGATAGCATTAACCGAGTTAATAATTTAACTAGCATTGGAAAACTAAGTAAATACTACCTAATTTAACTAGCATTTATTTTCAAATAATCAAGTATCAAAACCAACGAATTATGATGATATCTATGTGAATCGTAAAAGTAAGTCAATACTACCCAATTTAGCTAGCACTATAAATATTATTCAAAGACACAATGATAAGCATTAAAATTTTGTTGAATACATCTAGTTACTTGTCATGTCTTCACTACTAAGTTTTGGTACAATTATAGAGTATCACATTGTGATGTAAATGTAGTCTAAATTAAAAAATTTAAATTACACCATTTATTACTATATCTACTAAACATAATACAATGACCACAAGGTACCACTACTCATACTAACATGACAAATAATTGAGCTACCACTATAACAAATAGATTTTCACTACCATGGACATAGATAAATTAGGGATTACTTTTTCACATGTATAAAAAAATATATAGATATAGTTTCCCATTGTTACTTCTATCACACTACTTATGACAACACTTACTTTAAGAGAATCTCCCCTTAACAATAAGGACATGATTATTAAAGCAATCTAATTTAATAATATAAAAGAGAAACACATTTATTATATTGGGACAAATATACTAACCTTGGATCTATCAAGGGAGGAATGGGGTCATATTACTATAAGTGAAAACCTCTTTTACAATGTGAACTTTTGAGTAAATTTTTGCATCATATTTATCATCTCAGCACTTATAGATCTATGTGAGTTCTCTTAAACAATTTTATCTTAATTGTTTTAAAACTAACATCGGACATTAAGTCAAGCTGACTATTCACTTTCCAAGACAGAGAATATGTCAACTTGGGAGTTACCTACATTATAACTTAATATTAAATACTATTATTATTTTTTATATTAATATGAATGCTTCTAATATTTAATATATTTTAAGTAAATTACCCATTGAATAGTTAGTGAAGTATCTAATATTGGATGAGAGAGTTGTAAGGCTAAAATTTTGGCCACCACGGGTTAAATTTGGTGTTTGTATCATGTCATGCAAAATTAGATTTCACACCTCTCCAAGAATCAATCAAAATAATTTACACATACCAATCAAAGGCATTCAATAGATGGTTAAAGTAGTGGTTGGGAGGAGTTCATTGTCAAAAACATCCAAGAGTTTCCAAACTAGAGAAACAAGGGCATGTGTTTGATTTATGGGCTATCGTTTGAAAATTTTCTACGAGAAGAGGAGTTGGTGGGAGTCCTTATGGCAAGGGCTTGCACCTCTTCCTTTATTTCTTAAAGTAGGCTTTAAATAAGTGATTATGGATATATGATACATATAATATGCAAAGCACTCACAACATAAAAATATTGAACATTTGCATGAGACATAACTTAATCTATTTTCAATATATTTTTTCTTTAAAAAAGGAAATATATGCTACCATGATGCAATACAATAATTCACCAACATTGGGCACCAAACAAATGAATTGGACCATGGATGTTACGTACGATGACAATCATCCACGATAAACTATGATTATTAGCTACTCTGCAATCAAAGGCACAATGCAGGGACAACATGTATCCATCTTGGAGGACAGTGGGGAAACCCAAAATTTTATTGATGCACAGTTTGTGGAGTGTAGAGGCATTCATAGATTGATATATATCCTAAACAACATGGGTGAGAGAGGATGCCCATGCTTGACCTAAGTTGTCTTCTTGATTGTTGGTTAGATATGTTGAGGATATGGTTGATGTTTCGATATTGAAGTCAAAATCCTACCTTAACCATTTAGCCAAAAAGATGTCTCCTCAAGTATCTCCAATAATATCATATGAAGAGTCATAATATTTAACCTGGAATTATGGCCCACCATGATCATCTAATAATTAATTGAAATAGCAGTAGACCCTAATTGAGGGATTTGGTGGATCATATGGTGGGACTATGCTAGTGGGAACCCTATATAAATGACTTGAAACCCCCTTGATTTTCTACCTTGATGGCATTCATCTCCCAAATTTCTTGTTGGATACACAAGTCCTGAAAACATGACAAGGAAGATGAGAGGAAGTTGACAAGGACATTAGGTTGTCGTAGAACATCATAAAGTGCATCCACATGGATGAACATGGAATGGGAATTAAGGTCATAAAGTCATAAAGGTCACAAAGGTGCATCAAAATATTTTTGGACTGTCCCAAAGGTAAATATACAATTCTTGTCTCCTATAAAATAAAATATACATTTATTGTGGTGATAGTATCCACAAGATTCTTAGAACTAGTGGTATAGTGTTTGACAATGAACGAATAAGCAAGAAAAGGGGGAAAGTATCTAACAAATATGGTTAGAGTACGCATCAAATTCCCCATCCTTGAATGAAATGGTGGTTTACACAGGGCTCATGAGAGAATATGGGATGGAGGGTAGATTGGCATGGTCAGAAAATGAGAGAAGGGTTTTATCTACTAAAGGAATATGGGATGGAGGTTATGTCTAAGTTCAGGGAGGCTTTTAGCTTTTTTGACAAGGATGGAGGTGGATGTATCACAACAAAGGAGCTCAGGACAATAATGCATTCTTTGGGTCAAAACCCCAATGTATATTGGAAGTGGTCCAAATGTTTTATATTCAATAATCTAGTCTCGAATACAATCAACCACAAAAGAGTAGTTATAATCTGCCTATAAATGCAACATATTAAATACACCATTCCAAAATGATTTTTCTGAGGAGAATCAAAGAAATAGATGAGTCTGGCTATCCATCGCCTCCATACATAGTAAACAACAACCAGGCCCACTCTGTCCTTTACAACACATTGTCTCATGCCAAGATGAAGCCAAAAATATACATTTACTGATATTCTTAAGCAGAGCGAAAATATGAAGCCAATATACAGAGATTCTCTGAAGGACTGCTCGAACTAGAGTCAATTTTCCTCTTAGGGAGAGCCACCTCTGTGCCCATGATAAAAGTTTACAGTGGATTTTCTCTATAAGTCAACTCCAATCCTTAATTCCATAACAATTAGGTTGGAGCATAAATCTAAGATTTTCAAAATCTGCATCCAATGCAGTGGAGATAACACCAAAAATATGATAAATCTCCAGTACCAATGCATCATCTCAGTAAGAAGAAATCATATGAGATTTATTATTATTCATAAGGAGTGCAGATACCGATCAAAAGAGGTCAATCTACCAAATAGTAACACATCATCGACAAATATCAAAGGAGTAGTTGTGACTTGTCTACTACACAATTACATTTAATCCATCTACCTCCACACCTGCAACCAAAATTACTGCCCTTGTGAATTTTGTGACTAATTCTTCCACAATCCAATATTTTATCCTCAACGTCTTCTTCTCGCAAAAGTTGTCATAGATACTTTTAAGTAGGGATATTGTCTACTAACAAATATTCTGTAATTTGCCTCCACCATCCTTGTAGAAATTATGGTGTAGAGTTGCAACTACTTATGAAGTTTTAATCAAAATCACAAGACACAAACCTACTCTATTGCTCTCTGAAAGTTAATTCACAATTTAGAACAAAAATTTCATACATGCAATAAGAAATAACACACATGCACACATAATTTTTCCCGAGGAAAGAAATATGCTAAAAAACCCAATCTCTGCTTGCATTAATATGATGAATAGAAATGTATTGCAATTTATTTGCTCAACTGAGCACAACCTGCAAGTGAATAACCTATCTCTCGTCTCACTGAGAAGCTATAACCCAGACTTAGTAAATTTCTACCTCTGTTTGAGCCCATATTTCCTTGCACAATTCCTTGAGAAATTAGGCCACTATTATTTAGGAATTTTTACAAAATGGATTGTGAAATTCCCAAGGTTGATCATGTGACTACATGCAACACCTGTACACTCAAGGCTAGTCTACAATTGATGTTACATTGCCTTGGAATCTCCACCATATTTGGGTAACTCGAATTCTCCATGCACTAGATATTTTGGGTTGATTGATCAATTAATTGGATGATCACTGAGTTTGACTAAAGTCCCACTGCACAATTGGCCTTCCACTAGTATGGGCTCTGAAATGTTCCATGATAATTGCTTATTCTTGGGGCTTGGTTTTCAAGGCAAAGTCCAACATTCACTCTAGACTAACTATGATCATCAATAACCACTTGGTGAATGCTAGTAGTCAACCAGTAAACCAACCACACAAGAATTTGAAACCAAATAGGTCAAAATGAAAATTAAGTATGTTAACGCAAGAGTTCAATAAGAACTTGAATTTAGTTACTCGTGCCTACTAGGGAGATATTTCCATTAAAGGAAATCATAACACAAGAAACAACACAACAAAGTATAAGTGATTTGAATGATGATGCTACCAAATATGTAAGTGAAGGACTCAGAAATTTATAGTGATCATGGGAATGATAGATCTCGAATAGAGCATGATGATGTTGTTGGGGAGGGATATATCATTGTGGAGGGATGGATTTAGTTTCTAAAAGGGTCTCAACTCAATCTACCCAGTTGGATGGATTGTTTATCTCAGATACATTGAGATTGGTTAAATTCAGCTTATCGGGTTCATGAGGGTAGGAGAGGGAGGCGAAATAGAGATGGGAATCTTAACAGTCATCCAGAAGGAAAATATATGCCTGCATGTAAAGGTAAAGGGAATGCTAGGGGGGTAATTTGATTCAAACAAAGGGTGAATTATGCTTCCCTGAATGGACATCATGAGACTGTGTTTAAGATTCACCATTCTGAAGCTGCGAGAAGACTAGAGTGTAAGCACAAGAGAGAAGCTAAACATACTGTGGGTTGTGAAGAGGGCCAAGAAGGCCCTTTCTGGTAATCACTTCACAACCATGGTAAACCAACCACTCAGTGAATGCCAGTAGATAGAACCCTAATCCTTTACCTTTACCTTTTTTTACTATCACCTCATATTGAAATTTTGAAGACAAAATATTTCTTTTCTCTTAAAAAATTGTCTTCAAGTCCCCCTCCGTGTAGTAGTGCCGAATGCAACAATAGACAAGTTGTCTCTAATTGTATCAGCATATATGAAAGGGACAGAAGAGGAATTGATGTCCGAGAAATCTTGTCAGTAAAACTTGTCGCGTTCTTCTTAGTCGACTACCCCCACAAAACAAAGAGCCCAACAAATCATTGTCTTTATATAAGATAACGTGAATGGTAAGTAAAATAACAACCTCGGTATAGGCGCAAGACAATAGTTGTCTACAAGTTGGCCGACTTAGGGCGCACTATCACAGTCAATTTTTCAGTTGTAATTAGATAATATCATCTTAAATTGATATGTTTGTGTCTTAATTGTTAATTGTATTAAACATAGGTTTTTTTTTTCTAATTAGTACTGATCTATTAATATAATACAAAAAAAGTTACAGAGAAACCTGATCTCAGAGATGTTAAGCATTAGTCATCATCACAAAATGCAACTGTTGGTATTGGACTGCCCCAACAGAGGGGAAACCAGTCCAAGAAGCTTTGAAGACTGCCCCTATTATGGGGGAAACCAGCCATTGAACCAGAATAACTATTTCAAAGTAGACCTTGGTTTTCCAAAATGAACAAAGAGGAATGCAATCCTGAACCAAAAAGACAGGGACATAACCAAGTAACAGTATGCCATTTTCACCTAGCAGAGAGTCAACCAGAGAATTCAAGACACTTGGCGTGAAGACAGAACACATCCAAACCACAAAACCACGAATCATAGAAACATATCCGCCTGGAAGCCGGACACCTTTGCGAGAGACCAAAAACCACAAAAAGTGAGACGAATCCACCTGGGAGCCGGAGACCTTTGCATGAGGCCACGTGTTAGGCTGGTGGTTCCTCCAGAGCTGGCTCTTCCTCAATCCGGCAGGCAAACTGATACCAATCGTCATCCTCTTCAAACACGTCGCGACTTTGAACAGTTGGAGAATCTATAGTGCCTTCAACATCCATCTGTCACTTACCAGCGTCCCCAGCTTTATCTTTGTCATGCAGAGCCTTACTACTTTCACCTTGCTGCTTGTTGCTGATCCCATGACTACCTGTCTCTTCCCTATTCTGCTTGTTCCCACAACTGGACAGAGTAGCTTGCATCGCAGACTCTTCCTTGAAAGAAGTTGTGATGGTAGCAGTGCTTGTAGGCCTGTTTAGTGAACTGCAGAAACGAAATTGTGTGCTGTGAGGGCCAGAAAGAGGAGGGAGTGGGAGATCCACAGTGTGGACAGCATTGTCCCTCCAACCTCTCCCACTTCTGGTATTCGGGTAGCTATGAGTGGGGTTAATGAGCGAGTTGGGAAATTCAGTAGTTAAGTCCGGGGAGTCAGAGGTGGAACTAGTAGAAGCTCGCGAGCAGTTAAAACCTCCACACGAACCTCCACGCCTACTGCGCATGCGGTGCATGAGGCGAGCCATGGCTGAATTGACAGCGAAAGAATTGGAATGAAGGCGGCGATGAGCGGTAGCAGGGGTGGGCGAACCACAATCAATAAGACAATGATAGGAATGCAAAAAATGAAAACCATTACCAAAATCCTGACAAGGGAGAATTAGGCAGTGACTGCCTGTAGCAGTTCTGAAACACGGTTTAGCCTCTTGCGGAGAACAAACGCCATGGAGAAGGGGAGGAGTAACAAAATAGTTTGCAGGGGCCATGGTGTTGAAGGAGGTGAGCTCGTCACAACTTTTAGAGTCAATAAATGTCACTTGCAAGGTGTTTCTAATCCATCTGGAGTGAGCTCTCAGGACGACTCACTTAGCCAGATGGCTTCCCAACCCGCTGGCGATCCGTCTTTTCATTTAAATTTCATTGTTGACACCCACATCCGGGTGCGTTTCCTCTTCATTTTCCCTTTCCTTTTGCACTAGATCATTGAAATCCTGCAATTGATGAGTATTGGCTATAGTTCTAAGAGCTCATACGTGAAGAGTCTTACCACTTTCAACGCCAATGTTTGTTAGGAGGTCTGCTACTTTGTTACCATTCCGACGAGTGTGCCTGATGGTAACTGCTCTATGAATGAGTAGCCACTGTTCAATCTGTTCCAGCCTTTACGCCAATCTCCAACTGCTACCCACTTTATGTGCTGGAGTTCCCTGTAAGATCTGGTTGATCATGTTAATTAAGATCTGAGAGTCCCCTTCAATTATGAGTGGGAAGAATCTATTGTTCTGAGCTAGGAGAAGTCCTTGCCAAATTCCTTCTAATTCGGCTGAGTTGTTTGTATCCCAACCTATTGACCCCATGAATGTTTGGAGAACATTGCCCTTGTGATTTCTAAATATTCCCCCAAATCCTGCTTTACCTGGATTTCCCTTTGATGCTCCATCAAAGTTGAGCAGTACCATGTGTGGTGGGCGTGGAGTCCATTTGTCAGGTGTATCTCCAGAGGGAGGGATTTTCCTTAGGTGTACCTGCTCATGGTTCCACTGAAGGTTCTAGTTCAGCCATATATTTTTTTCCTGTGGTGTGGATGGGAAATCATCATCAAGCCACATTTGGAGCATCAAGGTTTCTCGTATGTTTTGACATATATTGATCCATAGAACTTCTATGGGAGAGGAATGGTCTTTGAAGATGCGACTATTTCTCTCTTTCTAGATTGTCCACATGAGGAAACCTGGTATTAGCTTCCATAAGGTGTTTAAGATTTCTCTTTTATAAGGGTGAGGTGCCCAAAAACGAATAGTGATGGTTAAATCCTCCTTATTTCATCCATCTCTTTGACATCTAAAGCTAACCTTCTCCCAAAGTCGAGTTGCTAACAGACATGAGTTTAGGAGATGTTCCTTAGTTTCTTTTGCCTGTTTACAATTTGGGCAGATGGAAGGTCTGTGAAAACTCCATTTCCTTAGATTATCCCAAGTAAGGATTCTATTTTGGTACAGCAACCAGAGAAAGGTGGAGATTTTTGGCCAAATTGGTGGTTCCCAAACTTTGTGCCAGAGGCTATCCTTGATAGTATGGTCCCTTAGTATTATATGATATGCTTCCCGGGAAGTGAAGATACCTCTCATTTCATAACCCCATCTGATGATGTCTTTCTTATTTGATTGGCGAATTTTCATGTTTGAGAGTTCCGTATCCAGGCTATCTTTGATGGATTGCGTGGCTTGCCCAAGAATGAGGTTCGAGCATAACCATTTCCTATAACCTTGGTTGTGAACTTCCTCCCAAAGTTGATTTACTTTGATCGTCGGTTGCTCTACCCAATCCTGAAGCTGGTGGGGTGTGAGTAGGTCCTTCAATTTTGGTCTTTGCTGCCAGGAGTCCTCCCAAAACCTCGCATTATCTCCATTCTTGATTTCCCAAAAACTGTGTTGTTGGATTAGATCTTTATGTTGTTTAGCAGCATTCCAAATTAGAGAGCTTGTGCCAACTTCTTTCAGTCGAATTAAATCATCCACTGGTCTATTATGAGCATACTTAGCTGTCCAGAGGATTGCCTAAGGAGTATATGGGTTCGAGAGCCATCTCCACCAGATGCGCACTCCCATGACCTCGTTGTTGTGTTGAGGATCCCGTAATCCAGTGCCTCCAGAGGATTTTAGGTGACAAACTGTTTCCCACTTTACTAGAGCCCATTTTCTTTTCTTTTTTTCGTATTCCCCCATAAAAAATCCCGTTGAAGATTTTTGATTGCTTTAAGAACCCATTTGGGTGCTGCAAGGACCGTGAAGAGGTAGAGCGGCATAGATTGTAGCACTGCCTTGATTAGAACTAGGCGACTCACCATATTGAGAGCTTTGAAGGTCCATGAAGAGATACGGGCTTCCAGTTTTTCTAGGAGAATTTTCTAGGATGAGTGATTTAAGGCAGAGGCTGTCATTGGAGCTCCCAGGTATTTGGAGGGTAGAGATGCAAGAGAGAAGCCCAAAATTCTGGCTATGGAGGCTTGAGTGATGGGAGGCATGTGAAAGAAGAAGACTTGAGATTTTGATTTGTTAATGTAGGCGCCAGAGGCATCCGAAAAGTCAGATAAAATTGATTTCAGCTTACGGGCTTCCTGGACTGAAGGATGACCAAATAACATATTGTCATCCACAAATTGCTGGTGGGTGAAAGCAGGGGTATTCTGGAAAGAAAGGCCACGTAATTGATGGTTTTTAAGGGCATATTTGATGTAACGTCCAAGACCTTCCGCCATAATAACAAATAGAAAGGGTGAGAGAGGGTCCCCTTTTTGGATACCTCTGGACGGGTGGAAGGGGGTGGAGGGGGTCCCTTTGACAAGAATTGAGAAAAAGGTAGAAGTGATGAGACTCATAATCCATCTTACCTAAGGGGGGGTAAAGCCAAAGTCTAGCAATATTTTTTGAATATATTTCCAGCTTAAAGTATCGAAAGCTTTTGAGAGGTCGATTTTAGGAGCATACCTGCCTTTTTGGTTTGCTTTAGGGAGTGAATGATTTCATGAGTGAGAATTATGCCATCGGTGATCTGCCTTCCTTCCACGTAACTTGATTGCTCCGGTGATATAAGAAGAGGAAGCAGGGGCTTGAGGCATGTGGCAATCACTTTGAAGACAATTTTATACAATACATTGCATAGTGCAATAGGTCAGAATTTGTCCAGAGTCTGGCTGTTCTCCTCCTTAGGGATGAGGGCGATGAAGGTGGCATTCAAGGATGGAAGCATCCATCTGTTAACTCTGGACTCCTCGACTACTTGCCAGACTTCCTCCTTGATTAGATCCCAGAAGTTGTGAAAGAAGTCCGAAGTGAAGCCGTCTGGTCCGGGTGCTTTCCCAACTTTGAGCTATCGCATAGTTGTCTCCACTTCCTGTAAAGAAATAGGCCTGAGGAGTATTTGATTGTGTTCCTCAGTTACGATCTTAGGAATAATCTTGATGATCTTCTCTATAGCTGGCAGCCGATTAGTCTCTGTTTCCTGATGCACCCTCCGAAAGTGGGTGAGGAGTTCCTGTTCTATATCTTCATGCTTCTCTAGATGTTCCCCTTGTCGATTTTGGAGGAGAGTAATGTTGTTATGCATTCTTCGTTAGATAGTGGTATGGTGGAAGAACTTTGTATTGTGTTTGCCCTCTTTAAGCCATTGGATCCTCGATTTTTGTCTCCAAAGAATCTATGCCTGTCTTGCTCTTTCTGAGATCTGCATTTGTAGTTGACGTTCCTGTTCTGCTATGGTTTCGGATCTGCCTTCAGCTATGATTCTCTGCTGTAATTTTTGCATTTCTTGTTCAAGAGTGTTTTGCGCCTGAAAGATATTGCTGAAGGTAAAGCGATTCCACTGTTTTATTTTTTCCTTGATATGTTTTAGCTTTTGTTGGAGCTTGTACATTTTTGCGCCTTCTGGTGGTGTGAAATTTCTCCATGTCTCTGTTATCAGGTTATGAAAATCGGGGTGATTCAGCCAAAAGGCTTCAAAGCGAAAGGGCCTGCGAACATTGTTTCCCGGTCTTTGCCAGTGAAGCCTAATAGGCCAATGGTCCGAGCCAGAGAGTGGCAATATAGAGGCCAAGAGATCCCCGCCAAGATGTATTGCGTTATCAGAGATCATGAATCTGTCTAACCGAGATGCAATTTGGTGGGCATCTGCATGCTTATTCTTCCAAGTATGAACGCCATTATTGAATTCCATATCTATAAGCCTGTTGTTACGAATGTAGTTTTTGAAGTGCGTGCTTTCACAGTCCAGCTTGATCCGTCCTCCTCTTTTTTCCTCCAATATTGTAATCATGTTGAAGTCCCCTCCTATGATCCAAAGTGGGTGGGATCTTTCTGAGTTGATCTGAGTTAGGGTGTTCAATGTGTCTACTTTGTTTGTCGCCTCCTGGGGGAAGTAGAAATTAGTTAAGTGTCCATGAAAATTTGTCCATGTTAAATGAAACTTGGCCTGAATAAAGTGCTTATTGGCATGTATGTTGGTAAGTGTTATAGCTCTATCATCCCAAATGATGGCTAGCCTTCCTGAGGATCCCATGGCTTCCACTGCCACTTCTTTGCTTCCTGGCCATGCTTTGGCAAGGATTTGATCCAACGTTGTGGAATTACACTTGGTCTCCTGTAAGAAGAGAATTTGAGGCTTTTCCTGTTGTAGCATGTTCCTTATTAATCATCCCTTCCCCTGGCTGTTGGGCCCTCTGATGTTCCATGAGATGAGCTTCATGATTCACGATTGGGAAGGGGATTGTCTATAATTCTTATTCTTAGAGTTTGATCCTACCTAACTTACATTGAGATATATCACCACCTTCCTAGAGAAAAATGCATATGCCATATCTAAATGTTGGTATTTTTGTATTCAAATGCTCCACCTTATTGTGATATCAGAGATATTATTTTATTTCTTCAAGGATTCACTTAGCTCTCTCGAGACACTCATAACTTATGAGTAACAAGTATACTTAACTACCTTCTTAGAGATTAACATACACCAAGTTGCTTGCCTCTTACATCCAATCCTCCAACACTACTAGGAAGAGGCCCCATGGCTAACTTCAAAGGTTACATAAACAAAATTTCAAAAGCTTAAATTACTCCCTTAACATCATGATCATTACACTTTTCTTTATGGCCTTAAATGTTAGAAATGCATCTCTTAAGCAACAGGAATACCTCTTTCTTTTCAAGCTTCATTATCATTACAAATATGTTACCTACTAATATACGCCTAATGATTTTTTCTTCATATTTCTTCTTTTAAATTATCATTTTTTTCTTTATTTCTAGTGTATTTTAATATTCACATTCTCATCTCCATATATTCATTCTTAATAAATTTTTTAATATTCACATTCTCATCTCTATATATTCATTCTTAATACTTTTTCAAACCAATAGTAGTTCTTATAAATATTAAATATAAAAGTTCTCATTGTATTAAATATAAAGTTTTGTCTCAAAATGCTTTTGTTTTAAATATAAAGTTTTGTCTTAAATTGTTTTTGTCTTAAAATAATTTTGTCTTAAAATGTTTTTGTCTTAAAATAATTTTGTCTTAAACTATTTTTGTCTTAAATATAAAGTTTTGTCTTTAAATTTTTGTCTCAAACTACTCTTGTCTTAAATATAAAGTTTTGTCTCAAAGTATTTTCGTCTTAAATTATTTTTGTCTTAAATATAAAGTTTTGTCTTAAAATATTTTTGTCTCAAACTACTTTTGTCTTAAAATATTTTTGTCTTAAACTATTTTTGTCTTAAACATAACGTTTTGTCTTAAAATATTTTTGTCTCAACCTATTTTTGTCTTAAACCTTATATTTGAGACAAATCAATTGATATTAATTTTTAATGTAAAATAAAAAATGAGTTTTTGAGACAAAAGACTTTTTTTGAGACAAAATATTTGTTTTGCCTCAAAAAAATGTCTCAAAAGTGCCCTTGGTGTAGTAGTGCATGTATCAATCAGAGGGATGGGCTCACCTGCGACAGCCAGACTGATTTATTCCCATCGGTTGTTTTTCTTTTTGAATCTAGGAGATTTACTCCCGTTGATTGTTAGAGGGCGATAGTGGGGAGGTTTTAGGGTTTTACCATCAAACCAAATCCGCCATCCTGCCCGCTGTGGAGTCATTTGCTATTGGCGGCTTTTGGTTTTAGTTGTTCTGCAATAAGGATGGCCTTTGGTGGTTTACCGTTGGCTCATGACCATTTTTGTTGTGAGCAATGGAGATTTTTGTCAACCCCTCAGCAGAAGGTATCCTAAACCGCTTGACGCTATGTTGTTTCAGCTTTCTAAGGGATTTGAGTTTGTGTTTCCCTTCAGTCTTCCATTTGGTGCGGTGTCTAACTAGTTGCTTCCACCGTCTAGGGGTGGCTTGATGGTTTTTCGATTCCGCGGAAGGTAGCGAGGTCTGAAGTCGATTTACAGAAGATAAGCATGCTGTTTTCTTCTGTTTATGTCTTCCATAGATTTCTTCTAATAGTTTCTTGCAGATTTCTTTTTCCAAATTCAGCTAACTTATTAATTTTACAAGATTGAAGGCAGATCGTCATCTGCTGTAATTCTCGAGTCTCAAGTATGGTCGCCACCCCCTAGGCATCATTTTTCACTTGTTTACTAGAAGGTTTACAATTTTAAGGGGTTATGAGGTCGTTGTCAGATGATTGCAGATATCACATTGTTTCCGACGTGCTATTCGCGTGATTGAGGCAACGTTATTTGTACTTTTAAGAGTTTATGATCTTCAGTGGGTGTTTACAAGTCGAAAAATCCTCCCTAGTTCACTAGATGTCTATTAGATAGTCATATGGTATTTTTGTTGGTTGAAGAATTGTTTTCTGGACGGAGTCTATATGCCATTTTCGCTGAACCAGACTTTAATTAGGGTGACCATGTTGATTAGTTATGTTTTGCGCACGAAGTTAATGCTAGTTCAGAACTACTTACTATGTAAATTCGACCGAGGGTTAACTTGCTTATTTTCTCTGAAAGAATATTTGAACAATGTTTCTCTATTATACATGTTTCTCATTAAGATTCTAGAGTCAAGGGTTTGGGGTTTGGGGTTATTTAATGACTTTGACAATTTCAGGCCGTTGAGTCGGTTTTGCTATTGAGGACTTAATTTAAGTTTACAGTTACCGTCTATACATGTTCAGTCCTTTGTATTTAAGAAGAATGAATTGGTGCCTTGTACTGGTTTATATTCATTATTGTCTTCCCCATGTAGTCTATAATGATTAGTAGAGGTTAATTTCTATTTCCTTTTAAAAGTAATAGTTTGAATGAATAGATAATGATTTCTAGATTTTTAACTTATTTCTCCTTCTTATTATTATCTGTGCGGGATTCGGAACATGTTTTCATAAAAGTTATTTTACATTTTCAAGGGTATGTGTGTATCTATTTGATATATTGAGATAACTCTATCATGCATGTTTGTAAAATTTACTTTCTGTTTTTCGTAATGTAAGTAATTCAATTCTGTTCTCTGTTCTAGATGCACTTGTATGAAATTTTTCACTTTAATTTATTAGGTTAGTCAAACTAATAATTTTCATATTCAATCATCGTTTCCTAAATATAAATTTGAGTTACTTATCTGTTCAATACTTGCAAACATGCTACTAAGATCCTGTCTCTAAAGTCTCTCCTCCTAGCCGCGAGCCTGTCAATCACGTCCATACTCTCCCCCGAGCACTTTCTTCTCTTCACACTTAAGATAAGTTTGGCTACAGTTGGGTACCTTGGGCCTTAGAACTCACTGTCCAGCCTCAAGTCCTGTACCTTGCAGACTGTCTTTGAGTATTCTCCCACTAGTTTATTTCACCCAACTCCAGGATATTCCCCCCTTTTCTCTCGACTCTTCCCCCATCTACATCTCCCCTCCCAGGGGAAGATGGGTAATTGTTTCTTTTAACTATTGCAAACAATTTTTATTTTTATTAAAATAGGTGGACTCCTAATTGTCCATTAATTAAGTCACTAAATATATCTTGGTCTTCTAGCCTCAGTCATTTATCATTTTAACAACATAAAGTAAGAAAATTAATGCAGTAAAAGGTAAAATAAAACTTAGTAACCACAGTAATTGTTTATGCAGCTTGGGGTGTTACATCTCCCCCCCATATGAGGAACACCATCCTTGGTGTTCTTTCTGATTTAAGAAAATAACGTCAGATAGACTTTCCGTATAAATTCCTCCTCTTCCCTGATGGCCTCATCTGGGCCAAAGTGCTTCCACTGCACTTTAACCTGGGTGATGGCTCACTTCTTCATGGTGGTTTCTCTTCGATCAAGAATACGAAGAGGTTTTGCCAGAAACTCTCCTTCCAGTTCAACCTACACATATAAAAATCATAGTCACTACTTCCACAAAATAGTTTATCCAAAAGTTATGTATTATACTTAACTAATTACCTCAATATTTTCCCATCTAATTATATGTTGAGGGTTGTACACATATTTTTTTTGCAAGGAAACATGGAAAACATTATGGACCCGAATATGGATTGGTAACACAAGCTTATATGCTACCAGTCCAATCCGTTCCAAGACTTGAAAGGGTCCACAGTACTGGGGTTCTAACTTGGCACAACCCCTCCATTATAAGGAACTTTTCTGGGGCTTTACTCTTAGATATACATGATCCCCTAGCTGAAATTCTTTGTATGTCCTCTTTTTATCTGCATACATCTTCTGCCTATCTTGGGCAACCCTTAGATTTTGTCGAACCTTCTTAACCATCTCCTCCATTTCTGCTAGCATGTCAAGACCCAAGGCTAGCTTATTAACTAGACTATTCCAATCTATGGGCACCCTGCACCTTCTCCCATACAACACCTCAAAGGGGCTCATGCCCAGTGATTCATGATGCCCATTATTATAAGAAAATTCCACTAGGTGGAGATAGTCTTCCCACTTATGTGGTTGTTGCATCACAAACATACGTAACATGTCCTCCAACACTTGATTTACTCGTTCGGTTTGTCTGTCCATTTGAGGATGGTAAGCTGTACTAAATTGGATCTGGGTACCCAATCCTGAAAAGAGGGTTTTCCAGAATGTGGATGTAAATTTTACATCCCTATCAGAAATTACCACCCTAGGTATTTCGTGCAGACGAAAAATTTCCCTCATAAATATGTCTACAATTTCCATAGTTTTGTAAGTGGATTTCACAGGTATAAAGTGAGCGGTTTTGCTCAATTTTTCCACCACCACCATAATTGAGTTGTGTTGCTTCTTGGTGCAAGGTAAGCCGGTGATGAAGTCTAGAGATATGGTCTCCCATTTCCACTCTGGGATGGGCAATGGTTGCAACAAACCAGCGGGATGCTGATGTTTTGCCTTCACCAACTGACATTCCAAACATTTCGAGAAGTACTTAGTGACATCTTTCCTTAACCCAGACCAAAAATAACCGTTCTTGTTGGTTGAAAACAACTTTTGGTACCCTGGGTGGCCAACACATGGTTTCCTATGGAACTCATCCAATATCAATTGTTTAACAGAATTTTGGTTAGGAACATATATTCTGTTTTTGAAGGTGAGGATCTTATCTGAATTTATTTTAAAATCTGATATTTCCCCTTTCAACTGAGCTTCCTTTGCCTGTTGCCAAAGAAAAGTGTACTCTGGATCCTTGAGGGAGGCTTCCTTTATGATTTCAGGGATGTTTGAGCATACCTGACTGATTTGGACCTCATAAATACAATGTAATTTCCTGCTTAATGCATCAGCCACTCAATTTTCCTTCCCTTTAAGATGTTTCATTTCGAAATTGAACTCACTCAAAAATTTTGTCCATCTGGCCTGCTAAGCATTTAAGCTAGACTGGTTAAAAAAATTTGTAAGGCTGCTATGATCTATTAATAGTAGAAATTTCTTCCCCAAAAGGTAGTGTCGCTACATTTTAAGTGCATGCACCACTGTTGTTTATTCAAGGTCGTAACCATAATATCGCTGCTCATACTCCAATTTTCGTGATTTGTAAGCAATAACTTTTCCCTCTTGTGTCAGCGCTCCGCCAACACCTTTATTACTAGCATCTGTGCAAACCACAAAAGACTTTTCCAGATCTGCTACCTTTCACATGGGTGCGGTGGTAAGTAGGTGTTTTAGTCTTTCAAAGCTTTGTTAACATTCAGTTGTCCATTGGAAAGTGCATCCCTTTTTCTGTAATGAGGTCATTAGGAAAGTTTTGAAAATCCTTTGATGAACCGATGGTAGTACTTGACGAAACCCGGGAATGACCTAATATCAACAATATTCTTTGGGACGGTCCATTCCATAATGGTTTTGATATTTTATGGGTCCACTAATATTCCCTCTGCTGATATAACATGACCCAATTACTGAATCTATCTTTTGAAAAAGTCACACTTGCTATATTTAGCATATAACTGATTTTCCCGTAGAGTTTGCAACACTATCCTTAGATGCTTTCATGCTCCTCCTGATTCTTGGAGTATATTAAAATGTTGTCAATAAAAATCAGTACAAATTTATCAAGATAAGGCTGGAAAATACCGTGCATCAAACTCATAAAAGTAGTTGGGGCGTTTGTGAGGCCAAATGACAACACCACGAACTCGTAATGACCATAACGAGTTCAGAATGTAGTTTTGCAAATGTCTTCCTCCTTTATCCTTATTTGGTGGTAACCAAACCTTAAATCGATTTTTGAGAATACTTTGGCTCCTTGCACTTGATCAAATAGATCATCAATACGTGGTAAGGGATATTTATTTTTGATGGTCAGTTTATTTAACTGATAATAATCGATGCATAATCTCAAAGTTCCATATTTCTTCCATACAAACAGTATGGGGGCTCCCCAAGGGGACACACTAGGGTGGATATACTTTTTATCCAGAATTTCTTGAAGCTGCATTTTGAGTTCTGTTAACTCAGGTATGCTCATGTGATAAGGGGCCCTGGATACAGGGGCTGCACCCGAAATTAGTTCAATAGTGAAATCAATATCACGCTTGGGTGGTAATCCAGGAATGGATTCAGGGAATACATCAGCAAATTCCTGAATAACAGGAATATTTTCCAAGGAGGTCATTTTATTTTTGGAGTTCGTAAATCCCACCTGGACAGCATATATCTGACAGCCTTTCCTAATACATTTTCCTAGCTGACTAGCAGTAATAGGACACAATTTGGTATTTGTCTTGATTCCTTGAAGTTCCTTCCTTTGGCCTAACTCAGTGATAAAACTGATAGTTTTCTTCTTGCAATCAACTAGGGACCAACATTTTTCCAACCAATCCATCCCTATTAAAATGTCGTATGAACCCAAAGGGAGTATATTAACGTCAATGTAAATGGGTTGTCCTGAAATTTTTATAGGACAACGTTCTATTTTTGCAATTACCCTTCTCTTTGCCCCGGTGGCTAATTGAACCAACCATGGTTTTAGAAATTCATTGC
This sequence comes from Pinus tabuliformis, assembly GCA_031772625.1. Classification (NCBI taxonomy): domain Eukaryota; kingdom Viridiplantae; phylum Streptophyta; class Pinopsida; order Pinales; family Pinaceae; genus Pinus; species Pinus tabuliformis. Next base: position 706,481,276 of record CM062817.1, on the reverse strand, counting down.
TCTGTAGTTGACAACTTTCTACAACCTTAGGACTAACATAGCTTAAAATAACACAGGGATCAAATAAAACAGAGACAGGTTTCTTAGTAATCATACCTTCACATTCAATCATGGTGGGCTCATATTCTACATGATGGTCGTCTAGAGAAACATTAATTATGGCCATGCTCCTTGCCACTTCTCCAACTCTGGATGCTTCTTGAATATTTGATAGATGTTCTGTCCTTGCTTTATGCGAACAATTTTTGTAATAGTGGGGTTCTCCGCATCCCTAACATTGCAGAGGTGGTTTTGACTGCTGGTCATTAACAGATTTATTAACTCCTTTTGACTGTCTATTTTTAGAATATGCAACTTTGGGTTGGTTCCTTGCTGGAAATTTATAGAGAGGTTTTTGTTGTATATTTCTGCCATTAGTAAATTTTGTTTGTCTGTTTGGGATCAGGTTCCTTCCCTTCCTGTTCAATCCTCCTTTAGGTCCCTCATTTTTCTGTTTCATTTGCTGGTAGCAGATGCGGGCTTTTCGCACCGCATCATCCATGGTTCTTGGGTAATCAAACTCAAGCTTCTCCTTCATAAAATTGGGTAGGCTACTAATGAAACGCTGAATTTTGGCCTTTTCTTCTTGCATATAAGGCACATAGCATAGTAAGGAGGTGAATCATTTCACATATTCGTCCATGGTTAAGGTTCCCAATCTTAACTTGTGAAATTCCTTTGATTTTTCATCATAATAACGTTCAATTAGATGCTTATCCTTGAAATTATTTTGAAATTCTTTCCACGTAACTTGTTCTTCATCGATTTTCCTCACAGTTTTGATTTCTTCCCACCAAAGGGTAGCCTTACCTCTTAACTAATAAACTTCCAAATGTTCCTTTAGTTTATCGATATACTCATTAATCTAAAAATATTTTCTCATATCAATTAACCAAGCTTCCACTGCCTCTTCAGATTCCCCTTCAAAGAGTGATGGTTTAATATTTTTGAATTCTCCTTATAACTCAGATTTCTGTCTTTTTGTCTTGTGCTGATTGGAAATGTTGTCTGAACACCCTTCTTCATCTTCCCCATGTTTTTCACCTAACTCGACATTCTCTTCCCCATGCTGAGTTGTTGGGGTTTTCTCTTTATCTTCAACACTGGGGTTTGGATCTCATTGGTTCTGTCGATTAGATAGACCTCTCAGAATTCTTTCATGTTTTAGTCGTAGTCATTCATTAGCTATTCTTAAATATTTTATCTTAGCATGCAGTTGCTGAATGGTTTCGAGTAGAACAAAATTAGCTTGATGAGATTCCTCTACTAGATGTATCCAAATGTTAGGGTTGGCATTCACATAAGTTGTCTTTGGCGGGTTTGGTGGTCTCTGACACCTACGAATTCTGACCCCTTTTGTGTTGATGCGGCTCTTTGTGTTCACATGCACATTTACTTAGTTATTTTGATTAAGTCACATTTATTTCATATATACATAATTTCCCCAAAGAGTCTCAGTGTACGAACCTGAGCTCTAATACCATTTGTAACTTAACAAACAAACAAATTATGGAAATATGTAAATAAATAGAAAAAATAATAATATGTAACACATAAAAGTGATAGAATAATCATTCATGGCGCACCTATCTGGCTTGACTATTTATATTTAATGCAACACATTTTACAATGTATACGTTGTATTTGCAATTACTTTTCACATGGCTCCCAACGGGTGTAGTCGTCCATGATCAGACCTCAATTAAATGTTTCTTGTACTCTGATACATGCGACATAACCATGGTTGATCCCACTGCATGTATCTGTCAGAGGGTTGGGCTCACCTGCGATAGCTAGCCCGATTTACTCCCGTTGATCTTTAGAGGGTGATCTAACGGTGGGGAGGGTTTAGGGTTTTACCATCTAGCCAACTCCCCACGTCTGACTGGTTGTGGAGTCATTTTTTGTTGGCGAATTTTGGTTTTCGTTGTTCTGCAATGAGGTTGGCCTTTGGTTGTTTCAACTCGGCTCATGACCATTTCTGCTGTGTGCAATGGAGATTTTTTTCGACCCCTCACCGGAAGGTATCCTAAACTACTCGACCCTATGTTGTTTCAGTTTTCTACATTGTTTGAGCTAGGGTTTCGCTTCAATCTTCCATTTGGTGTGGTGTCTAATTGGTTGCTTCCACCGTCCATGGGTGGCTCAATGGTTTTCCGATTCCACAGAAGGTGTCCAGGTCTGAAGTCGATTTTTGGAAGGTAAGCATGTTGTTTTCTTCTATTTATGTCTTCCATAGATTTATTCTAATAGTTTCTTACAGATTTCTTTTTCCCAATTGGCTAGCTGATTAATTTTACTGTATTGAAGGCAAATTGCCATTTGCTGGAAGTCTCTAGTCTCAAGTATGTTTGTCACCCTCTCGGCATCCTTTTTGACTTGTTTACTAGCAAGTTTACGTTTCTAAAGGGTTTTGAGGTCGCTAACACATGATTGTAGGTATCACACTGTAGTCGACATGCTATTTGCGTGGTTAAGACAATGCTATTTGTACTTTTAAGAGCTTATGATTCTCCGTGGGTGTTTACAAGTCGGAAAATCCTCCCTGGTTCACTAGATGTCTAACAGATAGTCATATGGTATTATTTTTCTGGATGGAGGCTATACGCCAAATTTCGTTGAACCGGACTTTAATTCGGGTGACCATGTTCATTAGTTATGTTTTGTGCATGACGTTATTGCTAGTTCAGAACTGCTTACTATGTAGATTAGACCGAGGGTTAACTTGGGTATTTTCTCTGAAAGAATATTTGAACAATGGTTCTCTATTATGCATGTTTCCCATTAAGATTCTAGACTCGAAGGTTTGGGCTTATTTAATGACTTTGACAATTTCAGGTCGTTGAGCCTGTTTTTCCATTGAGGAATTAATTTAAGTTTATAGTTACAGTCTATATATGTTTAGTCCTTCGTATTTAAGATGAATGAATTTGTGCCCTGTACTGGTTTATATTCGTTATTATCTTCTCCTTGTAGTCTATAATGATTGGTAGAGGTTCATTTATGTTTCCTTTTAAAAGTAATAGTTTGAATGAATAGATAATGATTTCTAGACTTTTAACTTATTTCTCCTTCCTATTATTATCTGTTCGGGATTCCGAACCTACTGTCATAAAATTTATTTTTACAGTTTTAAGGGTACGTGTGTTTGTATTTGATATAGTGAGATAACTCTATCATGCATTGCTTGTAAAATTTACAGTCTCCTTGGAATGTAAGTAATTCAATTATGTTCTCTGTTCTAGATGCACTTGTATGAAATTTTTCTCCTTAATTTATTTTGTCAGTCAAACTAGTAATTTTCATATTCAATCATCATTTCCTAAATATAAATTTGAGTTACTGATCTGTTCAATACTTGAAAACATGCAACTCCGATCCTATCTGGAAAGTCTCTCCTCCCAGCCGCGAGCCTGGCAATCACATCCAAACTCTCCTCCGAGCACTTTCTTCTCTTCACAGTTAAGATAAGTCTAACTACAGTCGAGTACCTTGGGTACCTTGAGCCTCAGGACTCACTGTCTAGCCTCAAGTCCTGTACCTTGCAGTTTGTTTTTGAGTATTCTCCCACTGGTTTATTTCACCCAGTGTGAGGATATTCCCCACTTTTCTCTGAACTCTTCCCCCATATATATATCCCCTCCCACGGGAAGATGGGTAACTATTTCTTTTAACTATTACAAACAATTTTTATTTTTGTTAAAATACTTGAACTCCTAATTATCCATTAATTAGGTAACCAAATATATTAGGGCCTTTTAGCCTCATTCATTTATTATTTTAACAACTTAAAGTAAAAAAATCAATACACTAAAAGATAGAAACAAAAGTTAATAACCACAATAATTATTTATGCAACTTGAGGTGTTACATAAGATGATGGTTTTTTAACTTGAAAATGACTCTTTAAAAGAGAATTTGACGTAAGAACTTGAATAATAATATAAATTTACATATGAAAACTTATTATAAAAAATTAAATAAATAAAAATTACACTTTTTCCACTTACCCACCTAATAATTTTAATTAATATGTACACACAAAGAGTCAATATCCCTTATGTTCAGCGTTTTCAATATAATACTTTACATTTAAGCATTAAGAGAGAGCAAAGCTATATAGGATGATGCTTTTTTAACTTGAAAATTTTCACAAGTAATGAGATACATTTCACGTAACTCTGAAAGTATTTATATTCTATGTTTTGGATTCTTTAAAGAGTAATGATGTAACTCTCAAAGTATTTATATATACAAGATGATGGTTTTTTAACTTTGAATTTTTTTACAGTTTTTTTTACAATTAATGATTAGATGCATTTCATGTAACTTATGTTTTTTTTCTCGATTCTTTAAAAAATAACATTTGGATCCTTCAAAGAGTAATAAACGTATATAGGATGATAAACGTATATAGGATGATGGTTTTTTAAGTTTGAATTTTTTCCTATAATTTTCAAAATGATTATATACATTTTATGTAATTTATTCTTTATGTTCTCGATTCTTCGAAGAGTAACAAATATATATATAAGATGAAGGTTTTTCAACTTTGAATAACTATGAGAGTAATTTTTTTTACAACATTTAATAAACTAATTTTAATAAACCAAAAGAGATGAAAAATTTGTAATAAAAGGTTTACATTTCTATAAAATATTTTTCATCTAGCTTTTTAATGCATTGATATTGTGTACTTAATTATATATTACTTACTCAACTATTTTAGATTATAATTTAGTTTTAATATTTATATAGTTTTAATAATACACTATTTTAGATTATACTTTACTTTTAATATTTATATAATTTAATAATTTATGGCTCATACAAATGCTTAATTATTATTTTTAATTATTTGCTAATATTATTTTTATGTTCATTTTTATAATAAAAATAAGTACTTTAGTTTTAATATTTATATAAATTTAATAATATATAACTCATAAAAATTTTTAGTTATTATTTTTAATTATTTATCAGCATTATTTTTATATTGAATTTATAATAAAATTGAGTATTTGTATATTTTAAAATGATGAAAAATAAAATATAATAATTTTGATTTTGATTCCATAAAAATATTATTGAATCTTTTATATTTATATTAATATTTATTATTACGAGCCTAGATCTCTTTAAAAGGATCAAATTCTGCTGCAAACCTTTTTACTCAAGAAAATGTTTACACCTAGAAGATTTGATACATCTCATCAATGTGGTTCTCGTTCTAGTTACCGCCAACTTTGTCACATTTTCATATTATCATTATTATGTATATGTTTGAGATGAAATCGATAATTTGAATCATTCATATTGTTTATCACACATTCATAGAGATAATAAGACACTTTGATATTGTCAACCTAATTTATGATATTTTTTTTTAAACAGATCATTTTATTATGAATTCTTCTAAATATTATGATCAATAAGTTTAAATAGCTAAGATCTATTTTAACTATTTTAATTGTTTATGATATAATTATGTTGTAATTTTTAATTGTTTAAATTGTATTTTTAAATAATGTAATCTAATTAAAAAATAAAATGGTCTATTTACAATAAACTATTTAGATGAAAAGGTAAGTGTTATGGAAAAATAATTTCTTCTATTTGTTAAACCGTCTTGCTTTGTCTTTTTTATCTCAAATGTAATCATCCTTTTGCATATAATTACCCTTAATTTGAAAAACTTTAGCCATTAGATTATTGATTATAGTAATGACATCATTTCTCTGTGTTAATTACACATTAGGGAAATCTAGTTCTTATTGTTGATCTTAAATTATAGTATTTTCATCATTTTTTATGTTGATTTGAAATTAGGAAAATTTAGCTTATGCTTATTGCATATGACAATAATTTTGGTAGAGATAAACAATTGTATAAGCATATCAAGTATCTAGTGCAATAATTGAAGGGAGTAGATGAAACTCCGATATATTAGATTATTGTTTTAGGGTCCAATTTTAGATTGAGATTATTATTAATCTTGATGAATCTAAAGAAGTATTGATGCAACTTTCCTTTGGTATTTTTTGGAGAAAGATTAGGGAATGTCCACCATTTGGACTTAACCACTTAATATTTCCTAGGATAGAAAGAAGTCCATTTTGCTCATGCTCTTTCCCATAAATTTTCTCAAAACTAACTTATTATACAAAATTTAACTACATAATCAGTTAATTTAAATCTTGGCCTCGATAGCCAACAAATTCAAACAATAATTATAATAATCTTAAAATAGTCATGTATTTTAAAAAACAAAGCACATGGGTATCACATCTTCTCCCTTTTGAAATAATCAGTATCCTCGATATTTTCCATTTTTCGTCACTTTGAGGGAAATCTTCACACTTTTAATCCTCTATTTTCTAGGTAGCATTTTCAAGGCTGAAGTGCTTCCATTATAGTTTAACCCAGGTGATGACTTGATTCTAGAATGAAGTTTCCCTCCTATATAATATTTGTAGATGTTCAACCTGAAAATATCCTTCTGATTCGACTTTCATAACATTCCAATAAATTACATGAGTAGGGTCATGAACATATTTCTTCAACAATGAAACTTGAAAAACATTGTGCACTTGTATATGACTCGGTAGTGCTAGCTAGTAGGTCACCGGTCCTACTCTAACTAGTATCTCGAATGGTCTATAGAACCTAGGTTTTAACTTAGCACCGGTTCCCAACTTCAACATATTTTTCTTTGGCTTAACTTTAATATAGAAATTCTCTCATACACTGTAGTCTTTATGCAATATTTTTTGGTCTTTGTAACTCTTCTAACTATCTTGGACTACTTTCAAGTTTTGTCTTATCTTCTTAACCAAGTTTTCCATTTCCTACAGAAGATCAAGTCCTAAAATCAACCTATCTTCCAGCTGACTCCAACACGAGTGTGGAACTTTGATGCATACACAAATTCAAATGGAGTCATCTTAATTGATTCTTGGTATTTGTTTTTATAAGAAATTCCATGGAGTGTAAATAATTTCCCCACTTTGTGGGATGGTCCATTATGTACATGCAAAATATCCTCAAGCATTTGATCAGTCCTCTCTATTTGACTATCTACTTGAGGATGGTAGGTTGTACTAAAGACCATGATCCGGATTTAAGCAGGAACGCAATAGATTACAGAGATAACCATAAATACAGAGATGCGATAACCATAAAAACAGAGATGCAGTGGAAATAATACTTCATTTCATTAATGGAGAATACTGAAATATGCTTACAAATAGAAATAACCCAGCTAGGGCGATGGTAGCTTATCTCTGAGAAGAGATGTGTCGGCTACATGCCTCTGAACTGTTTCGAAGTGTCTTTTCAATGAGGCTCGAAGGCCTATTTATTATTGAGAAACAATGGAAAACCCTTCACATTCCAAAACCTAACCCTAGAAGATGAAACGCCAAATTGTGGGCCCCGTTTTGGGGTGAGTTGGACAGCCAACTTCCCGGGGTCGCGAATTGGTCGTATTATCTCCATTTGACGCGCATGATAGCCGTTGGAAAGATCTCTCCGAGGACTACGACGGAAAAGACGATTTTTATCAAAAAAATCGATGGCGGTGGATTTCCCAAAAAACGTTGTTTAGGGCCTCAAAACGGCTCTGGAAGTTTAGGACCCGAAAAACTGCTAAAAATAGTAAACTGTGTTATAATTAAGGAAACTGAAAAACTGAAAGAGACAGTTGTGGGGGTCCAAATGGGATAGGTGGGTGGCCACCAACGTCCACCTGGATCATTCCTCCCCCCTTAGGAAGCAATGGTCCCCATTGCGTTGAGTTCCTCCCTGAGATGAGGAAGCTTCTACTGAGCTGGGTCTCTATTGAGCTGTTCTGCAATCTTTGATGTGTCTAGAAATGGTGGGAAGCATGGTCGGCGATGGTCCACATTGAACAATCGGTGCAAGCGAAGGAATGGAGGAATGTTGTGCTTCAAAGCATTGTTTCCCACAGCCTTGTTACTAGTGTAAGGACCATGTCGAAGCGATCTGAGTTTCTGATGGGTTCTAGTAAGGCGCTCCCTCTGCAAATGTAACCAAACTTTGTCGCCCACCTGAAACTTGTGTGGTACCCCTCCGGGTAAGGAGAAGTTGTTCCTGTGTTCTGTCAAGACTGTATCCCTCTGTTGCTGCTGCTGTGTGGAGGAACCCTTCACGGGGGTCATGGATGTAGAACCGATCTTCCCCTTACTTTGGGAGCGAACCAGACAGAAAATAAATTTCCTAGTCTGTGAGATGAGCTTGCTGCCTTTCTTAGCAGTGATCAAAGAGGTGGCGGTAGGTGGGGCTACCTCCGGTATCCTGTATAATGAATTATCCAATGAAATGATGATAGCGCGAGGCCTTGACTCATACACAGCATGTCGCCTCCACAAGTATGGCTGGCATAATAGTACATCACAAACATCCAGAGGTGTAACATCACACAATACCTCGTCTGTGAAGGGCTTAATGCTGTAGGGAAGGCAGCACTGCTGGCGAACTTTGAGATCTCGTCCTTCGTGAAGCCAACCGATACTGTACGGCTGTGGGTGTGGTGTAGTTGGTAGGCCCAACCGCTTCACGACCTCTGCTGAAATGAGGTTCTTTTGGCTGCCACTGTCGACAATGAATTACAACGGTGAACCCTTCACCCACATCTGTGAGTGGAAAAGACGTTCCCCCTCCTCTGGATCTTCGGGCTCATTTTTCTGGATCTTGGCAGTAGCAACAGTGGCGCTGGGATCCGCATCAATGATCTGCTTCCCTTTGTCATTCCCCTTGTCGGGTTCTGACTCAGAGTCGGAACATGCATCTGATTCAGAAGCCTTCAACTCGGCCACCAGCGACTGCTTGGTCCGACACTCACTTGTGTTATGAGTGGGACTCTTATGGAACTCACACCACTTTCCTGTGTCCTTCTTCGGCTTCATGATGTTGTTCTTTTCTTACAGAGTAGAGGGGTTGTCTTGGGTCACCCCGCCTTAGCTTTGTCCTTTGGGCTTCGGATTTGCAGATCCAAAGTCTCGCTTCTTCTGTTTGAACTTTTGCTCGATTTTGATAACGTATCGGTATGCTGTGCCGAGTGAGGAGATGTTCAAGAACTCCATCTCTTCCTGGATGTATCTTTGTAGGCAGCCACGGTATTTGAGTACTAGATGCAGCTCAGAATCTTTGATACCCAACTGTGTGTGAAGGGTATGAAAAATATTTGTGAACTCTGGTACATCTTGGTCTCGTCCCTGCTGCAGTGTGGTCCATTTGATGTATTTGTCCTCATAGCTTTTTACAGGGTAGTACTGCTCCTTGATGGCATCCCGGAAGTCATTCCAAGTGGGGGCGGCTGAAAACAGTGAGCCTGTACTTTCATCCTTCTGCTCATAGTATGTTTCCCACCAGTCCTTGACGTGGGGGGCTGCTTTGAGAAGAGCGAAAACAATCTTTTCCCGACTTGAAAATTCATGAACAGAAAAATACCCATCTAGCAGATTTAACCATTTATCTACGGCATCTGCGTCCATTTGACCCTCGAAGATGGGGATTTCAAAATTAACTTGTACCTTAAACGGTGTGGTGTTTCCAGAGTAGCTGTTGGAAGCCGATGCGTCGCCTCTGGGTAGCCGCTGAAGGATCTGCGCAAAGCTATCCATCATCGCGTTCCTTTGCCGCTCGAGGGCTTCTTCGAGCAAGATTCTGATAGGATCTCCTGCCCCCCGTCTTTCTTCTCATCCGCCATGGGAGGTCGTCGAGATTTGCGAGGCTGGTCTTGCAAAGGTTCGACCAATTCAAGCCCTAACTCATTATATCCCGACCTCGTTGGGGACATGCAAAGAAAAACAGAGAAAAAAATAGACCGCTCTGATACCACTGATCCGGATTTAAGCAGGAACACAATAGATTACAGAGATAACCATAAATACAGAGATGCGATAACCATAAAAACAGAGATGCATCGGAAATAATACTTCATTTCATTAATGGAGAATACTGAAATATGCTTACAAATAGAAATAACCCAGCTAGGGCGATGGTAGCTTATCTCTGAGAAGAGATGTGTTGGCTACATGCCTCTGAACTGTTTCGAAGTGTCTTTTCAATGAGGCTAGAAGGCCTATTTATTATTGAGAAACAATGGAAAACCCTTCACATTCCAAAACCTAACCCTAGAAGATGAAACGCCAAATTGTGGGCCCCGTTTTGGGGTGAGTTGGACAGCCAACTTCCCAGGGTCGCGAATTGGTCGTATTATCTCTGTTTGACGCGCATGATAGCCCGTTGGAAAGATCTCTCCGAGGACTACGACGGAAAAGATGATTTTTATCAAAAAAATCGTTGGCGGTGGATTTCCCAAAAAACGTCGTTTAGGGCCTCAAAACGGCTCCGGAAGTTTAGGACCCGAAAAACTGCTAAAAATAGTAAACTGTGCTATAATTAAGGAAACTGAAAAACTGAAAGAGACAGTTGTGGGGGTCCAAATGGGATAGGTGGGTGGTCACCAACGTCCACCTGGATCAAATCAAATACATATCCATTCATGCAAACAATGTTTTCCATAAATTATAAGTAAACTTTGCATCACGATCATATATTACTATTTTCGATATTCCATGTAATCGAAAAATTACCTACATGAAAATGTCTACAATTTATATTGCCTTATATGTGGAGTGGACATGTATAATGTGAGATTAATTTCTTAACTTCTCCACTACCACCATGATGGATTTATGTTTCTTCCTAGTTTTAGGTAGTCCAATAATGAAGGTCAAAGAAATATCCTCCCACTCTAACTTCGGAATGGGTAAATGATTTTGCAATTCAGTAGGGTGTTGGTGTTTCACTTTAACCAGTTGGGACTCTGAACACCTTGCCAAATATTCAACTACTTCCCCTTTCATCACTAGCTAATAAAACTCTAAATCCTAAGTGTTGTAATCATCTTTTGATACTCTCGATGAGTTGGAAAGTGTCTTTTGTGGTGCTCATTTAGAATTAGCTATTTTATGGTAGCGTCATTTGGAACATATATTCTATTTTTACAAGTTAACAATCCATCTTTATCTTCTGAATAAATTGACCATTATACATTGTTTAATTTTCACTAATTCTATCCATATACTTCATATTTTAAGGCTGCTACTTTGATTAACTCCAAAAAGTCATTTTTTGTACTAGTGACAACAATTTCAACAATCGGATTTGCAATCATGCGTAAAGCATATGCTACTTTATTCTCCTTACCCTTTTATATGTTTATAATCAAACTCAAATTCACTCAAGAATGCCATTGATCTTGGCTTGTCTCACATTCAAATCTATTTGGATGAGAAAATACTTCAAACTACAATGCTGAGTAATAAGAGTAAATTTATTCTCTAATAGATAATGTTGCCACATTTTTAGTGCATGTATGACTACAACTAACTCAACATCATAAACAACATAGTTTATCTCACGATGTTTTAAATTTACTGATTCATGATAAATTACATTATTTCCTTGCATTAATACTCCACTCAACCTTTCGAGACATACATATATGCAAATAGTGAAATCCTCACTAGGATCAATGATTTTCACTATAGGAGCTATTGTTAATAAATACATCATCCTATCAAGGCTCTCTTGAGACTTTTGTGTCAAGTTAAATTTCACTCCCTTTTTCTACAATGAACTGATAGGGTAAGCTAGCTTTGAAAACCATTCAATAAATCTTTGATAATAGTGGGTGATATCATGAAAGACCTAATGTATTCCATATCCTTAGGAACTCGCCAATTTAAAATGTCTTTGACCTTTTCAGGGTCAACTGAAATCCTTTCATTGGAAATCACATGTCCCAAGCACTAGATTTTGTTCTCATAAAATTAACATTTGCCGAACTTTACATACAACTAGCATTCCATAAGAGTTTGTAAAACTATTCTCAAGTTTTCTTCATGTTCTTCTTGCATTTTTTAATATATCAAAATAAAATCAATCAAAATTAACATGAACTTTTCTAGATATTGACTGAAGATACTATTCATCAAGCACATAAAGATAGCAGGAGAATTAGTAAGGCCAAATGAAATTAAAACAAATCCATAGCGCCGATACGAAGTTATAAAGAAAGTATTGGGTATGTCCTCATCCTTGATACTTAGTTGATAGTAACGAGACCAAATGTCTAATTTTCAAAAAATTGTTACCCCTCTAACTCGGTCAAACAAATAATTTATCCCACGTAGAGGATATTTGTTTTATATAGTCAATTTATTTAACTATATGTAGTTTATGCATATTTTTAAATGTTCCATCCTTATTTCTTACAAATAATATAGGTGCTTCCTAAGGGGAAACACTTGGTCCCATGTAACCCTTTTCTATCAACTCTTGTAGTTATATTTTTAACTCCATCAATTCGAGTACACTCATTTTGTAGGGTGCTTTAGACATAGGTGTAGCTCCTGGTATTAATTTAATTGTGAAATCTATGTCTCTGTTAGGGGGTAACCCTGGAATATCATCTGGAAAGATATCTTTAAATTCTCTGATCACTTCTAGGTCATCCATGTTCATATTTTCAGTTTTCTGTGTAAATTCTTCTATCTACAAAACAAACAATTTGTAGCCTTTTGGGAACATTTTTTTGTTGTAATGCCGAAATTTTCATAGTGGATATAGATCTTGATATTCCTTTGATAAGATGTACATTTCCCTCTTCCGAGGTGCATCTAAGAATTTTCTATAGACAATTAACTACGGACCTATGTTTCTATACTTAACTTGCATCTATCCACAACTTATAGACTAACGTAATTAAGGTTGGCTCCTGGGTCTACCAAAATAGAAACATGTTGGTCTAGAATCATACCTTCAATCTCAATCATTGTCAATTGGTGTTCTTCCTAACAATCGTCTAATCCAACATTGATCCTTTGTCTATTCTTGTCCACATTGTTCACTGTATATGCTTCACGTATGACTTGCAAAGCTTGGAGTGATATAGTATCATATGGAGAATTTCTGAGCAAATTCAGCTCTCGACAACCTCAACACTTTAATGGTTCACGCTCTTTTCCATTGTTGTTTCCTTTGCTATTCAAAGAAATGGTTTTAGATCTCGTTTGAAAATGTGTAGGCTATGGTTGATTATTTCTGTTTCTAGATTGATGATTTTTCCCAAATTTTTTGAGAAAATTTTTAAATTTTTATTTTCTTCTCCAAATTTGTCCTTTCCTTTAATGGGTCATGATTTTGAGACTTTATTTTTCTACTTGAACTACTAATAGCATATTCATGCTTTCCGAACAACTTTGTCTATCATTTTTGGTTTATCAAACTCAATTATTTCTTATATGAAAGAGGGTGACAATTAAGAAAGCATTGCACCATTGTTTTTTTTCCATCCATACTCAGTTAGCCCAACTTCAAATCATGGAATTATTTTGGTTTTTCTTCATAATATCTCTCAATTAGATATTTTTCCTTAAAGTATTTATGGAATTCATTCCAACTCATTGTTTTTTCTTGTATGTTGTGTACATTACCTCTTCCCACCATTGTGAGGATTTTCCTTGTAGTTGATAGACAACTAGTCTGGATTCAAACAACCATTTCTTTGTTTCTTCTTCATTTTCACCATCGAATGCCTGTGTTCTAATCTTTTTAAATTCTCCTCAAAATTATATTTTCTGAGTCTTCATTTGTTTAGGTGTTTTGGGGAGTATTTGGTCTCATTCCTCCTCACTCTCCAGTTTGTCATTCTCACTCTCAACATTGTAGTCTATATTTTTATACTTGGAAGACTCCTCTTTGTCTTCCCTTACCTCCAGATCTGGAGGTTTTTTATTTGACGTTTCAATCAAGTCCTTAATGAGCTTCTCCTCCTCTACGCTTGTCTTTACCAAATACTCATTGCTAACATTGATACTAGCCAACTTGTGCTCCATGTCTTTCACCATTTCTAGCAGTTGTGTTGTAGGAGGTGAGGTCTCATCTCCTAACATCACCCAAATATGCTCTCCTTCACCAAGGAAACTTAGAAAATGGTTTTCCCATTCCTATATTCTTTTCTTCTTAATTTTGTGTAACACAAAACATTAACTTGATTAATTTCCAGAAAACATAACCACAACTATATTAGATTAAAATTGTGATTTTGCCCCTAAATCTCCATTTCGAACCTATAGCTTTGATATCACATGGTATCTCAAATCACACCTTAAATGAGATATATAAGGTGGGATTCCCCACCCCCTTCTCCTTCATATGCACAAAAAAATAACTATTTCATTTGATCCTTTGAAAATAACATTATGTTATGTCACTTCAGCTATAGATTTATAATGTATTACTTTGACCGTCTTAACCACTTGGTAAAATTTCAATGTCCTTTTCAAGTTCTAAAGGCTTGATGCTTGCTGGTGTGGCGTCTGACTATGTGTATAGGTTTGCGTCATTGCCACTTGGTTGGATTACATTGATCCATGTTGGGTAAGCACATGCCTTCAGGTGACTTCAAATGGCATGGTGGTGAATGATAATCAATGGTCTCGATTTGTCCTTCTGAATTGACAGTGGTCCTTGTTAGGGTTCGTCATTTGGGGGAAAATGATATCTCTAGTTCATTTGTTCATTTTCAGTTGGCATAGATAGGTAGCAGTTCGACTCTGCTACCGGAATTTAACCCATCAAAGCCTCACCCCTTTGTTTATCAATTGTAAACCCATTTTCTAACCACGCGTACAATCAGTCTCTTTCTGTGGAGGTTAATTTTGACACTACGGGGTAGGAATTTTCTGTAAGTTTATAGAGTCGACGCTCTACCTCGTTATTTCTACCTTTCCTTTCACGTTTTCATTGGAGTTTGGATTTAACTAGTTACACTGTTAGCTATTGCAGGTTCAAAATGGAAGAATACTTTTCCAGTGGTGCTGAGATTCTTCCAATATCCATTATTGCTAAAAATACCTTGTTCATGCTAGTTTTGTTTTTCTAGCCTCATCTTAGGGATCTTCCGAGAGTTCCTTTTCTTCCAGGTAATTCGTTTTCTTTTTTCTTCTCATATATTTCATTTTCTGGTCTAAACATTGTTATAAGGGTTTGCTCATACACTTATCATGTATCCACATGGGAAAAGGATGGCATTTCTGCTGGACCACCAGGTACATGGAAAAAGGATGCCATTTCTGCTGGACCACCTCTTGGTGGTGTTTACAAGCTTCTATTAATTTCTCCTTCTCATCCTTCTAATTATTTTTGAGATAAAAACCCTCAAATTCCATTATTGCATTTTCTCATTCCTTTTGTGGTCAACTTATTACCTAGAGTTCTTCTGGGCCACGACATACCATGGGTAATTGTGTAGTCATGATTACGACCAGGATTTGGTCATATTGTCCTGCGTAAGCCTTCGGCCAACCCGTGGTATGGCGTCTTAAGGAAAAATCCCTTGATGGAATTCATTCTCCGTTCAAGGGTTTTACCCTAATCATTTTTCCCACTTCTTATTGTTTCGTATTTTAGAGGGTTTGACTGAGTAAAAATATAATATATATTTATTCCTCTTTTTTGCAGGTTAACGAATGGAATCTCAGTGCTGGCAGATTTCAAGTATGACAACTCTTTCTAGCTGTGCTCGTCCTTCCCTGAAATTTTTACAATCCGGTGTATTTTTCCTGTGACAGTTTGCTTATGTTTATGATCAAACATCTTGGTTTCAATATTTTACTAACTGGAGCTTGGTTGCTCTATAGTACACTAAAATCTTGATATAGTGTAGGCGTCTGGTTCCTTTCTAGATCTTACAATATCAATGGCTTATTTAGGCTTCAACGTTTAGAGGTTGGATCCCCTTGCGCTAATTGATCGACTTGTATTTTCCCTTTGTACATTTTGTCCGTCCCTCCCGGAAATGATATGGTCGTTGCTATATATATTTTCTATTAAGTCAATTTAAAGAGATTCATACTTTACCCAATTGGGTTTTCTCAGGAAGACAATTATATACAGTTCTTTGAGAAATAGTAATTTTGTTTATGACAAAGTGCCATGGCTTAATTTTTAATTCTACTTCTGTTGAAATGGGTCCAGTTTGGCATCACTGTATATAATGGTTAATTTATAGAGAATATTTCATATTCCCTGAATTTTTGTACTTGAAACGGCCACCAGTGGGACTTATTTGAAATAAATTGTAAATTGGATATTTATTCACCTTCTTTTAATATATATAGTAAGTTTACTTAATCTGCATTATTTTCACCTTCTTTTTAATTCTTATAGCTATATCCGAGCATTATTATTATTGTTTTCCCTGTTCCTTGCCTATGGCCTCTGGTTTTGTCAACGTTCTGGATATACCTTTCAAGGAAAGCGGATAATTATTTACAAAAATATAGAATACTCATAACCTCATTGCTTATGCCCCTTGGTGTTATTGTTAAGAACAATGTCCTTTGCATTGTTGTGTTTCTCTCTTTCAAAACAAATATTACTTGTGATTCTCTCTCGACCTTTTAAAATTGTAATACTCTCTCAACCTTTTAAAATTGTAATACGAGTCAATTTCTTTAGAGATATATAAAATATCCTTATCATCTAAATGTTCGGTCTCTTTTCCAGAACTAGATAGCTAGTGAAACTTCTTCCCTGAGACCGAATCCTCGATTCGGTAAACACTAGTTAACTATCCCATTTCTATGTTAAAGGAAGTTTATATATAGCTTTATAAGTATTGGTTTAATAGTAGCTAGACTCTCAAACAGAATTCAAGTATCTAACTTGTTTGATAATTTACTTATTCCAGGTTTCCTTACCCGCATAAGAGCTTAATGTTGAATTCTAGCTTATAGTTTTGTACCTTTTTCTCCTTGGCTGAGACTAATTATCTCCCATGTAGTTATCTGATTCGCTTTATATAGTTTGTCTCCGGTTCAACCTATAGCTCCCACAACTCCGCATTTCCAAACTCTTGGTCTCATTTCCAAACTCTTGGTCTCTTTTCGCATATGTTAAGTATAAACTAAAAATTAACACCATGTCTAAGAAGAAAAGAACTAAATTTATGCATGAAACACTCTTTTTAAGGATATAGTAAACTAGTATATTACACTAGTGTTTTATAAAGTAGATATTGGTAATGATAAATATCATCTCTCGCATGCAACAGTTTTTTCATAGTTTCTTACATTTTTATTACATATATGTTTACTCTACAAAACCAAATAAAATTATATATTGGTTATAATAAATATCATCTCAGCAGGCATCATTTATATCCAAATAATAAAATATAATTTAATCACTAACCTACCATTCCTCATGAATTTACAATACTACCTGGGTGTACTGTCGTACATAAAATATAATTTAATCATTAACATACCATTCTATATGCATTTACAATACTGTTTAGGTGGGGCTGTTGTACATATACTCCATGACCATATCTATTTAGGTGGGCTGTTGTAAATATATTCCATGACCATATCTTGTAGAATTCATACAAGAATAACTTAAAGCTGATTACATAAAATGAAGAATTGAATTAATTAAGCACATAAATAACTGCATTGGGTCGTTTTGGAAAATTAGGGGAAAAAACACATTAGTTCCAACCAACAAGCTGCAACCAACAACTTCTGCGGAGAGCATAGAATTCTGGTGTCGGGTAATAACAACTATTTTACACATTAGTTCCAACCAACAAGCTGCAACCAACAACTTCTGCGGAGAGCATAGAATTCTGGTGTCGGGTAATAACAACTATTTTTTATTCTTTTAATAGTATTTTATATTTTTTTTAATAGAAGTGTTATGCTTTTAATAGAGTTTAGTATAACAATGTTTTGCTTTTAAGGTTTATTTTTTTTTAAATTAAGGGAAAAAATTATTTTTACTTAAAAAGCAAGTTTTTCTCTCTTTTAGACTTTTGGTGTTTGGAATCGATTTGTAGTAGTCTCATTCTTATTCAAATCTCAGGAGGCATCAGTGTAGGAAGATACAAGCAGTATGAAAACAAGTCCCATCACCAACTCTGGCCTCTAGAATTTTGGTGTTTGGAATAGATTTATAGTATAATCCCACCTGTGTTCAGTTTTTTTTTTCTACACAACATAACTATGTTGTGACAACTCTCATGAGATTTTTGAGAGAAAAATTAAAAAAAGTCCACCACATACACTTAAACCACTTAATATTTCCAAAAATAACAAAAAATAAAAATAAAAATCATATACAATTTCCCATTACATTTCTCAAACTTAAAACATTTTTATTATATAAAATTTAATTATATTATCCTTCAATTTAAATATAATCCTCCATAACCATTAAATTCAAACAATAACTACAATAAGCTTAAAATATTCCTGTATTTTAGAAATGAAAAACTCAGAATATCTCACACAACCGTAACATTATTTACCATAACCATTAAATTCAAAAAATAATTACAATAAACTTAAAATAGTCCTGTACTTAAATAATTACAATAAACTTAAAATAGTCCTGTACTTTAAAAATGAAAAACCGATAGTATCTCACACAACCATAACATTATTTAAATATAAGAAACTCTTCCTACAAAATAATAATTCATTTATTTGTTTTTATTTATAATGTCTACCCCACTGTGTTTCTCAGCGCTTTCCTGGCTGGCTTGAAATAACCAAAAACTTTGCTCGTCTTCAGAATGAATTTGGGAAGTCAGGAATTCATGGAAACCACGTGGCCACCACTCGTCTTTCGTGCAATTTCGCCAACTCATTGGAATTGGGGATCTCAGGAATTCATAGAAACCAATTTCGCGACCTCATTGGAAACAACGGGGGCACCACTGGTCTTCCATGCAATTTCCCGACTGATTTTATAATTTCGATAAATTATTTAAAGCTCTTTCCTCTATTAAGTTTTTTTCTAGACGAAAAAGCATGATCTTATTATATAAGACATATAAAGAGGTATATTTGTACATTCTCTTGAAAAACTGAATATGACCTATATAGCTGGATCATTTTAAGCAAAAAAACATGGGACATATCCCAAAAAAAAATGGCAAGGCTCTGCCAGGAAAACTGCCAGAACCAGCTACAAGATTTTCTTAGATGATAGTGTTGCAAAGAAACCAAAAGATCATAGACTAACATCCAGCTTTAAGATTTTCTTAGATCATAAAGTTGCCATAGGAGAAAAAGTTCCGCGGAAGAGAAACAAGAAGCAACATTTTTTAAAACAAACATAAGGTGGAGGAGGAAACCCATGTATACCTGTGAGACTGCTTTCATAAAATTAGAAATCAGGAAGAGAAAATTCCTAGATAGTGAAAACTTTCCCTTCAAAGGATACCTGCAAAAACCAAGAACCTGGATCCGAAAGAAGACCTTCCTTTGACAACAAGTCTGCCCGCTGATTTTGAGCCTTGCTGATATGATGAATTGAGCATCCATCCAAACTTCCCCGAAAATCCATCCATCTTACAAGGTGTGGCATGAAAATATTATTTTTTCTTGAGACATAATCCACCATTACTTTTGAATCCCCAAACACTGAGACATCCTGAATGTTTAGAAAGAGGCAAAAATTTAGAAGGCCAGCAAGGGCCATCGCCTCCACTTTGTTGTTCGAGCCTCTCCCCCCGTTCCAGTGGATGAAAATTTGGTTATTTTCATTTGCTAAAATTTGAACTCCACAGCGACAGGAACCTTTCTGTTCAGCGCCATCGAAATATGCCCTTGGAAATTTTGAGTGTTCCTTTGAAAGTTCTTTATAGGCCTCCTTTTTTTGCATAAGAGTCTTTTGCGGGAGTGCTTCAAAGAGAGAAACAATATTGAAAAAGATATCCAAGAAAGGAGATTCCCTGTCATTGAAAATAGAGTTGTTTCGCCCCTTCCAAATGCTCCACAGAGTGATAGTGAATAATGTTCTCCATGACTCCTTTTGCTCATTGCACCAAAGAAACGCTTCAATAATTGAAGCAAGTGACATACGCTGGATTCCATAACAACTCTTCAAAGCTTGCCATAATTGTTGAGATCTTTTGCAGTTTAAAAATAAGTGACAGTTGTTTTCCTCGTCTGACCTGCAAATAGGACATAAACTAGGACCTTGCCATCCCCTCTTATTTAAGTTTTCCCAAGATAGATTCTTGTTATGGAAAGTCAGCCAAGAGAAGAAAATCATTTTGGAATGGCATCCAGCGTTCCAAAAAATACAAGGGAAAGAAGGATTGTGAGGGGACTCCTTTAGACCAATTAGATTCTGATATACATCTTTGACACGGACTGTATTCATCTCTTTCGAATTTTTCCAAATGAGACAATCAGACTCCAATGAGCGGAATATACCGCAATTCCTTAGGCACGTCTTGATGTGTTCCCATTGAAGAGCGATATCAACCGGCATTTCCAAGATTCCTGCTTCTTTCCAAAGTGGAATAGATCCCTGCCAGCCAGCAATCAAACTGTTCCAAAAGAAAAAACCCTTCCTATGAAAAAAAATTTAATAAAGATTCAGGCACATTGATCTCCTCGGCACCACTCAGGAATTGGTCTTTTCCAATAAGGATCTTATTTCCAGTTTGGAATCGCCAAATTAAGTTCTTCAAGAAATAACTTTCTATCTTACAAAGGCTTAACCAAATTGAAGACCCATAAGAGGTGCCTATCCTTCCCTCCCTGAACCAGAATGATAAATCCTTTCTGCCCAAGTATTTCTTCTGAATTGTGAGACTCCATGGACCTTCTCCATGAATCGCTCTCCACAAAGACTTGCATAAGAGTGCCTTCCCGAAAGTGCACAGATCGAGCAAACCCCATCCTCCCATACTCTTCGGCAAAGAGATACTGGATAATTTTGAGAGATGATATTTCCTTTTTTCCGCTTGACCACCCCAAATAAAATTCGCAGTTAGCTTATTCATTTTTTGAATTATGCTCGCAGGAAGAAAATATAAATGTGCCCAGTAAACTGCAAGTTGATTTAACACTGATTGCACCAAGGTCACTCTTCCTGCCAAAGAAAGGCATCTATATTCCCAAACTGAAATCTTCTTGTAGTATCAATCTGGAATCCATTGCCAATCAGTCTTTGAATATCCATTTGCTTTTATCTGAAAACCCAAATATTTAATTCCAAGACTGATGGATTGCGCCTCAATTCCAAAAAGGTCGGATAACCATTCAACTTCTTCCTGGTTGATATCATTGTGGTAGATTATTGACTTTGCATTGTTTATTTGCAATCCTGTAGCCTTTTGAAAATTTTTAAGGATTTCATAAAAACATAACCAGGTGAATCTGCATATCATTCTGAACATAATAATATCATCCACAAATAAATTGTGTGAGATTGAATTATTTCTGCAGATTTTCAGAGGACGGCACTTGTTTTCCTTGACGGCCTTGTTTATATGGACGCTAAGCGAATTCATAGCCAAGATGAACAAAAGCGGTGATAGGGGACAGCCTTGGCGAAGACCTCTGGCTGCAAGGAAAAAAGGAGATGGAATCCCATTAATGATGATCGCATAGTTCACCTTCTCAACACAGGCCATGATCCAGTTAATCATGCTGGCTCTTAAACCAATCTTTGTGAGTAAGCACCTGGTGAAGCCCCAATCAAGGCAATCATATGCCTTGCGGAGGCATCACTTTTTTTAGAGTGTATGGCAAACAGACCTTCTTGTGTGTTTGCAACTGCGGCCAAAATATTTCTTCCCTTTAAAAAGTCGTGTTGATCCTTTGTTAAGAATTTTGAAAAAGTTCCTTTGATTCTTTCAGCAATGGTTTTCGATATAATTTTGAAAGAGATGTTACAAAGTGAAATCAGTCTAAAGTACTTGAAAGAATCTGCATCTCCCTTTTTAGGAATGAGTGCTATATTAGTGGAAGAGATTTTTTGATTGGTACTGCTTGACATCCTGGATCCTTCCACCATCCTTAACAGATCAAATTTGATAAGATCGAAGAAGTGAATGAAGAATTCTATCGTCCAACCATCTGGTCCCGGGCACTTGTCCCTTTTAAAAGATTTCATTGTTCCTAATAGCTCCTCCTCAGATACAGGCTGGAAAATTTGATCATTTAGCTCTTCATCGAACATCTGAGGAAACACTTCAATGCCCCACAAAATATCCTGAATCTTTCAGTCCTCAGATCTTTTGTATTGATTTTCAAAGAATTTCACCGCCTCGTTAGAAATGTCCTGTTGGGAATATAGGAAACCACCTCTTCCATCACTTATTTTCCAAATAGAATTCTTTTCACGTCTGGAGTTGGCGAATTTATGAAAAAAAATTGTATTATTGTCCCCTTCCTTAAGCCATATCGCCCTGCTCTTCAATCTCTAGAAAGATTCCTCCTGTTCTAAAATTTTCAGTTTTTTCTTTTGTAGCTCCTTTATCCGGCATCTTGTTTTAAAGGATAGTGTATGAGTAGCCATGGCTTCCGAGGCGCTATCTAATTCCTTTTGAATTTCCTGGAGATCATTCCTATTTGATTGCCTTTTCTTGAACTGCCACTCTTTTACCACCTTTCGAATGGATTCCATTTTGTCCCTGAAAGTCATTAAAAGTGGAAAAGATTCGGTAGACGACATCACATTCCAGGATTTTATTATGATATCATTAAACTCTGGATCTTCCAGACATGATCTGTTGAATTTGAAAGAGTAACCTCTTCTAAACCCCTTTTCCCTCCAGCCTAACATAATCGGTCTATGATCAGATATGAAGACATTCTCAATCGATGAGAATGGCATGCCTATCTTATCAATTAGGCTAGCATGAAGAATAAATCTATCTAGTCTCTTGGCTATATAAGCTTTCTCGGCTCTTCCATTTTCCCACGTCGGATGCAATTTGGGAGGGAGAATATCAACAAAGTTCCTGCTTAGAAGCTCATTTTTTATTCTGTCAGCAAGGGGATCCTTTTTCTTATTGATGCCCCAGATTTCATCCATATTTAAGGTGATATTAAGGTCTCCTGCAATCAATAAAAATTCAACATCAAGAATTTCTGAAGCGAAAAGTTTCTCCCAGAAAGGCAATCTGTTCCTGTAGGGAGCATATATATTCAAAATGTTTATTGGACATTTATGCCCCCTCATTTGTGCCGAGATGAGAATCCCTGCCAGACAACTATATGTTTTTGCTTTGATCCAGTCAGGATCCCATAACACCGCTAACCCGCCAGAAAGGCCATTAGCTTCCAAAGCATAAATGTGCCAAGAGGGGAACATCTTCCTAAAATAAGAAATTGCTACAAAAGAGGCATGCATGGTCTCTTGAATTAAAATGATTTTGGGGCTTGCTGAAAGGAAGAGATTATTTAAGGCCAAAAATTTTTGGTCTGCCCCCAGACCTCTAATGTTCATGGATATGATAAAATTCATTTAGAAGGCATTCCGGCCATGCTTGCTCTAAGAGTCCTTTCTTCTGTCATATCAATGATAGGAATATCTATAAGAGATAGATTACTGATTCCTCTGCCTGCTCCATCACCCCTCCCCCTGAAGTGTCTACTGCCCCTGTTGTTTTTTCTCCTCATCGTAATGTTATTTGCAGAATTAGGGCTTATTTGAGGAGATTTTTTATTTCCAGGCTTATGAATGGTGAGAGGCCTAAGCTCCAGTGATTTCTTGCTTAATAGGTAGTCCAAATCACAACCGATCGAGTTTGTAGGCGAGGATATAGGAGAATTAACAGGGGTGGGAGTAATCAGAGGCTCTTTTCCAGATTTTTTCATAATTGGGGACGGAGATGAGGATTGAATAATGTGGACCTCCTTGCTGATATTTATTAAAGGTTGAGGGACCGGGGGAGGATTAGGGACTTCATGATCAGAGGTTGGCTCCAGAGGGGGCATTGGAGGATTAGGAACTTCATGATCAGAGGTTGTCTCCAGAGGGGGCATAGAAGGCGATATAATATACAAAGGGTTTTGAATTTTGAGTGACAGTGGAGTATGCTGAAGGTCTTCACTACACGCCCTATGCTGGTCATCCGACCCTGAAGGGGACTGACTTTTTGAAAATGCTAACTTCTCTGATCCCGTGGAAGGAGATTTTATCCTATAAGACTTTGCCGCAAAATGGGGGGTTCCATGATGCTTTCGGCCTCTTATAGGGCGCCGTGAGCAATTATTGATTAAATGACCTGTGCGGTGGCAAGCTGAGCATCTAAAGGGGACTCCCTAGAAATCCAGCATCTATCTAATTTTTAACTCCCTCCAGAAGATATCAATGTGGTCCGGAAATCCTCCTCTGTAGGCTTTATCTATCAGAATCCAAGCCACTCTTTTATCTTTCTCTCCTAAGCACCACGGATCAACATAAACACATATCTCTATGGCGTTTCCTATCTCTGCTAAGGTTTCCTTTGACCATAACTCCAGGGGCAGTCCAAGTAGTTTAACCCAAATCAAGTTGTTGGTAGGGGTATTCTTTAATGGGTTATAACCCAAATACCATCTGTGCAATGCCGGAAAACTTCTTCCATAAACCCACTGTTGCTTCAGAATGGTTTCCAGGTCACCAGAACTAAGAAAATGAAAGCAGTACCACTCCTTTAATAATCTGGCCGCAATAGGAACATATCCTATTAATGGTTTCCATTGCAGCTCGAGCCAGCATCTCATTTTTTGGTCATCCATCTCCGAGAAGTGCCACCGGCCTACCAAAGCATTATCCTGGAGGCTTCCTATGCGGTCTGCCAGGTGATCACTATCAATTTTAATGGTTGCAGGAGGGGGAATAGTTTTTACAGGCTTTAGATTTTTTCGTGAATATCCTTCATCATATGCCCTTCCTTTTAGCTCTACCTCGATTTGACCTTTTCTTCGGGGCAACCTTACTCGATCGTTACCCTCCATGTCAACTTGTGGGCCCGAGGGCTGGATCAGCATGTCATCCAGGGTGGACTGCCATTCGTTAGACAGCGTGGCGCTATCGTGGAGGGATTCCACCTGAATGGCCGCTTGTATCATGGCCTCCATGGCAGATGTGTCGAACGAGAAATCCATTCATAAAGAGCTCACCTAAACCTTATCTCATGGGTACTGGAAGAAATCCAAAAAAGATATATGTCGGACACTGCAAACTAATAAGACAGATGATCTCTGAATAAAATACCCGGAGAAAGAAGGATCAAACAAAGCTCCACTGACTGGAGTACTGATAAAGAGGAAGCCTTGGGAACAAAGGGCACTTTTTTCAAAAGGAGAAATTTCAATTAGGAGGCCAGCGGTCCACCTATTTAAAGAAGGATGACGATTTCATGAGCTGGGCAATGACAGGAAAGGAAGGTTTTAGAAAAATGATGGCTTTCTTTATTTCAGGAATTTAGCTCTCGTCCCAAGTAAGATTAAATACCCTGAAAAGCATAAGATATGGATTCAGAGAACTCTGCCCGAGAAATGACCCGGAAAAGGGATGGGAATTAAAACTTGTACCACGTACCGAAATCTGGCATCTCAGGGAAAGATCCGACCCGGAAAGACCAGGGACATTAGAATAGTGTGAACAGAGAGCCGAAAACTGAGCTATAGTTCATAAGTCTTTCCAATCTTGGATCAAAATTTTAGTCCGGATTCAGTGAAAACTCATGCCTTACTAGAGCGAAGTTCTTCACGACGCTTCTTTCCTCTATTAAGTACTTAGCCTTGCCATTAAAATATAAAGTTGATGTTATAATTTAAATGGTTTATGGTTGATTCTATAACTTAAACAATAATATAAAGTTGATTTTATAATTTAAATATAATATAGAGTTGATTTTATAATTTAAATAATTTATTCATGGTTGATTTTAGAATTTGTTTTGGTGATATCATGGCAGACATCTGATTCTATATTGAGTTCGAATAGATTCGGTTTTGTGATTTTTTTGTTCTAAATTGGATTGTGCTTCAAACTCTTCTTCCTTAGGAAGGGGAAATAAATTCTGTTTTCCATGTTAATATTTGGGGGAGGGGGTAACAGAGGAATTCCATAGACTTTAATTCATCAAACCATTAGTTATCGAATCAATCCAATAGAAATAGAAATAGAAAAAAGAAAAAAGAAAAAACATTCGATAGAAATGAATTTATAGCATAAGTTCGGTGTGAAAAGGAGGGGTCCATTCTGCAGAATTCTGCAACTGTGGTATCTACCACTTGCGTTATTGAATGTTACCAGCTCCGCCCTAGACTGTTGTGGCGTCCGTGCCTAGCAATCACAATTATGGGACGGTGTACATTCGAAAGAGGGTTTTCTATTTTTTTATATTTCATGTATGTGGAGGCCATATCTCCATACCATATCTCCATAATTTCATCTCGGTGAGTCTTCTACAAGAGAACCAGAGTTATACAAAAGTGCGTTTATCATATTCAATTGTATATAAAGCAAGTATAAAAATAATATAAATTTACAAAAATATAGGTGCCATAGTTATATAAAGTGCATTCAACATATTCAAATGTATATAAACCAAGTATAAAAATAATATAAATTTACATAAATAAAGATGATATTTTATAAAAAAAACAAATAATAATATTTACTTATAAAAAACAAATAATAATATTTACTTTATTATATATATGACAGTGTAAGAAATTAAATGAACAAGAATTGCAATTTTTCCACTACCCAGGGAATATAAAAAAAGTTTACTTTAATTAGTATTTACATCTAAAGAGTCAATATACTGGTTTTATAATTTCAATTTTTTCACAATGATTAGATAAAAACACAAAATAAATTTGTATTAAGAAATCTTTTCTTAAGTATACAATTACAGATTACCAATAGATTACCAATTTCTATTTTTTTGCCTCTTGACTTTTTACACGTTATAATGATTCAATCATGAATATATAAGGACTACCAACAGAAGAGTGATAAATAAAACTCCAACGAAGCATACTATTTACCAATCAATTGTCCATATGGTGGTGAAATATAACTGTAATTGCATGCTTGTTTTAATCATCATTACTCCACTTACCATCGAAGGGATTGAACAGAAAATGGTCCCTTATGGGCAGAGGAAGAACTAACTTTATTACACAGTATTTACACTAACTCGTGTCTCTTCCCACTATCATTTTATATAATATAGCTGGAAAAGAGGCTCTACATATGGCAGGATCAGAGTATGGTCCATTATGGGAGAGGAAGAACCAAGAACCAACTTTGTTACATTAGTCCTCCCACTATCTTTTTATAACAATATAGTTGGAAAATTGGCTCTACGTATAGCAAAATAGTTGCAAAATGGACCCAACAAGCATTTTCTTACATAGATCTATTTCCTGCTCGGAAGCTACTTGTACTATCTCCCTGTACTGAAGTGTTTGTCCATTACAGTACTATCTCCTTGTCAATTATCATTACTGAAGTGTTTGTCAATTACAGTATTATCTCCAGACCACTCCAGAATGAGGAAAATAACAACGACCGTGCAGTTACAAAATCGTGGGTATTGCACTCAACTGTAATCGTGGGTATTGCACTCAACGGAATTTAATATTCCTATTTTATGTTTTTCTTTGCCTTTCTTCCAAAAGGGTGAAATTACCAACGTTACTTGGGCATTGACTCCATTAAGATTTTAGAGTTTGTTTCTGGCTCCATTTCGACACTATGTCTACTGCAGAGTAATGGAGGAAAATTAATTCAATCGTTACTATTTAAAAGTAAAAATGTTTTTTTTTATTATTATTATTTTAATAATTAAATTATTATGAAGAGATGGAATCTTATCTTATAACTATTATTTTTATATTAATTATTATTGATAAAAAAATTATATAAATATTTTTATATAACCAATAATAATATTTATTCAAGAACTTTATATTATTTTATTATTTTTCTTTTATTTTTTTACAAAGAAAGGTGATAGATTTTATGCAATTCCATTTAAGATTTGATATGTGATTTAACAAGTATATCTCAAGTTGAATCTATCGATATCCATTTAATTAGTCTACAGAAAACTTAATTATAAATGTAAATTATAATGATATTAAATTTTTACAATAATATTTTTACTAATGTATATGAGAATGTATATCAGAATATGATAAGTTTTTTTGTTTAAGTAAATTTGAATTAAAATGTAAATAAATAATTAAATAAAATAATAAATATAATTAAATAAAAATTTAAATTTATAATAAAATTTGTAAATCTAATTTGGTTTAAAATTTAGAAATCAAATGAATAGTATATATATGAGAAATTATTTTTATTGAAATTTGAAATTTGAAAAAAAAAAAATGAATTTTAAATTAATAATAATGTAAATTTAATTACTAAAATATTAAAAAATCAAGTAATAATATAGGGTATAAATATTTTATAACATAAAATTACAATTAAAAGATAATACCTATTTATAAAGGTATACTTTAATTAATTTTATTAGTTAATTATTTTAAAAATAATGTTTTTGTTGTTGTAAAATTATTCATAAAGATATAATTTAATTAATTCCATTAGTTAGTTATGTCGTCGTCGTCGTTGATTGTCAAACATGATTGTTGATGACAAATGTGAGATTGTTGGGAAAATTGCTGTCATTGATATAAAATATGTCGGTTCCATGGAGAGAGCCTAGGAGTGTCAAGTTGAGGGGGAATTCTCAGGTAGCTTTAGTGTTTAGTTGAGAACCATCATAGTAGCAAGTTAAGTGAGGAAGCTAAAAACATTATAACTATGATGGTTGGGTGGAAATGTATTTGAAGACACTTTTGTCTCAGGGGATCTACTTAGTTACCTTAACAATGTGCTCAAATGGATAGACATTGGAAAGAAATTTCCAATGGTATACGAAAACTTTAAAAAAATCCAAAGGATGATGGAGTTATGGTATGTTGAAGTTTAGCAGTGTTCCAGGCTTCAAGGTTCTGCTTAGACCTTGGGTTTTGCAAGAAATATCTTTTTTAAAAGGAATTTAAGACTTAGGTAGATCTATGAAAAGGTCGAACCGTTTGGTATGGTTGGGCATTGGGCCTAGTTGATAGGTCAGTCCAACTGGGAATTTGTCCCATTAGAAGGTTTTGAAAAATGTATAAAGGACCAACCCTTGATCTAAGTGGGACCAGGAAAAGTCAGGTGGCATATTTACATTAACTGTGTGTGGTGTTATGGAAGCATACTTTTAGAGGTGGATTGTGTGCCAAATGTCTCCTTTTAGGCGTTCCAAAATATTGAGGGATTGTCCCCACCCTGTGTGGGACCCAACATGCAAAGACCCTCAATGCATGTTAAGTGGGCCAATTGATGATCTAACTAATAGTCTATCTGCCTACTAAAAGATCTCTTGACCCACGAGTTGTGGTGTGAAGCACTCAACTATTACGTCATTGGTTCTAGCCTTGTTAGCATATGATGCCAAGTTGCTAAAGAGCACATGATGAAATTTTTGGCAGAATTCCCTGAATCTGGAAGTTAGGAAATCTTGGAGATATATCCATAGACACTACTAAAAACCAGTGATACACCAAATTTTCTAAACTAAGCAAGCTCATTGGAATTAAATGCCAGGAACAATAAACAAAACATGCAATTGAGTTACTCTAGTTGAAGGCAATAAATCACATTTAATGCGGTGATTATAGTGTGTTTGCTTCAGTAATGGGTTTTTTTTTTTGGTAGGTAAGCACCCACGGGGGATTTGAACCAGTGACCTACCGCAAGGAGTGCCTTAACAGTGCACCCATTCACCATCAATCCAAAGCCCCTGGGCTCTTCAGTAATGGGATTTATCTAATCTTGTATATATAATATTAGAGGAAAAGTACCAGACAATTAAGATTGAGAATGTAGTCTTTGTTTGAAAGACTCTGAATAAGTATAATGGTCATTTAATTTACAAGGGAATCCATACTAAGAATTTAAGAGAAATTGTTTCATACAATGTTTCATCATGATTACTCGTTGCATGATCTAGTTCTTACTTGCAAGTTATGTTCCATTTAATTTGGTTCTTAAAATTTGTGACTATGTGTGAGTAAACTCTCTGTATAGTGTTGTAATGGAAAAATTCAAGGGTGGGAACTAAGTAGTGTATATGTAAGCAAGCCGTGTGTAAGCTAAACCAGAGTGGAACAAAAAAATAAGTTGCATAAAGGAGTTTGTAGGCTAAGTGCCAATACCGTGTATACTAAGTGAATTGGAGAGAGTGAAACATATCATAAGTAGATGATGCATAGATAGCTGAAGTGTATGTGCAGAGCAAAGGAGAAGGGGTTGTAGAGTGAAAAAAAATCAAACTCAAACTTTAATTTTAATACCAATGTAGGTAATTTTTTTTAGTTTGAAAATTGTTTGAAAAGTAGAACAATTGATTGAAGCAAGTTGGGGCTTACATTTATAAGAGGTTGGAGCTTCTAGGCAATTTGTGGCTTACTGATATGAAGGAGCTTAGGGCCTCCTATGAGTGGTTTCTCACAAACAAATGATGTAATTAGAGTTGGTGCCTTGATTATGATTATAATACAAAACAAGTTTTGGCAATTTTTCTCTTGAAAAGATTTCCATGTAAATGACTGTGTTCAAATGTATGTGAATGATGGTCTCTCATGTGTTGTTTGATTATTTACAATTGAAAAATTAAGTACTCATTAAAAATGTAATAAATTTGTTAATTATTGATTCATAACCCCCTCTCAATAATTCATGATTCCCAGCATTAATTAATTTTTTATTTTTTTTGAAAAAAAATAAATTTTGAGAAGTTAAAATAATGTTAATATTAATATTTTTAGTTGTTTTTCCTTCTTTTTTTGGAAGGAAATAAATTAACCCCCCTCTCAGCCTTAATCCTAGAGAGAGATTGATGGTTCTAGGCCAACCAAAATATAGTCACTTAAGAGTTCACAGTCTTCGAAGTCAACATAACAATATTCAAAGGTGCAAATTCATTACAGCAATATTTATCAAGGCAATATAGCTTATCATGTCATTGGAGGGGATTTGACACTCATGCGGAAGATAACAACCATTCCACCCAAGCACCCAATATAACACCAGTTGACTTAAATTTTTGGAAGTTGAGGACCACGGGGAAGAAAGAAAACCTCCCTCTCAACTCGAAGGAAAGAGAGGGGTTGCTGCTACTAGGCCAATCCACAAAATAGACTCACTTAAGAGGGAAACATAATTACTCTATTCCAGAATGTAAACATGCCAAATTATAAGACTTAAATTTGGGTGGGAAAGATAATATAAATTCCACCCAATGACCCAAATTAAACTAATCATTGATAATATTAATACTAATAGTTAATTAACAAATTTTATATTAGCAATATTTATTTAAAATCTTTAACATAAATTTACATAGTTTTTCAAAAAAAAGTTTGTTAAAGTTTAAAAAATTGAATAAAGCATTAAACATCATAATGTAAAGATTTAATACATAAAACTTTAATAAGACATTAAATATAGTTTCTTAATCTCTTTTTTTTTTGGCAAAAGAACATTAAGATCTCATTTTAAAATCATTGATGATGATGATGATGATGATTAACTTCCACTAATACCAATATCGTTTTAATTGATACATTTCAATATATTATTTCTATGATAAAAAAAAAGGGAAAGAAACGTTACTTAACAAGTTAAGAAGGTTGGTAGTGTGGGAAATGTTTTAGAAATGAGAATGGATGTGAGTAAGAGCGGGCCCCAAAGGAGAGAAATTCTTTAATCACAAAGTGTTTTGGGAATATACCAATACCCAATTTCAATTAGGAGCTCATGATAATTAGTTCTTATCCTAGCAATATTTATTTTCTTGTGAGCACTAGTCGAGGAAAAAAGATAATGAAGGTTAACAAGAGTGAGGTTGATCATCTCCTTAGAATAACTTGTCTTACTTTTCCACTCTAGCTCCTTATCATCTCACAACTTATCCTTAAATTTGAAAGTAAGAATATTTTTAATATTATCCTTATTTTTAATAATTTAAAAATTTTAATCATAATACTTTTTTGGAAAATTTAAAACAAAAATTAAATACCGAATAAAAATTAAAATAAAAAGATAAAAATAAAATAATAAACATCAGGGTCTTGTAGCTTTTGAAAAATCCAGTAAGGGTCCAAGAATTAAAATAGCCCAGGATGAACAAATTCTTAATGTTCAACTTCCGTTCATCCATGGGACCCAAGGATTAAAATAGCTCGGGATAAAAATTAATGTCCAACTTTCGTTAATCTATGGGACCACTAATAAAATTGCTCATATTCCTAGAAAGAATAATGTCTATACTGCTACTTTCAAACCCCTTATTAGGGTTAGCAACTCCCTTCCATCTATTAAGGACCTTGTGAACCCTAAGGACATTAAAGGGGTTTACTAAATCCCTTGCTCCTGCGGGATTCCTTACATTAGGGATTTAACTTCTATTAATTTATGTGACCACTCATAAGATTTCTCTTAGAAAGAATATTTTCTATGCTACTTTCAAACCCCTTATTAGGGTTAGAAACTCCCTTCCATCTATCAAGGACCTTGTGAACCCTAAGGACATTAAAGGGGTTTACTCAATCCCTTGCTCCTGCGGGATTCCTTACATTGGGGAAACAAGTCGCCCCATTAATATGAGGATTCAAGAGCATGCGGGGTTCCTTACATTGGGGAAACAAGTCGCTCCATTAATATGAGGATTCAAGAGCATGCACCAGACATTAATCACGTTTGCTCCTGATCCTTAGTTATTGTTGAACATGTAGATAAAATGAAGCACCATGTATGCATTGAGGATTTTAGGGTCATCAAGAGGGTTAATCATTTCCACCATAAGAAGTTGAGAGCCACCATTGAAATTGACAAACAAACAAAAATTCTCAAGAGGAATGATGGTTGGAAATTGAGTAAAGGTTGGGTTCGCGCTCTCTCCTCTTTAGGTTTTTCCTTTCCTTATATATATATTCATGTGGTACCATTCTCTATTGATACTATTTTTCTTGGATCACTCTTATAATATACTATTATAAATTAAATGAATATGGGACTTTAATGATTTTCTTAAATGTTGGTAACTTATTTTTAATTATTCTTTTAACATATTTTATTTTTTTTGTCTATTATTTTTTTTTTTCATTCTCACAATTATTTTCCTTAACCTTTTGAGTATTTTTAGCTTTTTCTTTTTTAATTTTATATTTACGGGATTATTTATTAAATATTGACTTAAATCATTGTTATTTGATTATAACCATTTTTATTGACCATTTATCTAGATCAATTTTTTCATCTTGATCTTCAATATGAACCACATTAGAGAGTTCAAAACGTCAACACACAAATAATAAGTCAATTTCAAAAAATCAGTATAGATCACACAAATAATAAAAAATAAAAAATAAATATTTTTAATTAAAAAAACATTAAAATTAAAAAAATTAAAAAAATAATCTTTATTTTACAATAAATGAATAATAACTCTATATTTATAATTATTAATTACATGTACATTTTTTCCCTCTATAAATAATTTAAAAATAAAACTATATAACTATTTTAAATAAAGTAAAATGATAAAATTTCACATCCTCTTAATAAAATAGAATAATTATTGAGCATTCCTAGAAAGAACATGTAATGAATAATAGACCATTATGATATGAATAATAATTGAATAACAGACCATTATGATATGAATAATAAAAACAAAGAAATAATGTTAATTTAATTTAATATAAATAATATCTTTCGTACTAAATGTGACACCCGACCATATAAAATATAAAGTTGATTTTATAATTTAGATAATTTATTTAAGGTTCCTTCTTGCATTATGTACATAGCCTTGCCCTTCGCAATATACAGTTGATTTTATAATTTAAATTATTTATGGTTGATTCTATAATTTAAATAATAATATAAAGTTGATTTTATAATTCAAATAATTTATTTATGGTTGATTTTAGAATTTATATAGTTGATATCGTGGTTGACATCCGATTCTATATTTTACTGAATGGGTTGGATGGTTGAGTTGCCACAGCTTGTCATGTCAAACAATTCCTTCTCAGGTCTAAGTGCAGCCAATTCTTCCTCTCTCTGGCTCATTGTGCTTACCTCAGCGACTCTTTTCACTTGGCTATATAACCAGAACGTTCCTCGCAGTTTTGTGTCAAAGTCGACCCCAAATTTTCTTCTATTTTTCTCTATATTCCACCCTACTGTAACGGAAAGGTAAGCACTTCTCATAAGTCTTTGTAACATTGCGCAGACAAAGAAAAAAACATTGCTGAGAAATGCGTGGATTGTTTGTTTTGCAGATGAACGACTTCATTGACTCGAAAGCAAAGAGGTGGTCAACATCTCCTTGCGCTGGCTGCAAGTTCCACAGAAAGAAATGCTCAGAGAAATGCGTGCTTGCGCCTTATTTCCCGCAGAACGATCTTAAGAAGTTTTTGTTTGTACATCGTGTATTCGGAAATGGCAATGTTGTCAAATTATTAGAGGTTTGTATTTTATGTTGTATAAAAATTGTTATTATTTGGATTAGGAGTTGTCTATAATGCGACTTTTTGAAGATTTCGGTGACGGAATCCGGCGAAGAAATTGAGGTCAAATCTTGATTTCTTGCAGTTAAAATGGTTTTTTAACTGCATATTTGGATTCATCACCCTGAAAAACCCCTGGGACGCTTTCATTGTGCAGAAACTAGCTATCAAACTTGCGATTCCAATAATTCTTGCCGGATTTCGACCGGAAAAATCCGCCGGAAAACTCTATTTGGATTATATATATATATATATATTAGAGGTTTGTAGTTTATGTTGTATAAATATTGTTATTACTTGGATTATATATATATATATATATATATATATATATATATATATATATATATATTTATTTATTTATTTATTTGGTGTTTAGTGTAAATGTGACCTAACCTAATAATACGTTACAGGCTCTCCCTTAGAAGAACAGAGAAGTGATGCAGTAAGCAGCCTGGTGTACGAAGCACGAGAACGATTTCGAGATCCCGTGCATGGCTGTGTGGGAGTAATCAACGATCTCATGAAAAATATTGCAGACCTGCAATCGCAGTTGGCTTCTACACAAGCCGAGCTGGCTAACATTAATATGCAACATGCCAATCTCCTGACCCTCATGATTACAGGAGGATCTTCCAATTCTGACAACATGTCACTGCTAGACTGTCAAGATCTTCCAATTCTGCCTGCTCTAGATGATCCAGATCCTATGAGTTTATGGGAGCAATTCTGGTCATAAACAATAACGGCTGGCTGTTGCTTAATTTGACAAGATGTGTATGTGAATACTTTAAAACTTTGGATGTTTCTCTCCCTCTTTTTTTTCGCTAGATCCAGCAGTGTGGGTGTGTAAAACACTTCTTCTACAGCTTGCAATAATATAAGAGTGTGTTCACCATGATTACGATCTCTCTCTGTATATATAAATTCGGATTCCAGTTCGATATCATTGAAACATGAATATATATTGATTTGCAAATGTTATTAAAGAACTGTCGAAAACAAACCCACAAAAAATATAATAAACATTGAAAAAATATAGACAGAAGTAGACATGTTATAGAACCCTAACTTAGACACAAAAACTGAAAAATTGATACACCCAAGTATAATAAACACGGAAAAATGTTAAAATAAGAGTAAATAAGTTATAGAACCCTACTCCCTTTGTCACGTCGACGAGATCTTCATATATTAATTGTTTCTTCGCATGGGATGCATGGTTTCCCCACATGCAACGCTTTAGATTGAAAAAGGGTGTTTCGAACTGGAAAATCATTTGCTTTAACACATTTTTTTACTTCGAAAAGATTCGATTTTGTGAATTTTTGAGTTCTAAATTGGTTTGTACTTCAAATTCTTCTTCCACAGCAAGGGAAAAACAATTATTTTTCCATGTTAATATTTTGTGAGGCCATCAATGGATTGAAGCAATCCAATGGGAAAAAACATTTGATTGACTTGAATTTATAGGTTGAGTTCCGTATGAAAAGGAGGATTCCATTCTGCATAATTCTGCAACTGTGGTCATAATATCATCTGAGGCGAGTCTTTTACAAGAGAACCAGAGTAATATAAAATGCATTCATGATATTCCTAAATAAAGATAAAATAACTATTTTCTAAAAGAGAATTTTATGTAATAAATTAAATAATAATATAAGTTTACATATGAAAACTTGGTATAAGAAATTAAATAACAATAATATAAGTTTAAATTAGTATGTACACACAAAGAGTCAATATCCTTTATGTTCCAGATTTTCAATATAATACTTTACATTTAAGCATTCAAAGAGCAGCAAAGCGAGGATGGTTTTTTAACTTGAAAATTTTCATAGTAATTAGATATATTTCATGTAACTCTGAAAGTGTGTAAATTTTATGTTCTACAAAATCTTACATGAATAAAAATTACACTTTTTCCACTTACCTATATAATAATTTAAATTAGTATGTACATATAAAGAGTCAATATACTTTACATTTAAGCTTTCAAAGAAGCCTTTATGTTCCCGATTTTCATTATAATACATTACATTTAAGCATTCAAAGAACAGCAAAGCGAGGATGGTTTTTTAACTTGAAAATTTTCACAGTAATTAGAAATCCTTTTATGTTCCCGATTTTCATTATAATACTTTACATTTAAGCATTCAAAGAACAGCAAAGCGAGGATGGTATTTTAACTTGAAAATTCTTACAGTAATTAGATATATTTCACGTAACTCTGAAAGTGTGTAAATTTTATGTTTTGGATTTTTTAAAGGGTAATAATCTAAAAGAGAATTTGATGTAAGAATTTAAATAATAATATAAATTTACATATGAAAATTGGGTGCAAGAAATTAAATAAATAAAAATTACACTTTTTTCACTTACTCACATAATAATTTTAATTAATATTTACACACAGAGAGTCAATATCCTTTATGTTCAGGATTTTCAATATAATACTTTACATTTAAGCATTCAAAGAGCAACAATGTAACACCACAAACAAACAATTTACGGAAATATGAAAATAAGTAGAAAATATAATAATATGTAACACATAACCGTGATTGAATAATGTTTAGTGGCGCATCTATCTCGCTTGACTTTTTATATTTAATGCAACACAGTTTACAATGTATAGGCTGGCTTTGCAATTACTTTTCACATGGCCCCCAACGGGTGTAGACGTCCATAATTGGATCTCAATTAATTGTTTCTTGTACACTGCATAACCATGGCTGATCCCGTTGCATGTATCAATCAGAGGGTTGGGCTCACCTGCGACAGATGGACTGATTTACTCCAGTTGATTGTTGAAGGGCCATAGTGGGGAGGTTTTAGGGTTTTACCATCTAACCAAATCCCCCGTCCTGCCCGCTGTGGAGTCATTTGCTATTGGCGGCTTTTGGTTTTAGCTGTTCTGCAATGAGGATGGCCTTTGTTGGTTTAAGGTTGGCTCATGACGATTTCTGTTGTGAGCAATGGAGATTTTTGTCAACCCCTCACCAGAAGGTATCCTAAACCGCTCGACCCTATGTTGTTTCAGTTTTCTAAGCTATTTGAGGTTGTGTTTCCCTTCAGTCTTCCATTTGGTGCGGTGTCTAACTAGTTGTTTCCACGGTCTAGGGGTGGCTCGATCGCTTTTCGATTCAGCGGAAGGTAGCGAGGTCTGAAGTCGATTTACAGAAGGTAAGCACGCTGTTTTCTTATGTTTATGTCTTCCATAGATTTCTTCTAATAGTTTCTTGTGGATTTCTTTTTCCAAATTCGGCTGACTTATTAATTTTACAGGATTGAAGGCAGACCGTTATCTGCTGGAATTCTCGGGTCTCGGGTATGGTCGCTGCCCCCTCGGCATCATTTTTCACTTGTTTACTAGAAGGTTTACAATTCTAAAGGGTTCTAAAGGGTTCTAGGTCGTTGTCAGATGATGGCAGGTATCACATTGTCGCCAACATGCTATTCGCGTGGTTAAGACAACCATATTTGTACTTTTAAGAGCTTATGATCTTCCATGGGTGTTTACAGGTCGGAAAATCCTCCCTAGTTCACTAGATGTCTAGTAGATAGTCATATGGTATTTTTGTTGGTGAAAGAATTGTTTTCGGGATGGAGTCTATATGCCATTTTTCGCTGAACCAGACTTTAATTCGGGGGACCACGTTCATTAGTTATGTTTTGCGCATGACGTTATTGCTAGTTAGGAACAGCTTACCATCTAAATTCGACCGAGGGTTAACTTGCTTATTTTCTTTGAAAGAATATTTGAACAATGATTCTCTATTATACATGTTTCTCATTAAGATTTTAGACTCAAGGGTTTGGGGTTATTTAATGACTTTCACAATTTCAGGCCGTTGAGCCCGTTTTGCTATTGAAAACTTAATTTAAGTTTACAGTTACAATCTATATATGTTCAGTCCTTTGTATTTAAGAAGAATGAATTTGTGCCGTGTATTCGTTTATATTCATTATTGTCTTCCCCTTGTAGTATATAATGATTGGTAGAGGTTCATTTCTATTTCCTTTTAAAAGTAACAGTTTGAATGAATAGATAATGATTTCTAGATTTTTAACTTATTTCTCCTTATTATTATTATCTGTGCGAGATTCCAAAAGTGTTGTCATAATTCTATCATGCATGCTTAAAATTTACTGTCTGCATTTCGTAATGTAAGTAATTCAATTTTATTATCTGTTCTAGATGCAATTGTCTCCTTAATTTATTATGTTTGTCAAACTAGTAATTTTCATATTCAATCATAGTTTCTTAAATATAAATTTGAGTTACCTATCTGTTCAATACTTGCAAACATGCAACTACGATATTGTCTGTAAAGTCTCTCCTCCCAGCTGCAAGCCTGGCAATCACGTCCATACCCTCCCCCGAGCACATTCTTCTCTTCACACACACTTAAGATAAGTCTGGCTACACTTGGGTACCTTGGGCCTCAGAACTCACTGTCCAGCCTCAAGTCGTGTACCTTGCAAACTGTCTTCGAGTATTCTCCCACTGGTTTATTTCACCCAACTCTAGGGTATTCCCCCATTTTCTCTCGATTCTTCCCCCATCTACATCTCCCCTCCGAGGGGAAGATGGGTAACTGTTTCTTTTAACTATTGCAAACAATTTTTATTTTTGTTAAAATACGTGGACTCCTAATTGTCCATTAATTAAGTAACCAAATATATCGTGGCCTTCTAGCTTGAATCATTTATCATTTTAACAACATAAAATAAGAAAATTAATGCAATGAAAGGTAAAAATAAAACTTAGTTATGCAACTTGGCTTGTTACATCTCCCCGCATATGAGAAACACCATCTTTGGTGTTCTTTCTGATTTAAGAAAATAACGTCAGATAGACTTTGCACATAAATTCCTCCTCTTTCCTGATGGCCTCATCCGGGCCAAAGTGCTTCCACTGCACTTTAATCTGGGTGATGGCTCACTTCCGCAAGGTGGTTTTTCTCCGATCGAGAATACGAAGAGGTTTGACCAGAAACTCTCCTTCCAGTTCGACCTACACATATACAATTCACACTCACAACTTCCTCAAAATAGTTTATCCAAAAGTTATGTATTCTACTTAACTAATTACCTGAATATTTTCCCAGCTAATTATATGTTGAGGGTTGTACACTTTTTTTTTGCAAGGAAACATGGAAAACATTGTGGACCCGAATATGGCTTGGTAACACAAGCTTATATGCTACTGGTCCAATCCGTTCCAAGATTTGAAAGGGTGCATAGTATTGGGGTTCTAACTAGGCACAACCCCTCCACTATAAGGAACTTTTGTGGGGCTTTACTCTTAGATATACATGATCCCCTAGCTAAAATTATTTGTATGTCCTCTTTTTATTTACATACATCTTCTGCCTATCTTGGGCAACCCTTAGATTTTGTCGAACCTTCTTAACCATCTCCTCCATTTCTGCTAGCATGTCAGGACCTAAGGCTAACTTATTAACTAGACTATTCCAATCTATGGGCACCTTGCACCTTCTCCCATATAACACCTCAAAGGGGATCATGCCCAATGATTCAAGATGCCCATTATTATAAGAAAATTCCACTAGGTGGAGATAGTCTTACCACTTATGTTGTTGTTGCATCACAAAAGTAACATGTGCTCCAACACTTGATTTATTCGTTTGGTTTGTCTGTCCATTTGAGGATGGTAAGCTGTACTAAATTGGATCTGAGTACCCAATCCTGAAAAGAGTGTTTTCTAAAATGTGGATGTAAATTTTACATCCCTATCAGAAATTACCACCCTAGGTATTTCGTGTAGACGAAAAATTTCCCTCATAAATATGTCTACAATTTCCACATTTTTGTAAGTGGATTTCACAGGTATAAAGTGAGCGGTTTTTCTCAATTTGTCCACCACCACCATAATTGAGTCGTGTTGCTTCTTGGTGCGAGGTAAGCCAGTGATGAAGTCTAGAGATATGGTCTCCCATTTCCACTCCAGGATGGGCAATGGTTGCAACAAACTAGCAGGATGCTGATGTTCTGCCTTCACCAACTGACATTCCAAACATTTGGACAAGTACTCAGTGACATCTTTCCTTAACCTAGGCCAAAAATAACCTTTCTTGATGGTTGAAAACAACTTTTGGTACCCTGGGTGGCCAACACATGGTTTCCTGTGGAACTCATCCAATATCAATTGTTTAATAGAATTTTGGTTAGGAATATATATTTTATTTTTGAAGGTGAGGATCTTATTTAAATTTATTTTAAAATCTTATATTTACCCTTTCAACTGAGCTTCCTTTTCCTGTTGCCAAAGAAAAGTGTACTCTGGATCCTTGAGGGAGGCTTCCTTTATGATTTTAGGGATGTTTGAGCATACCTGACTGATTTGGACCTCATAAATACAATGTAGTTTCCTGCTTAATGCATCAGACACTCGCTTTTCCTTCCCTTTAAGATGTTTCATTTCCAAATTGAACTCACTCAAAAATGTTGTCCATCTACCCTTCTAAGCATTTAAGCTAGATTGGTTAAAAAAAATTGTAAGGCTACTATGATATGTTAATAGTAGAAATTTCTTCCCCAGCAGGTGGTGTCACCATATTTTAAAGGCATGCACTTCTGTTGTTAATTCAAGGTCGTAAGCATAATATCGTTGCTCATACTCCTTCAATTTTCGTGATTCATAAGCAATAACTTTTCCCTCCTGTGTCAGCACTCCGCCAACACCTTCTTTACTAGCATCTGTGCAAACCATGAAAGACTTTTCCGGATCTGCTACCTTTAACATGGGTGCAGTGGTAAGTAGGTGTTTTAGTCTTTCAAAGCTTTGTTGACATTCAGTTGTCCATTGGAAAGTGCGTCCCTTTTTCTGTAATGAGGTCATTGGGAAAGTGATTTTTGAAAATCCTTCGATGAACCGATGGTAGTACCCGGCCAAACCCAGGAATGACCTAATATCAACAACATTCTTTGGGATGGTCCATTCCATAATGGTTTTGATCTTTTCTGGGTCCACTGCTATTCCCTCTGCTGATATAACATGACCCAAGTACTGAATCTAACTTTTGAAAAAGTCACACTTGCTATATTTAGCATATAACTGATTTTCCCGCAGAGTTTGCAACACTATCCTCAGATGCTTTTCATGCTCCTCCTGATTCTTGGAGTATATTAAAATGTTGTCAATAAAAATCAGTACAAATTTATCAAGATAAGGCTAGAAAATACCGTGCATCAAACTCATAAAAGTAGCTAGGGCGTTTGTGGGGCCAAACGACAACACCACAAACTCATAATGACCATAACGAGTTCAGAATGCAGGTTTGCAAATGTCATCATCTTTTATCTTTATTTGGTGGTAGCCAAACCTTAAAACATTTTTTGAGAACACTTTGGCTCCTTGCACTTGATCAAATACATCATCAATACGTGGCAAGGGATATTTATTTTTGATGGTTAGTTTATTTCACTGACAATAATTGATGCATAATCTCCAAGTTCCATATTTCTTCCGTACAAACAGTACGGGGGCTCCCTAAGGGGACACACAGGAGTAGATATACTTTTTAA
Organism: Pinus tabuliformis; assembly: GCA_031772625.1. NCBI lineage: Eukaryota > Viridiplantae > Streptophyta > Pinopsida > Pinales > Pinaceae > Pinus > Pinus tabuliformis. Next base: position 706,439,196 of record CM062817.1, on the reverse strand, counting down.
CCAGAATTTCCTAAAGATGCATTTTGAGATCTGTTAACTCAGGTATGCTCATGCGATAAGGGTCCCTAGATATAAGGGCAACATCTAGAATTAGTTCAATAGTTAAATCAATATCACATTTGGGTGGTAATCCAGGAATGGATTTAGAGAATACATCAACAAATTCCTGAATAACGGGGATATTTTCCAAGGAGGTCATTTTATTTTTGGAGTTTGTAAATCCCACCTAGACAGCATATATCTGACAGCCTTTCTTAATACATTTTCCTAGCTGACTAGCAGTAATAGGACACAACTTGGTATTTGTCTTGATTCCTTGAAGTTCCTTCCTTTGGCATGACTCAGTGATAAAACTGACAGTTTTCTGCTTGCAATCAACTAGGGACCAACATTTTTCCAACCAATCCATCCCTATTAAAATGTCATATGAACCCAAAGGGAGTATATTAAGGTCAATGTAAATGGGTTGTCCTGAAATTGTTATAGGACAACGTTCTGTTTTTGCAATTACCCTTCTTTTTGCCCCAGTGGCTAATTGAACTAACCATGGTTTTGGAAACTTACTGCTCTGTAGTTGACAACTTTCTACAACCTTAGGACTAACATAGCTTAAAATAACACAGGGATCAAACAAAATAGAGACAGGTTTCTTAGTAATCATACCTTCACATTCAATCATGGTGGACTCATATTCTGCTTGATGGTTGTCTAGAGAAACATTAATTCTGGGCATGCTCCTTGCCACTTCTCCAACCGTGGATACTTCTTGAATATTTGATAGATGTTCCGTCCTTGCTTTATGTGGACAATTTTTATAATAGTGGGGTTCTCCGCATACCTAACATTGCAGAGGCGGTTTTGACTACTAGGCATTAACAGATTTATTAACTCCTTCTGATTATCTATTTTTAGAATATGCAACTTTGGGTTGGTTCCTTGTTGGAAATTTACTGAGAGGTTTTTTCTGTATATTTCTGCCATTAGTAAATTTTGTTTGTCTGTTTGGGATTAGGTTCCTTCCCTTCTTGTTCAAGGCTTCTTTAGGTCCCTCATTTTTCTGTTTCATTTTCTGGTAGCAGATGTGGGCTTTTCGCACCGCATCATCCATGGTTCTTGGGTAATCAAACTCAAGCTTCTACTTCATAAAATTGGGTAGGCTACTAATGAAACATTGAATTTTGGCCTTTTCTTCTTGCATATAAGGCACATAGCATAGTAAGGAGGTGAATCATTTCACATATTCGTCCATGGTTAAGGTTCCCAATCTTAACTCGTGAAATTCCTTTGATTTTTCGTCATAATAACGTTCAGTTAGATGCTTATCCTTGAAATGATTTTGAAATTGTTTCCACATACCCTGTTCTTCATTGATTTTCCTCACAATTTTGATTTCTTCCCACCAAAGGGTAGCCTTACCTCTTAACTGATAAACTGCCAAATGTGCCTTTAGTTTATCAGTGTACTCATTAATCTGAAAGTATTTTCTCATATCAATTAACCAAGCTTCCACTGCCTCTTCAGATTCCCCTTCAAAGAGTGATGATTTAATATTTTTGAATTCTCCTTATAACTTAGATTTCTGTCTTTTTGTCTTGCACTGGTCGGAAATGTTGTCTGAATGCCTTTCTTCATTTTCCCCATGTTTTTCAGCTAACTCGGCATTCTCTTCCCCATGTTGAGCTGTTGGGGTTTTCTCTCTATCTTCAACACTGGGGTCTGGATCTCATTGGTTCTGTCAATTGGATAGACTTCTAAGAATTCTTTCATGTTCTAGTCATAGTCATTCATTATCTGTTCTTAAATTTGTTATCTTAGCATGTAGTTGTTGAATGGTTTCAATTAGAACAATATTAGCTTGACGAGATTACTCTCTTAGATGTATCCCAATGTTAGGGTTGGCATTCACATAAGTTGTCTCTCGCGGGTTTGGTGGTCTCTCGCTCCTATGAATTCTGACCCCTTTTGTGTTGATGTGGGTCTTTGTGTTCACATGCACATTTAGTTAGTTATTTTGATTAAGTCACATTTATTTCATATATACATAATTTCTCCAAAGATTCTCAGTGTACGAACCTAAGCTCTAATACGATTTGTAACATCACAGACAAACAAGTTATGGAAATATGTAAATAAATAGAAATAATAATAATATGTAACACATAACAATGATTAAATAATCATTCATGGCACACCTATCTGGCTTGACTGTTTATATTTAATGCAACACATTTTACAATGTATACGCTCGATTTGCAATTACTTTTCACATGGCTCCCAACGGCTGTAGACTTCCATGATCAGACCTTAGTTAATTGTTTCTTGTACTCTGATACATGCAACATAACCATGGCTGATCCCACTGCATGTATCCGTAAGAGGGTTGGGCTCACCTGCGATGACTGGCCCAATTTACTCTCATTGATATTTAGAGGGTGATCCGACGGTGGGGAGGGTTTAGGGTTTTACCATCTAGCCAACTCCCCGCGTCGAACTGGTTGTGGAGTCATTTTTTGTTGGTGAATTTTGGTTTTCGTTGTTCTACAACGAGGTTGGCCTTTGGTGGTTTCAGGGCGGCTCATGACCATTTCTACTGTGTGCAATGGAAATTCTTGTCGACCCCTCACCGGAAGGTATCCTAAACTGCTCGAACCTATGTTGTTTCAGTTTTCTACATTATTTGAGCTAGGGTTTCATTTCAGTCTTCCATCTGGTGCAGTGTCTAATTGGTTGCTTCCACCATCCAGGGGTGGCTCGATTGTTTTCCGATTCTGCAGAAGGTATCCAGGTCTGAAGTCGATTTTTGGAAGGTAAGCATGCTTTTTTCTTCTATTTATGTCTTCCATAGATTTATTCTAATAGTTTCTTGCTCATTTCTTTTTCCCAATTCAGCTAACTGATTAATTTTACTATATTGAAGGCAGACTGCCATCTGCTGGAATTCTCAACTCTCAAGTATGTTCGCCGCCCTCTCGGCATCCTTTTTGACTTGTTTACTAGAAAGTTTACATTTCTAAATGGTTTTGAGGTCGTTGTCACATGATTGCAGGTATCACACTGTAGTCTACTTGCTATTCGCATGGTTAAGATAATGCTATTTGTACTTTTAAGAGCTTATGATTCTCCATGGGTGTTTACAAGCTGGAAAATCCTCCCCAATTCACTAGATGTCTAATAGATAGTCATATGGTATTATTATTGGTGAAAGAATTTTTTTCCGGATGGAGGCTATACACCAAATTTCGGTGAACCAAACTTTAGTTCAGGTGACCATGTTCATTAGTTATGTTTTGTGCATGACGTTATTGCTAGTTCAGAACTGCTTACTATGGACATTTGATCGAGGGTTAACTTGGGTATTTTCGCTGAAATAATATTTAAACAATGATTCTCTATTATGCATGTTTCCCATTAAGATTCTAGACTCGAAGGTTTGGGGTTATTTAATGACTTTGACAATTTCAAGTCGTTGAGCCCGTTTTTCCATTGAGGACTTAATTTAAGTTTACAGTTACACTCTATATATGTTTAGTCCTTCGTATTTAAGAAGAATAAATTTGTGCCCTGTACTGGTTTATATTCATTACTGTCTTCTCTTTGTAGTCTATAATAATTGGTAGAGGTTCATTTTTGTTTCCTTTTAAAAGTAATAATTTGAATGAATAGATAATGATTTGTAGACTTTTAACTTATTTCTCCTTCCTATTATTATCTGTTCAGGATTCTGGACCTACTGTCATAAAATTTATTTATATAGTTTTAAGGGTACGTGTGTATCTATTTGCTACACTGAGATAACTCTATCATGCATTGCTTGTCAAATTTACAGTCTCTTCGGAATGTAAAATTCAATTATGTTCTCTATTCTAGATGCACTTGTATGAAATTTTTCTCCTTAATTTATTTTGTCACTCAAACCAGTAATTTTCATATTCAATCATCATTTCCTAAATATAAATTTGAGTTACTTATCTGTTCAATACTTGCAAACATGCAACTCCAATCCTATCTAGAAAGTCTTTCCAGTTAAAAATAATGGAGAAATGGTTATATGGTTGTAACGTATCTCCTTAGTTTAGGATTAGTTCCTAGAGTTTAGGAGGTTGTTTACAACTACCTATTTTTCAGTGATGTATTTAATATTGTAATATTCATTTGATGTAATGTAGAGTGAACGAGATTGGGAGTCTCCTCTTTGTTTGAGTGCAGTCTCCCAGGTGTCATACACACCTGTGAGCTGCAACTCCTTCATTTAATTCAAAGTGTGATTTTTATCTTGGTATCAGAGCTTAGGATAGAAATAGCCTCAATTTTTTTTTTTTAGGGATGTATCATTAGTTACATTTCTGTAGTGGTAGGAGTGAATGTAAATGTGTTTGCATGATCAGGTGGAACTGCAGTAACACCTAGAGTGAAGGGTCTCAGATGACTGATCATCTCTGAGCCAAAGAAAGGGTTGAGAAATTGGCGCGGATTTTTTGAAGACAGTCGCGCCAATCCAGAACAAAACAGAAAGGCACGATTTTTTAAAGAACAGAAGTGCCCATTGGCGTGGGTTTGGGGCTGATAAGAGCGCCAACAAAATTATAACTAAATTGGCGCGGATCCGTGGCTGTTAAGCGCGCCAATTTCCGTGGAAATCGTGAATTTTTCCTTTCTGCAATTGGCACGGATTTGTAGATGTTCAGAGCGCCATAGAGCCAACCTCTTTCTCTCTGGAAATCTGCAATTTTTTGCAGATCGGAGTTGCTCGGTAGTGGCATGTGGAGATTTCTGCTCGGTGGCAGTAGATTTGATTTGCCTGGTGGTGGCGAATTGAGGTTCCTTGATTCACTTGGATCAGACCTGCCAGGTGGTGGCGAATTGGGGTTCCGTGATCCGCTCGGAGGTAGCAGATCAGACCTGCCCGGTGGTGGCAAATCAGAGCTCTGTGATCTGCTCCATGGAAGCAGATCGGTTTTTTACCCGGTGGTGGCGCAGTGCAGCTCCTTGATCTGTTCGGTGGAAGCAGATCGTCTTTGCCCGGTGGTGGCGTGTTGGAGCTTGCTTGTTGATCTGTTCGGTGCTAGCAGATCGGTTTTGACTGGTGGTGGCACAGTGAAGTCCCTGATCCGTTCGGTAGCAGCAGATCGAACTTGCCCGGTGGTGGCACAGTGAAGTTCCTGATCTGTTCGGTGGAAGCAGATCAGACTTACCCGGTGGTGGCCGATTGGAGTGTTCAGTTGGGCGGAAATAAACAACAGTATAGAATCATACCTCCACAAGTCTGGCAAACTCGATGGAATGAATTTCTCCAACTGGAAATTCAAAATGCAAACTTTGCTGGAGAGCGTAAATGCATGGGCGATCATTGAAGGAAATGAGCCGAGATCTGGAATAGCGACCCAAGAACAAGACTGGGATAAAAGAGAAACGAAAGCAAAAGTTATACTGAAGATGTCCGTTAAGGACAATATTATCCCACATATCAGAGATTCCAAGTCAGTCGCTGATATATGGACAACGATCAAGAGCCTGTATGAGACTCAGAATACAAATCGTGTTCTGGCACTTAAGGGAAAGTTGTTTGCATTGAAGATGGACGAGAATGAGTCCGTTGGTGGATTCATGGCTAGAGTCAAGGATCTGAGAGACAAACTGGGAGCTATTGGAGAAAAGGTGTCCGACTCAGATCTAGTTACACTCACATTGAACAGAATGATGGATGAATATCAGACATTCATCACAAGACTGTTAGCGAGGAAGAAAGCCCCTTCATTTGATGAGCTAACAGTGATTCTGCTCCAGGAGGAGGAGCGAAGATAGAATCTGAAAACTCAGAGAAATGACCTAGCTCTGATGGCGAAGAGGCGACAGTACAGAGGAAAGCAGCACCAGCACCAACATCAGCACCAGCAACCGCAACAGCAGTAGTAGAAGGGGGCCAGCTCTTTTCAAAAGAGACCATTTAGAGGTATGATTGATAATTATGTTAAGAGATGTTTTTATTGTGGGAAACCTGGTCATCAGATTAAAGAATGCTATAAGAGGCAGGCGGATGAAAGAAAAGGCAAACAAAGGAAACATCAGGGCTGTTTTGCTGGAGAAGAGGAGGACCACAGCCATTATCTTCGACTATTCACAGTCGATTGTGCTCTTTCAGCATCAAAGGGAGATGAGGACGACATATGGTATGTCAAATTTGGCGTATCCTCACACATGACCGGTAAGAAGGACTGTTTTGAATTTCTTGAAGAATCAGCATGTGGATCGAAAATTTATCTAGGATATGACAGTGGGTATGAGATCAACGGATGTGGAGATATTCCTGTGAAGCTACCTAGTGGCGACATTAAACATCTTAAAAATGTATTATATGTTCCAGGAATTAAGAAAAACTTGATCTCTGTCTCAATGATTACAGACCAGGACATGCAGGTGCAATTCTTTAAGAATGGTTGTGTCATTAAGGATAGCCAGATGGAAACAGTTGCAACAGGAGTGTGCGTGGGGAATTTTTACAGATTGGATGCAAAGAGTATGCCACGACAAGCAATGGTTGCAGCTGGATCAACAGTCGAAAATCTCTGGCATCAGAGATTTGGACATCTCAATTTGCAAGACCTCATCTTACTTTAGAAGAAAGGTATGGTCGATGGACTCCCTGTTTTTCATAATGTCAAGCTGGAATGTGATGGATGTGCATTAGGGAAAATGCATAGAGAAGAGTTCCCTTTGCATGTCAACAGAAAGGAAAGAGACATCCTAGAACTAGTGCATACAGATATTTGTGGACCTATGCAAACTAGGTCCCTAGGAGGTGCATATTATTTTCTGTTGTTTACAGATGACTGCACTAAGTTTTCATGGGTGTATTTTTTAAGTAGAAAGAGTCAAGCCTTTCGGTACTTTAAAGAGTTTAAATCTATGATAGAGAACCAAACAAGAAAAAGGATAAAGATTCTCCGCTCGGACCAAGGGGGAGAATACAGGTTAGGAGAGTTCATGAACTTCTGCAAGTAGCATGGGATTATGCAGCAATTTACAGTGCCACCTACTCCACAGCAGAATGGAGTAGTAGAATGCAAGAACAGAACTCTTGTGGAGTGCGCGAGAAGTATGCTTCAAGGTAAAGGTCTATCAAATGGTCTTTGGGCAGAAGCCACTAATACTGCTGTTTATTTAAAGAATAGGATTCCTACTAAATGTCTAGGCTTCAAAACCCCCTTTGAAGCATTGTTTGGACTCAAACCAGAAGTTAGTCATCTAAGAATATTTGGATCTAAAGCTTATGCTCATATACCAAAAGCAGATAGAAAGAAGTTAGACCCAAAAGCCTTGAAATGTATATTTGTAGGATATGGCACAGAGTATAAGGCATACAAGTTATATAATCCTGTGACTCATAAAGTTTTTGCAAGCAGAGATGTTGTTTTTCATGAACAGACTGAAGATGGAAAGGAAGACTCTAGCAATGACAGCCACATTCCATTGCTGATATAGGTGAACAGTGACGAAGATGAAGAGCAAGAGCAGGAGCAGAAACAGGAAGAAGTAGTAGCAGATAGTGTAATAAGTGATGATGCAGGACCAGAAAGTGTTGAAACAGATAGAGTTGAGGTAAGTCCTCTACCTAGAAGATCAGGTAGGAAGACTAGACTACCTGAAAGATTGAAAGGCTATGCTTTAATGTCCAAAATTTTAAACATTGTAGAACCTTCAAGTTATGAAGAAGCAAGTAAATCAGATGAATGGAGGGCTGCAATGCATGAGGAAATTGAATCAATATATAGAAATCATACTTGGGATTTATTTGAGTTGCTTGAAGGAAAAACCCCTATAGGTTGTAAGTGGTTGTATAAACCTAAGATAAATGTAGATGGGAGTGTAGAAAAATACAAAGCTAGACTGGTAGCAAAGGGTTATTCACAACAAGAAGGCATAGATTTCGATGACACCTTTTCCCCTGTAGCTAAACTAAATACAATTAGAATGCTAATATCTTTAGCAACAAAACATAAATGGAAGCTACACCAGCTAGATGTTAAGTCTGCATTTATGAATGGAGAATTAAAGGAAGAAATTTATTTAGTACAGCCTCCTGGTTTTGTGAAAAAGGGGCAGGAGCATTTAGTGTGTAAATTGCATAAGGCACTTTATGGTTTGAAACAAGCACCCAGGTCATGGTATGAGAAAATTGATTCATTTTTTATACAGCATGGTTTTCATAGGAGCCTCAACGACCCAAACTTGTATACCAAGATAAATAAACAAAGGCAAATCATTTTGATTTCTTTGTATGTGGATGACATGATTATAACAGGAAATGCAAATAATTTGATCAAATAAATCAAGCAGCAAATGTCACAGGTATTTGAAATGAAAGACCTTGGAGATCTTCATTATTGCCTAGGTTTGGAGGTGTGGAAAGATTCTAGTCAAACTTTTCTAACTCAAGGAAAGTATGCCAGAACCCTATTGGAAAGATTCAGAATGGAACAGTGTAAAACAACAGCAACACCATTGCAGCAAAATCTCAAGTTAAGCAGTGATGATGGCACAAAACAGGTGGATGCCACTTTGTATAGACAACTAGTGGGAAGTTTGATATATCTTATGACAACTAGACCTGATCTGGCATATTATGTTAGTGTGCTGAGCTAGTTTATGTCCAGACCACTTGAAAGTCACTGGATTGCAGCAAAATGTGTGTTGAGGTACCTTAGTGGTACTTGTAATTATGGTATTTTATACACTGACATTTCTGATGTTAATTTAGCAGGTTATTCATATTCTGATTGGGCAGGTGACCTGGATGATCGTAGATCCATCACAGGTTATGCATTTAGTATTGGCTCTGGGGTTATTTCGTGGAGTAGAAAAAAGCAAAGTACTGTAGCATTATCATCATGTGAAGCTGAGTACCAGGCGTTATGTGCAGCAACATGCAAAGCCATCTGGTTGAGGAGATTACTTAGCGATGCAAGCGAAAGTCAGAAAGAAGCAACCAGCATCAAAACTGACAACGAGAGCACAATAAAGCTTGCATACAATCCAGTTTTACATAAAAATACTAAACATATTGACACTCAGTTTCATTTTGTTCGAGAAAAGATACAGTCAAAAGAAATATGTGTGGAGTATTGTAATACTTGTGATAATTTAGCTGATATTTTTACTAAGCCTCTAGGGCGAGTAAAGTTTGAATTATTTAGAGGGATGTTAGGAGTACAGAATAACCCTTTCTCCATTAAGGGGCGGAGTTAAAAATAATGGAGAAATGATTATATGGTTGTAACGTATCTCCTTAGTTTAGGATTAGTTCCTAGAGTTTAGGAGGTTGTTTACAACTACCTATTTTTCAGTGATGTATTTAATATTGTAATATTCATTTGATGTAATGTAGAGTGAACGAGATTAGGAGTCTCCTCTTTGTTTGAGTGCAGTCTCCCAGGTGCCGTACACACCTGTGAGCTGCAACTCCTTCATTTAATTCAAAGTGTGATTTTTATCTTCTCCTCCCAGCGGTGACCCTGGAAATCACGTCCAGACTCTCCTCCGAGCACTTTCTTGTCTTCATAGTTAAGATAAGTCTAACTATAGTAAAGTACCTTGGGTACCTTGGGCATCAGGACTCACTGTCCAGCGTCAAGTCGTGTACCATGCACATTGTTTTTGAGTATTCTCCCACTGGTTTATTTCACCCAACTTGAAGATATTCCCCCATTTTCTCTGGACTCTTCCCCATCTATATCTCCCCTCCCACCGGCAGATGAGTCACTGTTTCTTTTAACTATTACAAACAACTTTTATTTTTGTTAAAATACCTAAACTCCTAAATATCCATTAATTAGATAACCAAATATATCATGGTTTTTCAGCCTCACTCATTTATTATTTTAACAACATAAAGTAAGAAAATCAATACACTAAAAGGTAAAAACAAAAATTAATAACCAAATAAACATGAGGTACTACATAAGATGATGGTTTTTTAACTTGAAAATGACTCTTTAAAAGAATTTGACGTAAGAACTTTAACAATAATATAAATTTACATCTGAAAACTTAGTATAAAAAATTAAATAAATAAAAATTACACTTCTTCCACTTACCCCCTAATAATTTTAATTAATATGTACACACAAAGAGTCAATATCCTTTATGTTCAGCATTTTGAATATAATACTTTACATTTAAGCATTACGAGAGCAGCAAAGCTATATAGGATGATGCTTTTTTAACTTGAAAATTTTCACAGTAATGAGATACATTTCACGTAACTCTGAAAGTATTTATATTCTACGTTTTGGATTCTTTAAAGAGTAATGATGTAACTCACAAAGTATTTATATTCTATATTTTAGATTCTTTAAAAATAATAAATATATACAAGATGATATTTTTTTAACTTTGAATTTTTTTACAACTTTCTCATAATGATTAGATACATTTCATGAAACTTATGTTTTTCTTCCGGATTCTTTAAAAAATAACATGTGGATCCCTTAAAGACTAATAAACGTATATAGAATGATGATTTTTTAAGTTTGAATTTTTCCTAAAAGTTTCAAAATGATTACATACATTTTATGTAATTTATTCTTTATGTTCTCGATTCTTCGAAGAATAACAAATATATATAAGATGAAGGTTTTTTAACTTTGAATAACTATGAGAGTAATTTTTTTTTACAACATTTAATAAACTAATTTTAATAAACCAAAAGAGAGGAAAAATTAGTAATAAAAGGTTTACATTTCTATAAAATATTTTTCATCTGGCTTTTTAATGCATTGATATTGTTTACTCAATTATATATTACTTACTTAACTATTTTAGATAATAATTTAGTTTTAATATTTATATATTATACTATTTTAGATAATAATTTAGTTTTAATATTTATATATTATAATTTAATTTTAATATTTATATAGTTTTAATAATATACTATTTTAGATTATAATTTACTTTTAATATTTGTATAATTTTAATAATTTATGGCTCATACACATGCTTAATTACTATTTTTAATTATTTGCCAATATTATTTTTATATTCATTTTTATAATAAAAATAAGTACTTTAGTTTTAATATTTATATAACTTTAATAATATATAACTCATAAAATTTAGTTATTATTTTTAATTATTTATCAACATTATTTTTATATTGATTTTATAATAAAATTGAGTATTGTATATTTTAAAATGATGAAAAAAAAATATAATAATTTTGATTTTGATTTCATAAAAATATTATTGAATCTTTTATATTTATATTAATATTTATTATTACTAGCCTAGATCCATCTAAAAGGATCAAATTCTGATGTAAATCTTTTTATTTGAGAAAATGTTTACACCTAAAAGATTTGATACATCTTATGAATGTGGTTCTGGTTCTAGTTACCTGCCAATATTGTCACATTTTCATATTATTATTATTATCTATATGTTTGAGATGAAATTGATAATTTGAATCATTCATATTGTTTATCACACATTAGATATAATAAGACACTTTGATATTGTCAACCTAATTTATGATATATTTTTTAAACAAATCATTTTATTATGAATTCTTATAAATATTATGATCAATAAATTTAAATAGCTAAGATCTATTTTAACTATTTTAACTGTTTATGATATAGTTATGTTGTAATTTTTAATTTTTTAAATTGTATTTTTAAATAATTTAATCTAATTAAAAAATAAAATGGTCTATTTACAATAAACTATTTAGATGAAAAGGTAAGTGTTATGAAAAAATAATTTCTTCTATTTGTTAAACAATCTTGTCTTGTCTTTTTTACCTCAAAAGTAATCATCCTTTTGCATATAATTACCCTTAATTTGAAAAACGTTAACCATTAGATTATTGATTATAGTAATGAAATCATTTCTATGTGTTAATTACACATTAGGGAAATCTAGTTCTTACTGTTGATCTTAAACTATAGTATTTTCATCATTTATTTATGTTGATTTAAAATTAGGGAAATTTAGCTTATGCTTATTGCATATGACAATAATTTTGGTAGAAATAAATAATTGTATAAGCATATCAAGTATCTAGTGCAATAATTGAAGTGAGTTGATGAAACTCTGATATATTAGATTATTGTTTTAGGATCCAATTTTAGACTGAGATCATTATTAATCTTGATGAATCTAAAGAAGTATTGATGCAACTTTCCTTTGGGATTTTTTGGAGAAAGATTAGGGAAGGTCCACCATTTGGACTTAACCCCTTAATATTTCCTAGGATAGAAAGAAGTCAATTTTGCTCATACTCTTTCCCATAAATTTTCTCAAAACTAAATTATTTTACAAAATCTAACTACATAATCAGTTAATTTAAATCTTCGCCTCGATAGCCATCAAATTCAAACAATAATTATAATAATCTTAAATAGTCATGTATTTTAAAAAACAAAGCACATGGGTATCACATCTTATCCCTTTTAAAATAATCATTCCATTTTCCGTCACTTTGAGGGAAATCTTCACACTTTTAATTCTCTATTTTCTAGGTAGCATTTTCAAGGCTGATGTGCTTCCATTATAGTTTAACCTAGGTGATGACTTGATTCTATAATGAAGTTTCCCTCCTATATAATATTTGCAGATGTTTGACCTAAAAATATCCTTCTGATTTGACTTTCATAACATTCCAATAAATTACATGAGTAGGGCCATGAACATATTTCTTCAACAATGAAACTTGAAAAACATTGTGCACTTGTATATGACTCGGTAGTGCTAGCTAGTAGGTCACCGGTCCTACTCTAACTAGTATCTTGAATGGTCCATAGAACCTAGGTTTTAACTTAGCATAGGTTCCCAACTTCAACATATTTTTATTTGGCTTAACTTTAATATAGAAATTCTCTATTACATTGTAGTCTTTATGCAATCTTTTTTGGTGTTTGTAACTATTCTAACTATCTTAGACTACTTTCAAGTTCTGTCTTATCTTCTTAACCAACTGTTCCATTTCCTATAGAATATCAAGTCCTAAAATCAACCTATCTTCCAACTGACTCCAACACGAGTGTGGAACTTTGATGCATACACAAATTCAAATGGATTCATCTTAATTAATGCTTGGTAGTTGTTTTTATAAGAAATTCCATGGAGTGTAAATAATTTCCCCACTTCGTGGGATGGTCCATTATGTACATATGCAAAATATCCTCAAGTATTTGATTAGTCCTCTCTATTTGACTATCTACTTGAGGATGGTAGGTTGTACTAAAGATCAAATACATATCCATTCCTGCAAACAATGTTTTCCATAAATTATAAGTAAACTTTGCATCATGATCATATATTACTATTTTTGATATTCCATGTAACCAAAAAAATTCCTACATGAAAATGTCTACAATTTATACTGCCTAATATGTGGAGTGGACATGTATAACGTGAGATTAATTTCTTAACTTCTCCACTACCACCATGATGGAGTTATGTTTCTTCCTAGTTTTAGGTAGTCCAATAATGAAGTCCAAAGAAATAACCTCCCACTCTAACTTCGGAATGGGTAAATGATTTTTCAATTCAATAGGGTTTTGGTGTTCCACTTTAACCTGTTGGGACTCTGAACACCTTGCCAAATATTCAACTACTTCCCTTTTCATCACTAGCTAATAAAACTCTTTCCTAAGTGTTGTAATCATCTTTTGATACTCTCGATGAGTTGGAAAGTGTCTTCTGTGGTGCTAATTTAGAATTAGCTATTTTATGGTAGGGTCATTTGGAACATATATTCTATTTTTACAAGTTAACAATCCATATTTATCTTCTGCATCATTTGACCATTATAAACTGTTTAATTTTCAATAATTCTATCCATGTACTTCATATTTTAAGGCTGCTACTTTGATTAACTCCAAAAAGTCATTTTTTGTACTAGTGACAACAATTTCAACAATTTGATTTGCAATCATGCATAGAGAATATGCTATTTTATTATCCTTACCCTTTTATATGTTTATAATCAAACTCAAATTCACTCAAGAAGGCCATCGATCTTGGCTTGTCTCACATTCAAATCTATTTGGATGAAAAAATACTTCAAACTACAATGGTGAGTAATAAGAGTAAATTTATTCTCTAATAGATAATGTTGCCACATTTTTAGTGCATGTATGACCACGACTAACTCAACAACATAAACAACATAGTTTATCTCAGGATGTTTTAAATTTACTAGTTCATAATAAATTACATGATTTCCTTGCATTAATACTCCACTCAACCTTTCCAGACATGCATATATGCAAATAGTGAAATCCTCTAATGATTTTCAATATAGGAGCTATTGTTAATAAATACTTCATCCTATCAAGGATCTCTTGACACTTTTGTGTCAAATTAAATTTTGCTCCCTTTTCCTACAATGAACTGATAGGGTAAGCTAGCTTTGAAAACTATTAAATAAATCTTTGATAATGGTGGGTGATCTCATGAAAGACCTAATGTATTCCATATCCTTAGGAACTCGCCAATTTAAAATGTCTTTGACCTTTTCAGGGTCAACTAAAATCCTTTCATTGGAAATCACATGTCCCAAGCACTAGACTTTGTTCTGATAAAATTCACATTTGTCAAACTTTGCATACAACCAGTATTCCATAAGAGTTTGTAAAAATATTCTCAAGTTTTCTTCATGTTATTCTTGTGTTTTTTAATATATCAGAATAAAATCAATCAAAATTAACATGAAATTTTCTAGATATTGACTGAAGATACTATTCATCATGCACATAAAGATAGCAGGAGAATTAGTAAGGCCAAATGGAATTAAAACAAATCCATAGCGCCAATACGAAGTTATAAAGAAAGTATTGGGTATGTCCTCATATTTGATAATTAGTTGATGGTAACCAGACCAAACGTCTATTTTTCAAAAAATTGTTACCCCTCTAACTTGGTCAAACAAATAATTTATCCCACGTAGAGGATTTTTCAAAGAAAAAAAACGAACTTTTTATATTATAAAAAGTTGCATATACATAACACAGCTCCATTGCTGTTAAAACAGTTTTGTTTTTACAAAATTTCTCAAAAGAGAGTGTTACTTCTCTTCCCGCGAAGAGATCATTTCACCACCGATCTTGTCCTTTGATTTTCTCCATGTGTCCATACTGTTTCCTGTTTGGTGTTGGCTGTATCATAATGCATCAAAAAGAAAGCATATACCTCGCTTCCATTATCCACTGTAAAGCCAAAAAATATTGTTTCAGCAGTATTTTGTAGTAACCAAAAACAAAAAACAAGTGTAAGCTGATCCGCTGGTTCTATTAAAGAATTTCTGCATATGGAGGCTGGTCCAAGGCGAAGCTTTCACCATTTGCTTGCTCCCTAATCCTCCATCTGCCCACAGCTTGTTCAATACCGTCTTTTGAAAGTTTGTCTGCCATCTCATTTCGTTCCCTGTAAATATGATTTATGGTCAAAGAATTAAAAGACATTTTCAGATTCTGAATTTCTTCAAATAAAGGCTGTAAGACATAATTTTGGCATCTGCTACGTCCATTTGTCCAATTGATAACATTTTGTGAGTCTCCAAATATTTGAACTGTGAGGGTGTTTTTATGAATCAACCAGCATAAGAGATATTTTAAAGCAGATAATTCAGCAAAATTATTTGATCCACTTCCCAGTCCAATGGATGCTTTAAGAGTATGGGTGTTGTTTAAATGGATAACAATGCCTGCACCAGCTTTGTTTTCCTGGGAGGCGCCATCAAAATAAGCCCAGGGAACCCCTTCCTTTATTTGCTCCTCCGCCACTTTCCGAGGTTCCCTCTCATCCTCAGCATCCGGGATAATTGAATATATGGATAAACAACGAATCACTATTTGGACTGCCTCTGTTTCCTTCTCCTGAAAGATAATTCTGTTTCTGGCTATCCAAATTCCCCAACAGATGATGGGGGGCAGATTCCTTAACTTTTGTTCAGAAATTTTGTTCCACCAATTTTGCCATGCTACTGATAGGGACTGCCCTTCCCATTTGATAGTTAAATTCATCTGCTTTAATACCTCAGACCATACTTTTTTTGCTGTTGGGCATTCCATAAAAAGATGATTCGCGGTTTCCAAATCATTTTTGCATAAAGCACACCTTCCTGGACCTTGTTTGAATCTGGATTGGAGAATGTCCCAGGTAGGGGCTTTCTTTTTAAGAATGCACCAGAAATTTTTTTTTGCCTTTGCTGGGCATTTTAACTTCCATAGCGATTTTGCCCACCATTCCGGATCACCCCATCCTTTTTTGGTCATGAGAAATTTGTATCCAAATTTTGGAGAATAATTTCCGGTGTCCGCATGTGCCCAAATCAACTGGTCTGGTTCATCCTTTATTCTTACATTTGTTCTGGATAGTTCTATCTTGAAAGCCTCCCATTCATCCCACCAGCGAGGGTGGATATTCAGTTCTTCGCCCGACTTCCATGCTTGACCCCAGATAGATGATGCACCTATCTTTTCCACCTGTTTTAAATAAACAATGCCTTTTGAAGCAAGGTGTCTTATCAGGCCAGGGGATAGAGCAAATTTCTCACTGCACCCCACCCATGGGTCCCTTCCAATACGAATATTTTCCCCATTCCCAACCTTCCATGACAAACCTTGTTCAATAACTTTGAAGGCCTCAATCGTTGCTTTCCAAATGGTGGACACCTTTCCGCCCTTTTTCTCCGGGTTTCTTATCCAATCTTCCAAAGGGGATGGATCAATGTATTTTCTTTTTACAATTTTTGTCCATAGATTTTCAATCTTTACAATTTTCCACCCTGATTTTGCTGCCAGGGATGCTGTAAAGGCATTCAAATCTTTTATGCCCCATCCCCCCCATTCCTTGGGTCTTGCCACTTTGTCCCAGGCGATCCATGGTAAAACAGATTCCTCCTTTGCTCCTGCCCATAGGAATCGACTGCAAATTCTTCTTATTTTCCCCAGGATCCCCTTGGGAACCCATGACAAAGAAGCCCAGAAGACAGGAGTAGCCAGAAGGACAGATTTTATCAGAGTTAATCTCCCTGCTCTAGAAAGCCATCTGAAGCTCCAGTGAGTAATTCTGGCTTCTATCTTTGCTATTAGCCATGACCAGTCTTGCTTTTTGTAATTGTCAGGCTTCAGCCAAAACCCCAAGTATTTAAAGGGGTCCCTCATTTTTGAGGTCTCTAGAGGGAGAATGGCCACAAGCTGGCTAATCTCCTGTCTAGATAGGCCTTCTGTTATGAGCTGAGATTTCCTATAGTTTACAAGCATACCAGTAGCCTTCATAAACAGCTCTAGAGCCTCCTTTATTTTTTTGAATTCATCCCGACTTCCATTGCAAAAAAGGAGGATATCATCAACGAACAGGAGATGTGTGATGAAAAGATTTCCTGCCACCTCCAATCCTTTTATTGATCCTTCTCTTTTTGCTTTTAACAGTAGCTGGCTTAAGCCTTCAGCCACTAGGAGAAACAACAAAGGGGACAAGGGGCATCCTTGCCTTAGTCCCCTTTTCCCTTTGAAAAAAGGAGAGGCTGCCCCATTAATGAGCACTGCGAAACTGACACTACTGATGCATCCCATTACCCAGTTTATAAAATCTATTTTGAAACCCAGATGTGTCAACAGCAACCGGATGTAGGTCCAGCTGATTCTGTCATAAGCTTTTGAAAGATCAATTTTTACCACAGCTCCTTTCTTTTTCAACATCTTAACGCTGTGTATTGTCTCTTGTGCCACTCCTATAGCTTCATGGATTTGTCGTCCATCCAGAAACCCGAACTGTTCATTGGAGATACATCTGGACAGAATTGGTTTTAAACGAGCTGCTATAGTTTTTGCTATGATCTTGTAGACACAATTGCATAATGAGATTGGTCTGAAATCTTCAAAGGATTCCGGCTCATCCTTTTTTGGGATGAGGGCAATAAAAGTGGCATTGAAAGGAGCATATATCTGCCCCTTCCTTCTGGATTCTTCCACTACCTCCGTAATTTCTGGGCCTATCTGCTCAAAAAATTGTTGGTAAAAATCTATAGGCCAACCATCCGGTCCAGGGCTTTTATTCTTTGCCATGGATTTTACCACCCTCTCCACTTCCTCCAGAGTAACCTCCCCCTGTAACCCTTCTGCTTCTTCTTCTTCTACATATCTGGGGAAGCTTAACGCTGTCCTGATAATTTCCGCTAGCGAAGTCCCCCTCTGTTCAGAAAAAAGATTTTGAAAGTGGTTCCTCCCCAAAGAAGAAAGAGATTCAAACGTGTTTGCCTCTCTTCCTTCTTCATCTTTTAGTTTCCATATAGTGTTCATAGTCTTTCTGCCTTTTGCGTAGTTGTGAAAGAATTTTGTATTTTCATCCCCAGCCAACAACCATACCGCCCTGCTCTTCTGCCTCCATTCCTCTTCTTTGTCCAATAATATTTTGCTTCTCTGCTTTTCTAGAATCATGATCCTATCCTTTGATTCCTGTGATTCGTATCCGGGACCGGCAGGGTCTTCCAGGCCCCCAAGTTCCCTATCAATATTGATTAGGG
The DNA here is from genome assembly GCA_031772625.1 of Pinus tabuliformis. Classification (NCBI taxonomy): domain Eukaryota; kingdom Viridiplantae; phylum Streptophyta; class Pinopsida; order Pinales; family Pinaceae; genus Pinus; species Pinus tabuliformis. The sequence continues at coordinate 706,420,667 of CM062817.1, read as the reverse complement.
CTTCATTTTGATCCTTCTTCCTTTTTTTTGCCCATTCTATTGTGGCCTTCTTCAGTCTTTTCAGATTTTCCATAAACAGGAAAGCCTTGTCTTCCAATGCCTCCCTGTTTGGATGAAGCCATGTTTCATTGAAGAGCTTCTTGAAAGATTCCTCCTGCATCCAAGCAGCGTTGAACTTAAAAGGGGCTGCTGGCTTTTTTGGGGGAGTGGCAAGTTCAAACAAGATAGGGAAATGATCCGAATTCCCTCCTTCTCCAATCCACTGTCTAAACATCGGGACCCTGGAAGCAAGGTCCTCACTTACGAGAAATCTATCCAACCTCTTTGCAATCCGACCCTCCCCCGTCCTTCGATTCCTCCAGGAAGGCTTAAGTTTTTGCAAGTTTGCATCAACCAGCTTATGCAAGGAGAGAGAGTTTTGAAAAAACTCTGAAAGGGGATCTTCCCTGGCTGAGGGACCCCAAGCTTCCGCTCTCCCCATAGAGAAGTTCAGGTCGCCTCCAATTATCAGATTTTGGATTTTCAACATGGGTTTCTCCAGAAGGTTGTTCCAGAACGAAACCCTCTCTTTACATGGCCCATAAATGTTTAAGATGGTCAGTGGCCACTCAAGATCAGGGGTTAAAACCTCCATCCCTAGTCCATTGGCAAAACCCCACGAGTTCAGCTGCTTAATTTTACCTTCTCTATACCCGACTGCCACTCCTCCCGAATGACCATGGGAGTCCAAAGCTTGGAATCTCCACCCCGGGAAAAGAGTGCCTAAAGTCTTCTCTACTTCTGCGCTTGTTCCTAGAGTTTCCTGCAGCATAATGAAATCTGGATTGTACCGCTGCATCAACTCCTTTAGAGCCAGTTTTTTGGGTTTACTGGCTAAACCCCTACAGTTCCATGAGAGGCATATCATTTTGAAACCTTTTCACAGGGTTTCGCCGCTCTAAGCACCCCAGAAATCGACAACTGCTTCCCGTCCTCCATATCATATTTTGCCTTAACCTGAGCTTTTGATAATAAAGACTTTCGCCCCCTTGTCTTTTTTCTCGAAGCCTGGGGTATCTCCATTCCTATGCCCCCAATTGTATCTACAGCCTCAGGTTTTTTATCTTGGGAGCGGAGGTTATAGTGGCTTTCGGGAATTTTAGTCAGGATTCTCGTCTCATTTTTTGTCTCAGGTTTGCTGGTTTTGTATGCTTCCCCATCACAGTTCAGAATATTTTGCGGACAAAATGCATTTTTGGAATCGACCACTTTAAAATCTTTTAATGGAAGAGATTGTTCATTGCATTTTTCATTTCCAATGTTTTGAGAGAGCGAAGGAGAAGGGTTAGAGGCCAAATGCGTACCCTTCGAGCCTTCCTGAAGATCTTCTGGGACTTCCAGGTCCTCCTCTATCGGATCCGCGCTGGGGGCTTCCACTGATTTTTGACAGGGACTCTGCGATTGATCTGAAACCTTCTCACACTGTTCCTGTTCTTTCCCGGTTCCTGCTTGATTTCCCTTTTCACCGGTGACTATCTCATCAGCTTTCAAGAATTTCCCTTTATCCGATTTCTTTTGTCTCCTCCTGCGGCGATAACCGGATGGGCAATCCTTTGCCAGGTGGCCATGCTCGTGGCAGATATGGCACCTATATGGCAAATGCTCGTAGTCCAGGAGCTGGTCATATACAAAGTCTTTGTAATGAATCTTCATCTTCCCCGGGAGACCCTTCTCCAGATTGAGCATTACCAGGATTCTTGCCATGGCTTTATTCCTGGTTTCCACGAATGACATGTCTGCCTCCAGGAAAATTCCCAGCGTATTACCAATCGATCTGAAAACAGAGTCTACCCAGAGGAAGGGTGGCAGCCCCGGTGCCCGCACCCAGACTGGAAAGGTATCTACCTTCTCTCTCTGAGCATCGAACAGTGGAGTCCAGCGTCTAAAGAGCACGGGACGCTTACCAAAAGCCCAGTTTCGTTCCAGGACCCAGTCCACCATTTCTTTCTTGTCGAATTGGATCATAAACCAACCCTTCGCTAAACCCGACACTTTGAACGCATCTCCCACATTCTTTTGCCACTGTTGTTCGGCCCAATTCTGAATGAACTGTACCGAGAAAAACTTCCCTCTTGCTCGACCCACCACTGTACTTTCTGCTACCTCCATTGCCTCCTCGATCTGCACGTCCACTCCGAGTATCAAATTTGCTTCAGGAGCTTGTTTTACCACTTTCTGTTTTTTCCTTTTTACCCTGGGGTTTTCTCCTTGAATCCCTTCTCTGATTATCGCGTCCTTCACCCCCCCTGCTTCTTCTGAGGTTCGAAATGGGGTCTTTTCCCCATCTGGTTCCTGATCTAGGGCTTCTGCGTGAAGTCTGGCTTCCCCTACTTCCCGTGATCTTGACCTTTCACCAGCCCCTTCCTCTGTCCCTTCCTTCCCCGGCTGCCATACTGCAATTTCACCCGGGACACCCTTCCTTCCATCCTTATGCTCCTTACTCCCTTCTATCCCCTGCAGATCTGATAAGGTACCCCCATTCTTTGCTAGGGATGTGCGTGAAATGGCCTGAGGGCTTCCTCCCTTCACCTGGCCGAGATCCTCTTTTAACCCTGAATTTGAGGTTTGCCAAGCCCAGGGTTTGGCTCGTTGTCCGTAGACAACATCTTCAAGACTTCCATAGCTAAACTGAGCACCAGGGGGATCGATATGGGTACTTACATGGGGTTTTGGAAGGTCTTCAGGCTTCCGGCCCTCCTCCGCCACGCGTGCTAGGACCTCCTTGCATCTGCGCTCGACCAACCCCTGATTCAGATCGACGCCCTCCGTCGCATTTGGCTTCAAAATCTTCAGATCTGCGCTTCCCTTCGTCTCCTTGAGCAGGCTATCCCCTCCGAAAAAGAGATCCAGGTTCTGGGTTGATATATCCTTGCCCCAAACCGTCAAGATGTCCTCAGGTTCAGGGTCTAGCTCGACATATTCTCCTGAGATTACCATGATTACCCTCCTTAATTACCTTCGTTAATTATAGCACAGTTAAACTCTCTTCTCCTGCGGGTAGTTTCCTTAGGCTAGGCGGTGAACCCAAACTATTTCCTTCAGTCAAAACGGCACTACGCTGAAGGCAACTCCTCTTCCTCCGGTTTACCCTCCGCCCCGTTCCCAGACCGTGCTGCGATCACCTGTTGATTGCGCTGACCAAGGAAAACACTGTCGCCTCCTCCTGCTGCGCTCCGAGCTGCTCGACCCCTTCTCCTAAGCCCTTGGCCCTATCGGTCGCAGGCTTTGCTCCTGCAGCCGTTCGCTCGCGGCCTCAGACTCCATCAAGAAGAAGAACCATCTTCATCGTTTTCCATCCCACGTAGAGGATATTTGTTTTATCTAGTCATTTTATTTAACTGTATGTAGTTTATGCATATTTTTAAATGTTCCATCCTTATTTCTTACAAATAATATAGGTGATCCCTAAGGGGAAACACTTGGTCCCATGTAACACTTTTCTATCAACTCTTGTAGTTATATTTTTAACTCCATCAGTTCAAGTACACTCATTTTGCAGGGTGCTTTAGACATAGGTGTGGCTCCTGGTATTAATTTAATTGTGAAATCTATGTCTCTGTTAGGGGGTAACCCTGGAATATCATCTAGAAACATATCTTTAAATTCTCTTATCACTTCCTGGTCATCCATGTTCAAATTTCCTATTTTCTATGTAAATTCTTCTATCTACAAAACAAACAATTTGTATCCTTTTTGGGAACATTTTTTTTGTTGTAATGTTGAATTTTTCTTAGTGGATATAGATCTTGATATTCCTTTGATAAGATGTACATTTCCCTCTTCCGAGGTGCATCTAAGAATTTTCTATAGACAATTAACTATGGACCTATGTTTCTGTACTTAACTTGCATCTATCCACAACTTATATACTAACGTAATTAAGGTTGGCTCCTGGGTCTACCAAAATAGAAACATGCTGGTCTAGAATCATACCTTCAATCTCAATTATTGTCAATTGGTGTTCTTCATAACAGTCGTCTAATCCAACATTGATCCTTTGCCTATTCTTGTCCACATTGTTCATTGTAGATGCTTCATGTACGACTTGCAAAGCTTGGATTGATATAGTATTATATGGAGAATTTCTGAGCAAATTCAGCACTCGACAACCCCAACACTTTAATGGTTCACGCTCTTTTACATTATTATTTCCTTTGCTATTCAAAGCAATGGTTTTAGATCTTGTTTGAAAATGTGTAGGCTATGGTTGATTATTTTTGTTTCTAGATTGATGATTTTTCCCAAATATTTTGAGAAAATTTTTAAATTTTTATTTTCTTCTCCAAATTTGTCCTTTCCTTTAATGGGTCATGATCTTGAGACTTTATTTTTCTACTTGAACTACTAATAGCATATTCATGCTTTCCGAACAACTTTGTCTTTCATTTTTGGTTTATCAAACTCAATTATTTCTTATATGAAAGAGGGTGACAATTAAGAAAGCACTGCACCATTGTTTTTTTCCATCCATACTTAGTTAACCCAACTTCAAATCATGGAATTATTTTGGTTTTTCGTCACAATATCTCTCAATTAGATATTCTTCCTTAAAGTATTTATGGAATTCATTCCAACTCGTTTTTTCTTGTATGTTGTGTATGTTACCTCTTCCCACCATTGTGAGGATTTTCCTTGTAGTTGATAGACAGCTAGTCTAGACTCAAACAACCATTTCTTTGTTTCTTCTTCATTCTCACCATCAAATGTCGGTGTTCTAATCTTTTTAAATTCTCCTCAAAATTATATTTTTTGTGTCTTCCTTTGTTTAGGTGTTTTTGGGAGTATTTGGTCTCATTCCTCCTCACTCTCCAGTTTGTCATTCTCACTCTCAACATTGTAGTCTATATTTTTCTACTTGGAAGACACCTCTTTGTCTTCCCTTACCTCGAGGTTTTTTATTTGACGTTTCAATCAAGTCCTTAATGAGCTTCTCCTCCTCTACGCTTGTCTTCACCAAATACTCATTGCTAACATTGATACTAGCCAACTTGTGCTCCATGTCTTTCACCATTTCTAGTAGTTGTGTTGTAGGAGGTGAGGTCTCATCTCCTAACTTCACCCAAATATGCTCTCCTTCACCAAGGAAACTTAGAAAATGGTTTTCCCATTCCAATATTATTTTCTTCTTAATTTTGTGTAACACAAATCATTAACTTGATTAATTTCCAAAAAACATAACCACAATTATATTAGATTAAAATTGTGATTTCACCCCAATATCTCCATTTCGAACCTATAACTTTGATATCACATGGTATCTCAGATCACACCTTAAATGAGAATATAAGGTGGGATTCCCCACCCCCTTCTCCTTCATATGCACAAAAAAATAACTATTTCATTTGGTCCTTTGAAAATAACATTATGTTAGGTCACTTCAGCTATAGATTTATAATGTATTACTTTGACAGTGTTAACCATTTGGTAAAATTTCAATGTCCTTTTGAAGTTCTAAAGGCTTGACGCTTGCTGGTGTGGCGTCTGACTATGTGTATGGGTTTGCGTCATTGCCACTTGGTTGGATTACATTGATCCATGTTGGGTAAGCACATGCCTTCACGTGACTTCAAATGGCATGGTGGTGAATGATAATCAATGGTCTCGATTTGTCCTTCTGAATTGACAGTGGTCCTTGTTAGGGTTTGTCATTTGGGGGAAAATGATATCCTTAGTTCATTTGTTCATTTTCACTTGGCATAGATAGGGAGCAGTTCGACTCTGCTACCAGAATTTGACCCATCAAAGCCTCACCCCTTTGTTTATCAATTATAAACCCATTCTCTATCCACGCGTAGAATCATTCTCTTTACGTGGAGGTTAATTTTGACACCACGCGGTAGGAATTTTGTGTAAGTTTATAGAGTCGACCCTCTACCTCGTTATTTCTACCTTTCCTTTCAGGTTTTCATTGCAGTTTGGATTTACCTCGTTATTTCTACATTTCCTTTCACGTTTTCATTGGAATTTGGATTTAACTAGTTACACTGTTAGCTATTGCAGGTTCAAAATGGAAGAATAGTGCTTAGACTTTTCCAATATCCATTATTGCTAAAATACCTTGTTCATGCTGGTTTTGTTTTTCTAACCTCATCTTAGGGATCTTCCTAGAGTTCCTTTTATTCCAGGTAATTCGTTTTCTTTTTTCTTCCCATATATTTCATTTTCTGACGTAAACATTGTTATAAGGGTTTGCTCATACACTTATCATGTATCCACATGTAAAAAATGATGGCATTTCTGCTGGACCACCAGGTACATGGAAAAAGGATGCCATTTCTGCTGGACCTCCTCTTGGTGGGGTTTACCAGCTTCTATTAATTTCTCCTTCTTGTCCTTGTAGTTATTTTTGACATAAAACCCTCAAATTCCATTATTGCATTTTCTCATTCCTTTTGGGGTCAACTTATTACCTAGAGTTCTTCTGGGCCACGACACACCATGGGTAATTGTGTAGTCATGATTACAACCAGGATTTGGTCATATTGTCCTGCCTAAGCCTTCGGCCGAATTGATTCTCCGTTCAAGGGTTTTACCCTAATCATTTTTACCACTTCTTATTGTTTCGTATTTTACAGGGTTTGACTGAGTAAAAATATAATATATATCTATTCCTCTTTTCTGCAGGTTAACGAATGGAATCTCAGTGCTGGCAGATTTCAAGTATGACAACTCTTTCTAGCTGTGCTTGTCCTTCCCTGAAATTTTTACAATCCGGTGTTATTTTCCTGTGACAGTTTGCTTATGTTTATGATCAAACATCTTGGTTTCAATATTTTAGTAACTGGAGCTTGGTTGCTCCATAGTACACTAAAATCTTGATATAGTGTAGGCGTCTGGTTCCTTTCTAGATCTTACAATATCATTGGCGTATTTAGGCTTCAACGTTTAGAGGTTGGATCCCGTTGCGCTAATTGATCGACTTGTATTTTCCCTTTGTACATTTTGTCCGTCCCTCCCGGGAATGATATGGTCGTTGCTATATATATTTTCTATTAAGTCAATTTAAAGAGATTCATACTTTACCCTATTGGGTTTTTCAGGAAGAAAATTATATACAGTTCTTTGGGAAATAGTAATTTTGTTTATGACTAAGTGCCAGGGCTTATCTTTTAATTCTACCTTTGTTGAAATAGGTCCAGTTTGGCCTCACTGTCTATAATGGTTAATTCATGGAGAATGTTTTCTATTCCCTGAATTTTTGTACTTGAAACGGCCAAGAGTGGGACTTATTTGAAATAAATTGTAAATTGGATATTTATTCGCTTTCTTTTATAATATATAGTAACTTTACTTAATCTGCATTATTTTCACATTCTTTTTAATTCTTATAGCAATATCTTGTTTGACAAGCATTATTATTATTGTTTTCCTTGTTCCTTGCCTCTGGTTTTGTCAATGTTCTGGATATACCTTTCCAGGAAAGCAGATAATTATTTACAAAAATATAGAATACTGATAACCTCATTGCTTATGCCCCTTGGTATTATTGTTAAGAACAATGTCTTTTGCATGGTTGTGTTTCTCTCTTTCAAAACAAATATTACTTGTGATTCTCTCTCAACCTTTTAAAATTGTAATACGAGTTAATTTCTTTAGAAATATATAAAATATCCTTATCATCTAAATGTTCGGTCTCTTTTCCAGAACTAGATAGCTAGTGAAACTTCTTCCCTGAGAATGAATCCTCCATTAGTTAACCCCTAGTTAACTATCCCATTTTTATGTTAAAGGAAGTTTATATATAACTTTATAAGTATTGGTTTAATAGTAGCTAGACTTTCAAACAGAATTCAAGTATCTAACTTGTTTGATAATTTACTTATTCCAGGTTTCCTTACCCGCATAAGAGGCTAATGTTGAATTCTAGCTTATAGTTTTGTATCTTTTTCTCCTTGGCTGAGACTAATTATCTCCCATGTAGTTATCTGATTCGCTCTATATAGTTTGTCTCCGGTTCAACCTATAGCTCGCACAACTCCGCATTTCCTAACTCTTGGTCTCTTTTCGCATATATTAAGTATAAACTAAAAATTAACGCCATGTCTAAGAAGTAAAGAACTAAATTTATGCATGGAACACTTTTTTTAAGAATATAGTAAACCAGTATATTACACTAGTGTTTTATAAAGTAGATATTGCTAATTATAAATATCATCTCTCGCATGCAACACTTTTATCATAGTTTCTAACATTTTTAATACATATATGTTTACTCTACAAAACCAAATAAAAGTAGATATTGGTTATAATAAATATCATCTCAGCATGTAACATTTATATCATAGTTTCGTAATTTTTTTATTACAAATATGTTTGCTATACAAAATCAAATAATAAAATATAATTTAATCACTAACCTACCATTCCTTATGAATTTACAATACTACCTGGGTGTACTGTTGTACATAAATGATAATTTAATCATTAACATACCATACAATACGTGTACTGTTGTACATAAATGATAATTTAATCATTAACATACCATACAATACTACCTAGGTGTACTGTTGTACATAAATGATAATTTAATCATTAACATACCATTCCATATGCATTTACAATACTATTTAGGTGTGCTGTTGTACATATACTCCATGATCTTATCTTGTAGAATTCATACAAGAATAACTTTGATTACATTTTTGAAGAATTGAATTAATTAAGCACATAAATAATTTAGCTAACTGCACTGGATCGTTTTGGAAAATTATGGGAAAAAATACATTAGTTCCAACCAACAAGCTACCACCAACCACTTCAGCGGAGAGCATAGAATTCTGGTTTCTGTTAATAATTTTTGTTGTATTTTTTTAATAGTATTTTATGTTTTTTCTTAATAAAAGTGTTATGTTTTTAATAGAGTTTAGTATAACAATGTTTTAATAGAATTTAGTATAGAATTTAGTATAGCAATGTTTTTCTTTTAACGTCTATTCAATTTTTTCAAATTAATGAAAAAAATATTTTTACGTAAGAAGAAAGTTTTTTTTTCTTCTAGACTTTTGGTGTTTGGAGTCTATTTGTAGTAGTCCGACTCCTATTCAAACCTCTAGAGGCTTCACTCATATCCCATGTGTAGGAAGATACAAGCAATATGAAAGCAAATCTCATCACCAATTCTGGCCTCTAGAGTTTTGGTGTTTGGAATAGATTTGCAATGTAGTCCCACCCATGTTAATTTTTTTTTTTAATACACAACATAACTATGTTGTGACAAATTTCTCTTGAGATTTTTGAGAGAAAAATTAAAAAAAATCACCATATAAACTTAACTACTTAATATTTCCAAAAATAAAATAAAAAATCATATACAATTTCCCATTACATTTCTCAAATGTAAAACATTTTTTATTATATCAAATTTAATTATATTATCAATCAATTTAAATATAATCCTCCATAACCATTAAATTTAAACAATAATTACAATAAGCTTAAAATTGTCCTGTATTTTAAAAATGAAAAACGCAGAGAATCTCACACAACCATAACATAGAAACTCAGGAATTCATAGAAACCAGGAATTCATAGAAACCAATTTCGCGAAGTCATTGGAATTGGGAAGGTCAAGAATTCATGGAAACAACGTGGGCACCACTGGTCTTCCATGCAATTTCCCGACTGATTTTATAATTTAGATAAATTATTTAAGGTTCTTTCCTGTATTATGTACTTAGCCTTGCCCTTAAAATATAAAGTTGATGTTATAATTTAAATGATTTATGGTTGATTCTATAACTTAAACAATAATATAAAGTTGATTTTATAATTTAAATATGATATAGAGTTGATTTTATAATTTAAATAATTTATTCATGGTTGATTTTAGAATTTATTTTGGTGATATCATGGCAGACATCTGATTATATATTGAGTTCGAATAGATTCGGTTTTGTGATTTTTTTAGTTCTAAATTGGATTGTGCTTCAAATTCTTCTTCCTTAGGAAGGGAAAATAAATTATGTTTTCCATGTTAATATTTTGTGGGTGAATAGAGGAATTCCATAGACTCTAATTCATCAAACCATTAATTGATCGAATCAATCCAATGGAGAAAAAAACCATTCGATAGAAATGAATTTATAGCATAAGTTCGGTGTGAAAAGGAGGGGTCCATTCTGCCGAATTCTGCAACTGTGGTATCTACCACTTACGTTATTGAATCTTAACAGCTCCGCCCTAGACTGTTGTGGCGTCCGTGCCTAGCAATCACAAGTCTGGGACGGTGTACATACGAAAGAGGGTTTTCTATATTTTTATATTTCATGTATGTGAAGACAAAAGTGCGTTTATCATATTCAATTATTCAATTGTATATAAAGAAAAATAATATAAATTTACATAAACAAAGATAATATTTTATTAAAAAATAAATAATAATATTTATTATTATTATTATATATATGACAGTGTAAGAAATTAAATGAACAAGAATTGCAAATTTTCCACTACCCAGTAATATAAAAAGGTTTTCTTTAATTAGTATTTACATCTAAAGAGTCAATATACTGGTTTTATAATTTCAAAATTTTCACAATGATTAAATAAAAACACAAAATAAATTTGTATTAAGAAATCTTTTCTTGCATATACAATGACAGATTACCAATTTCTATTATTTTTGCCTCTTGACTTTTTACAAGTTATAAGGATTCAATCATGAATATATAAGGATTACCTTTATTAAATATGGAATTACACAAACTCTAACTTGACTTGTGTTTGCTCCATGCAAACTTACACTCTTTCAAATATTGGATTTCATTTAATTTAAAACTTTTACTCGATTTTAATATTGGACTACATTTAATGTAACCAAACATGATTATACAAGGACCACACTTATTAAATATAGAATCATGCAAACTCTAACTTGACCAGTCTTTTGTTCAACTGACTACTCCATACAAACGCACAGTCGAATTCTAATATTGGATTCTATTTAACTCAAAGTTGTCTCTTCTAATATTGATTCGATTTAGCTCAAGTTATCTCTTCATACATTAGGGGTAATTTACTATTTCTAATAATGTAAATATGAGATGAAACTTTTATAATAAAAACTTGCTTTTTCTATTAAAAAAAAAGAAAACTTACTTTTCATTTGTATTTTTATACATTTATAATGTTTTTTCATATTTATAATACTCTTTCAACTATTTTATATTATAATTTAGTTTCAATATTTATATAGTTTTAATAATACATGGTTCTACAAGTATTTCACTATTATTTTAAATTATTTATTAAAATAATTTTGATTTGATTCTTATAATAAAAATATTATTTTTATAATAACAATTTATATTTACATAATTTATATAAAATTAAAAACTTTATTGAATTTTTTTATATTTATTATAATATTTTTCATTTTTTAAGTTAACAAAGCAATATAAAGGTTTTCCAATTTAATTTATTTTGGGATGGTTCAAAACACTATTATGATGATTTTGAAAAACATTGCTAAAATTTTATTGAAAAAATATTAAAATTTGTAAATTTATGTAGTTTTGTAAAGTTTATTTTTTAGGTATGGTTATAATTTCTTTTACTCTTATTAAGAAGAATAATGTATAATCTAATTTTCAATTAATCAAGAATATATTCTTTAATTTATTCGATCATTTTTCTTTGTTAAATAGTGTTTTGAATCATGCATTCTCATCCTTAAATATTTCTTTACACATTTACAAAAATTAGTCATTTTGTAAAGTAATGTTTCAAACCTATATCAGGACTCACCAAATTAATATATTATGGTATCATTTGAAGATTGTAAATATTTGGGAGCCACTAAATTTTTGGTGCTAATATATAAAACTATTAATTGTAAAATATCCAAAATACTCAGCTTCCTAACTCATGTTTATTTTATAAGAGCTTTACTGGAGGGGAACATGGCCTCAATCCCCATAGCACATAGCCATGCACCAATCCCATTACCATACACCTTAATTAATGAGCTCAGTCAAATATCATGGTTATCCACCCCCTCTAGCACATAGCCATGCACCAATCCCATTACCAATCACCTTAATTAATGAGTTCAATCAAATATCATGGTTATCCATCCCATCTAGCAGTACAAGATGGCTAAGCAATAGTAAATGGTATTTAGACACATTAAATTTTAATGATCAGAGAAGATTTGTGGGGTGAGTGAACCCACTTCTAGCTATTTTTCCCATGCATCAATCTCAATATGACTCTGTGTGGTCACTCATGTGGCTCGAACTAATGCAAAATTATGGGAGCCCATGCTTTCAGGAAGGTGTTTCATTGGTCTTGTAGTATTTTCTCTCCTATGGTTGAACTTTCATCCTCCTTGGATTTTAAGATATCATGCTATAATTCACTTATTTTAACTCCTCCATCCAAATACCCTTTGGAGTCCTACGTTCAAATCAAGTTGGGTTGTGTGAGACACATGGAAGTTTTGGATAACACTGTAATCTAGGTGCATGACACATGGCACACCAAAGGGATATACAACCAGTACATTAGAGTATTCCTTGAAGGTGATATTTACTAGCACCTAAAGATCCTCTTAGGAAGAGTACTCTTAATAGAAATGAGGCCAAGGAGGAAATTATGCTCATCTTAGATGATTTTCATCTTAAAGTGAGGTGCTTGGATAAGATTCTCTCATTGAAGATAATCTAGGCCTCCCTCAATGTCTAGAATCTTATCCAAGGATACCACCACATTGGATGCCTTTCAATCCTCAAAATCTAAATGATGGGTTTTATATGCTCTGATTTTCTGTTTTTTAAGTCATTGTTTTTGTCTAGTTTTTAAATTTTAAATCATTACATTATTTGTTGTTGATGATAAAATAATTATGGTTTGGGAATTGGGTTTTCTCGCAGCCCTCTAAAAGTTTCTATGTTAAATATGATTTTATTTTTAATAAGTTAATTTGAATTAAATCTAAATATTATAAAGGAAAATTTAGAAATAAAATGTTATAGATGATAATGAATATTTACAAATAGATTTACATTTTTGATATAATAATAATCAATAACGAACTATATATATTATATAGATTTAAGTTATTATATACACATTTTCTCTTTTGATAAAGGACGGTGATGTTAATTTCATTATTAGTTTGGTTATAATTTTAAAATTAAATTGTTTTTAAAATTATAATCATAAAATTATTCATTATTAATGTTGTTACATTAATATGTTAAATTATCTACACATTCAACTGTTTCATGGTTTTTCTTTCTTAAAAGAAATAATAATGATAACATCAAATGCTCTAATAACTATGTACTCTTCTTTCTGAAAAATTAAAAAGATGTGATAGAATCACACTCTGTCATAATATTATTTGTTTCATATTCAAAATATGACTATATAAACAATTTTATTACTCATGTAAGAGTCCAATAGTTATTATTAATTAGCCAAAATAAACATTTCACTAACAACATAACTAGTCAAAAATCCTTTCTAGATAAATAAAAGCTATATAAAAAGATGAAACTTTTCTTAAATTTTAATTTTTATGTTATTAATATTTTATTAATTATAGTAATCTAGATAAATAAAAATTATTTTAAAAGCTGAAAATTTTCTTAAATCTTAACCTTTATGTTATCAATATTTAGTTAACTATAGTAAACACAAATTGATTAATTAAAATTTTTCATAATTATTTATTTATTTATTCAAGTAACTATGGCTTATCCTCCTCTATATAAGTTGAATCACAGTTAGATAAACTTCGACTCTCAATTTCACAAAAACTTTTCAATACAATATTTTTAATTAAAAATATTATTACAATTTAAAATTTAACTACACGGATAAATATTATTAATAAAACAATACTTCATTTAACATGCCGATCATAATATAAAAATGTCTATAAACCTCAAATGAAAATAACGTGCTCAATATCATTTTCTACAATAATATGCTTCAAAGTTTAAATATCATTTCCTACCCTAATATACTTCAAAGTTTCAATGTCCCTCAAGGTGGATTTACCTACAAGTTGCAATGTGAATAAGTGGAACCAATATGTAACACTTTTTGTTGCATCATAATTACTTTTGTTTTTACCAAGTTTTATGGAGAACTCAGAGATTTTTAATTTGACTTAACATAGTTGTTAAGAAGTTAATGCTAGAAAAGCCAAATATAACCACATTTTGTTTAAATTAATTGAAAATTGTTAATTAAGGAAAACTGAATATAAAATAATTATAACAACTCCTTGAGCAGTTAAAAACGATTGTCCTCTCCTTCCCCAAAAGGGAATGGAAATGAAGTAGGTGGGGTTGTGAGAAATTTTCCTTGAGCTGGCTAGAGATACCAATGGGAAGATTGAACTATGGTAAACAGTCGAATGGGTGTATGACTTGAGGTTGGACAGTAGTCCTGACGCCCAAGAAACCCGAATGTGTTTATTTACAAACTGTCAGGAGTAGGAAGTGCTCGGTGGGGGAGCTTGGACATGATTGCCAGGTCCATGGCTGGGTGGTGAGACCTTCTAGAAGGAATATTAATTGCACAATGCTAAAATAATTCGAAACAGATAAGTAACCAAAACCTATACTTATTATTGACAGTTGGAATGGTGTATCAATTAGGGATAGAGGATTCGGTTTTTCTTTTGTCTCTAAACTAGATACTATTATTATGAGTAACCTCTCTATATATTCTGATTTATCCATAATAGAAAAGGATCTATTTAATATCTCTTTCTTAGTATTACCTTATGGATGAAAATAAAAATAGAGAGTTATAGCTTAAAAAAAATCTGATGAAGACACTGTTATATTATCGACAGATGTAAGGATATTATAGATGCAACAATAATTTAGACTCTGTTAATTTTACATACCTATGAAATAGAAAATCTGGATTTATTTGCTTACATCAGTACCGAAACACATAGCCAAAAGTTTTTACAATTTTCTTTAGCAGAGAAAGGCACAGCTCAACCTGAAGGTATAAATCCCTTTCTGTTTGTAAAAACAAGAAAACTATGTTCAATATACATTCAAGATTATTCATTATACATTTGAGATTATGGGTATAGCTTAGACTTCCCTATTCATTATAAGGTTATCCACTATTGATGAAAAGGAATAACAGTATAACGCATGGACTGAACACACCCTCAAGAATATAATCATTAACAAAGTATTCAAACCATGCAAGACTTCCATCATAAACTCACGATTATTCTAGTTAAATGACATTTCAAACTATGAACATATATACATATTTGCAAACTGTGGAAGGCGATAAAAGACCAGTTCCAATCCCTTCTTGTCCACGGAAAAGTCCGAGACTCAGTAAGATTTAACCACAAATAGATCCATACAAACATACAGTTCAAACCAAGAAACAGAGTATCATAGTTGGGCAGCGTATGCCATAAAGTGTTACTGTAAATTATTACAGTCTAAAAAAATAAGCGATTATACATTATGGTTCGCGCATCCCAAGCTATGAAGGGGTAATCATTACAACCAAATTAATTATGCATCATCCATTTAAACAAGATAGGAATTTCGAGTTGCGGTGAGGGTTTGGCCGTACCAAGAGACAACAAACCCTCCTACCATCTAGAGTATACAACCTTGATCTAAATCTAGTCATTTTAGCAGTTAAAAGCTAGTACCCAATACAATGCCGATGAATTGTTAAATTTAGACCAACCTATAAGCATATCTGGGGACATTCGATTAGACTATCAGGTATAGTTCCCTTCCAAGGGAATATCCATTCCAGGAGAAAGGTCAGGTTGTTACATGCAAAACCCACCCAATGGTTAGAATTCTGGAATGTCAAACCTGCGTATATAACTTATAAAACATTGTTACTCTAGCTATACCTGGAGGGAACCATTCCGGTAGATGGAGCCTCGCAAACTTGATAACCAAATAGCAGAAATGTCAAAGAATACTCAATCAGAAGGATTTGTGCTCTCAATAACTCAGTGATAGGGAAAACATGAAATTCACCAGCAGAAGACTATCCTTGTTCAGACGCCGGGGCCAAGGGAAGAATCGAGACCACCCATAGCGAGCAATCCTGTAATATTTTTCTGTTATTAGTGTCATTCATGGTGAAAGAGATAGATAATGAAACATGATGACTAAAGGATTAGCCAGCAAGATTACCTTGTTGCCAGAAGTTTTCCTGAAGGCGACAGTCCATTAAACTTTGAACCAGCGTATGGCACCTGATGGCTGAGAAGATGAGTAAACAAAACCCTCATAACCAGTGTTGCTCACAACTCGTTACAAAGCTACGACCATTATCACCGCAGGCAGAGTGAAAACATTACCCAGCCGAATAATGTTGTGAGGTTAGGGTTTGCACGTGAAAAAGGAATGCATTCAATGACTGGAGTACTCTGCGCAGGCCAGACCTTGGAATTAACCCCAAAAACCCCAAACATTAACTCGAAACCCAAGTGACAGGCGGAAGAGTCATCACCACTCTCGAGGTGAGGACAGGTGGAGTTAAGCTGAGGCGACATGCAAGTAAAGAGTACCAGATAAATCTGATTAACATTAATCCAAATCTTCAATAAACTCCAAACGTATCTATGTTAACAATAATAGAGTTTTAATTTATAAGAATCATCGTTAATATATAGACTGGGGTAATAAGGTTATATATGAGTTTTTTTTTAATGAAGATTTTTTTCTTTTAGTAAGATGCATTACAAATGGTATCAAAGACCAAGGCTTCTGGGTTATATATACACAGAAAGTTAAGTGTTATCATTCTTAAAAATATGCAATAAACAACTGAGTTGGTAAATGTGATCAGAGAGAAGTCCACACACAACATGCAGAGCAGCCCCAGGATATCAAACCCGCCAGATGTGCCTTACATGGAGGCCAATCTGAATATATGGATACAGTTGGGAGATGAGTCTCAGCAAGCTAATGCTATTCTACTAGAAACAATGCAACAACTACATACATAAATGATAAATTTGAGGTTGGATAACGAACGCATGACGCAGGACTAAGAAAAGATTCTCAAGAGTCTGTTTGACCAAAAAAATCAGTGAGGGCCTGACCTTAGCACGAAGGATAGAGAAAGAACACCAATAGCTCATCATGGTGAGGCTAATGCTGAATCAACTGAAGGACATAGGGAGGATGATGAAGGGCATTCAGATAATGTTTCAGACCAAAGAAAAACAAAAAACTAGAAGATAGAGTTACAGGGTGAGTTTAAGAAAATAAAACCATCACTGTTTGAAGGAGAATCTGAGGAGGTAGCCCAAGCATGGATGATTGATATGGGGGATTATTTTCAGATTTATGAATATACCCGAAAACTCAAAGAACGATTAGTATTTTATTAGTTACGGGGAAAGGGCACTCTCTAGTGGGAAGAAATCAAAAGAGTGAGAAATATTGATGAAGAACAGGTGACGTGGCAAGAATTCCAGAAACATTTTAAGGATAAGTACTTGACTGAGCATTATTACAATGAAAAGGCAAAGGAGTTCCATGAGTTAAGGTTGGGAACCTTTACTATGGATGAATATGTGAAGCGGTTCACCTCCTTGTTATGATATTTTCCATACATGCAGGAGGAAAAAGCAAAAATTCAACAGTTTATCAACTGTCTGCCTAATTTCATGAAGGAGAAGTTAGAATTTGACTATCCTAGATCGATGGACGATGCGGTGCGAAAAGCCCATATCTGTTACCAGCAGATGAAACATAAAAATGAAGCACCCAAAGGAGCTTCAAGCAGAAGAATGAGGAATCTACCCCCAAATAGAGAGTAGAAGGTAGGAAATGGTCAGAATAATCAGCAGAGAACCTTTGGAAAATTTACCAGGAATCTATCAAAGTTTCCAGCATACCCTGAAAGTAAACAGACAAAGGGAATTAATAAGCCTGTAATTGAACAACCACCAAAGCCACCTCTGCAATGCTAGGGCTATGGGGAATATCACTATTATAAGAACTTCCTGCACAAGGCTTGAACGAAATAGCTTTCCAATATGCAAGAAGCCTCCACAGTTGGAGATATAGCAAGGAGTATGCCCAGAATTAATGTTGCTTTGGATGACCATCAAGCAGAATACCAACCCACCATGATCGAGTGTGAAGGTATAATTGCTAATCAACCTATTTCTGTTTTATTTGATCCAAGTGCTAGCCTAAGCTATATTAGTCCCAAGGTGGTAGAAAAATGTCAACTGCCCAGTAACAAATTTAGGAAATCTTGGCTGGTGCAACTAGCCACAGGAGCTAAGAGGAAGGTGTCTGCCAAATCAGAAAACTATCCAATCATAGTTTGAGGGCAGCTCATTCATGTTGATTTAAATATATTGCCCTTAGGTTCCTACGATGTATTCATAGGAATGGACTGGTTAGAAGGACATTGGTCCTTAGTGGATTGTAAAAAGAAATTTGTGAACTACCTTATCGAATCGGGGCAAAGGAAAGAAATTCAAGGAATCAAGAAAAGCATGAAGTTACGCCCCATCACTGCTAACCAGCTTGGAAAATGCATTAGAAAGGGCTTCTAGATTTACGTTGTTCAGGTAGGATACTCTAATGACAGAAACAAGATGACTTCATTAGAAAACATTCTTGTAATTCAAGAATTTGTGGATGTATTTCCAGAAACTATTCCTGGGTTGCCCCCTAGACGTGACATCGATTTTACTATCAAACTCATACCTGGAGCAACCTTGGTTTCAAAAGACCCTTACCGCATGAGTGTCCCTGAGTTAACAGAACTCAAAATGCAGCTGTAGGAACTTTTAGACAAAGGGTACATTCGCCCTAGTGTATCGCCATGGGGAGCCCATGTGCTGTTTGTTCGAAAGAAGGATGGGACTTTAAGATTGTGCATTGACTATCGTTAGCTAAACAAACTCACCGTCAAAAATAGATATCCTTTACCTTGGATTGACGACTTATTTGACCAAGTGCAGGGGGCCAACGTATTCTCTAAGATTGATCTAAGATCCGGTTACCACCAGATCCAAATAAAGGACGAGGACATTTGTAAGACTGCCTTACGAACTTGCTACGGTCATTACAAGTTCGTAGTATTACCTTTCAGCCTTACAAACGCCCCAACCACATTTATGAGCCACATATTTCAGCCTTTGATAGATAAATTTGTGCTGATTTTTATTGATGATATATTAATTTATTCAAAAAATCAAGAAGAGCACGAAAAACACTTAAGAGTAGTTTTGTAGATTTTGTGAGACAATCAACTATATGCTAAGTATAGCAAGTGCGATTTTTACAAAGATAAGATTTAGTATTTGGGCCATGTTATATCAGTTGAGGGCATAGCGGTTGATCCGGAGAAGATCAAAATGATAATGGAATGGATAGCCCCAAAAAATGTTGCAGATATTAGATCCTTTTTGGGCCTGGTAGGTTATTACCATCGATTCATTAATTTTTTTTTCAAAAATAGCTTT
This sequence comes from Pinus tabuliformis, assembly GCA_031772625.1. NCBI lineage: Eukaryota > Viridiplantae > Streptophyta > Pinopsida > Pinales > Pinaceae > Pinus > Pinus tabuliformis. The sequence continues at coordinate 706,401,169 of CM062817.1, read as the reverse complement.
TCCTATGACCTCCCTACAGAAAAAGGGGCATGCTTTCCATTGGACAATAGAATGCCAGTAGAGTTTTGAGTAGCTGAAGTAGTTGCTCACCACTGCACTAGTGTTAAAAGTAGCAGATCTAGAAAAATCATTCGTAGTTTGCACAGATGCAAGTAAGGAAGGGGTTGGTGGAGTATTAACTCAAGAAGGAAAGTTCATAGCATATGAATCATGTAAATTGAAAGACTATGAGTAGCAGTACTCTGCTTATGATCTAGAGTTAATAATAGTTGTACATGCACTTAAAATGTGGCGGCACTACCTTCTAGGAAAGAAATTTCTACTATTAACCGATCATAGCAGTTTAACAAAAAATTTTAATCAGTCAAGTTTAAATGCTCGGTAGGCCAGGTGGACCACATTTCTAAGCGAATTCGACTTCGATATGAAGCACCTTAAAGGTAAAGAAAACCGGGTGGTTGATGCATTAAGCAGAAAAATGCATTGCGTCTATGAAATACAACTCAGTCAAATACAATCTAACCTCCCTGAAATTATCAAGGAAGCATCCCTCAA